>OZ004665.1:2009666-3209666 GCA_963924505.1 Agonopterix alstromeriana | reverse complement strand
TCTCTTACCTAAAAGGAAAATTTGGAAACTAACGATAGCGTGATTTAATATCCTGCAACGCCATCTAATTTGCTTACCGAAATATATATTTTAAAACATTTACAGATTTTATACTCCAGTATTTTAGAAGTTAGGGGGGGGGGGGGGGGGTTTACACTCTTGTTCTTCACTTTGAGCGCAGATATTTCGAGACAAGCATTATTCGGAGTACCTAAAAAAACAGTTTTTTTCCAACCCCTCTTTCGGCGTATGGTTGGAGGTGGAAAAAAACCTTTTTTCATAGCTTTTCTAATTAATTGAATCAGGCGTTACATTGCGGAAATCCATTACATTTCTGTTATTGGGTTACTGTTATCTGTCTTCATGTAAAATTTCGATTCAATTGGTGCAAAAATGCACGCTATTGACGCGGGGCATACAGACAGACAGAATAGACGAAAGTATTTATAAGGGTTCCTTGATTCGATTTCGACTTTGGTCAGTAGAGAAAGTTGTTCAGTTTGATGGTCTGCTCAGTTTGATCATCATCTTATAAGACCGTTAGCATTTCAAGAAGGACCTTACATATTTAATTTGTCAAGTGTTTTTAAATACTTAATAAGTTCTAAGGTTGTATTGAATAAATCGCTTTTTAGCGCTAAGACCGCCTTGTTTTGTTTCTTCTGTATTTCTTTACGGTGTATTTTGAAGACTAGGTAATATGTTTCGATTTATTGATTGAAAATGAGTTGATTCTTAAAAACTTAGCTTAGGGTTACTTTTCCATGAATTTATAGAGTCAAATATCTCAGCTCCGGTGCTAGCTAGGCCATACGTGTATTAACAAAATCTGCTTGTTTTTATAGCACTATAATTATACACAAATTTCATTGGTGGCCGCTACTTTCAAAAATAACAATACCTTTCTTTACTCATACCCATTTCATTGAATTTAATTGGTTTGCATTGAAAATGTAACCAGATTTCGTTTGTATGGAGCGCGTTCCGAATAATATCCCCTTGTGCAGGCCAGGATTAGATTGGTTGGTTAGTTTGGTTGGTTAGTTTGATTGGTTAGGTTGGTTGGTTAGGCTAGTTGGTAAGGTTGGTTTGTTAGGTTGTTTGGTTAGGTTAGTTAGTTGGTTTGGTTGGTTGGTTGGTTGGTTAGGTTGGTTGGTTAGGTTGGTTGTTTGGTAACTTACCAGCAAACGCCATGGCCAGAACCTGCAAAACAAAACAAAATTTAACAACGACTATTTTCACCCATAAGTTTACAACTGTAGTAGGTATCTACACTAATATTATAAAGAGGAAAGATTTGTACCTATTTTTGTATGTTTGTATGTTTGTAATGAATAGGCTCAAAAAGTACTGGGCCGATTTAAAAAATTCTTTCACCAATAGAATGCTACATTCTTCCAATTTGAAATAGGCTACATTTCATTTTGAAAAAAATTAGGGATCTTTCGTAAAATTTGAACAATGTAACCGAAGGTGTAGAAAAATGAGTCTTAAAATTTATTTGTCTACCCCGTGCGAAGCCGGGACGGGCTGCTAGTACTATAATAAAACTACTGTATTAAATAACAGTTTTTAGGGTTCTGTACTCAACGAGGAACCCTTATAGTTTCGCCATCTCCGTCTGTCTGTCCGGCTGTCCGCGGCTTAGCTCAGAGACGCTTAGTACTAGAAAGCTGTTATTTGACATAGGTATACCTAGATATTAATCACGCCGACAAAGTGGTAAAAAAATCTTGAATAATATTTTTTTCTAGGTTGCCGCACAAAAAGTGGAGAAGTTTTTTTTTCTCGTCTATGTCGTGGGGTATCGTTAATCTTTTAAAAATATTTTGGGTGTGGGAAAACCATTTTTGAGCAAAACAGTCAGCGTAAAAAAAAACTGCTTTTCCATACTAAACTGCAATGCCTATTCGACTCAAAAAAATGTATGCAGCAGCTGATTATTTTTTGCGCTGACAGGATACTATAAGGAAAAGAATCAGTATCATTTAAACGGTACTCTAAAATTTTTACTATGGGAGAAAACATGTCAGTGAAAAAATAAGAGAAATTATAAGTCAAGCCACGGAGTCGCGCTGCAGGTCTGACGGAGGGTGGACGCGTGCGTGGTGGCCTCTCTTAGGCTTGCACGTGGCTCCGCCATTTTGTGAAGCTCTTTTGTGTTTTAACCATAAAACAATCACTTGAGATTATAAACTACTTGACATTGGCAGAATTGCTGCGCTAGACGCTTACAACCGGCCATTAATTAAGGAAAAAAAAAAAAAAAAAAAAGTCAAGCCACAGAGTTTTTTTTTGGCCACGTGATCAAACTTCTCATTTTTTAACTAAGCAACGGGAAAATAAGATAGCTTCTAATAAACTAATTCGTCTTTTTTACATCGCCAACTAATTTATTCCAAAGAAAGCGTCAAGTAAAGTCCAACAATTATTTTAACTTTTCCTACTGATTTATCTATTGCCACCTAATTTAATTGAAATAATCAGCTGTTCATACTAAACTGCAATACGACTCAAATGTATGAAACAGCAGATTTTTTATTCTGACAGTTTTTCTCTCATAGCAAAAGTTGTTCAGTTTGATGGGTAAAGTATGTGTTATAAAGGTAAATGATACTCTTCCTACCACCCTGTATAGATAAATGATGAAATGAATTAAATTTTATGAATTTTTTTACTTACCATTGCGAAGGCAGCGACGTAGAATAAGAACTTCATGATTAATGGTCTTCCGTTGAGAGAATGATATAGTTTACAAAAAAATCTTCCTTTTTATATGAATTTAGAACAATTGCTTTGTAATTTTTGGCATCAACTGTACAAATAACCTTATTATTGGACATAAAGTCTAAGTATTGTTTTCTTTCATATTTGATTTACAATCACGTCATTTTATGCTACGACTGAAATAAATGCGTGGAAACGTGGAAACCGTGTTGATAATACAGTACACAGAGTGAAGAAATTAATTGACCTGAAATATCTTAAAATAGAGTTAATTAACTGAAAAGAGAAAAACAAGCTCTATAATCACTAATCAGCTATAACAGCTTTATTTGAGCTAATATAATTTTAATTTTATTTGGTAGGAACAGCAAACGGGGACAAAGAAGATTTTTGTTTGGTTATTGGTACGTCCCCTGCAATACCTACCAAATAACATTCAAATTCTATTAGCTCAAATAAAGCTGTTATAGCTGAGATTATAGAGCTTGTTTTTCTGTTTTCAGTTAATAGGTTTTTATGCAGTCGGGGTTTTTGTTTATCTTAATAACATAAAAGTACTATAATATATATTTTTGGAATCGTCTTATTACTAGCTTTCATTTGATACCCATATTGTAATACTTAACAAAAAAAAATTTTAATTCCTCCTCTCATTAAAATAATATACCCTATGTCACTCTCACAATTTTTACGAATTGAATGATTCCTCATACGTCAAAATCCATCAAGCCGTCTAGGCTGTAGGCCGTGCCAAAGAAATAGACATAGAAACATACATAAGCTCGAAAAACATAACCCTCCTTCTGGCGCAGTCGGGTAAAAGTAAAACATACATTTGCTTACATCAAAAATAAAACACGACCGAATGAATTTTCACTTTTTAAATGATTGTTTTTGGCGTTGGGGGTTTTTTAAATTTGACATTTTTAAAGTTACTTGAAAACTGCTGAACTGATTTTCATGAAGCAAAGCTAAGAACACTCTCGCAAAAATTAGGTTTCTTTTTTTTAAACGCTTCGAAATCGGTCCACCCGTCTGGGAGCTACGATGCCACAGACAGACAGACCGACGTAGGCGTCCAACTCTCTCAGCCCAAATAGCAACTAAATTTAAAGGGTATTTTGAATTACGGAAACAGCGATTTGAGAAACACTTACATATTTTGAATGAAAAATATGTCAAATGAACTGTCGGATAAGCTAACAAGAACTTATTCGGAAGTGGTGAAACAGGCCGTTACTCTCACTTATTCTTAGAACAGCTTTAGTTAACGTCTAAGATATGTCGGAAATAGTATATCGTTCTGATAAATAAATTATATTGCTACTCAGAATTCACCAGAAAGCTCAATAGGAATATTAGGAATCGGAAATCGTCGTTATATATGAGTGAAGTATAGTATCAGCTATGGCAGCATACTTAAGGAGGGGCAAGGGATCTTCAGATAAAATCAAATATACCCGAAACCGACGAGCGTGTTTGAAACGACTAAGGCCTCTGCCTCGAATTTTGCGGGGAGCGGGGCGGCGGCGGCGGCAGCGGGATCTTAGGCCTCTGCCTCGAATTTTGCGGGCAGCGGGGCGGCGGCGGCGGCAGCGGGATCTTAGGCCTCTGCCTCGAATTTTGCGGGCAGCGGGGCGGCGGCGGCGGCAGCGGGATCTTATGCGTAAAATCAAATGGACCGGTTCTCGAAAACAGCGGTGGAAGAGGTAAAAGTGGTGTGTCAGGATAGTAGCCGTTGGCGAGCAATTGTCTCTGTCTACCCCAATGGGAGACAGGCGTGAGAATATAGGGATGATCAGACTGTCAAACTGAACATCTTTCTCTATGACACCAACGTTGAAACGCGAAAAAACACCTGTTCCATATAAAACTGCAAACCTACTCCAACCAAATGTATGGGACAGCAGAATTTTTTTTGCGATTTCGATGTTGGTCCCATAGAGAAAGTTGTTCAGTTTGATGGTCTGATCGCCCCCTTAAAAAATGTCAGCGTATTAAGAATGACCCTGTATGTATAAGTACGTATGTATGTAAGTATAGTATCATTTTACTTTCTCGCCACTGCACTATGTTCAAAAATGTCGTCGGACCAGACATTCTGAGTTAAGCTAAGCAAGCGATGCATTTTGATGTTCTGAACGCCTAGGTAAAGCTCCGGCGTGTTAATTTTATATAGTTACAGAGATATTTAAGTCCAAAGTTAAAGGATTTTTGAAATGGAGAAATCACAAAAAATAATGTTTCTCTGAAAATAATAATAAATTGTTGTTTCTTAGTTTAGTTCTAATATACGTATTTTAAGCCAACGTTTAAGGGCTTTTTTACATCACCGAAACACAATTCAGAAAATCAAAATGCATCGCTTGCTTTGCTTAAGAGGATATAATTCGGAGCGCGCTCCATACAAACGTACTATGGTGAAATTTTCTATACTAACCAATTAAACTCAATGAAATTTTTCAGAATCAATCTATGAACAAATTTCTATGCTTGTATAGAGTCAGATTTTCATTAAAACATATAGTTTTAAAGTTACAGTGCCTCAAAGATTTCCATACAAATCTTAAATTAATCCTAGCATTGAAACTGTACATTTTAACGAAAATCTGACTCCATACAAGCATAGAGATTTGTTTCTAGATTGTTTCTGCAAAATTTCATTGACTTTGATTGGTTAGTACTGAAAATATCACCGTAGTACGTTTGTATGGAGCGCGCTCCGAATTATATCCCCTTAACTCAGAATGTCTGGTCGGACGACATTTTTGAACATTGTGCACTGTAGTCGCTACGTGTAATCAACCCATTAGACATTATATGGTCACTAGAACAATGAACTCATAAGCGCTTACCTTAAGGTCCATTTTCATTTGAACAGACACTTAATAATTTAAATGTTACTCACTTCAAAAATAAATAAAAGTTTGGTTACATAAGTTTTTAAAGATATAAATTATACCATATTGTTCTTCAGTAAATCAATAGGTTTGTTAAACTGAAAATTTCCATACATTGTTCTTTGCTAAATTTTATTAGGTACCTACTTTGTATGTTTTCGGTGAGGAAATAAATTATATTATATTCCTGTTCTAAAAAGCGAAATAGTTAACAACCTGATTTAAAGTCGTCACAGACAGCCGCTTTAATATACCTGCAGCACAGTATAGCACAATACTGGGCCCTTCTTAATATGCTGACACTTTTTTAAGGGGAATATCAAACCATCAAACTAAACAACTTTCTCTATGGGACCAATAACGAAATCGCGAAAAAAAAAAAACATTTGTCCGATACATTCGCGTCGAGTTAGGTTGGCAGTTTTGTATGGGACAGCAGATTTTTAGGGTTCCGTAGTCAACAAGGAACCCTTATAGTTTCGCCATGTCCGTCCGTCTGTCCGTCTGTCCGCGGCTTAGCTCAGAGACGCTTAGTACTAGAAAGCTGTAATTTGACATGGGTATTTGTATTTATCACGCCGACAAAGTAGTAAAATAAAATCTTGATTTTTTTTTTGGGTACCTTCCTCCCCTACACGAAAAGTGGGGATGAAATTTTTTTATCGCCTCTATTCCATGGTGTGGGGTATTGTTGGATAGGTCTTTTAAAAATATTGTGAGTGTGGGAAAACCATTTTTCGTTTAAGGGATCCGTTAGCGAAATATCAAGTTTTAAAGTGAAAATTTTTGCTTGAGTCAAGTGTCCCCCCCTCCCTAGTACAATCAAAACTCAAAGTTATTGGTGGGCCAAATGCATAATGATATTAGAATCAGCGGGTCGCAAAGAACTTAAAGAAATTGTATCGATCATAGAAAATAATCTTTTATTAAATAATAGAAAAAAAATCCTACAATTTTTTCCCAGGAATGTGCCTTTAACAACAAGTTATTTTTTTAGTGTTTCTATCTAGAGGAATCAACTTCCAAACTGCAAGGGGCAATTTAGCTAGAACTGAATTTAAGGTAGGGAACGGAAAGATTAAGGTAGGGCGGAAGAAAAAGGCTCACAGTTATTGGGACTTCCAAATTAATTTGATAAAATCCTTTTTCATAAGGTACTTATTACGTTTTCGAGACCCACGTCTCTGCTCTGCATACCATTTTAAAAAAGTGACTGAGCGAAGCGAACTCGAAATTTTGACATTTAAATTCAAAAGAGTACTTATAAAAGTCACTGTCTCGGGCCGCGGTAAGATGTTCTTAAAATAGTCGGGGAAATCTACGGATTTTTGTATGGAGTAGGTTGCATTAATTGCACTTTTGGTGAAAATTTGGACTATAGTAGATACATACCTGAAAAACATAAATTCTCAATAATACCCGATTTTTTATGTTGTATTATTGAATAATTAAGACATTTACGAAACATTAAATTTAGGTATGTACAAAAAATGGAAAACTGGTGATTTTGTACAGGACGGCTTCGTTCAATACGTTTTACTTATAACAATAATAATCCACGGTTAATATCGTTAATTTGGGTAGATATTTAATATTTTGTAAGTCTTCAAAAATTATAACCTCAAAACTAAATTATTTACTGTTTGTTTTTACACATTAAATTTGCCTTTTGATAATTAACTGTCTCTATTGCTGGTATGCTAGTCGAAATATTTTAGAAATAAGCTTGCCATTTGTACATTAATATCGATTTTAAGGTATTTCTCAGGTTCCTGAGCCTATATAAACACGAAATCTCGACAAAAGTGTTATAAACTAACAGTAAAATTAGTTCAAACACAATTTACTAAAGTGTCTTTAATGCAATCTCAAACCTTATTTTTCCTAGACTAAAATTGAATTGGGCCGCAAGAAAGTGTAGTGTGGGCCGCATGCGGCCCGCGGGCCGTAAGTTTGACATGCCTGGAGTACAGTATGGGAGCAAACCGAACGGAGCAAAAGGAGTAACATTTGAAGTGCTACAACCACTAACCATTTTTTTGGATTGTTTTTGTCGTTTTTCGGACTCTAAGTGTGTGGGCTGCTAGAACAGCTGGAACTGGTCAAAATTATCTAGGGTTTTAAGATGGCGGTCATAAACAATAGTTATTTGTTATACAAGAGTGCAAAGTTGCTTTTTAACCTCGTGCTCAATTTTGATGACCGAGCAAGCGAAGGATTCCTAGAATCCTGAGTTAGCGAGGGAATCAAAAGAGCACGCGGTGAAAAATCTCGTGAGTGCATCCCACCTCAGCGAGGAAATGACAAAATGCAAAAAAAAAAAGGTTATATGATAAATTCGGCACCATGGAGGGAGAAGTAAATAAATGCACAAGATGTTCTAAATTCAATTTAGTTCATCCTCTAGTGGATAAAAACTGCTTTTACGCTCAGATATCGAAGAACAAAAATACTCTTTCCGAGATGGGGGGATGAAAAAGATTTTTTTTGGGTTTGTTTAATGACCGGGGGCAGATGAGTGGGTAGGCATTGCAGTTTAGTATGGAACAGCCGATTCATGTATGTTCTGACAGGTTTGCTCCCATAGCAAAAGTTGTTCAGTTTGATGGGTAAAGTGTGTGGTTTAAAGGTTAATGATACTTTTCCTTACACCTTGAAACTTTGTGAATACAGTTGGAATAATGTTGAAACTACGTAGACATGTTAATGTTTACCCATTAAAAAGACAAAAGAATTTAAATAATTTACTGCTTTACGTCTTTTTGTATATTTTATTTAAACAACGATAAATATTATTTATTTCAACGGCAAAAGTCACGTGACACTTTGCGACTTCATAATTTTACTTTAACTTAATTCTGTTACTTAGGTATAAAAATGCGTAAATATTTATAAACACGCCATCTAATAAACACCCTCTTTCACAACCTTCAAAACTATTATAACTGTTTTTCCCAATTGTCTCAATAATTATTTTACAGAACTTTGATCTGCAACTTGTTAGGTACACACGGAGACACATCAAGCTATTCAAAACCAAAATATAAGCTGGCCGCGCGACGTTATACGATTTGCAATTACGCGCGGCCAGCTTATGTTGGTTTTATATAGCTTGATGTGTCGCCGTGTGTACTTATTAGTCTCATATCTGCAATATAATAATATTTTATGTAACATTAGTAGTAATGTGAAAAAACAGAAACCGGAAATGGAAATTGTGTTCGATATAATTTCAAGTATTGATAATACCTACATCAATATGCGCTTAGGTGTTTCTTTTAGACAAATATCATTTAGTTAGAGAGTTGCTGATATTTGACAAAAAGAACCACCTAAAAGTAACAATGTATAAATTTTCACTGTTTGTAGAGCACGGCGACACATCAAGCTACATGTAACCAAGATAAGCTGGCCTCTTTGCTATATCCGATTTTCAACCTAAGTGAGGTCAACTTTTGTTTGTATTAAATAGAGCTTGATGTTTCCCCGTATAGTACATATCGTATAAGTAGATATAAGTGGTGTTCTGTACGGCTAGCATGCCACCCACGACAAAGCGTTTAAACGAGAAAAACTTCATGCGCGCTCTTTCTGGCATACGTAAAATAATAAAGATGGAAGCACATCTCGATTTTTATCGTTTCCTTGGGGGTGGCATGCGAGGCCTACAGTATAGAGGACGATAAAAAAAAACAATTACAATATTGTTACTTTTAAACCAACACTAACCCAATTTATTTCTTAAAACAGTTGCTAAAGTAATAAGGATTCATTTCTAAAATGGTAGATGGATATTCTACTTCCGGGAAATACACGAATGTTTTACATCCGCAGTCGTTTTTCAAACTTGACAGGCAAGAGCAAACAGGTGATGTCTCTTGGCAAGTAACGCAAGTATCAGTAGTATCCCGATAGCAGGTGGTACAGGAGGGAAGACCACAGTTGCAGAGAACGTTGCTTGTTGGCGCACAAGAGCAGGGATTACAGGAGTTACATGAGTCACAGGAGTTGCAGGAATTGCAGGTGACAACGCCGCTGTATATTTCTGGGCAGCTGCAACCCTGGTTGTAGACGCATGGCTCGCGGGATCGGAAACAGCATAGGGCGTTGATATCCTGGAATTAAGAAAATTATGTTTTAGAATGTGACGCTGTTGTGGTCCAGTGGCGAGTAACCTTGCCTGCCGTGCAGGAAGCGATGGTTCGATCCCCGTCCAGGACTACTCGTACCAATGAGTTTTTCGGAATTTATGTACGATTTGTAATACCACTGGCTTTTCGGTGAAGGAAAACATCGTGAGGAAACCTGCATGCTTCAATTTCGAGGCATGTATTGTACTCACTGTCCATTATGTGGCGACGGGCTCACCCCCCGTCACACTGGACAGAGTTTCGGCACTACTAGTGAATCGCGGACGTTCTGAGGTTTCAGAATATCTCTGACTACCCCCTCGGGGAACATAGTCGTGAGCATATGCTATGCATGTTTTAGAATGTGGAATGGATAGGATAGGAATGAGTAGAGTTTGGAAGTAGCACCGTGACAAAAAACAGCGGGGGATGGATATGAAATTATTATTACAAGAGTTTAATGGCAGCGTCGGCAGATGGCGCCCTCGTAGGACGACTTTGAGTTGTTTGTTGATTTTGAGAGCTTCGTTGGTGTGATCTCAGACGGCTGATGTAGCCTATCTTGGCTTCAACAGTGTACTGGCCAGTCCAAATTCTCTATGGTATGGGACAACATCAAAATCGCGAAAAAATACAGCTGTCCTACATATTTGGATTGTGTAAGTTTGCCTTTTTGTATGGGGCAGCTGATTTTTTTTTCGCGTTTTTGACGTTGTTCCCATAGAGAAAGTGCTTTAGTTTGATGGTCTGATCACCATCAGGTTCAAAAATTGCACTCCAGGTTGATAGAATTGAAAATTGAATACCAAATGCTATCAGCTTATCGACTGTTTGTATGAAAAGTCGAAATAATTTTTTGCGTATTTCCTATAGGTTTCTAAGGATTAGGGAAAGTCGTTGAGTACCATGGGTACAATAACCCATTAAAGTAATGCAACTGTTTAGGAAAATCCAAGTAAATGTTTTACTACGTATTTCCAAAACAACATATTTTATTACTTTTATTGAGCAATAGGTAATAATAACTATAAATAAGTTACTGTAAACAAAAATCAATAAGACAATTTACGGCGCCTATCAAAATACTCTGAGCAATAAACATTTTATGATCACTATGTTGATACTGCTATAAACTTTTTGCAAGGAGAATTAGCAATGTGGGAAAAATAAACCAGTCTTTTATTTTAATACTAGATAGGTAATTTTATTGGATTTATTAGCATGATTTTTTATGTGGACCGACTTCTAATTAGATATGACCTATAAACAGGTAGGTATGTACCTACCTAGGTTTGTGAAATTTATGATGATATGAATTCTGATGCGCACCTACCGATATGAAGTCTATACCAATAGGCAGTGGACTAACGCCCATACACACTCATAGCCTGAATATCGACCTTAATGTGAAGGAGTCGTGGATATATTTTTGCAGAAGTATATTATTATGTACCTACTACCTACAACGTGTTAATAAATAAACGCAAAACTAGAAAATACCTACTTAGTTTGTTTAGAATGGAGAGCAGAATCGAATTATCAAGGTTTCAACATAGGTTAAAGTTTTTCCTTATATTAAATAATTTGTTCGTACCTATAATTTTAAATTTACTGAACTCGTTGCCAACCCACAGCACAGGCACACCACTTACTACCAAAACAAGATTCTTAAAATGTATCCAGCACGCTAGCGCTTTCATTCATTGCTGATATAGATAAGAAATCATTTTTGCATACATATTTAAAATGCGAATAACTTTCAATTTTAATTAACAAAATAATAAAATTATTGTTTCAATGCATAATTACATCGTTATAAATCAGTTGGGGTGTATGAGGTTTTGCGCTTATTTATTAACACGTTGTATAATATATTTAAAAAAGCCGTGGTGCTCCAGTGGCGAGTAACCTTGCCTGCCGTGCAGGAGGCGATGGTTCGATCCCCGTCCAGGCCGACTCGTACCAATAAGTTTTTCGGAATTTATGTACGATTTGTAACACCACTGGCTTTTCGGTGAAGGAAAACATAGTGAGGAAACCTGCATGCATCAATTTCGAGGCATGTATTGTACCTACCCACTGTCCATTATGTGGGGACGGGCTCACTCCCCTTCACACTGGACAGAGTTTCGGTACTACTGGTGAAACGTGGATGTTCTGTGGTTTCAGAATATCTCTGACCTCGGGGAATATAGTCGTGAGCATATGCTTATGCTTATAATATACATATATCACTTTCATTAGTGACATTAGCCCATGGATGAAAAATATATATTTTACTATACTTCATTCCAAATAAGGACGAAACGATATTTTTTGCTTTCTGGCCAATTCTGATTAGAAAATATAATTTATATATCAGAAAGATATACCTACACTATCCCACGTATCTTGTACGTTCTAAGCTGATCCCACTAAAGCTGTTCTTAGAATAATAGAGTAAGTGTTTCAAACCTCTGTTTTTGAAATTCAAAATTTACTTAAAATGTCGTTGCTATTTGGAATAGAGTATATATCTTAACGACTTACCCCGCACACGTACAAAACAAAAACGAGCACAAGAAACCGCTGCATTTTAAAATATGCTAAACCAGTTTTAATAAATGTTCAAAACTTGAATAAAATCCTTCGGAGATTTAACTTGCAAATGAGTCCTAATACCCTAAGAGTTATTGTTTTTATAGTTATAAAAGAAAATTTCGAAAGAAAAGTTATGAAAGTACCTACAATTTGTTTTATCAAAAATAGTGTCAGTTGGTCACACTGATAGCCTATGTGACGTTTAGGCACGTAATTTTTTTAATTTACTGTTTTTATTTGAGTGATATGATTTATTCGCTTGCGCAATTTCCAACACGTTTTATAGATCTTTACTTGTTTATATGTATTTTTAAGTGACTCACTCTCAGTTGCAGAAACGGTCATTAAAGTGAATCCTCCATTAAATCTTTTGCTGCCATTTTTGTATTTTTGAGACGTAGTAAAAGCTATCAAGAGATTTAATGGAGGATTAACTTTAGTGGCCGTTTCTGCAACTGAGTTTATAAGTATTTATTGGAGTGATAAAAAAAAACGTGATAAAAGCCGTGGTGGTCCAGTGGCGAGTAACCTTGCCTACCGTGCAGGATTCGATGGTCCAGGCCGACTCGTACCAATGAGATTTTCGGAATTTATGTACGATTTGTAACACCACTGGCTTTTCGGTGAAGGAAAACATCGTAATGGAAACCTGCGTGCTTCAATTTAGAGGCATGTATTGTACCCACTGTCCATTATAAGTGGCGACGGGCTCACCCCCCATAACACTGGACAGAGTTTCGGTACTACCAGTGAAACGTGGATGTTCTGAGGTTTCAGAATGTCTCTGAGAATATAGAACTATACTACCCCCTCGGGGAATATAGTAGTGAGCATATGAATTAAAAACCATAGACTAAAAATGGCGACTTATTTCTTTTCGCCTCTTTTTTTTTAGCGCGCACAAATGAATATTATAGTTCAGAATAAAGTTACAAACAAAACTTTATGACAAGTATTATCTCTAAACTCAGTCCGAACGGAGATATAAAGGCTGGAAGTAAACGCAACGAATAAATTTTCAACTTCAAGCCTTTTATCTCCGTTCAGACTAAGTTTAGGGATACAAATACAAATATATTTATTCATTAAATTCGGTCCGGATACATGCGGTATGAGTGATCTAGGCACAACACGCAGGTTGTGTCCGTCATACTGATACCAAACACTCTTCTCTTGTCTTTTATTTACATTATAATTAGTATAATTGAATTGAATTGAATTGCGAACATGTTATAACAAGTTTAATTGGTTACTTTATTCTGAACTAAAATATTCTAGTTTTCTTGATGGCCGATTTTTTTGCTCCGATTGGTTTTGCTCCGGTAGAAAAAGTTTTTCAGTTTGATGGGTAGACTCTTAGTTTAAAAGGATGCTAATGATATCTATTTCACCCTGCATACTATAACCTATTCTGTGCTTTTGTAGTAAGTTGGAGTAGCACTTTTTAATTTTGGGTTTTCATTACTGAGAAATCATTAATATTGTGATGAGGCCGCCACTGAACGGTAAAAGGACTCTTAAAACTCCTCCTGTTTGCTCCTCCCATACAAAATTGTATCAAGTAGCAAATAGATTTAAAATAACTACACTTTCTAATAAAAATAAAGTATAATTTGTAGGAGCGGACCATCGTAAATGCCGAGTTAATTATGGACATACGTTTTTATTATCCCTCAAGGTTTTTAATATCTGTACCCATAAGTTACTTTACTGGCTTTATGGACTCCTGCTCAGTTTACCTTCGATTAAACCAGAAAAAAGTTGCCTATATACAACGTGTTGATTTTTTTTTTCATATTAAATATTTTGTTTGTAAAATTTAAAATTTATTGAACAGGATCTCAACCCACCGCTCGGACACTCTCACCTTACTTACCACCAAAACAAGATTCTTAAAATGTATCCATGAGCATGTTAGTGCTTTAATTCATTGCTGAAATGATAACAAATAATTGTTGCCTCAAAACTTAAAATGCGAATAACTTTAAATTTTAACTATCAAAATAATAAAATTATTGTTTCAAACTATTTATTTGGTTTAAATATGTTGGCGTGTATGACGTTTTGCGCTTATTCATTAACACATTGTATACAATTTTATACCTTATCCCTAAACGAGACAGCCTATAATTGGGGAACTTCGAACTTATCACGTTTGGGGATTACACGAGACTACTTTTCATGAATTTTAACAATCAAAATTAGGTTCCGTTATGCCGTGGTGGTCCAGTGGCGAGTAACATTGCCTGCCGTGCAGGAGGCGATGGTTCGATCCCCGTCCAGGCCGACTCGTACCAATGAGTTTTTCGGAATTTATGTACGATTTGTAACACCACTGGCTTTTCGGTGAAGGATAACATCGTGAGGAGACCTGCATGCTTCAATTTCGAGGCATGTATTGTACCTACTGTCCATTACAAGTGGTGACGAGCTCACTCCCCGTCACACTGGACAGAGTTTCGGTACTAGTGAAACGTGGATGTTCTGTGGTTTCAGAATATCTCTAACTACCCCCTCGGGGAATATAGTCGTGAGCATATGCATGCATGCATCTACAAAGTGTTAAAAGAAGTTTATTCCGAATGCGTAAATGCGCCCTGCATACAAACGAAGTCTGGTGATAATTTCAATACTAACCAATTAGGGTAAATAAAATTTTTGAAAAACAATCTAGAAATTAATCTCTATGTTTGTATAAAGTCAGATTTTCGTTAAAACTTACAGTTTTAGTGCTAGGATTAATTTAAGATTTGCATGCAAATCTTTAAACCTTTCAAAGTTTAGAACTTTTAACGAAAATCTGACTTACAAATAGAGATTGTTTCTGAAAAATGACATTGACTTTAATTGGTAAGTATTGAAAATATCACCATACTTCGTCTGTATGGAGCGCGCTCCGAATTATATTCCCTTAAATAATTAAAACTAAACTCAAACAAAATTTATTATTGACTTCAATTGAGCATTTCCTTTTGAACTTCCTCTGCCCTGTTCCTGGGCAAAGGGTCTTGACAGTCTTGACTTTTGAAGTACGGACGGAACGGTAGATTTTTCACACAAATTGGCTGCGTCAGGTTTTCAGTTTACGTGATTAGTACCTATGTAAGTATGCTTTCATCAGCGGCAGCCTCACAATACTATAGCACAGTCCAGTATAAGAAAGAGTATCTAATAGCACAGTATAAGAAAGATTATCTATTACGACGTAAAAGAAGATACAGTATGGATACTCTGCCTCCCACCAACTTTTTACCTCACCCCCTCTATTGCCATCAGGCTTCCTCAGCGGTTACCTGTAGCCTTTAAGGCCTGTATTCACTTTGATTAGTGCGAATGTAGGTGATAAGTAATTGCGGGTGATTAGTGCAGGTGTGTAATGCGAGTAGTGTCCAGTTGTGTTTGTTAGAGGTCGACCAGCAAGTATGGACGCATCTCAAGAGGCTAAATGCCTCCAACGCTAAACGCTAAACACTGCAATAATCACTCCTTTCGGCCATCGGCCTTTAGAGAATCCAGAACCCTGAAGTCTAGACTGACACCACAATTGACGCGCTAGAATTTATGTTTTCGAAACAAAGAGAATATAATCTCAGGATAGAGGATAGTCATAGTCATAAAAACTCTTTTTGAATAGACGGGCGGGTGTCAATGCGTTTAGAACTAAGAGGAAGGATCTCTCTTTAAGACTAGAGTGAGCCATACCAATTGTAAAGTGTCCTCTTTTTTTGACGTTTAGGTTTGAGTGTGTGGTGTCAAGTAGTATGGACAAAGGGCACCGAGTGACATATGGCCTTATGTTTACGGTCACTTTTCACACACACTAGCTCAAAAAAAGTGAATAGCCGCATAAACAAATATCTATAGTTCCATCTCCTTCTACTATTTATACCTATACCTAAAGACATAGAGTGAGCCATACCAATTGTAAAGTGTCCACTTATTTTGACGTTTAGGTTTGAGTGTGTGGTGTCAAGTAGTTTGGACAAAAGAGTACCAAGTGACATATGGCCTTATGTTTACGTTCACTTTTCACACACACTAGCTCAAAAAAAAGTGGACAGCCGCATAAACAAATATCTATAGTTCCATCTCCTTCTACTATTAAAGGTAAGTCATAAGACAAAAGAGACTAACTACAATCGTAAGTTTATGCGGACTCTATGGAGATCCTTCCTCTGAGGCCCTAGACTCCGTTTCGTATGTGCTGACGTCATCTTGTCAATCTCTGTTTTTTGTAGGCAGTGTCCGGGGTGACTATAGGTCACTTCTCTTCTCACAAACACTAACAAGGGTGATATTGTGTTGGAGACAAGAACATACTGCATTTTAGGGTTCCATACTCAAAGGGTGGCCATGAGACGCCATACAAGAAACGTGTTTTTGTCAAGGTTTTTTTTGTTTTTCCTCTTACGTAAAAACGGTAATACACACAAGCGTCAAACTTGGTGTGATTATACAGGGTGTAACAAAACACCCTAGTAATACTTAAAGGGGTGGTTTAGTCCATCAAACTGAACAACTTTTACTATGGAGCCAACATCGAGAAAAACGTAAAAAAGTTGCTGTCCCATACATTTTAGTCGAGTCGGTCGGTTTTTTCTATGGGATGGGACAGCAGATTTTTTTATTTGTGTTTTTTTACACCCTGTAGAGCATACTCTAAAGTAGAATAACAAATAATAAAATCTGGCCAAGTGTGTAGGGCTCTCGCTAAGAGATTACGAGGATTTATTTTGTAAATGTTGTTGTACGGAACCCTCGGTGCGTGAGTCCGATTCGCACTTAGCCGGTTTTTAATCTCACGCCTGTCTCCCGCAGGGGTAGGAAACGACATAATATGTATCACCACCTACAGTCCTTACACGCCTTCGCTGTTTCTTTGAAATTACCTTCAAGGAAATGACATTAGATATTTCAAAGAAAATGAAAAAGTGTGAGAAACGACCACTTCGCGCTTTTGAGATTTATTAAAAGATGAAATACGCCAGCGAGACTCACAGAAACGTCTTCTTTTAAAACAATTTGTGAAATCGAATCGTAAGCAGACAGACTTCGCATTGAGTGCTTTCACAGATTTTTAGGGTTCCGTAGTCAAACAAGGAACCCTTATACTTTCGTCCATTCTGTCTGTATGCCCCGCCTCAATAACTCGCTCATTTTTGCACCTATTGAATCAAAATTTGTCATGGAGAAAGATAACAGTAACCCAAAAACAGAAATGTAGAGTTGTTAAGAAAAATGTTTTTCTATGCAACGAAAGAGGGATTTGAAAAATTTGTTTTTTTTTAATAAATCGAGTGAGGTGTCGTTGGATAGTTCTTGGCTAATGAAAGGAATTTCTCACAGAAACTAATAAAATATAGATTTCGGTAAGTTCTTTCAATGATAATTAAAACGGATGCTGTATTCCAACCAGTTTCTGATAAAAACCTGTAACTGTAACATAGATATATTTTCTAATACAAACTAGATGGCGTTGCAGGAAATTAAAACGCGCTATCGTTAGGTACCAAATTTTCTTTTAGTTAAGATAATCGACATTACTACTTTGTACTCTCTTATTCTACGTATGCAATGGCTACGGAACGCAATCATGGGCGAGTCCGACACGCTCTTGGCCGGTTTTTTAGAAGAGAATTCTTTGACATTGAAACTCGTAGCAAAATTCGTCGCCGTTGTTAAATTGTGAAAGAAAATGCTGCAACTACGGTTTCATTCCATCTAAGGCCAGTCGTTAGTTGATGAAGTCCGCCAATTGTACCCTGTTTATTTGTTTTTAATATTGTTAGTTTATGTTTTCGGTGTGCAAATAAAGAAAAAGTGCAAAGAAAGTATAGTAAAAATTTTTACTATTTGTTTGTAATTTTTTACTACTTGTGTTCATTTCAGCAGTGTTGCAACTGCCATGATCACGGGATGACTGTAGAACTGCAGGTAGATTTTTAAGAGCAAACAAATCTGTCTACCCTCATTCTTCTTCGTTTGCTCCGACCACTATCGGAACTCACTCGAAAGTCATCGTCACTGTTTTCTCGGTTTCTACTATTTAATGCCACACTTGGTCTAGCACGACAAACTACACTCACTGTGTCACTCCTACATTTGTCCGACCGGGAGTAAGCAGGTGAAGCACTCATACCCATCTTTTATCACCTAACGCAACACAACAACTTTACTCTAACTTCATGACAACATTACACTAGTTTGACGCCGATTTTTAGGTATCTACAGGGAGAAATTGATATCATTAGCATCTTTTTAAACGAAGAGTCTACCCATCAAACTTAACAACTTTTACTATAGATATCAATTCCACCCTGTATATTATGGGACATAATGCTCCTACTTGCTGGAGCGAACTCAGGGGCGCGTTCAAAACCTACGCCCAGAGTGCACTCTGGGTGCAACTTTTCGCACTAACGCCGTTCAGAGCCTCGGTGAAAAAACGCCCTTTGCAACTCGGTTGTCACAACTCAACCGTTCCGTACCTCTGACGGGTTGCAACTTTTAACCGTCAAATTAGATGGTTAAAAAACACTCTGACGTTTTGATTATCTGTGGTTACTTGACTTTTTGCTAATTTTGAATAAAAGTTTGTTTTGTTCAAATTATTTTTATGCACTTTTTGATTCTCTAGCATGGAAGATGAGTTTTTATTGTATTTGGAAATGATGGAAGCCCTGGAAGATCTGGAAGCCCATATTAACTGTCAATGTCAAAATTTTAGGTTATAAAACAACCGGGATCGTTCCGTATCTTATTGCGAGTTAAAAAACAACTGTTCGTTCCGCACCTTAGATTGAAAAACAACCAAACAACCGCACCCGTAGGTTCTGAACGCAGCCCTGTGTATTCAATTTCAATATATGTATTTATTCATTGCACATCATATGTCATCATCATTTTGACAATACTACAAAATGCCCGTAAAATCTAAAAACGTAGGTAGGTAAGTAGGTTGGTAGTATAGCTACTACATTCGAATTTTGTAGATAAAAGTTAGCTGATGCTCATGAAAATTATGTTCTTCCGAAATACGATAAAAGAAACACAAAAATAATTATTTTAAATTTTATTTTTCAATTCAAGAAACCGTTCAACTAATCTTAACATTGAACGTACGGTGAACATTATCTATGACATAGTAAAATATTTATTTAAGCCATAAAACATTGCCAGAAATGATATGTTGGCTTTAATTGAAAAATATATTTTAATGCGTTGCATAATTTAATGTTTTTTACTAATGGTTAGTAAAATGGTTAAGCAACTATAGTCACAAGTTCTTTGGATGTTATTAAAGATCAAAACATATTTTTTTAATCAGTATAAATTTTGCAACACCTTAAATTGCGAATTTGCACAATATTCACTTATTTACTATTGGGGAAAATATTATTAGTACTTTAATAATTGGCACCAAGACATTTAAGTATAATAAATATTTTTCTAACAATTTCAATAACTTTGCGTTAAATTTTTATGTTAGGTATTTATATTATGACTTAAAATATTTCACATCTTACCTAGAAAATGCAAAAAAATGTATAAAACAAAATTGACTGACAACATTTCGCGAAATCACAGAACAATAATTTCAATTCCGAAAAAGCGTTGAATAAAATTTTCTAATCCAATTCTTATTCTAATATGAAATACTCAAAATCAGTCGTGCGAAGAATTAGTTCCATTTAAAGCCGTTTTCACAGTTTTCTGAAGATTTCTTAAGCTATAATAATTACGTTTTAGCAACATTTCATACATACAATATGAATAAAGCATTTTTATATATCTAGAACAAGACTCGATTCTTTAATTTAAAACGGCCGTATAAAATATGGTCAGATTAACTATCTTAAATCAAGAACGGAATTTAGGATTCGAATTCAAAAAATCAGTTTGAAAGACACTCAGTTGCTGAAACGATCATTAAAGTTAATCCTCCATTAAATCTCTTGGTGTCACTTTTTTGTCTTGTTAACGTAGTTAAAGCTAGCAAGAGATTTAATGGAGAATTAAATGAGCTTTTCTGAAACTGATTGCACGTCCGTTTATTAAAGTTAATCCTCCATTAAATCTCTTGCTAGCTTGTACTAAGTCAATAAGACAAAAAGTGAGAGCAAGAGATTTTAATGGAGTATTAACATTATAGAACGTACGTGCAACTACCTGGGTACCTATTGTAAACACACGCTAACGTTTCTATCGAATCCGAAAGCTACAGGTTTCCGTGATTAAAGAACGACTTCTTTACATGCCTACAATTTTGTAAGATCAAGCACTGGCTCCAGAATTGGAAATATTATCATTATCAGAACAGCCACGCATATTATCATTATCAGTGTATAATAATGATAATATGTGTAGATGTTCTGAGGTTTTTGGCTACCCTCTACTTCCTCAGGGAATATAGTCATGAGCATATGCTTATGCTGTGCTAATTTTAGATACAATAATATCTATTTTATGCCTTTTGGTGACACATCAGAATGTCTACACGCGTATGATGCCCAATAATAGGTATCAATGTAGTTTTCATAGATAAATTAACAGTTTATTAAAGGAAACGAGCGTGACTTGTAGATGCTGTGTTTTTGAATGCAGATGCTGATCAAATCGATTTTTTAAAAGGCAAAAGAATAATGAGCCGAATTTAATTCTAATTTTCATCTTGATTTAAGAAAACAATCTCAAGCCAAGAGCAATAAATTTTGACAAATCTTAAGAAAACTGTGAAAAATTAAGAAATTTACACTAAACGTTAAATCTAAAGTTGCACAATTATTAACAATACGTATAAGAAACTTTATTTACAAAAGATCAAGTATCAAGAATAGGTTATCAATTAATAAATCATTTGCCTCAATTTGTAAAGCCGTTAGTTAAATATTTCTAACTAGAGTCGAAATTTCAAGCTGACTGAGTCTTCTATAACCTCGATATCAGTAGACAATTATGTTTATGTTCTAGGAAACGATTTTGGGGCAACATAGACACAGTTGCCTAAATAATTCAAATTACTCATCCCTGGAAGTGCGATTTGATTTGCCAACATGCCGAGCCATTTCTTTTCCCCACTGACATGGAATCCAGTTAAATACAGAGATTTTTTCTAACTTAGTTACTTCACATGTCAGCTTGAATAATTCGACTATTTGTTTTTTTAGAGGTACTTAAATACAACAATGTGATGTGTTATTTTATTATAACAGATTTAATCTACCGTATTATTAACACTCATTTATAATGGTGTGAATATTATACAAGCAGCGACATTTAACTATTTGCTGTCTTTTGTTAGGAAACATTGATCACTAGCAAAATATTTTCATCTTTATGCACAATAACACTGATTAATGACTCTGAAAATACATTAAATTTTTTATTTGTAAACAGCGGGTGCTCAAAGCACTTAAAGTTTCTTTTGAAACGATCAAAACTCATGTTTTACTCGAATCCGAAACTTTCTTTCAAACATTTCACACGTAAACTTAATTAAAGGAACTTCGATAATTCAGGCGTAACTCTGCGCGTGTTCTAACGGAATGTTCGATAACTTATTACCCTTCTCAACCCAATTCTTTAACCTGCCCCTCAATTCTTCCAAACTTTTTGATTTGGCTTTATTTATCCTTTTATATTTAACGTCTTTAGGTTTCGTCACGTTCCTATGGTTGGACATCACTCGATTGTAGGTGACGACATGGTTCGACCTGGGCTCTGGTTCCCCTTCGTCACTTTCAGGATTTGATGTGGCTTCTTCATCGGAATCATTGGGAGGTGTCATCCTTTTTGGTACATAACTATAAGACCACAAGTCCTTGGCTACTTTTGGTTTGAGATCTTTATCATTATCGATACTTTTGACTTCAGCAGTCAAAACAATACTTCTCATTCTGAAGTTATCCCTCCTCTGAGCAAGAAGACTTGTCTCTTTGAATTTCTCTTCATCGGTTCTATTTGCGTCTTTTAGTTCTTTTTCTGTACTGTTCTGCGCGCTTAGGCCTTTAGTCGAATCGCCATCAGCTTCTTCTTCTACGCTGTAAACCGTCTCCAGAATCTCCGGCCTTCGCAGAAATCCATTCGACCGTCTGACAACGCTGTACTTTACATTTGGATCTATAGCATCCGATATAGATCTAACTATGGTAACGCTGTCAGGATTGGCTGACCTGAACCTTGGTATATGAGGAAGGTTGCTACAGTCCGAGTCAACATCCTCCATGATCACAGCCGAGTCTGAGTCATTGAGGGAATCGAAGTCACCAGTGATGTGAGTGTCCTGGAGCATATCTCTGAAGTCTGGGATTGTTTGTGACGTATCGATGCCGTTGTCGAGTAGTTTGGCTTGTAGGGATTCTATGACCCTCTGTTGCTTCATGATGATGGTTTCTCTTAGGGCTAGCATGCTGGTGATTTCTTTCTGCTTGCGGACCAGACGTGACTCGAAGAGGAGGAGTTGGCTGGATAAGGACTTGAGTTGTTCTGCCTTCTCGCGCTGGAGGCGAGAGGTGAGCTCCTCCTGGGTGCGTTGCGCTCGCCGCCATGTTAGAAGCTGGTGCGCTTGCGCTCGATATTTCATTCGAAGGTCTCTGAAACGAACATGAAATGTTTTTTAATCACTGCCAATCTTTGTCACTATTCAAGAGGGATAATAATTTCGAGTTCGACTGGTTTGGAGTATTTCTTTAGTTTAGTATCTCAAAGACGCTGGAGTACATTGGCCATTTATAGTGTCGCATCATACCGGGCGGGTGCGACGTAAGAAGCGAGCTCAGGGTTTACCAAAGAAAAGATGGATGGATTGTGTGAAAGATGACATGTGTAAAAAAGGTGTGTGCGCTGAAATGACGGCTAAAAGAGATGAATAGAGGAAGACGACATATTGCGCCGACCCCAATCCTGCCATCTCTTCCTGAGTCAACCCAGACGCCGGCGATCGTTTTGGGGATGCAAGGCGTTACTCCCATTCAAGTTTGGCGCTTTTCTCTCAGAGAATTAAAAATTAACTACAATATTCATTTAAATAATACCTGATAGTCCTCCTAGCTTCATCCAGGGTATGAGCTTCCAAGGGGTCGGTGAGGGACGCGGCCAGTGACACATCGGGCTCCGTCGGGCTGTTCAGAGCCGACTCGCTCCGGCTGTTGACAAACAACAGTACACTTTAATACATACAGCGTAAGTGCTGGTTTCAAACTAACAGGAGACTGGATCTTTGAATTCAAAGTAAAGTGTGTCATGTTTGTAAAACGTTAATTAGTTTGTCGTGTGAATTTTCTGTTTTGATATTGACTTAAAGTGTGACGAATGCCCCATTTGTCTTAAATAGACAAAACAAAATAAAAATCTTTTTACATCGGTTATATGTGTTTATTATGTAGAAGAAACTCTGTTACTGTAAACAATAAGCATTGAAACAGCCGGATTTTTAAAAGTAAAAAAGAATTGAATCCCACTGTAGGGCAAGAGTCACACAATGGATTTTAAATATAGCCCCGTATCTTTAGATTGGCGAAGTCCGTTAGCGATCAACTAAACACACAAATTTTCAATTAAAATTCTTCTCTCCAGTAAATATAGAACCCTGGAGAATCAGCAAGCCTATCATGCTGATTGGCAAATCTCATTACCATGATAGCAAGTCAAACTCAATAGTATGTCATTAACTCTACTCTGCAGAAAAAGATATCGATTATCGAGAATCGATTCCCAGGTATTGTGTCCATTAATCAACACCTTGTTGCATGTTTACATGCAAACACAGAGTGGCACAAAGTGGCTTTCTATCTTTAATGATTTGTTGGTGGATATGTCCTTGCCCTGCTGCATAAACTTAAGGCGAGTCCGTCCGGGAACAAGACTCTCCACACTAATCGATGTGAACGAGCGCGTGACCCCTGTCAGAATGAGATGAATTTTTATGAATTTAAAAAAAAAAAAAAAATATATAGTCATTCTATGTTGTATTGTGAAGTATATTGTAAATTTTCATTTTCGTCCGATCAACATTGTAAGAGTAAAATGGTTGCAACTGGAAAAAAGGTGACTTTTGATTACTTTTTCTTCAGTTGTATTAATTAAAAAATATATTTCAAGAAAAACCAAACCACTTCTCATGTCCTGTAGATTGTTCAGTTTTGTTTTCTGCTTAAAAAGTGCCCTAGTTAATGTATAAAATGGTTACAAAGTTACCCAATTTTACGGAAAAATCGGGCGGTAGAGCCTTAAATGGATTAAATCCTTAAAGAGGATGAGGTAGCCTGATAAACATAAAGCGGGTTATCTGGCTTTGTTTAAAGGTCGATCGGTTTGCACCCGTGGTAAAAGTTGTTCAGTTAGATGGGTAGACTCTTAATTTAAAAGGATGCTAAAGATATCAATTTCACTCTGTATAAAAAGGCCGGTGTAATAGCACACCTTGAACACTTAGCTGTCATTTCAAACAAATTTAAAAGAAGAGGTAAGCATGTGCGATACTGAGTGCGAGCGTGACAGGAATACGCATTTGCTTACATTTACGCCACGATCCTGCCAGAGGGGGTGAGGTAAGAAATTGGTGGAAAGCAGGGAATGTCCGTACTAAATGTTGTAGGTACTATTTCTGAAACGGTGGTACTAGTAGGTAATTAAATCGGTTCGCTTGTATGAGGTGTCGGGGGTGTGGTAAAGAAAACATTTTTTATTAAATTTAATGTCAATTAGTTTGTGAGCGTATCTATCGCAATCTCGAGGACTATTTTGAGTAAAAACATTCGTTGAAAAAAAAAGGAATGGTGGAGCCTCGCCGCAAGCTCAAACGCGAATCGCGCGTCACAACCGCTCTCGGCGAAACTTGCAATGAAGACTTATTGAGATCTATAATTTTTGCGATTTAGTACTTTTGAGGCAACCAACCCCATAATTTACGGTTTACACTAAACGCAAACTCTACCTGCACTTTGTTTAAACCTAACATCAATTTAACAAACGTTCTACGAAAGCCCCCTGTCTTCATATAACTTTACATCTAAAATTTATAACCATAAAAGTAACTAAGCCAGCGGAGCGAGGAGGTAAGTGGATACATACTGTACATAATATATTGAAGGGTCCAATACATAGGTAAGGGGCGATTTATTTATAAAAGAAACTGTTTTTGAAGACGTCCTTTTAATGGATTTGTAATTTTATTAGTCAGTAAACTTTTAATTATGCATTTTGATCATCAGAACTGAACAACTCTCAGTATGGAGCCAACATCGATAAAAAAATCTTTAGTCTATTCCACTAGTTTTTAATTAGTAGAAAAACTTTAAGGGTGTATTAAGACAATGAAACTAAAATCATTTCCTAAGGAACTAAGAAAATTTGTTGCAACTCTCATACAACGTACGGATCAGCCAACCGATTTTCTATGGAAAAGCCAAAAAAAAATCGGTTTTCGACCCATGTTTCTTAGGGAAAGCTTCAGTTTCAGTGTCTGTATACACCCTTAAAATTCTGTTGGTTCCTAATTAAAAACTAGTGGTGTATACAAATAGTGCTGATGGAAGATAAACTGTATGTAAAGTGGAATTTATAATCTGAATAAATAACATTTTTTTTGCAACTATTGCTGAATAAGCATAATAATTAATAATAGATGCAAAATCAAAGGTAAATTAAATTGTTTTAAAGCATTCAGTAACTTGGTAACCACTTAGTAAAACTACGCAACTTTGTACAAGTTTTAGCATATGGCGTATTCAAACTCAAAAACTACCTAATATGATTAACATCCCATGGATAGCTTTTAGATTTCATTTTTTTCTGACGTCATTTTTGACTTGTAGATAAGATGCGGCCAGAAACTCTACAACACACTTCCATCCATTTCCTTTTTCGTAATGATGAATAAATAAATAACGCTCGCAGGCACATACCTACACGCGCGCGCACACAAACTGCGTTATTTAGGAAGCATGCTGTTTATACTGCGAACAATAAACAGACCACACCACTGACGACAAAACGCCCTTACTGAGGTTAACCCATGGAGAATACAACAACCAAGCAAACCAGTGGATGAACAACAAGCGCGCGATATGGCTCTCTCGCAACGTCTTTTTCGAGAAAGACAACAGACAACGCTCTCTCTCCCGCTAGCTCCCGTGACTCGAACCGCGTGTGTGACGCATCCGTTATTCTATGCCACGAGCTGTAATTTTACGCTAGAACTAGAGTTCCTGGATTGCTTGTTGCAAGGCGAAGGTTATCTTGTCATTAAGTTTTGAGTTACGGTTATCTTTGGAACAAAACTTTGTCTGTGGTACAGAGCCGGAGTTAGGTCTATAGACAAGTTTACCATCGACCGTCATGGAGTCGACTCGGACCTAAGAGGAAGGATCTCTCTTTAAGACTAGAGTGAGCCATACCAATTGTAAAGTGTCCACTTTTTTTGACGTTTAGGTTTGAGTGCGTGGTGTCAAGTAGTATGGACAAAAGGCACCGAGTGACATATGGCCTTATGTTTACGGTCACTTTTCACACACACTAGCTCAAAAAAAGTGGACAGCCGCATAAACAAATATCTATAGTTCCATCTCCTTCTACTATTAAAGGTATGTCATAAGACAAAAGAGACCAACTACAATCGTAAATTTATGCGGACTCTATGGAGATCCTTCCTCTTAGACTCGGACTTTCGATAGTGATTGTTTTTGTTGGAACTTGAATCTAATCTTCAGTTTTATTACTTCTTAGACGAACTTTTTTACACGCATTCAGCGTGGACGTGGCAAAGGAGGCCCCGCACCCAACGTTCCTGGTTCTTTTCTGACTTATGACGATTTGCAATATCCTGGTCATAATTATTTGAGGGTCCCACCATAGGGGCCTAACGCACTGTAGTGATGCCACTGAATTATAAACAAGAAAGTGGTTTTTCGCTACATTACCTTACTTTTACCTTTTTTTCTTTTTATTATGTTGTTATAAGAACCTAAATGTTTATTTTTCGAAAAAAAAAAACGAATACCACTCCGCCTAACTAAAACCACTTAGATATTGATCATGCGATCGCAATCATAGTCTTTTGGATTGCCAATTTATAAAACAAAACATTTTATTAAAAGAAATAAACAAAAAGATTAAGGGCCTGCTTCACCACTTCTCAGTAAGTTCTTGTTAGCTTATCCGACAGATATTTTGACATATCTTTCATACACAATATGTTAAACTATCTGTCAGGTAAGCTAACAAGAACTTACTCAGAGGTGGTGAAACAGGCCGTAAGATAATTACGGAAGCACCAA
This sequence comes from Agonopterix alstromeriana, assembly GCA_963924505.1. Lineage (NCBI taxonomy): Eukaryota > Metazoa > Arthropoda > Insecta > Lepidoptera > Depressariidae > Agonopterix > Agonopterix alstromeriana. The sequence continues at coordinate 3,182,054 of OZ004665.1, read as the reverse complement.
CTATGCAGATTATATTCGGAAAAGGAAGCCTCAGAAGCGAGTCGTAATGAGCATTAAGTTCACTTATTTGCACTTAGCTGGTAAGCACTAAGCACTAAGCACTTAGTAACGTGCAAGAAATGTTGCTATACGTTACAAATTAACGCAAAACAAGCAAACTACGAAGTAATAGGGTATTTTACACCATGTAAGGAAAAATATAAAAATGTATGTTTATGATAGATTTTGAAAAAAGTAAACGAGAAACGTCGATATTTATTCATGAAAATGTAGTGTAAATTTTATAATCCAATTTTAAAAATCGTATTTTTTAATCTGTTTTTCAAATGTCTACAACGCCATTCGCCATATTGGATTCCGACGTGACGTCACTCCGATAGTACACAATCTAGATTATTGACAAATCTTTTTACACTTGGTCTTTGACAGTCATACTGTTTACTAACGGAGTGACGTCACGAGGAAAACAAAACAGCATGGCGACTAGCGTTTCCACGCGAAAATTCAAAATCATAAATGAAAATAGTATTAAGGCATATTTTTCGGCTTTAGAAAATTAAAATTATACAGGTTTATTACGTTTACTTTAAAAGAGTTTTCAAAAAGAAACAGATAACATGACATTTGGAACACATTTTCTAAATATTTGTTGAAAATCGACTAGAAATTCAAAAATAGCCCTTCAGGGTTCATACTAACTTGACTTTGCGCTGAATCCATATCTGGTTTGCAAAAGGCCAATCTATAACACTGCTCTTGGAACTTGACATCACAAACACAAGCTATTGGCAAAGGGTCAACAATTTTAAAAATGTCTTATTTCTATCGTATTTATAAGATACCACGCTGAAACGATGTTATGTACACTCACAAAACTGAACGACTTTTACTAACGGACCAACAGACGTAGGAACGGATAAGAAAACTATGCAAAATAATTAACAGATCCATGCGATTAGCAGCATCACCTGGAGACCGCGATTACACTAATTTAAAACATCGAAGTTCTATTCTTATCCAATTTCAGTTCTAACCACAATGCAATCCAATTACTATTCAACTGTGCTGAATTCCGCATCCCGCTAATCTCTATGTAACTGACAGCCTTTAACGTCTGAGCGATCTGTCAAAACGGCTCTAACGGCTATCATTACGTGTACCGCGATTAGCGCAATCCAAATGTGTCAAAAGTTATGGTTCGTACGTAGTCCAGTCACGGTTCAATCGCCGAATATTTACCGCGATTGCAGCCCTGTACGTGTCATTGCTAGATCGTTTGTACAAATGATATTAAGATACTTTACTAACGAATCCAACTAAATTTCGTATTTTTAGTACTAAAATGTAAATTTTTTATTTAGTGTCTGATTTCTTTCTTTTTTATTTTTACTGTTTGTTTTAGGTTGAGGTATGTGTAAAGTTTGTACTACAATTGAGTATTTCGTAATTTCTACTTATTTAAAAATAAAGGTCTCGTGGTGATTTTTCTTTGAATCTACTCCTTACATAAAAGGATAAAAGTGTATTTAATTTTAATACTATAAAAAAAATCTAAAAAACTATGACACCAGCGCTTGCTGCCCACACGATAAGAAGAAGAAGAATAGAAAATTTAAATAACTTTTAGACAAAAATTTATGAAGCTGTTTTCAAAGTTGGTCCCATAGTAAGTAAGTTGTTCAGTTTGATGGTCTGAGGCATCGTGTCCCGACTTCAAAACGATTCCACGGTGTATTTTATAACCCAACACAAAATCTGTATTAAAACTGAACTGACTCTAATAACAATTCGACTCATGCGCAAGGAAGCAAACGATATTATAGTAAAACATAATGATAATAATAACCACTCTTCCCCTCGACCGACAAAAAGGAAGTGGGCATGGTGTGCACCCTATTAAAACAATTCCCGGATATTCGATTGGATAATTTTCTAGCTATCTCGCTCACACTATTTTGTAATCAGAATAAATATACTTTTAGCCCAGTCATTTCACGGTTTGACCCGGGACTAATTAAGAATAGCCTTTTTTTGCTATTTCATTTAAGAGCCAATTTGAGCCTAGAATAGTAAAATAAACCTGAAGGTAAATTTTCCCCCCCTCATTTTCAAGGCTTTGTACACACCTTAGGACAGAAAGAAGAAGAGTAGACAACAATATTTGCTCCGTGTTTGAAAGCTTTGAAAAATACATCAGTATTTTCTAGTGAATAACTTTTTTTTTTAATTCTATGGCTATTTTATTGCTCAAAGGTCATTTTTATTATATAATAGAATAATTAAAATGAGTGCATTGGTTTATTAATATTACTAAAGAATGTAGGTCCGATCTATAGAGATAGATCGGAAATAGTTCCGATTTAACGCGAACGTTTTCGTTTAATTGTCAACTCTAATGAAGATCCGATAAAAACGATAACGATAATTGTTAGTACCTACGAGTATTAAGGGGATATAATTCGGAGCGCGCTCCATACAAACGTACTATGGCGATATTTTCAATACTAACCAATTAAAGTCAATGAAATTTTGCTGAAACAATCTTGAAACAAATATCTATGCTTGTATGGAGTCAAATTTTCGTTAAAATATACTGTTTCAATGCTAGGATTAATTTAAGATTTGTATGGAAATATTTGAGGCACTGTAACTTTAAAACTATACATTTGAACAAAAATCTGACTCTATACAAGCATAGAAATTTGTTTTTAGATTGATTCTGATAAATTTCATTGAGTTTAATTGGTTAGTATTGAAAATATCACCATAGTACGTTTGTATGGAGCGCGCACCGAATTATATCCTCTTAACAATCTAAAGTAAAAGTTTAGGGTCAGACATAGTTATTCAGCAAAGGCAGAGGGGTCGTGGTTGACCTGCCAGCCGGCCACCACCGGCGCAAGCGCAGCAGGTGGCTCGTACCCGCTTCCTGCGCACATGTCGCGCATCGAAACCAAAGTCGAAACGTCGGAAGATTGTAAGTAAGTAAGCTACTTACTCACAATTTGGGAACCATTAGGAACCATTAGCACTTTAAATTCTGTATTTCACTTTTTTTTTGGTATTTATTTTATACTAGCTGTTGCCCGCGACTCCGTCTGCGTAGACCTTAAAAAAGTATCCTATGTGTTAATCCAGATCATATTATATCTATGTGCTAAATTTAATTTTTACAAACTTTCGCGTTTATAATATTAGTAGGATAGGATTTTTACGGATAGAAGACATCATTTTAAGAAATTCATAAATTTTTTTTGCAATTCATCGAGTTTATCAATACAAATTTCATTTTAAACTGTAATTCGAACTCCATAGAGAAAAACCTTTGCTTAATTTTAAGAAATAAAAATCACCTGCCTTCTCATTCTAACTCTATGCTGGAAACAGAAACCGCAACATCAATTGTCCATTTTATTTTTGTTTAATTCAAGGCAAAGGGTTTTATATCCCATACAGCCGATGTCTTACATAAAATTATCTTATTTATAGCAATTAAAACGTTGGTGTTCGACGTTTTGACGCTTCTTTGGAGTTTTTGGAGACAACCGAAAGACGAAGGAAACGTAGAGAAGTCCACAGGATAGAGGTGAACCGACCGCATTGCCGCGCTACAAATGACGGAACACTTTTCCTGTTTACGACCCATACACCATCATATTTCATAGAACTGTATATTGTTCACTTGCACGACACTTTGTTACGCAAAACAACACCAATTTTACGAACCAAAACTCACTATAAACAATAAAAATTCGATGAAATATGAGGACTCCAAACGTAGCTGATAAATTCCCGCCAAAAACCCCATCAAATGTCTAATTCTGACATTTTTTTTTTTTTTTCGTAATAGCCAGTTATTTTATGTTGATTTTTAGTTTACCAAGGAGTTTACAGATCCTGCGAGTAACGGCACTCGTAGGAACGAGCTCCAGTTTCACATAGAGGGAAAAAACTAATTTCTTTATTATGTTAAACACTCGCTTCCTCACATTTTATTCCTGCGAGAAAGCCTTAGTTTTTTCGTCAAACCTACCTATAATAAGACGCACCAAATCCGACAAGCCCGCCTCAAGAGCCACAGAAGCCAGCGCTGTACGAAAGCTATAAATAACGAACTTTCTGTAACTATATGCACTCTGTGGAAAGGATGTCCCACCAGCTTAGTTCATTTTCACATAGGAACATCTACCTCCAGGGCACAATTCTGCAATGACCAGGATGCAATTAAATCGTCTTTGCACTCAATTTGGCCGTTGCAAACTAAATTTGTGCAACAGGGAGGTACAGGGATGCTGGCCTAACGCAGTGTGAATGCGCTGAACCTATCCAGTCTATGGGACACCTGCTGGAATGTCCCTTGTGACCGAACTCCTGCCCTGCACAAGAGATGCGCTCCATACAAACGAAGTCTGCTTACATTTTCAATACTACCCAATTGAAGTCAATGAAATTTTAGAGAAACAATCTAGAAACAAATCTCTATGCTTTTATGTTGTCAGATTTTCGTTAAAATATACAGTTGCTTGCAATACTAGGATTAGTTTAAATTTGTATGGAAATCTTTGCGGCACTGTAATTTTTAAACTTTACAATTTATCGAAAATCGGGCAACATAAAAGCATAGAGATTAGTTTCTAGATTGTTTCTGAAAAATTTCATTGACTTTAATTGGTTAGTATTGAAAATATAACCAGACTTCTTTGGTACGGAGCACAAATAATCACACCGAAATCGGTCCACCTGTGTGGGAGCTACGATGCCACAGACAGACAGACATAACCATCATTGTAGAACAATTGACACGAAAAGTAGAAGATGCATGACAAATAAACGCTCCTCCAGAATATTAGCTGGACAACCTATGCCCTTCGCCTATTCCGACTCTTCATACAAATCGTTTTCTTCGGTATTCGAGTAATTCGAGTTGGTAAGAAAAGACAAAAACGCTAAATCCGTTTCATGACTGACTGTCTGACTGATAAAACAAACAAAAAAAAGTTTTGTTAAAGTTTAATGGACCAAAATCGAATTTCCAATTCAACGTTTTAAATAAATAAAACCGGTCAAGTGCGAGTTGGGCTACTCGCGCACTGAGGGTTCCATACCACACAACACAACATAATTAACTTACAAAAACAGCATTTTTTCTCCTGGACCTTTAGCGCGAGACCTACTCACACTTGACCGGTATTTATTATTTGTTGTTATAATGTAGAGTTTGCTCTATAATCACACCAAGTTTGACGCTTGTATGTATCACCGTTTGTACGATAGAGCGAGAAGAAAAAACGTTTTAAAAAACTAGGGTCTTGTTGAGAACTCCCCTTATTTTTTTACTTTTTGTCATTTTAATTATTTGTTAACAAATCCGCCGTAATAACGCATATTCTGTGAAAAATTCAACTGTCTAGATATTATGGTTCAAAAGTAACAGCCCTAAATGGGTAGGACGGACGGACGGACAACGTAGGCTTAGTAATAAGGTCCCGTTTTCACCCTTTAGGTACGGAACCCTAAAAACGTAAGAAAATTCAAATTGAGCACAAATTGAATTACCTTACAACTTAGAATTGGAAGGGATAAAAGCTGAAATTTTGTAACTGAATGACTTTCAATTGAAGCGAGGACTTGGTGCCGTCGAATCGAGGCAATCAAAACTTCGAAATTGAGACTTTACTTAGACTTGGAACAAATGAGATTATAATTTGGTAAATAAATTGAATTTTAGTGCTGCCTAGATTTTCAAGGAACACGATTCTCGCGCTGTTTATGACTCCGACCTATATGTTACAATAATGCTACACGACAACGACGACACGGGTGTTTGGGGTTGTGAGGCCAAGACGTTTGTGCGAGAGCTGGGCAGGAGGCTTTTTGAGAGCGGGAACGATCCCCGCTCGGGTTCTTATCTGGTCCAAAGGATTTCTCTAGCCATTCAACGTGGTAATGCTGCTAGTGTGATGAGTTCCTTTGAGCCAGGTGGGTTCCGAGGGGCGGAGAGCATTTAAACCTGTTTTTGTTGTATTACTGACGAAGCGTGACGTGGATTTTGGTTAGGTAAGTTGACAAAGCATGTTGCGGATCTCTATCTGTTTATTTAGGGTTTTGACGAAGCATGTTGCTGATTACCGGCTGTTGTATTATTATTGACGAAGCTTGTGCTGACTACTTATTTTGTGTAGACATTAATAAATTTAAATATAATCTAGTTCATTGATATTGTATTATATGCACGATAACTCTGATATTTTTTGTACTGGAACTCCTCAAAAGTTTACGTCTTTTAAACACTGAGGTATCCTAATGTATAGAGCAAACATCGCGCTTCATGACGTCCCATTCTACTGCGGCGATATACATAGTATCTTTCATTCAGTCACTCTCTCACTGCGGTCACGTGTAGCAGTTTGATTAATCAAAATGTTATCTGCATAAAAAAACCGGCCAAGTGCATATCGGGCCACGCGCAGGGTAGGGTTCCGTAGTTACTCGTCACAATATATGGACTTAGAAGGGGTCTTTTTGTTTTATACTATACTATATGTCAAATAAAGACGAAAAACAAGCTCTATCATCACTAATCAGCTATAACAACTTTGTTTGAGCAAATATAATTTGATTCTTATTAGGTAGGTATCTCAAACGGGGACAAAGAAAATTTTTGGTTGGTTATTGATTGGTTTGTCCCCGCCTTGGTTTGTTATAGCTGATTAGTGATGATAGAGCTTGGTTTTCTCTTTTCAGTTAATAGGTTTTTTATGCAGTCGGGTTTTTTGTTTTTCTTAATAATTTAGTTTATTTCATACTTTTTAGTCTTGTGTCGAAACGGTAACATAAAAGTACTATAATATTTATATATTTGGAATCGTCTGATTACTAGCTTTCATTTGATACCCATATTGTAATTTTTAGCAAAAAAAATTGTTTATTCCCCCTCTCTTTTTTAATTCGTACACGCAATCTTGAAATAATATACCCTATGTCACTCTCACGATTTTTACAAATCCAATGACACCCCATACGTTAAAATCCATGAAGCCGTTTGGACTGTAGGCCGTGCCAAAGAAATAGACATACATAAATACATACATACATAACATACATACATACAGACATACGTTCGAAAAACATAACCCTCCTTCGGCGCAGTCGGGTAAAAAAGAAGATCACGGAAGCAGGACCATGAAACCTTTTCAGACCGTGATCATTTTATAAAAATTCACTTATGTCAGTGTTTGATGACAGAATATATTTAAAGGCGAACCACACGTGCACACCACTGCTTTTTTAGGTCTTTCAATATCGCCATTTTGTTGTTTGATACAATATTCGTATTTCTTTAAAGTGTGTACTATAAAGAACCATTTTTACCTTCTTTTCACCCCTATTTCGAATGGATTATACGGTTTAACTGCTAATAAACTCTAAAAAGTACATTTTACAAGTTGATCGACTATTACTCGTTAACTTGTAAAGCTTACTTAGTGGTGATAGTTTTCCTTTTAAATTCGTTATAATACACTACTGCTGAGAATTTTTAAACCTACCTATAATAAGACGCACCAAATCTGACAAGCCCGCCTCAAGAGGCACAGAAGTTTCCAGCGCTGTACGAAAGCTATAAATAACGAACCTTCTGTAACTGTATGCAATCTGTGGAAGGAAAGGATGCCCCACCAGCTTAGTTCATTTTCACATAGGAACATCTACCTCCAGGGCACAATTCTGCAATGACCAGGAAGCAATTAAAGCACAGAATTTTTTCACGTATCTAGAAACAACCATTTACCTGGCAGGGCACTTAACTCTAACAAAAATGTAATATTTCGCTAACGGATCCCTAAACCGAAAAATGATTTTCCCACACCTGCTATATTTTTAAAAGGCCTATCCAACGTTACTCCACACTATGGGATGGACGAGAAAAAAAAATTGCCTCCCCACTTTTCGTGTAGGGGAGGTACCCTAGAAAAATATATTTTTCAAGATTTTATTTTACCACTTTGCTGGCTTGATTAATATGTATACCCATGTCAAATTACAGCTTTCTAGTACTAAGCGTCTCTGAGCTAGGCCTCGGACAGACGGAAAGACGGACGGACATGGCGAAACTATAAGGGTTCCTTGTTGACTACGGAACTATAATAAATATAACACAGAACTGGCACATAGCGCCTTTTATAATAGATTTTTAAGAAAAGACAAAAAAACAAACATGGCTGCATGGGCTATGTACCCTTTGTCTTTTCGTTACGAAAAATGAAACAACAACAATTATAATATGTATCCTTCTACTTTGATCAACTTTTTTTTTTTTTTTTATAATTTCTTTAACGGCTTTGGATACTAGTCCTTTTGAGCCTGATGTTCTGTTATCGTATTTATTTGAGATTCCTGTTACGTCGGTCGCTTTACGCAACTGTTTGGTACACAATCCGCACGAAATTATGTCACAAATATCACTAAAACCAACTTTTTACGAATTTCAAATAACACGAAACACAACAAGAGCAATGGCGCGAAGCAAACTCCGATCAACTCTTATTAACTTTCAGTGTGCCTGTGACGTGCCATAAACGTTGCCTGTGCAACTATTATAACGTTATTAGCAACGTCAATGTGCCTCCTCGTTGAGCTTACGTTACATATTCAATTAGTTAAGGCGATTAAAATCGAGTTTGGTATGGAAGTTTCGTCACAACACTGACGCTCATGTAATAGCATAGTATAGCATCAGCGTGCTTCGCTATGACGGTTTTTGAAACTGCATATGACTCCCTAGCATAGCATATGCTCACGACTATATTCCCCGAGGGGGTAGTCGGAGATATTCTTCTTCTTATTAAGAATATGAATTGAAGAAGAAGAGATTTTCTGAAACCACAGAACATACACGTTTCACATACATGTTATATAATATAGGACTTTTATTACGTACCCTGTGTACACGTTAATTTAATTGTGTTATATAAATTAAAGGGGGTTCGTTAGACCATCAAACTGAGAAACATTTACCATCGAACGAATATTGAAATCGCGAGGAAAAAATCTGCCTTCTACGAAACAATTTTTTTTTTCGTGATTTCGAATTTGGCTCCTTGGCGAAATTGTTCAATTTGATGGTCTTAAGTACCCTTTATAATATGTAATACGTCAGTATTTAAGTATTTTCTTATTTTTAATATAGAACAACTCAATAGAAAAATTTCTTAGAAATATTAAAAAAAAACATTTTTTCGCGAGTTTCACGAAAATTCTTCGAAATATTCGTAGTCACATCGTCTCGGATAATTGAGAAATTCTTGTGTTCCCGTGCATATTGCTGTCATTTGCTGAAACTGCTGAACATTTTGATGAAAACAACAAATTGTTCATAGCAATCTCTTGGAGTAATATGAACCTGGACACAAGGACAGGCAGTGTGACATAATAACGTATTAGCCAGAACATAGTAATAAGATAGTAGAAAAGCCGTGGTGGTCCAGTGGCGAGTAACCTTGCCTGCCGTGCAGGAGGCGATGGTTCGATCCCCGTCCAGACCGGCTCGTACCAATGAGTTTTTCGGAATTTATGTACGATTCGTAACACCAAAATTTTTTTGAACCGCAATAATTTTGGAATCTAGCGCTTTTTTCACTGGTTTTAGCGCCCAATCGATTTTTTGAGGTCGCATCCCTGTTCCTCTCGGATATACGGGGTAGTTTAATACCAAGCCGGCAAATAATTCTAGGCACATTGCAATTAAGTTCCTATTTTGCGAAACTACATTATTAACTGGAAATTCATTGTGCGCTCTTAATCCATTGTAAAGCATCGGTAATAGCGGCCTTGGTGGATTTAATTCATTAATAATAAATTGCGGCCAATCCGACACAGTAACTAAACAAGCAGTAGGTAAGTTAATGTAAGTTACCTAACCAAGATTCATATAAATGCCAAGTGCAAGTCGGACTAGTGCACGGAGGGTATACCAGATACTCGCGCACCGAGAGTTCCGAGCACACACACCATAATTAACTTATAAAAAGTTTTGTTTTCTCTTGAACCTTTAGCGCGAGATCGACTCAAACTTGGCCGGTTTTTATTGTTTGTTGTTATACTGTAGACTTTGCTTTACACAGTATCAAATTATAGCCTTAATATCACATACTCTACCTATCAAACTGATCAACTTTTACTAGGAGCAAAAAAATATCAGCTGTTCTGTACTAAACTACAATGCCTACTCGACTAAAATGTATGAGACAGCTGATTATTTTTTGTTCTGAAAGGTTTGCTCCCATAGTAAAATTTGTTCCGTTTGATGGGTATAGTATGTGGTTTAAAAGTTAATGATACTTTTCCTCACACCCTGTTCTAATCACACCAAGTTTGACGCTTGTATGTATTACCGTTTCTACGATAGAGCGAGAAGAAAAAACTTTGATAAAAACTATTTTCTTCCATGAGGCCCCCCTTAAAATTTAACTTTTTGACATTTTTATTATTTGATAGCAAATTCGCCATAATAACGCCCATTCTGTGTAAATTTCAACTGCCTAGCTATTACATTTCAAAAGTTACAGCCCTAAATAGGACGGACGGACGGACGGGCGGACAATGAATAAGGTCCTGTTTTTACCCTTCGAGTACGGAACCCTAAAAACCCAAAAAATATTTAATTTATACCTAAGAATATTCTACTGCTTCATTATTCCTACTACGCTTCCACCGAGGTTTGCGGCAAGATATATTTTACTCGGGTTCAGTAGATGGCTAAATGTACCATCCAGGTTCTACCCACATTAATCAGAGAGAGGCTCCCTAGCTTCTGTCCGAATAAAGTTGTTTGACTGAACTACTAATGTATGTTATAGCCTGCAGGATCCGACTGAAAGATGAAGGACTTCTCTCACCAAAGAGAATATCCTTCAGGTATTGTCTATACCTTGGAGTACAGACTGCCTATTGATGTCTTAAAAGAGGTCAATGAGAATGCCGACTGGCGGTCGGTAATGTTCAACCTTTTTTTTACCCGACTGCGCCAGAAAGAGGCTTATGTTTTTCGAGCGTATGCATGTATGTTTGTATGTCTATTTCTTTGGCACGGCCTACAGCCTAAACGGCTGGATGGATTTTAACGTATGAGGTGTCATTAGATTCGTAAAAATTGTGAGAGTGACAAAGGCTATATTATTTTAATATGGCGTCTGTGAAATAAAAAAGAGAGTGGGAATAAGCATTTTTTTTTGTTAAAAAATTACAATATGGGTATCAAATGAAAGCTAGTGAACAGAAGATTCCAAAAATATATATTTTATTAATTTTATGTAACCGTTTCGACACAAGACTATAAACTAAATTATTAAGAAAAACAAAAAACCCGACTGCATAAATAACCTATTAACTGAAAAGAGAAAAACAAGCTCTATAATCACTAATCAGCTATAACAGCTTTATTTGAGCTAATATCATTTGAATGTTATTAGGTAGGTATTTCAGGCGGGGACAAACCAACAACCAACCAGAAATCTTCTTTGTCCCCGTTTGCGATACCTACCTAATAACATTAAAATTATATTAGCTCAAATAAAGTTGTTATAACTGATTAGTGATTATAGAGCTTGTTTTTCTCTTTTCAGTTAATATGAATTATTTAAATAATTCTTAGGAATGTTTGTTTTATTTTAAACACCACACGCTTTTCGATGAAGCAAAACGTCGCGATGGTGCGACGATTTGGAAGCTCACGAACCAGAATGGCTAACCATAGCATGGGATAGAGAAGGGTGGAAGGCTCGGAAGATATCTGTGCCCAAAAATGACACAAAATAGGTTATTAAAAATATCCCGACTCAGAAATTCAATGTACATAAAAAAGAGTGTCCATCAAAACTAAAATGAATATTATTCATTGGGTGCATATTACACTTAAATACTCAAAACTTTCACTTCACATTAATCCCTCCTAGTTGACCAGAAACTTTACACAAACAGTCCACCTGTGTTCCTCGAAACTAGAGTTTACTTCAGTTTGAAGACACGCAGTAGCTAATATGTGTACATAGATATAACTATAATGGGAAGATGATCCATACATTGTGAAAGGATACGAAACTAAATGCGCTTTGTTGATTGATATTCTATAATGACAATTGAGTAGGTACAGTATTACAGTAGGACCTCCTCCCCTCCTCGCCCCGTGCCTCTTCAGTGTGTTTCACGCTAAAGCGTGCAAAGTCGGATAAGACTTATAAACCTGGTACAGTAGTGCCAGATTTATAAGTTACCCCGATGTACCTGCGCAATTAACACATTTTAATAGCGCGCGAAATTATATTGACCAATCAGAATGTGCCACCTTCAATCTTTTGCCGCTATTTGCTAATTGTTTTCGCGCCATTTTCGCTGCTATCCGACTTTGCACCCTTTGATTACTAAATGAATTCGGGCTTTGACGGGGACTCGGGTCTACTCTGCGCAAACGAAAATTGACGAGCCGAATAATTTTCCTGGTCGTACTGTTTTTACGCCTACTCTTTTTATACTCCTAAACGGTCGTCTGTTGATGTCTATAAACGTCAATTACGACGCGACGGGCCGCATCGCAGCGGAAAATGCGTACTTCGTACACTAGAGCGGGCCGGGTCGAAACTCATTGGCAAACGTAAAAAGTTCCGCTTGATATAGCACACTACGACCCGTCGGACGCGCCTACAATCCGCTGCACAAAAATTCGATGCGACCCGCTCCGCCCCGGCGCAGCGGCGTAGTATGCGTTAGTTCATACAAATTGTATACATATTTTATTTAAATTTGGTCGGATTTTTGTACTGCGGCCCGCTCTAATACTCCCTTACCTTTAGTTCCCCTTTTAGCAGGCAATTAATGCCACGTCTTCCTCATTTTGGCTTCATCTTAAGCAGCTTATGAAGTCATGAAACGATGTAATGGAAATACCTTCACACAAACTTCTAATGGAAGTTATTTCAGGATTCCAAAGTGGAACGCTTACGGGCAAAGTTTTTGGAGACATCATACCTCACGTCTGGGTAAAGAGACTTGGTAAGTAATTAGCAAGATATATGAGCATGTGAGAATATATATTACCTCTGTAAAATGCAAAACAGAAGAGTATGGTCAAAGAGTAACTAATCAATACGTAACAGACACATCACTTCCTTAGAAAACGAGAAATTCTCACGCTTTAATTACCTACTCCACGACGGAACGCGTAAAAAAGTACTGTCTAATAGTACTGTAGCCCCGGGACTTTTTAATTACCAAAAATATTACCGATTGCTGTTTAGAAATTGTTGTAAGGTACGAAATTACTAATATATAAACTTAAGTCTTACAGATCACAACCCGCCGTAACAAAAAATGTAATTTAAAAAAAGTCTGATATGTTTAAATTTCGAAATTACAATTTTTTCTATACTGTCATGTTCTTCACCTTAGTTCAATACCCATACGTAATAGTAACCAGTCTAAAGTTGCCATACAAAGCTATAAGATCATTCAACATTGACTTTTTCACCCTTTTTTCATCTGATCGCTTTGTATGACAACTTTAGACGGTCTTACTATTACTTATGGGTATTGAACTAAGCTGAACATGACAGTATAGAAAAAAAAATGTAAACTCGAAATTAAAAAAAATCTGACAATTTTTATTTAATTTTTCATTACGGCGGGTTGTTCTGTAAGGGTTAGCTTTTATATTAGTAATTTCGTACCTTACAACAATTTCTAAACGGCAATCGGTAATCTTTTTGGCAATTAAAAAGTCCCGGGGCTACAGTACTATAATAAAGCTTCACTCAGCGTTGTCATTACTTCAGACAGCGCGCGATAAATGCGACGTTGCCGTCGTTTAAGTAGAAATCAAGCAAGCGCATCTTACGCATAAGCATAAGCATATGCTCACGACTATATTCCCCGAGGGGGTAGTCAGAGATATTCTGAAACCTCAGAACATCCACGTTGCTACTGGTGAAGTAGCACTGAAACTCTGTCCAGTGTGACGGGGGGTGAGCCCGTCGCCACTTATAATGGACAGTGGGTACAATACATGCCTCGAAATTGAAGCATGCAGGTTTCCTCACGATGTTTTCCTTCACCGAAAAGCCAGTGGTGTTACAAATAGTACATAAATTCCGAAAAACTCATTGGTACGAGTCGGCCTGGACGGGGATCGAACCATCGCCTCCTGCACGGCAGGCAAGGTTACTCGCCACTGGACCAGCACGGCTTTTCTCGTCTTATCTTATCTTGTCACGGCACCTACGGCCAAGTTACAGCGGCCTGGTATGTTACGACCTACCCCCACATATATACCTCAATCCTCGAGGCAGTCGGGAGGAAGACGACATAAGGCAATGGTGTAGTCGTCTCTCACTCACACTCACTCGCACATGGGGTATATTTTGACTATACCTCAGAGGAAGGATATCCATAGAGTCCGCATAAATTTACGATTGTAGTTAGTCTCTTTTGTCTTATGACGTACCTTTATTAGTAGAAGGAGATGGAACTATAGATATTTGTTTATGCGGCTGTCCACTTTTTTTTGAGCTAGTGTGTGTGAAAAGTGACCGTAAACATAAGGCCATATGTCACTGGGTGCCTTTTGTCCATACTACTTGACACCACACACTCAAACCTAAAAGTCAAAAAAAGTGGACACTTTACAATTGGTATGGCTCACTCTATTAGGTATAATCTCTTTGAACTATACCTATTTTAGAACGTTTTGTTTCATTTTACAAGACCTATCCAACGACACGGGTTGCAAAAATGCGGGAGTAATTGAGGTTCAGTCAGACAGACACAATAAAGGTTTTTTTGTGTTTTATTTGATATTTTTTACAGGTTGCTGCTATTAGACATAATTTGAAGAAAATCATTGAACAAAGAACATGAAATAAAGAGAAAACCTCAATTAATTTTTTAAAAAAACCTGCCTTCTCTATTTAACTCTGTGCTGGAAACAGAAACGGCAACATCAAACGTTTTTTTTTTCTTAATGTCAACTGACCAGTTATTTTAAGTTTACCACGAAGTTTTCAGGTCGTAGAATGACGAAACATTATTTAATTTTAATTACAATATAGGCCTCCTTTTTATTGCGCCACTCCTCACGGTCCTGTGCCAATCTGATCCATGTACGACCCACAACCCTAACAATAGCCTGGGCCTATGCCCAGCAGTGGGTTGATGTGGGCTGATTTGATTGATTGATTGATTGATTGAATTACAATATTAGTAATCCTTGCATTTTAAAATAATTCATCTAAAAAATAAGTATTGATACTCAGACAATTATCTCGAAATCGTTTTCGATTCAGTCCTCCAAAAAGAAACTTGTCATACCGAATTAGATATTCAAAAAAGTTGTTTACCCTAATTACCGCATATATTTTATAATACCTACGTATTTTAAAATATTTTTATTACTCAATTATATCACGACACAACGATTCCAAATTGAGTCCGGTAATTTTAAAGGGACAGAAATTAATTAAAAGTAATTCCGTATTGCGTATTACGTAAGAACTAGGTCATTCGTTCAAATTCTTGTCGTCGGTATACTGTCATACGAGGGCTGATTTATTACATTCTTTAAATAGGTAATATTGTAATAAAATTACGAGTAAAACTTTGTATTTCGAATACCTTTTAGTATTAAAAATTTTTTGGACATTTTTGTGATGGACTGAGTATTATAAATATAAGTAAGTCATATTTCATTTACAAGAACAAAAGGTTCCATTTATTCCAATGACATTTTATACACAAGGACTTCGCTTCAGTGCGCTATTAACGGGACCACTAACTTATGCCTAATTGTTTTACATTACTGTTTTGTGACCGAATACATTTGAAAGATTTGAAAGGACTGGAATGTCAGCGGCAATGTATGACAACCGAGCATGACTGATGCACACAAAGGTGACATCAGAGACATTTTTTGGTTCTGTTATTGTATGACGTGGTGAGTCTTATGTATATAATGTCATTGGTTTATTCCAAAGTCTGTGTTATAATGTATCTCAGGAGTCGCGCTGCAAGTCTGACGGAGGGTGAACGCGTGCGTGGTGGCCTCTCTTAGGCTTGCACGTGGCTCCGCCATTTTGTGAAGCTCTTTTGTGTTTTAATCATAAAACAATAACTTGAATTATAAACTACTTGATATTGGCATAATTGCCGCGCTAGACGCAAGCAACCGGCCATTAATTAAGAAAAATAAAAAAAAAAATGTATCTCAGCAGGTATTTCACGGGCCGTAGACCTTTGGAAAGCTTCCGTGGAGACACGTCCAACACGTAGAGGCCCCTTTGGGACACTTTTATCTAAATGCAATGGGATGCACCAAACGTGATCCCTGAATGCATTATGCAAATACACTCGCAGACAGACCACGCTTGGTGCAAAGACTATTGTGAGAAGGACAAAATTTTACTTGGGTTATGGGGTGAAGTGGGTGGGCCGGTAAATCTGGGTTATTGCGGAGAGACTCGGGACGCCCGTCGTAAGAAATGTCTCAAGTTTGTCTAAAATGGCAGACAGTGACTCGCCAACTAATTTAATGCGCCCCCTGCAACATTGGTTTGAGCGGCTAATGTTGTAAAGAGGTGATAGTCTGCGGGCGCCTGTTACTAGTGCTAAGCACACCAGTCAGAAGGCCCGCGTTATAACTCTTATGGTATAAGAGATAGATCATCAGCTGCAAGGCTGCTTCGGTATTCATTGGGTGAAGAGCATATCTATGATGGGGATGGATCAGGTCTGCATAACTCCAGTCGGTTTAGGAGATAAAGCCGTTCAAAGGTCGTACCTTTGTACTGTTCGCATAGCTACATTGCATATTACAATAATACCTGCATATTATTTTTTTGCAACCATAACTGACCTTTGAACGGCCCTAACTCATAAGCCGACTGGAGTTATGCAGGCAGACCTCCCCCATCACAGATATGCTCTTCACTAAAAAGCGCAATATAGTACGGAACCCTCCGTGCGCGAGTCCGGCTCGCACTTGGCCGGTTTTTATTTATGGAATATCATCATCAGCCTTATATGTCCCACAGCAGGGCACAGGTATACCTTCAGGAAGGGTGTATGGGCATTAAGTCCACCACGCGTGCCCGATTGGTAGAGTTCACATCCACATCAGAATATTTTCTTCAGCATATTTTAATACATCGATCAAAGTAAATATTGTTGCTTTTATACACGAAGATAAACTTTTCAAAATGAGTCAGTCAGTCAGTGAGAGTTATTTGGTGTTTAAACAGGATTAAGATAAACAGTCAAAGTTTCCTTCAGAAGTTGTAAGACAATAATTGTTTTCTCAAGTTTTCGAGCCCTTTCTAAACCAAAAATAATAAAGTGATTTTCAATAACAAAAAAATAAAACAAACTTCTCACTTTAAAGTTCCTATAGTCTCTTGTCTACGCAAAATATTTATAAATGAGCTACGAAATTCCACAGAAATTTTATGCTCTGAAATTCCAAAAAGTTTAGCATTTCTCGTAAGCCAGAACCGACCGTTTTACCAAGGTTGATGCTAGAGGA
The DNA here is from genome assembly GCA_963924505.1 of Agonopterix alstromeriana. Taxonomy (NCBI): domain Eukaryota; kingdom Metazoa; phylum Arthropoda; class Insecta; order Lepidoptera; family Depressariidae; genus Agonopterix; species Agonopterix alstromeriana. Next base: position 3,164,494 of record OZ004665.1, on the reverse strand, counting down.
AATTTTGTCAGAGCCACATCATTTTAGGGTTCCGTACCCAAAGGGTGAAAACGGGACCCTATTACTAAGCCTAACTTGTCCGTCCGTCCTATATATAGCTGCGCTGAGCTGCAACATTTGAACCGTTGAAATTTGTAGACAGTTGTAGACAGTTGAAATTTGCGCAGAATATGCGTTATTACGGCGGATTTGTTAACAAATAATAAAAATGTCAAAAAGTTAAATATTAAGGGGGTCCTCATTCAAGAAATTATCAACGCTTTTACGTCTCGCTCTATCGTAAAAACGGTAATACATACAAGCGTCAAACTTGGTGTGATTACAGAGCAAACTCTACAGTTAAACAACAAATAATAAAAACCGGCCAAGTGTGAGTCGGTCTCACGCTAAAGGTAACGGTGAAAACAAAAATTTTTTGTACGTCAATATGTTGTGCGGAACCCTCGGTGTGCGAGTAGCCCGACTCGCACTTGACCTGTTTTATTATCAAGTTACATACGCTGCGAAGTGGTATTGGATTTATCGCGTTGCCATCTGAACACATGAGCTCGTTTTAGGATTCTATATGTAGTCCGCCAAGGAATTCCGTATCATTCAGTCTGTACTTCCAACCCAGTCTATTACAGCACAGCATCATTCATTCATAAATCATAATTCATAGTATGTCATAATTCATAGTAGCATGAAATAAGAACTTATACAGGGTGTTCTCAATGTGCTGACGGTTACACAACGTGTTAATGAATAAGCGCAAAACCTCATACACCCCAACCACCACACGTGCAAATGTCTGTACCTACACCTGAGTCCATACAGAATAAAGTTCATTTATCATTTTTTATCACGGATTTATAACAAATTAATTAGATTGAAACAATAATTTTGATAGATAAAATTTAAAGTTATTCGCATTTTAAGATTTGAGGGAAAAATTATTTGTTAGCATTTCAGCAATGAGTGAAAGCGCTAACGTGCTCATGGATACATTTTAAGAATCTTGTTTTGGTAGTAAGTAGGGTGAGAGTGCCCGAGCGGTGGGTTGAGATCTAGTTCAGTACATTGTAAATTTTTTAAACAAATTATTGAGTTTGCGAATCTGTCTGCTTAACGACAATCGCGTGCTGTATACTGTTAAATGAATAACAACGACATTGGCACTTGTGATCGTTTCTGGTTTACTTTACTGCGCCGGCGCCGCCTGACGCACGCACTCTCATTACGTCAACTATTATAGGGTTACCACACGATTGGCACAATTAACTCTTTTTCCGGGACTTAAGAATAGTATTTCACATACATACATAAACTCACCACCATAATACCCTTCGGGGTGGTCAGAAACATCGCTACAACCACAAACTTTCTGTTTAAAAATATAGCAATGCTCACATTTCAGCAATTTAAGTTTCAGGATGGAATGACGTGTCAAGAGGTGAGAGGTGAGTAGCCTTTCGCCCACATAAACACTGCATAAGAAACCTTTTATCCCGTAGTCGACTCTTACGACACCCACGGGAAGAATTGGGGTGGTCCGTTCTAAGCCGGATCCACACGGCTATGAGAATATCAGAAAAACGGAACGGAAATGACGTCAATCTTACCATTCTAGGTTCAGAGCTCTGTCGTATTTTCTATGGTCTTATCTTATTATGGAATTGGCAAGCCAGCAACACTTCGACCAAATCTTTTGTGTTGACCACTTAGATAAATTTTTTAACCCTTCAAAAACGTAGTAAATGATGTCAGAGACTGTACAACTACCATATTTTTAAAGCATGCAGTTTCAGCAAGGCTCACGTTTAAAATATAAAGAAATGGGGTGGTCCATGCTAAGCCGGAACTACGTGGCAGCTTCAGCAGCTTGGACTTGGTAGCTTGATACCTAATTATTTCTTGCCAGAATCTACAGGGTGTTAGGTCAGACAGTTACATTACTTTAATGGGTGATTGTACCCATAATACTGAACAACTTTCCATAAAGTACAAAGGAAAATTTCATCAAACTGAGTAACTTTTAATATGAAAGCATACCAGTCAGAACAAAAAAAGATCTGCCATACCATACTATACTGAAATACCTACTCGATTCAAACGCGCTGATATTTTATTTTTGTTCTGACAGGTTTGCTACTATAGTAAAAGTTGGTCAGTTTGATGGGTAGAGTATGTGATTTAAAGGTTAATAATACTTTTCCTTACACCCTATAGGTTTCATAGGAAAAAAAATCAGTATTAGGGGTACCCCTTAAAGTAATGCAACTGTTTATTACCCTAACATCCTGTATAAATAGTCCAGACTACAATCCTACGTCATTTGAATTTATGGTCACCCTACAAACGCGTTCGCCGGTAGCATTAGCAGCGCATGTCAATACGGCTGCGCGCGCGCCGCGTTCAAGCGAAAGTGATTATCGTCCTATTACCGAACTATTGTGTAATCGAATAGCTTATTAATTTTCTTGTGTATAGGCAGTGTAATGCGATACTTTTGTTATTGTGTACTATTCGAATTTAGTTTATTTTTTTCTATTTTAGTGAGTAGAGTAGAGGGACAGAAAATACAGGGTCCTTTTTTCTATGGGAGCAACATCGAAATCGCGAAAAAAACAGCAGTACCATACATTTGGCTCAAGTAGGTTTGCAGTTTTGTATGTAACAGCAAGATTTTTATTTCGCGATTTCGGTGTTGGTGCCATAGAGAAAGTTGTTGAGTTTGACGGTCTGATCATCGCCTTAAAAAAGTGTCAGCATATTAAGAAGGACCCTATACAGGGTGTAAGGAAACGTACTCTACCCATCAAACTGAACAACTTTTACTATACCTGTCAGAACCAAAAAAAAATTCAGCTGTCCCATACGTTTTGAATCGAGTAGGTATTGCAGTTTAGTATAATTGGCAGTGGGTACTATACAATGTATAGTATACATGCATTGAAATTGAAGCATGCAGGTTTCCTCACGATGTTTTCCTTCACCGAAAAGCCAGTGGTGTTACAAATCGTACATAAATTCCGAAAAACTCATTGGTACGAGTCGGCCTGGACGGGGCTCGAACCATCGCCTCCTGCACGGCCGGCATAGTGGTTACTCGCCCCTGGACCACCATGGCTATACGGTCAACAGCATCGGGACTAAAATTTCACAAAATACATCAAGATGGATATAATATTCCCACAGGAGCCTGCGAGATTTTTCCCTTTTTTATCGCAGAAGCCATAAATCCACAATTATGTTACGTAACCCATGTCAGCTAAAACGAGTCTCGCACAGCAGTAAGAATTATTTAAATCGGTTCTGATAGGGTTGGATCCTGTAGGAAGTGATCCTTGTTTTGAGGGACTTTGAGACTTTGTAATTATTTGATAGTTGAAAATCGTGGCAATAAGGTCAATTATCACGAAAAAAGACATCTAAAAGATATTATAGCTAAAGCCATATTATAGCTAAAGACAAAACTGCATTGAAACGTATTGTATTCGCAAAATCCTTGATCCTCAAAAGCGATGATGGAGAAAAGGTCAAGGCCACTATACTAATCTTACCATTTAAATTTTGATCAAGACTGAAACGAAAATTTATAAAAAAGATCAACGAAAAGAGACTACGCCTCAAAATAAAAAAAATATTTTTTAACGATCAAAAGTTAAACAGGGTGAAATTAAAATCATTGACATCCTTTTAAACTAAGCCTCTACCCATCAAACTGATCAACATATTTTACTTTGGAAAAAACCTGTCAAATCAGCTGTTCCATACTAAACTGCAACTGCCTACTCGACTCAAAATGGTGGAAACATTTGATTTCTTTTTTGTAATGACAGGTTTTTTCCCCTTAGTAAAAGTTGTTTAGTTTGATGGGTAAATAGTCTTAGTTTATAAGGATGCCAATGAGCTGAAATTCACCCATATATTTCAAATTCTGCTGTTATATTAATCCTTTATCAGGCATAGCACATTTCATCGACCACATATAAGTAACTGACATTATCCTACTAATATTATAAACGCGAAAGTTTGTAAGTATGGATGGATGTTTGTTACTCTTTCACGTAAAAACTACTGAATAGATTTTAATGAAATTTGGCACACGGATAGAATATGATCTGGATTAACACATAGGATACTTTTTTAAGGTATACGCAGACGGAGTCGCGGGCAACAGCTAGTTATACATAAAACTATAATCAGAGACACATCTACCCGCCCACCCTTCCCAAATGACACTGTTAAATAAACTAAAATTTACATTATTTATACAACGTGTTAATGAATAAGCGCAAAACCTCATACACCCCAACTCATTTATAATAAAATAATTAGATTGAAACCATAATTTCATTATTTTGATAGTTAAAATTTAAAATTATTTGCATTTTAAGTTTTGAGGCAAAAACGATTTGTTAACATTTCAGCAATGTATGAAAGCGCTAACGTGCTTATGGATACATTTTAAGAATCTTGTTTTGGTAGTAAGTAGGCTGAGTGTGCCCGTGCGGTGGGTCGAGATCGAGTTCAGTAAATTTTAAATTTTACGAACAAATTATTTAATATTTTGAAAAAAAAATACCTATGTTGAAAACATGATAATTCGATTCTGCTCTCAATTCTAAACAAACTACTTTCTAGTTTTGCGTTAATCCATTAACACGTTGTATATTATACCTTAAATAAAACATTTCACGCTTGCTTAATGTTACATTTATTTTCGAAAAGGCTCACGTAATTCAACCAAGAATTCAATTACAAAAATGCAGTTTGAACTATGAGGTTCATTATTGAATGTAAATTATGGTGGCCAGAGCCTGATACAACGGTTAAAACTGTTTTGATCATTTGAACAGATACTACTGAAAAGGCCATCATCCAAAAGTTACCTAGTATTGAGATGACTCAGAGAAATAGAGTCAGTATTTACCTATTTACATACCAAACTAGGCCCCTACTGAATAAATTAACCTACTTAATCATTCGAGCTGAGAGCGAATTTAATTTCTAATGTAAACCAAGCCTAATACATCTTAAGGTCCCTACGGGAGCTTGTACACGCACTAAGATGGGCCCAAACGACCTCATGAATGAAAAACCGGTCATAAAGTAGATGAAATTCCCGACGGAGCTACGCAACATTACCGAATAATTTCAGTGTAAAAATTCTGGCGGTAAATAATCTTCCTTGGAAATAATCTTTTTTAAATTAAGGCGACAATCTTGGGTGCAAACATTTTTAGGGTTTCTTAAACAAAAGGTCAAAACGGAACCCTATTACTAAGCCTACATTGTCCGTCCGTCTGTCCTACCTATAACTTTTGAACCGTAAAAGCTAGACAATTGAATTATTCACAGAATATGCGTTATTGCGGCGGATTTGCTAACAAATAATAAAATTTTCAAAAAGTCAAAATTTAAGGGGGTTCCTAATTAAAACTTAAAGGTTAAAATATCCAATATTTTTCTTAACTGACTAAATATTTATTCAATACGGATGCTATCAATAGGTCCTATATTTTATATGCTGTCAAATACCCTATTATTGAAAAAAATGATTTACTTTACACATTACCTAACCTCCATAATTTCTTTTTTACCTACTTAAATAGACAGCAAAATAAGGAAAGTAATTCCATATCCACTCTACGTAAGTACCTATTTCAACAAACGAGATAACCCGATATCAATACAAATAACAGAAGTCAGACTCTATTAGCATCTCAAACAGAAACCCAATCAATCTGGTCAGTGCCGTACAAATCGGATCTGTCAGACGACGCACGGCCGACATAATTATCTGATCTGAGTTTAGTTGATTGCTGATCGGAGCGTGTATAGGGGTCTTTACGGGTCAAGGGTGATGATTTAAGATCTATTTTAGAAGCAGTTCAATGTATCTAGCGATGACCGATACTATTTACTGATACCGCTTTAAGACGCTCTCCATAGGTAAACGCAGGGCCGCCGGGCCATATTTTCCTGGTTTTTAGACGCTATCTTCTCGTTGTTTAAAAAAAATACAAATTAATGAATAATATAGCAATGATCTTCAACATCACGGCATTATTTGCTATGAAGTATATTTCTTATGTCTATAAATTACATATGAAAAATATGGATGGATGGATGTTCAAAGGAAAGCCTAAATATTGGAAAAAATCTGTATTATGTGCACAGTCACTTTTACTTTCGACACACCATTAGTATAGACAATATTGAGATCTAAATCTTACTGTTTTATCAAACCCCTTCATCCGACCAAACACTAAAAATTTTAAACTTTTTTTAAAACAAAAGACTAAATAAACAATTTTATAATTTTAATGAGGCGGGTCTACTATATGGGGGACCTTAATAATAGTATAGCCGCTACATTGAGTTTTTGGCCGGAATTGTGCACTTTATGATAGAAATTTTCTCCATTTGCAACCGTGGAGACATAAAAAATCTGCTGTCCCTTGTCTGACTCAAATGTATGGGACATTTGAGTCGAGCCGGTACTGCAGCAGATTATTTTTTTCGCCATCTCGAATTTGGCTTCATAGTAAAAGTTGTTCACTTTTATGACCTGAAGCACGCCCTTAAGTATTACTAGGGTTTTTTGTTATACCCTGTAGATTTTATATTGTAAAATGTTTATCGAAAAACCCAATGAAAAACCTGGATGATTTATAGTGCAACTTGTCACGTACCATCTTTGTCAATTTCCATGATGAGGGTGTTCACTCTTGTTGCCTAACAAGCCCGTCTGATGGATTCCTGATAGCCCATTGTGGACGTTGCGAAAGATTTATTGGTCGCCCTTTCCTTAGACCTCTGGAAAAACTCTTATGGCGACGCGGTGAGTAAGAAAATTGAGTGATTTGTGAGACTCGTTTTTGATAATAGCCACGTCCGAGTTTTGAGGGTATTCGTTTGAGAACATTTTGAGAACTATTTATTTGGGGTTATCCTATGTTATCTCAGAATATTTATAGAGACTAAATATGTTATCAATTGGAGGCTTTTAAAAATGCATTTCTATGGATCACAGAAGTGATTATCGCGTGATAAGTGAATTTTTTTCATGAAAATTTTAATACACCTTGTTAGTAACTTTTTAGGTTTCAAAATTCAAACAAGTAAACCGTCATTTCGTCCATTATGTCTGTCTATATGCCGCACCTTAAATTATCCCAAAATTTTGATTGAGACCAAATTTAGCACGACGACATATAATAAAAGTGAAAAACACAAATGTGAAAATTATGAAGAAATTGATCCTTTGAAATTTCGGATTCTGAGAATGCAGAATAATAGATAATTATACATATAGGTACAGGCTGAAAATTAAATTATTCGACTAACATGAATACTTCATTCCAAATAGCAACGAAATTTTTATTATAATTACAGAAACAGAGGTTTGAAACATTTACTCTCACTTATTCTTAGAACAGCTTTCGTAACATCCAAGATATGTATATGTATTTATCTTTCTGATAAAAAAACATATTTGCTAATCAGAAGTGGTCAGAAAGCTAAATAGGAATCGGGAAATCTTTTCGTCCTTATTTGAAATGAAGTATAGGTGTCTACTACCTACTTTATGGCAAAATTTTAAGTACAATTTGACCCTACAGCCATTGTCTTGTCTAAATACCTTATTCGAACTATTACGAAAAAAAAAAGAAATACTGGCCAAATCGGTCTAGCCGTTCAGGGCTGCAATCGCGGTAATTCGGCGATTGTACCGTGTCTGGACTACGTACGAACCATAACTTTTGACACATTTGGTATTGAGCTAATCGCGGTACAGCCATAGAGATAGGAAGTACTACGTTATCTATGGGTAAAGCTCATGACAGCCGTTAGAGTCGTTTTGACAGATCGCTCAGACGTTAAAGGCTGTCAGTTATATAGAGTTTAGCGCGATGCGGAATTCAGCACAGTTGAATAGTAATTGGATTGTAACATAGATTTAGCATATACTACGTTAGATCGGCTACGGATTATCCAAGGCGAGACCAAAAAAACCGGAGATTTAAAAGCGGGATTCGTTCCTAGGGCCATACAGGCTCATAGAGTGTTCGAGAATGGACTCGTTTATCTATCTCGCTCTAACATACGTTAATGCTATGCCCTTTCTATTTCGCATTTCCGATCCAATGTAAATGCTAAATCTATGGATTACAATGTGATTAGAACTGAAATTGGATAAGAATAGAATTTCGAATGTTTTAAATTAGCGCAATCGGTCTCCTGAATGTTCGCGACCAACGAACAGCATCAAATTTTTATTTATACACACGTAGTTTTTAATTACTAACATAACTTTAAGGGTGCATTCAGACAATGAAACAAAACAACTTTCCCTGGTGGGAACATGGGTCGAAAAACGAGATTTTTTTTGGACCTCGCATACAAACTTCCGATCGATTTTCTATGGGAGAACCAAACTTCTGTCGTTTTTCGACCCATGTTCTTTAGGGAAAGTTGTTTAGTTTCATTGTCTGAATACACCCTTAAAGTTATGTTAGTAATTAAAATCAAGTGGTGTTTTGATTTCAGGTTAGATAAAAAATGAGTTCCCATATAAACTGTAGCGTGCGTGAAGCCCACTTTATACGGAGATTAAAAAAAATTTTACTCTAAAAAAATAGATTGGACCATACAGTAAAATATCTCAATACAACGTGTTAATGAATTAACGCAAAACTAGAAAGTAGTTTGTTTAGAATCGAGAGCAGAATCGAATTATCATGGTTTCAACATAGGTCATTTTTTCAAAATAATAAATAATTTGTTTGTAAAATTTTCAATTTACTGAACTCGTTCTGAAACCACCGCTCGGGCACTCTCACCCTACTTACTACCAATTATATTCTCTTAAATTTTATCCATGAGCACGTTAGCGCTTTCATTCATTGCTGAAATGATATCAAATCAATTTTGCCTCAAAACCTAAAATACGAAGAATAACTTTAAATTTTAACTATGAAAATAATGAAATTATAAGCATAAGCATCATAAGCATATGCTCATGACTATATTCCCCGAGGGGGTAGTCAGAGACATTCTGAAACCTCAGAACATCCACGTTTCACCAGTAGTACCGAAACTCTGTCCAGTGTGACGGGGGGTGAGCCCGTCGCCACTTATAATGGACAGATGGATTATAGTTTCAGTCTAATTATTTTGTTGTAAATCAGTTGGGGTGTATGAGGTTTTGCGCTTATTCATTAACACGTTGTATATAGGGTATTTCTTAATATGCTGACACTTTTTAAGGGGATGTTCAGAACGTCAAACTGAACAACTTTCTCTATGGCATATGGCACCAACATCGAAATCGCGAAAAAAAAATCTGTTATCCCATATAAAAGTCCAAACCTACTCGAGCCAAATGACAGTAGATTTTTTTTCGCGATTTCGATGTTGGTCCCATAGAGAAAGTTGTTCAGTTTGATGGTCTGAACCTGCTCTTAAAGTACTGTCAGCATATTATGTTGAACCCTGTATTGTCAAAAGTTTTCAATTTCTCTCTGTAGTCAATACAGCAACGAACATTGTCATTTCCATCCAATCCATATGATTAAAATTACTGTTAAAATGTTCAACATTAATAAGTGGCTTAAGGGGATATAATTCGGAGTGCGCTCCATACAAACGTACTATGGTGATATTTTCAATACTAACCAATTAAAGTCAATGAAATTTTGCAAAAACAATCTAGAAACAGATCTCTATGCTTATATGGAGTCAGATTTTTGTTAAAATTTACAGTTTCAATGCTAGGATTAATTTAATATTTGTATGGAAATCTTTGAGGCACTGTAACTTTAAAACTATACATTTTAACGAAAATCTGACTCCATACAAGCATAGAGATTTGTTTCTACATTGTTTCTGCAAAATTGTATTGACTTTAATTGGTTAGTATAGAAAATATCACCATAGTACGTTTGTATGGAGCGCGCTCTGAATTATATCCTCTTAAAGCCGTTATTTCATTAATTAAGAAAATATTGACTCACCTCTCGGAATCCATGGCGTATTTTCAGTTGGAAGCCAGTTTTGCGTCGTTGCCGAGGCGGCTGCAACAAAAACAAATGACTGTTTACTTATCTCGTTTGCCAGTTACTGCAGTTTTACTCTGGGATCAATACTGTTTGCGTTTAACCAAGAAATAATACGTAATGCAGCTCTGTTTGTCGTACAGTTCAATTTTACAATAACCTTTGACTATTTATATGTGGACTGGTTACGCGTGTAATTCTACTAACAAACATTGCTGCCACTTTTTGCGGGGGGCGAGGTAACATGAAATCCGCAACTTTGGATTTTATTCCCCATAACTTTAGATTCTAATTTTGAATGTTAAAAATCATGAAAAGTAGTCTCGTGTGAACCCCAAACGTTCTAAGTTCGAAGTTATTGTTTCGCAAATATAGGCTGTCTCGTTTAGTGATAAGGTATAAAATTGAATGTAAATGCACAAGATCAATTGTGATTATACCGTGGCAGAGGGGAAATGCTACCGCAAGGCTAGTCCTTATAATAATTAGTCAAAGACAATAACCGATAATACATAGCATCCTTTTACGGTTTATAAAGGGATGATGAATGGTGATACAATCAAACTAAACTCCTGTTACCTGTTTTTTTTTAGCTTTGTGATACATAACCCGACAGCGACCGACGGCGGGCCCATACAAAAATGACATTTAGTATGGGAAGCCGTCTGCCGTCGCGTCGTCGCCGCGTTGACGGCGGACGGCTTCCCATACTAAATGTCATTTTAGTATGGGCCGGCCGTCGCGTCGGTCGCTATCGGTAATGTGTCAACTCTTATTTTATTTTATTTTATTTTTATTTTATTGGAAAACCAACAGCAATATAATACAGTAGTTACATGAATATAAAGCAGAAAGCCAATGACAGGTTTTCACTGCTATCGGCAGTAGGTACATAATATAAATTGCTAGTGAATAACGTTTTAAAAATAATTAAATATTTACTCTGTAGGCACCTAACATACCTTTTAGATGGGACACTCCCATACACTAACTACAAACATCTTTCCTACGTACCTCAAAATGAAATTCGTAATAGTATGTAATTAATGAATTTGGTTCAAATATTTGAACACAAAAGATTACCAATTTCAAGTAGTTACCGGTATTAACAGACTTGCATGCAAAACTAAGTCAATTATAAATTAAAATGCAATGAGTTCAACTTCACATGCCTATACCTACAGGTACGGTCGGCAACGGTAGTTCATTAACACTTCTGAATGAGTTTCCACCGTGAGTTTTCACAGTACATTACTGCTGGATGGAAAATGGAGAAGATAACCAATTTTTGTTTTCTATGCCAAATAATTCTACAAAAAATTACGAGAATAACTGTGTTTTTATTATTTTTCTATCTTTAAAACTAACCGAGGTGTAAAGGTGCAAAGTTAACAATTTCGGTCTAAGCCGCGGACCGAGCGCGATATCGTCGATGACGTCACGAGTCCCAATCTCCGCGCGTTTTACTCGGGGATTCGAAGCTTTTACCCGAATGTGCCCGTCGCGCGCGGAAATACTTTGTTTTGAAAACATGATACCATCTATCAAATATTGTATTGTGTCTCAGTGTAAAAATACGGCCACAAAAACACCCGAAAAGTTGTTTTTTTACGTATCCAAGGATCCGAAAATTCGAAAATAATGGACTAATGCGATGAGAACAGACCAAAAACGACAACATATTGTCACCTTGTTACCTTCTCCATTCGTATGGCAGAAATTAGTTCTCAACTTAACCTTTAGCGCTGTACGTAATTCAATACAAAATTAGCTCCGCAACTAGAGTAACATACAATGAAAACTCATGGTAGGCCTGAACCGCTATTCTTAGAAATAAAAGCTGCAAGCAAATTACTAGACGCACCGAAAATGTCTTTCGCTCCACCAAATATAAGATCTACAGTGTAGATTCTATACGATAAGTTAAGAGAAGTTTATTCCGAATGCGTAAATGCGCGCTGCATACAAACGAAGTCTGGTGATATTTTCAATACTTACCGATTAAACTCAATGAAATTTTGCAGAAACAATCTATATACTAATCTCTATGCTTGTATCGTGTCCGATTTTCGTTAAAATATACACTTTCAATGCTAGGATTAATTTAAGATTTGTATGGAAATCTTTGAGGCACTGTAACTTTTAAACTGTACATTTTAAGGAAAATCTGGCATGATACAAGCATAGAGATTTGTTTCTAGATTGTTTCTGCAAAATTTCATTGAGTTTAATTGGTTAGTATTGAAAATATCACCAGACTACGTTTGTATGGAGCGCGCCAACAGTAATATACCCTTAAGAGGATCTAATTAGGAGCGCGCTCCATACTTCCATACAAACGAAGTCTGGTTATATTTTAATCCTATTATTGAAACTTTATATTATAACAAAAATCTGACACAATACAAGCACAGAGATGGTTGTTTCCGAAAAATTTCATTAACTTACGATTGTAATGTTTATGAAATAGGTCCATGGTCTATCAAAGGGTAGAACAAAGACTATTGAAAAGAACAGATGGTGAATTTGCCCAACAGTGGGACTGTAATAGCTGATATAAAATAATAAAGATGTTAAAATGTTAATCAACTTTCCTTGCCGACCGTACAACGTGTAAAGTAGTCCAGTAAGGTGTGATCGATTCCACAATAGGCCTTATCTGGTTTTACTATGGGAACCGAAACGTTTCTAATGAAGTAAAAAAATTACCCACGATGTCACTCAAAGTATAAATAGCGAAAAACTTATGAGAAAAGCCTGGCTAAGGTGATTGACTGTCTAATAACAAGTAAGTCATTGTGCTCGAGTAATCTTTATTTATACAGGGTGTAAATTTAAATGCGTTAAATACTTTTCCTTGTGTATGCTTCAGATCATACACAAGGAATAAATTTGACTACAGAACCAACATCCAAATCGCAAAAATATTAAACAAGGATATTTGAATCGAGTCGCCATATTAAAGTTTTCTATGGAACAATAAATTATTTTTTTCGTGATTTCGATGTTGACTCCATAGTGAGAGTTATTTAATTTGATGATCCGAACCCGTAAAGTATGTATACAGGGTGTAAAGAAAAGTATAATTAACCTTTAAACCACATACTCTACCCATAAAACTGAACTACTTTTACTATGGGAGCAAAACAGTCAGAACACAAAAAAATCTGCTGTCTCATACATTTGAGTCGAGTATTACAGTTTAATGTGGAATAATTATAGGTCTCTAATATTTGTAGAAACCATTGATAACTTACATATAGAACAGAACTAGATTCACAATCAACGATCCAAAAATAACAGAACCAAAAGAGCTCATATTAAGAGCTCTTTTTTGTACTAACTGACAAATCATACCAAATACGACTAAGTTAATGAATCAAAAAACAACATATTCGTGACACCCAACAGCATGCATACTTGATTTGTGTGGATTATGTGTCAGAGTCGGACAAAAATTTGCTAAAATTTTGTATAAGATTGCATATGCTCACGACTGTATTCCCCGTGGGGGTAGTCAGAGATATTCTGAACCTCAGAACATCCACGTTTCACCAGTAATACCGAAACTCTGTCCAGTGTGACGAGGGGTGAGCCCGTCGCCACTTATAATGGATAGTGAGTACAATACATGCCTCGAAATTGAAGCATGCAGGTTTCCTCACGATGTTTTCCATCACCGAAAAGCCAGTGGTGTTACAAATCGAACATAAATTCCGAAATCTCATTGGTACGAGTCGGCCTGGTCGGGGACCGAACCATCACCTCCTGCACGGCACGCAAGGTTACTCGCCACTGGACCACCACGGCTTTTTATTTATGTTATTTTTTGTATAAGACTGATTCTAAAGTATTAATGTCAATGGTAGAAACACTTTTAAAACAGCGACGCAGAAAACCTCATCCTGGTTTTTGAGCTCTATTAACAAGAGTTATAAGGATTGTTTTAATTAGAAAGGTACAACGGAAATAATACAAATAAAGAAGGGTGTCCTGCCTGACTGGCTCTTCACGTTTCAGTTGGCCCGCACCCGAATTCGGTTTCCCAAAGGTATAAAATGGTAGCGGTCAAAATAACTAACGGGCAGGGTGACAACCTAAAGTGAGTGTATTAGGTTTGAAGGGTTTTTTTTTTTGGAAATGACTAATACAGCGTTGCTCAGGGAGCAGTTACTGCATTTTACTGCGGACTATTGGAGGGACCACGAAGGGTCTACCGAGCCAAATGAATGAACTTAAGCAACCGACCTACGGGCACCCAGAGGGGTACGGACCTCGGCATAGGACGTTGCTGGGGCTACGCGGCGGATTGGGTAGCTGGGATCGGTGAGAGGGGGTTGTGGGGACTTGCGACAGATGTCCACACCCACAAGTTATAGCAAAGAAGCCAACAGATGGCGATACCGTCGCCCTTGGAAACATGCTCCATACAAAGACAATGTTCACAGTGAAATTCACCGTGCGTCCGTACTTAATATGCTGACACTTTTTTGGCACTATGGCACCAACATCGAAATAAGATATAGATCTATCTATCTATCTATAACGTCACGCCTCTTTCCCAGTGGGGTAGGCAGAGACCAGAGCGCGCCATCTACTACGATCCTTACATACCTCTTCTGCCTCATTCACATCCATACATCTCTTCATACATGCCCATCGGTTTCGAGTACTCCGCACCTCCCCTTTTTGTAGGACGCAACCGATTTGATCAAAATACTTCCTCCCCGCCCTCTGCCGATACTTCCACTCACTTTAGCTCCATATATCTCTTTCGTACATCTAAAACAATACTCAACTAAACTAAGACACAGATGTCCCATACAAAAGTGCAAACCTACTCGAGCCAAATTTATTTATCTGTATTGATTATCAAACAGCAAATTACTTAATTTCTACGAACGAGAATTTTTTTGGAGCTCCTATACAAAATTGCAGATCATCTGATCGATTTTCTATGGGAGGTTCAATGATTGTTTTCGATTTTCGTCCCATGTTCCTTAGGGAAAGCTGTTTTGTTTCATGGTCTGAATACACCCGGCACCCTAAAGGTGCACTTCCGATGCCCGCGGCCGATGCGACTGACGCGTGGTTCTGTCATATGCCATATGTCTTTCGCATCGGCCGCGCGCGTTTGACGCACACGTCAGTCTCTGGCATCGGGAGCGGCGAAATACGTTTTCATAGTAACTTGTATTGTCGCATCGGCCGTCGGCCGCGAGCCGCGCGCGTCAGTCGCATCGGCCGCTGGCAACGGCCTTTAAAATTTTGTTAGTAATTTTTTTTTATTTATTGTAAGAAAAATTTACAAAATATTTGAACAATTGAACTTCCAAAAACCATCGGAGGTTTATTCGGAATTAAAAACGTGTATTAATAAATGTTTTTTTTATCAAGATGTTGATCGACACGACATTAACAGCGAAAAGTCAGTAAACTCGTGGTATGATCAAAGAACAGTCTATCTCTCTCTGTGGCACGAATCTAGAATCTGGATAAAAGCCCTAAAGGTCTTATTGTGTGAATAAATATCAGATTTCCAAGTTTGACCTTTGTTAGGCCATTATTTACTGTTCACTGCTGCGGTGCCGCTACGTCGATGTATCCGACACTATACAACTAGATTTGTTGTATGGTACAATTGTAAAGAGATTGAGGGATTAAGAACTAAGAAGACAACATAGCATGCATATGCTAACGACTATATTCCCCGAGGGGGTAGTCAGAGATATTCTGAAAAGTCAGAACGTCCAAGTTTCACCAGTAGTACCGAAACTCTGTCCAGTGTGACGGGGGGTGAGCCCGTCGCCACTTATAATGGACAGTGGGCACAAAACATGCCTCGAAATTGAAGCATGCAGGTTTGCTCACGATGTTTTTCCTTCACCGAAAAGCCAATGGTGTTACAAATCGTACATAAATTCCGAAAAACTCATTGGTACGAGTCGGTCTGGACGGAGATCGAACCATCGCCTCGTGCACGGCAGGCAAGTTTACTCAGCACTGGACCACCACGGCTTCTAAGAAGACAACAATTTTGCGTATATTGTGACATTTTGGAAGTTGGAGTAGGTTGCTGGTTTATTATATCATTTTGAGTGTTTGTTACTTCGCCGATTGTGTCATATTGACACAAAAATGTGTACCTCAAATTATGCTATAAAATTTGAATTTTTGATGATGAAAATTTCATTTAACATTATTTACTATTCAAATAATTAAATACTTACGCTACACACAGTAGTACAGAACCAATAGGTAAGAAATCAATGTTTGATATTGTTATGAAGTGAAACACACGAATACCGGATGACAACTGTTTATTAATTATTCTAAGACTACCTACAACATCTTCCCCGTTAATTTACAAAAGGTTTAACTTATAGTAACTTAACAATTTGAAAAATTACTTAAGCCTAAGTTATTGTAAATAAGTAACATTGGTAGGCTATAATAGGTATTAGGTAAACTACTGTATAGTATTATACATAATAATAATAAACTGCTATATACTTATATCTCTTTTTCATGAAAAAATAAATAAAGTACTGTTTCTTGCGTTATTATTGTTAAGTATGCAAAATTAAAAATACACTATATGTCTAATTATTGCCTAGTTTCTTCGCTTTAGAGCGAGTTAGCGGTGGCGAATACCCAGTTAGTGAGGTAGAAGCTGGACATGTCCCCTGGCCGCTAGCTGGCTCGTCAGCGGGCTCGCGCGCGCGTGGCGCCGGCGCCGGCGAGGCACTGTCCTCGGCGTCGCGCCAGCAGTAGGCGTCGTCGTTGTGTTTATCTGGCTCGGGCCCTGGCGGTATACATTTAATGAGATGGCGTCTATTACGCCGATATTGTGCTCCCATTTTGTTTTGCACAATATAAGATCTTGGCATGTTGGAATGAGCTATTACTGTTCCGCGACTTCTAGTTTGTCCCTGAATTAACACAACGTCGTCACCCACGTTCAAGGGATGCTGATTTTTACTTTTAGCATCATAATTTTGTTTACACTTATTTTGTTTTTGTAACATTGTTTTGTATTGTTTTTCTGTATCACTTACTTTTGGTTTTAATAATTCCGGTTTGACCGGTAGTTTACAATTGAGTCTTCGACTCATAAGTAATTGACCAGGAGAATCCAAACCATCGCGTGGTGTATTTCTAAAATTAAGCAAACTTAATTGAAAGTCAGTGTTACTTTGAAGAGATTTTATCAATAGTCTTTTTACAGTCTGGACGGCCCTTTCGCTCTTTCCATTTGCCTGGGGATAATGTGGGGATGAAGTGAGGTGTTTAAATCCCCACTCGTCCGTAAATTTTTTAAATTCATAGCTACTATACTGTGTCCCATTATCAGTTATTAAAATTTCCGGTATCCCATGGCGAGCGAACATCTCCTTCATGCTATTAATAATAGTTTGAGAGCATATGTTGTTTAGGGCACTCACTTCTATATAGTTTGAATAATAATCAACCAAGATTAAATAATATTTTTTTCCATATTCAAAAATATCTGAACCTAATTTGTACCACGGTAGTGACGGAACCTCTATAGGTAGTAGCGTTTCACGACAAGGTGCATTTGCATTCTCCTGACAAACTCTGCATCTTTGTACAAAATTTTCTACATCATTTGATATCCCCGGCCAAAATATTACATCTCGAGCCCGCCTTTTACATCTATCAATGCCTAAGTGACCCTCATGGATACATTTAAGCATATCTTTCCTCATGGACATTGGAATAACTACCAAATCTCCTTTAAACACTACGTCATCTATAACAAACAATTCCTCTTTATAAGACCAGTAGTCGTACACATTACCAGGTAAGTCACATTTATACTTTGGCCAACCGTTTTTTATAACATTTATTAAAGTACATAATGTTTGATCTTTTCTACTTTCCGTTTTTATTAAAGTTAGTTTGTTTGTTGATATATTTAAGTTGTTCACTAATAAATGGACTTGCATCAATACATTTTCATTAATATCACTGTTATATAATTCTGGTAGGGCGGCTCGAGATAGTGTGTCCGGTACGTACATTAGTCTGCCGGGTTTGTACGATACAATTAAATCGTAACCTTGCACTTTCAACATCATCCTTTGTAATCGTACCGGGACAGACATCAATGGTTTTTTGAAAATACTTTCAAGCGGTTTATGATCACTTTCAACCAAAACCTTTGATTTTCCAAATAAATATTGGTGAAACTTTTCACAGGCAAATACAATCGCAAGCAATTCTTTTTCAATCTGAGCGTACCTCGTTTGTGTATCGGTAAGAGTACGGGAGGCGTACTCTAGCACGCGGCCGTCCTGCAGCAGTACGGCGCCCAGCGCCGCGGCGCTCGCGTCCACCGACACCACCACCGGCAGCGTCGGGTCGTACAGGGCCAGCACCGGCGCGCGGCTTACCAGCGTGCGAAGTACATCAAAACTACGCTGATGCTCGTCCTCCCAACACCACGATACGTCTTTCTTTAATAAATTATTCAATGGAATCGCATGGTTCGAATAATTTTGAATAAACTTTGCCAAAAAATTTACCGCTCCCAAAAATCTCTGCAAGGCTTTTTTATCAGTGGGAGGCTTCATTTCTGTGATTGCTCTTATTTTATTGTTATCGGCACGCATTCCGTTCTTATCGAAGACATGACCTAGGTAGGTAACTTCCTTAACACCTAGCTTACATTTCTCTTTATTAAATTTTAAATTAATCTGTCTAGCGCGATTTAACAGTGCGAGTAATCTGTTATCGTGCTCCTCCCTGGTCTTGCCAAAAACGATTATATCGTCTACGAACGAGTCTACTCCCTCTAAATCTTCTAATAACTGACGCATTCTACCATGAAACACCTCCGAGGCGCAATTAATTCCATATGGTAATCTTAAAAATTGATATCTGCCAAACGGGGTGGCGAACGTGCATAAGTCGGCACTATCATCATCAATTCTTTGCATCCAAAAACCTGCATGGGCATCTAAGACACTAAAAAAACAGCATCCTTGTAGACGTGTAGCTAAGTCGGTGATCGTTGGTAATTGAAAGTGAGCACGTCGTATCGCTTGATTCAGTGGACGCGGATCTAAACAAATTCTAATACCATTATCTTTTTTAGCTGCAATAACCAACGCATTAACCCAAGAGGTAGGATGACTCACTTTACGTATGACTCCTAAGTCAATCATTTTATTCAATTCTGCGTGCAGGCGATCTCGCAAAGAAAACGGAACCTTACGCGGTGCGCATACTATCGGTTTGACAGTTGGGTCAACATCAATGTGATAAATGCCAGGTAAACAACCTAGACCTTGAAACAAATCATTATATTCTATCAGATTAACGGTATTTACTCGCTTTATTACACCTAATTCTTGACATGACTTTCGACCTAATATACTTTGACATTTCATATTCGCAATAGCAAAGTTCAATGAGTATAATTGGTTTTTATAATTCCAATTAAGTGAGCAGATTCCTTTGATAGGTATAAAGTCACCACTGTACGATTCTAATTTAATATTTGCCTTGTTAATCTGAGCAGGGTTGAAACCCAAAATTAGAAATTTCTCATAAGACAACACATTGATATCTGCCCCAGTATCGAGTTTAAATTTTTCCAAGCCACCTTTACAATACAAGGTTTCAAACCATTCTTCTGATTTCTGTTTGCATTGCGATTGCGACAATATAGTAGAAATATAAAATAACTCACTGTTTTCGTCCTCACTGTCCGTGTCCTTGACCTCACCTTCGTGATATTCCACATCATATATTTTTCTTGTCACACTATTCAACTTACACATTCTTGCGAAATGTCCCGTTTTTTGACATTCAAAACATTTCACTGCGGAAGCCGCACATGCCCCCGGCTGACACTGTGACGAACCACACTTCACGCACACTTTTAACCCCTGCACCGAATGATCAAAGTTCCCCGAACTTGGACCGCCATAGGCGCCGCGCGCCTGGCTATCGGCAGGTCGGCCGCGTCCTCGGCCGTGCCATGGGCGCCGCGACGTCGACGTCGCGCCGCGCCCACCCCTGGCTGCTATAGCATCGACGTGAGTTGACCCCTGGCCCGCTCCTCGCTCCAGTTGACGACTTCCATCTGAAGACACCTCGTCGGCGGTACATATTCTAATCGCCTTCTCCAGTGTTAAGTCATCTGTTCTGAGCATGCGGTCCCTCACGACCGCATTTCTTATCCCACATACGACTCGATCTCTAATCAAGCCATCTACTAGCGTAGAAAATTCACAATTCTTACTCAGTAGCTTTAGCGCTGTAACATACTGATTTACTGATTCTCCCGGCTCCTGGTTACGAGTGAAAAAATTGTATCTTGATAGGGTTATATTCGGTTTGGTTCCAAAGTACTCATCAAATTTTTTCATTACAATTTTTACATCATCTGATGACTCATCAGTCTGGTATGAAAACGTTTGATACACATCAAAACCATCTGGCCCTATCAGATTTATCAGTAAACTCGCTTGTACACCCGCTTCTTCCTTATTCACCCCCGATGCCTTAAGGAACAGTTGGAATTGTGTCTTCCACCGTTTCCATGCGTCAGCCCGGCTGACGGGGCTGCCATCCATAGCCAACTCTGGCGGGGGTCTCGCGTGCTCCATCGCTAACTTATTTCACAAAAATCACAATGTACTCCAGTAATATGGGTCTCGTACCGTTGATTTAATCACTTTTTTAGTATTTACGCCCGTAAATATCAAGGATTCTTTAAGATAACACCGCTGCCACCATGTTATGAAGTGAAACACACGAATACCGGATGACAACTGTTTATTAATTATTCTAAGACTACCTACAACAGATATTAATCTAGATTTTTAAAGTTCTATTTTTATTGAAATATCTTTCCTGTACTTATACCGTACAGCCTGAATTCTAGTTTTGCAGAAGCTCGTCAATAATTAGTTTACAGCGTTATAGTATAGCATGTTCTCACGATTATAATATTCTTCGGTAGTCAGAGATATTTTAAAAACTCCGAACAGTTACAGGTTAATTAACTACCTAGTTAAGTAGTTACTTCGGATTACAGAGTAATTTGGTGTTGAGTGTTGACTTATAAATTCCTATACTTTAACTTTTTACACCAAATCATGTTTTGTTATATAAGGTTTAACAAAATTAGCTGAAACTATTTTAACGGGATGATCAGACCATCAAACTAAACAATTTTCTCTATAGGATCAATATCGAAATCGCGAAAAAAAATCTGCTGTCCCATACAAAACTGCAAACATAAGTCGACTCAAATATAGAACAGCAGATTCTTTTTTGCGATTTTGATATTGGCCCGTAGAAAAAGATGTTCAGTTTGATGGTCTGATCATCCCCTTAAAATAGTTTCAACTAATTTTGTTAGACCTTATATTGCAATTTGCAAGTTCCTGCACTCGCTCACTCCTTTTTTTGCACCAAACACGAAAACCGTCATCGTGACCGGCCCTATCGAGTGTCGGTCCTACTCAGAGCGGGTTCGATTCCCGACTGGCAACGGAAGTGGGTCTCGCTTGACGGGACGCTGGTTTATGGGAAACATTTTAAGTGTTCTTTTACTTTGTTCCAGCTTGTAGTGCGATGTAATATTTGGATAGAGAATCTGAGATTTCAGTATGGCATAGCAGTGTGGAATGAACAGTTTGTTGAGACTATAAAAATTAAAATTAAATTGTTTATTGAGCAGAAAACACTACAGGACACACTGAGAAAAAAATTCTACGTATACATAGCCCATCGCAGCTTATACGTAGCCCGTCGCAGCTTATACGTAGCCCGTCGTAGCTTATACGTAGCCCGTCGCAGCTTATACGTAGCCCGTCGCAGCTTACGTACCATGATGCAACACTCGTAATCAGTATCGCGTCGTAAGCTACGTGGTACGTAAGCTGCGACGGGCTACGTATACGAATCATTTATTTCTCAGTGCAGTGATAGAAATCCCAAGTAAAAGTAGGTATTCAAGTAATGCGGTTTGAGCTGATTTATTCGTGAAATAATGATAAGTAAAATTAAGTAGAGCATAATTAATTAATTATAATTGAAGACAATACATAATTATGATACAACCTACCCAGAGTTTTGGGGATCAGTCTCTTCTTTTGGTACAAAGTAAATTATCATGTTATTTAACTTTCTTATTAATTTCTGTTTCACAACGGTTGCTTCTTTACTCTCTTCTTATTAAGAAGATAGTAAAGATCACTTGGTCTAAGAAATTATTAGAAAACATCCAACAAGGCCTCAGAATACTTTCATCATCATCATCATCAGCCTACCATCGTCCACTGCTGAGCATAGATCTCTCCCAAGGCGCGACACAAAACTATATCATCAGCCTTCCTCATCCAGTCGCTCAATTCAAATTGATGTAAATTACGTATTTTGTAATATTTCTAGTTAATTAGTTTTTGACGCTTTACAGCTATTTTACAAAAATACCCCTAAAGTAAAAGGTGTGCTAAAGATCCCATGTAAAGAGTCTATTGACAATGTATGACCACCGTAGTATAATATTATTATTTACCGTAAAATTAATTATCGATACTAAAATAATAAAATAGTGATCTTTGAAGCGCAGCACTATTTTACTCACTGTCCACTAGTTCACTAAACGGCAGCAGATACGTCGTCACTGCGATGTCACCACTATCTTGTTAGTACCTACTTAATTTAAAAGATGATTATTCTCTAAGTTATCTTTATTACTAAAGCTAATTCGAATATTAAGACCTGTTTATTTAAAATATATATATATATATACTAACACTAGTTTTTAAGATAAATGTATACTAACCCTTATATGGACATCTTGTCTGAAATAAATTATTTGAATTTGAATATACAACGTGTTAATGAATAAGCGCAAAACCTCATACACCCCAACTGATTTCTAACAAAATAATTAGATTGAAACAATAATTTCATTATTTTGATAGTTAAAGTTTAAAGTTTTTCGCATTTTAAGTTTTCAGGCAAAAATGATTTGTTATCATTTTAGCAATGAATGAAAGCGCTAGCGTGCTCATGGATACATTTTAAGAATCTTGTTTTGGTAGTAAGTAAGGTCAGTGTGCCCGTGCGGTGGGTCGAGATTGAATTCAGTAAATTTTAAATTATACAAACAAATGATTTAATATTTTGAAAAAAATGACCTATGTTGAAAACATGATAATTCGATTCTGCTCTCAATTCTAAACAAACTGCTTTCTAGTTTTCCGTTAATTCATTAACACGTTGTATACAACAGATTGACAAAAAAGTTAAATTATTGTTACAAAAATAAATAATAATTTCAATAAAGTATTCATATTTGTCATTATGTAAGATAATTTAAGCATCTTACAATTCGTTTTCTTCAACAAATGACTTACAGACAACTACCCTTCTGAAAAAATAGTCTATGTTTCAGATGTCACACTTTTTTATTAATTAAGGGATTTTTTATTAATTGGCTTCGATGAAGGATTTTATTTTTTTTGTTTAATTATGTAACACGTTGTATAATATCCTGGGTCATTTGAAATATATTTTACAAAAATCAATTTTGTAGTTTTCAATCTACATCGGTTCAAGTCAACTCTGAACTGTGCCATTTTTGGACGCTTTCAAATAATAGGAATAGGGAAATTTGTTCAGTTTGATGGCCTAAACCACCCCATTAAATAGGGTGTTTGGTTACATTCTGTATAACAAGTAGGTAATATAGAAATATAATAGATTATACAGGGTGTAAGGAAAAGTATACTTCAACTTTAAACCACATACACTACTTCTTACGCCATCTTTAAAATTTACTGGCGAAAAAGAATAAGTGGTATTTTATACAGGGTGTAAGAAAAAGTCTCATGAAACTTTTAAACCACAGTCATACTCTAGCCATCAAACTGAACAACTTTTACTATGGGAGCAAACCTGTCAGAACAAAAAAAATATCAGCTGTCCCATACTAAACTGCAATACCTACTCGATTCAAACGTATGGGACAACTGATAATTTTTTTTTCTGACAGGTTTGCTCCCATAGTAAAAGTTTTTCAGTTTGATGGTTAGAGTATGTGATTTAAAAGTTTTATGAGACTTTTTCTTACACCCTGTATAAAATACCATTTATTCTTTCTCGCCAGTAAATTTTAAAGATGGCGTAAGAACAGCAAAAATGGTGTTGCATCAGTCGATTGGTCAATTCGAATGTTGTGACCATCAGAATTAATAAGTTAGCATCCCGATTTATCTTTTAGCCATATTTAGAAAGGCTATTTTGCCTTATTTGGATGCTGTCAATGTTTCGAGTGGTTCTAGTAAACGACCATCACTGATCCCATAATATGACGGCATTCACGAGAGTTCCCAACGGCAGGCAGACCGAATGATGCGATTCCGAACACGTTTGTTCGATAGCTTACCTATACTGGACTGCGTTCAGAACCTACGGGTGCGGTTGTTTGGTTGTTTTTCAATCTAAGGTACGGAACGAACAGTTGTTTTTTAACTCGCAATAAGATACGGAACGATCACGGTTGTTTTATAACCTAAAATTTTGACATTGATATGGGCTTCCAGGGCTTCCATCATTTCCAAATACAATAAAAACTCATCTTCCATGCTAGAGAATCAAAAAGTGAATAAAAATAAGTTAAAAAAACTAACTTTTATTCAAATGAGCAAAAAGTCAAGTAACCACAGATAATCAAAACGTCAAGAGTGTTTTTTAACCGTTGAATTTGATGGTTAAAAGTTGCAACCCGTCAGAGGTTCGGAACGGTTGAATTGTGACAACCGAGTTGCAAAGAGCGTTTTTTCACCGAGGCTCGGAACGGCGTTAGTGCGAAAAGTTGCACTCGGAGTGCACTCTGGGCGTAGGTTCTGAACGCACCCCTGGGTGTTACAAAGGTAAAAATAAAAATTAAAAAGTTTTAAGCGGGTTGTTTCTAGACCATCGAACTGAACAACTTTGACTACGGGACCAACATCGAAAACGCGAAAAAAAAATCTGATGTTCCATACTAAACAACAAATCTACTCGAGCTAAATGCATGGGTCCCGTAGTCAAAGTTGTTCAGTTCGATGGTCTAGAAACAACCCGCTTAAAACTTTTTAATTTTTATTTTTACTTTTGTAACACCCAGGGGTGCGTTCAGAACCTACGCCCAGAGTGCACTCCGAGTGCAACTTTTCGCACTAACGCCGTTCCGAGCCTCGGTGAAAAAACGCTAAAAAATGTTTATTTGTATTTTTGTAACACCTTGTATAATCGATAGATCTAAAGACCTCATTAGATTTAAAACTCAATTGTAAATCTCTAAAGTATATTTACTCGAGCCATCGATTGTTCTTGAGATCGAACCGTCCTAGAACAATATATTAAGTTATAAACATATTTATAGTTTTAATATCAGTCGATTATCGGCCAATTGCACAATAGCCTATCAAAAAGAGAGTTTTAAAAATTGGTAGAGTGAATATTTTAATTGAACGCCCAAATTTATCTGGCCGAAAACCTTTTTATAAGAAAAGGCATACAATTCTATGGCACTGTTATAAATTTTATGCCATTTCATATAAACAAGATGAAAATGTCCGGCTAGATAAATTAGGGCATTCAAACGCTCTGAAGATTCACCCTGTATATCTCCGCCTTTCTTTCAAGTGCTTTAAAAATAACATTAATTAATCAAAAGGTCACTCCATCCAATCAAATTTAATTGTTCCCAAAAGCCTTTATTTCTATAATTGTAGGCGTCAAAATTGATTGCAACAAAAACAATATCTATCTACCCACTCAACAATAATGTAAATCTTAGGATAACATCACATAACATCCTACCAGATCCAAGTATTGTATAGGAACAATAAAACTAATGAAACGTCGACTAAATCCGTCTCGGTAACGATGTCATTAATCGCATGGAAACAATGAGGTGCGCTTGCGCAGGCTGGTAAAGCCTTTTCACACGAACTGTTGTGTTGTTGCGTGTTTTTGCCAGTAAGTACATAAAGGTATATTTTAGAATACCGATTCGTCAGGCCTGATTTCAGTACACGTACATTGCCTGATTTATTCTATTTTCAAAAGTGTAGCGATCAAAGCAAGAAATCAGGCCATATTCAACAAAATTCGGATAATCTGGTTCTTGAAATATGTTGTTTTGTTTTTGAAGGATATTTTTAACGTGTGTTTGGTTTTCTGCTTTTAGATTGTAACCTTAGC
This sequence comes from Agonopterix alstromeriana, assembly GCA_963924505.1. Taxonomy (NCBI): domain Eukaryota; kingdom Metazoa; phylum Arthropoda; class Insecta; order Lepidoptera; family Depressariidae; genus Agonopterix; species Agonopterix alstromeriana. Next base: position 3,138,206 of record OZ004665.1, on the reverse strand, counting down.
AGATAAAATTGTATTTAACAATTAAATATCCATTATAACCAATCATCATCAGCCCCTATCATCTCCACTCTTGGTTTCTGTTCGTGTTCGTGTTCTAATGCAGATTGGTGGACTTCACATCAAGAAATTCTTCAGCTTATGCAGGTTTTCAAGCAGAGACAAGTAGTAAATCTTACTAAGTTCCGAAAATGTTATAGGTATTAGATAGATAGAGTCTAACCTCATATTTCCGTTACAGCTGTTATATTTGCTTATTTTATTCTATTCAATTCTAAAATTGTGCTTCCATCGTAGTGTTGATGATTTTGCCAATAACTAGTTTATATAGCAAAAAGTGCTTGACGTTGTACGGTATTCAATATTTGGTGACTTTAAGTATTGTTTTATGCGCAAAACACTTGAGCCTCCACAATATAGGTATGGTGGAGCTTCGTTTCAAGCTGGGAAGCAGACAACTAATACGCGATCACCCATTAACAGACTTGTAACGCGACTCCTTGCTTAGGTACTTTAACAGGAGGTACTAGAAGTGGAGCCGAGAATGGATTGTTTGTAACACTCGTACAGGCCAAATGGCGTATGCTTACTTAGCCTATGTCCGGCGCTTGCCGCAATCACAGGTCCGGCACTCTAAATAAAGTTTTTGAATTACGTAATGGCTTCTGCTCATGCGCACTTTGTGCAAACCGTCCATGACATTGCGTTTAGGGTTGAAAGCCACGCTTTGCATTTAACGTCATCGACATTTTAATACTTTTAATTGTTCGTTCTATTATTAAAATAGTATTTGAGCTAAAGAATTATTGAAAATGTGAATTTAGCGTTATTTTTCCAGTAGTTAAGTTTCCCAGAAAGTGTGAGGTGAGGTGGGGTATCTGAAGTCAGAGGAGGGGCGGGGAGTGGCCGTTCTGTATATAGAACTATATACTATTACCTATTCTATGCCGCAATGTGACTTTCCCAATGCGCGCCCAGCACATCACATCGTCCGATCGTGGTGCACAGATTTGGTTCGCGTTGCCTGTACTAGTTTTTTTATTTATAATTAATGGACTTTTTGCTTGTGCGTTAGCACCGCATTTCCGCCAATGTCAAGTAGTTTGTGGGAGTATCTATCCCAATCTCAGGGATTGTTTTTGATAAAGAACAAGAAGAGATTAAGGAATGCGGAGCCTCGTGGCAGGCAAAGACGCGACGCGCGGACAACACGCGAGACAAGTTCTCGGGTCAGAACCTGCAACGTGACTCCGTACTAGTTTATAATTTTAAACAATGTACTTTAAAAACTTTTTAAGCTCAAAACGTCATGTGAAGACTCGACGTCAAATGTGATATTGTAAGCCAAGTAAAAGAAAGTATAAAGCATTCAATATTGGATAAGTTTTAAAAGCAAACATTTGCTTAAGCCCTGGAACTATACATAAAAAGTCCTCACAATACTCTGGAACTAAAACAAACGTCTCGGATTCAAAAGTAATCCGCACAAATTGACGCCAACGCCTCTAGAGGATTCCATGGATAAAGTTTTAGATGAAAAAACATTGAAGTATAAAGAGATCCCTATTTATAGTGATATAAAAGTGAAATGCGTTTGTTTGTCAGTCTTTATGATAAAATAACATAATTGAATTACATTTTTACTCGACTGCCCCAAAAGGTTTTTACAAACATATAAGTAAAAAACAATGACAAAATACGAAGGCTTTACGAAGGAGCTACATGGCATGATTCCACCTTCCCCCTTTCACAAACGTACGACAAAGAAGATGTAGTGTAGGAGTATATCCATACGTAGTAGATATTCCACCAATCCACACAAAGATGTTCCCATCCTGTTTTATAATGAGAACCGGTAGGAATTGGAACTCTCTTCCTGCGTCTGCTTTCCCAAGCAAATGCAAGCATGACATTTCAAAAAAAATTGGTTTTTCTAGGTGAGCTAGTTACGCCCTCGGCTTCATCTACGCTCTCCATCAGGTGAGCTGAAGCCAATTGCAAGCCCATCTCAAACAAACAAAATAAAAACAACTGGTTTCCAACTAGAAATAAAACTACTAATCTCCTACCCGATCCAGTGGAACCTGATTAGCATCAAGAAGTAAGTTATTGCCTGTAGAATCCCACTGTAGGGCAAAGGCCTCCTCTCACGAATAAGGGTGAGAGGGAGTGGGCCATACCACCACTCGGGCAAAACTCAAAGTCAATATAATTTATTAAATATAGGAGCTTGCAGCACACTTATCAAACGTCAAATCTTTTTTAAAGCTACCACCGCGTCGGAACGTGTTGTCGCTGTAGAGAAGATGCGGCCAGAAACTTTACAACATAACACGACTTAATAACTATTACAATATAAATTCTTAAGCTAAAGTTATGTTTACAATAATACATAGTCTATTTAATAAAATAATTGATACTATACTGTAAAGTAAATAAACTATAAGCTAGTGACCTCAGACCCAAGCATTTGGCCCAGTGCGGATTGGTGAAGGCAAGTTAGTGATCAACTTGCTGTCAGAAAATTTTCAAGCCGCCTAAATAGGCCTCTGACCTGGCTTAACGAGTAGTTGCAACGTTTGTCGGAACCGTCAGAGACCAACTGCTTAACGTGCCTTCCGAAGCACGGAAACGCTCGGGATTAAATACCACTAAACGGTCACCCATCCAAAGACTGACCGGACTTGACGTTGCTTAACTTCGGTGATCGTTTCCAATATCGAAGCTCCACTTCGCCAACGAGCGCATCAAGAAAGAAGTTAAAAAAAAAATCCCTGCATATGAAATCGCGGGAACAAGCTAGCTAAGCCCTAAAATAATTTGATCTTTTATCCATCATCATCACCAGTAGATTCCTACGAATCTACAAATATTTGAATTTTCTAGAACGTTGGCTAGAGGTAAATCGTTTTATTGATCGTCCTTCGAATTCTGAACTAATCGAGCCGAACGAAATGTACAGTGGTGAGAAAATAAAGCTTGGGTGGAGTTTAGTATGTTTTACAATTGATTTGATTTTCTGACAGAATTTGAATAGTTTGTTGTAGTTTTTTTAGATTGTTTTGTGTTTTCTGTCATAACATCAGTTTTAAAAAGGTTTTTATACATTACCCGGCAAGCAACTTAACCAATAGGGCGGTGAGGGTTGTGCGCACAGTCAAGGTTTTTGCCAAGTTGTTTATCGGCTATTATACTTACAGTTTTTAAAGAATCATCTTAATCTTTCAAGAAATAGATACCGAAGTTATAAAAACATTACCTACAGACGAATTGTGAACCTCCTCCTTTTTTTTTATCGGTTAAAAGACCTTAAAATTCAATTAACGTTTAATAAACATTAATTAAATTGAATTTTACACCCTCCATGGGGGTAGACCTGTGCCCTGTAGTGGGAGTGGGACATAGATAAGCTGATGATGATGATAATGAATTATAAGGCCTTCTCATTAAGAGAAGTATTATTCCAAATTCGTAAATGCATAGCATAGCATAAGCATATATTCTCACGATTATATTCCCCGAGGGGGTAGTCAGAGATATTCTGAAACCTCAGAACATCCACGTTTCACCAGTAGTACCGAAACTCTGTCCGGTGTGACGGGGGGTGAGCCCTTCGCCACTTATAATGGACAGTGGGTACAATAAATGCCTCGAAATTGAAGCATGCAGGTTTCCTAACGATGTTTTCCTACACTTGTTTTCTTTTCGTAAATGCGCGCTGCATACAAACGAAGTTTGGTGATATTTTCAATACAAACAAATTAAAGTCTATGAATTTTTTCAGAAACTATCTAGAAACTAATCTATATGCTTGTATGAAGATTTTCGCTAAACTATACAGTTTTAATGCTAGGATTAATTTAAGATTTGTATGGAAACTTTGTGGTACTGTAACTTTAACTATACATTTTAACGAAAATCTGACTTCATACAAGTATAGAGATTAGTTTGTAGATTTTTTCAGAAAAATTTCATGTACTATAATTAGTTAGTTGAAAATTGTTGAAATCCTAGTGATGTTAACCACATTAATAACATAATTTATGTGATATTACATTTTTATTACGCCATTGTTCTCGCATATCATCAGACTTCGTTTGTATGGAGCACGCTCCGAATTATATTCCCTTAAGCATAACTTAATTTAAATGTGTATTTTATTAAAAACGCAGCGATAACAGTAACCGTGTGAAGGGCCATTAGGTACGGCAATAACGGAGGGTTCCGTAAAGCGCGGCGCGTGGGCTCACGCTCACGACCCACCCGCGGCAATCGGCAGACCTTTACGAGATGGGCTTGACCCAACTATTGGACAGGACTACTTTACAGCGTTTATTCTATTTAGAGACCGATACTAAAATGTTACACTGTATAAATATATTTTATACAAGGGTAATGTCAGGATGAGCCATATCGCATGAAAATTGCTCAATATACTTACCTACTTACTAATTGTATTGGGATTTTGTTTTGTTTTTCACAGAGACAAGGACTGGCAGCTGATAAATTGATAATTAAAATAGTATAATGGTCAATATTTTCTAATGGATAGTGATTCTAAACCCGCGAGTTTCCAACTAGTCAAATTAACAACTCTCTATCATATGTCAAAACGTGTGTGTGCTTTGTATGAAATAATGTACTAAAATTGAATAGTGACGTCATTGTTTTTCGTCGTCGTTTTGATACTTTTTATAGTTTATCCAGTTATTAAAAATAGTATTCAATCAACAGCATTACTGAAAATGTGAGTTTAGCGTTATTTTCAAACGGTTTATTTTATGTAGTCAACTCCCCTATTGTCCTTGTATCGAAGTGGAAGTTAAATTACTAATACAGCGTTGCTCAGGGAGCAGTTACTGCTTTTTACTGCGGACTATTGGAGGGACTACGAAGGGTCTACCGAGCCAAATAAATGAACTTAAGCAACCGACCTAGGGGCACCCAGAGGGGTACCGACCTCAGCATAGGACGTTGCTGGGGCTACGCGGCAGATTGGGTAGCTGGGATCGGTGAGAACTTACTACCTAGTAAATAGATAAGTATAAATTGTACTTATAATGTATAAATTTTACTTATCTATTTATTAGATAAGTAAAATTTATACATTACTCTACCTACGCACGGCCAGCTTATATTGGTTTTTGGCGTAGCTTGTGACGCCGTGTGTACATTGAGCGTTTTACTTTTGGTTTTCTAGGGGATCGATAGATGGCGCTACGTTCTGCGCGAATAAAGGTCAAAATTTCAAAAAGTGTATCTTTAAAATAATAATGAGGGAAAAGATGGTCAAAAAGATGCCAACGCATCTTTTGATGAAATATTTCATTATTTACGAATCATTTTAATCGAAAATATGCAACTGTTTAAGTCTGACATGGTTGTATGATATGTAAAAAAAAGGCAGGCATAGTCTTGACATAATTTTCACAGGATTTCGCGAGCGTCTCTATGGAGCGATAAACATGCCATCTGTCGAGTTTCTAATCCATGCCACTGTGGTGTCTTCTAATCCAAGGAAATCAAATTAGAAAATCATAAGAATTCGCACCAAATTTTACAATTATCTAAATAACTCATTAAATATTGGACAAAAATTAGCATTTTTAGATCGTATGTCTACACAATGGTGTAAAAAGTTAAAGTGACGTCAACATATAAAGTAGATGTACACACGGCGACAGATCAACCTTAGTAGGGGAAATCTACGGATTTTTGTATGGAGAATGTTGCATTAATTGCACTTTTGGTGATAATTTGGAATATAGTAGATAAATACCTGAAAAACATAAATTCTCAATAATCCCCGATTTTTTATTGTGTATTATTGAATAATTAAGACATTTACAAAACATTAAATTTAGGTATGAACAAAAAATGGAAAACTTGTGATTTTGTACAGGATGGCTTCATTCAACACGTTTTACTTATAACAATAATAATCCCCGGTTAATATCGTAAATTTGAGTAGATATTTAATACTTTGTAAGTCTTCAAAAATTATAACCTCAAAACTAAATTATTTACTGTTTGTTTGTACACATTAAATTTGTATGTGATAATTAACTGTTTCTTTTGCTAGTATTCTGGAAGAAATATCTTTCGAAATAAGCTTGCCCTTTGTACATTTAAATCGATTTTAAGGTATTTCTCAGGTTCCTGCGCCAATATAACCACGAAATCTAGACAAAAATGTTATAAACTAACAGTAATATTATTTCAAACACAATTTACTCAAGTGTCTTTAATGCAATCTCAAACCTTATTTTTCCTAGACTACCTACCCATAGTTGGACCTTATGTGCATGAACATAGAGTTCAACTCTGAGTAGGTTGATCTGTCGCCGTGTGTACATAATACAGACGTTTTCAAATATTCAGGCCTTCCTTTGAACACAGGTTTCATCTATATTTTACAGCAAAATATGAAATATGATACATATCAAATAAAGCCCAGATGTTGAAGATCATTGCTATATTTTTCATGAATTTGTATGTCTTTCAAATAACGAGAAGATAGCTTCTAAAAACCAGCATAATATGGGCCGGCCCTGCGTTTATGTAGCGGGAGCGTTTTATCGTAACAAACGAACATTCCTAACAATCTTCGTTAACTAACGTTTAAACGTAGTTGGCGAAGATTGTTAATGATTAAAGCCTAAAAGAAAATAACAATTAGAAAATATTTATGACTCGGTTCCACTTTCATAACCTTTCGAATTTCGAATATTACAAGACCGAAACTGATAACATTGTTCACATTTGAATATAATCTCCAAAAGGTACAGAGTTAAATCGATAAAAATATCGATAAGAAGCTAGGTGAAAATATCGATTAGCATTTTATATTGTTTCTTGATCGAAATCTGTTTTGATTGTTGTTGCGACGGTAAAGCAAAGCGTAAACATGAATATTTTTGAATGTACAAGTATTATTTTCTAGTGGGACTATATAGGATTCCTTCTTAATATGCTGACACTTTTAAGGACATGATCAGACCGTCAAACTGAACAACTTTCTCTATGGCATCAACATCGTAATCGCGAAAAAACATCCCATACAAGAGTACAAACCTACTCGAGCCAAATGTATGAGATAGCAGATTTTTTTTTCGCGATTTCGATGTTGGTCCCATAGAGAAAGTTGTTCAGTTTGATGGTCTGATCATCCCCTTAAAAAATGTCAGCATATTAAGAAGGACCCTGTATAATGCTTAGGCCTATATCCCACTCGGCTAAGAAAAGACTAATTGATAGCCATTTTCTAAACAAAAACAAACTCACGGAAAAATATATTTGTGACGACCCTTTAATTGTAGTAGACCGTACTAGATTTTTTTTTAAAGTAGATTTTAGTGAAATCTACCAGATTTCGATTTAAGTATGACACACAATTGACACAATGTTTTAGTAAAGTCTACAAAATAAAAGGGTCGTAACATTTTTCCCCGGGATACATTGTAGGTATGTATCTGTTATTCTGTTATGTGACATACATAACATTACACTATGCTGCTGGTGCAGGTACCTAACAGCCTATTAAATAATAAAAACCGGTCAAGTGCGAGTCGGGCTACTCGCACGCCGAGGGTTCCGTACCACACCACACACAACAAAACATATTAACTTGTTGTAAAGGATTTGTTTTCTCCGGAACCTTTAGCGCGAGACCGACTCACACTTGGCCGGTTTTTATTATTTGTTGTTATACTGTAGAGTTTGCTCTATTATCATACCAAGTGTGACGCTTGTAGTTATTAACGTTTTTACGATAGAGCAAGAAGAAAAAACGTCGATAAAACGAGTTTCTTGTATGAGGACCCCCCTTAATTTTTAACTTTTTGTCATTTTTATTATTTGTTAGCAGATCCGCTATAATAACGCATATTTTGTGAATGTGAATTTCAACTGAGTAACAGCCCTAAATAAGTAGAACGGACGGACGGATATCATAGGCTTATGAATAGGGTCCCGTTTTCACCCTTTGGGTACGGAACCGTAAAAAGGTAAAAAAAAATCTTTCAACGTTCCGCACTAAGCACACAACATGACAAATAAAATTAATAATTTAACTAAGAATACGGTAAACAATGTCTTGCGATGGGAATCGAACTCAAAGCGCCGAAACAGGTTGCCGTAGAGATGTCAAACATCGTGTCCGACTGTGAACAAACATGCATTCGAACGCACTCAAAAATCAATATTTTGGCTCTCGAGTAAGTACAGTTGGGAACAAGAATTATATTACTTTACTTAATTAAAAGCCGTGGTGGTGGCGAGTAACCTTGCCTGCCGTGCAGGAGGCGATGGTTTGATCCCCGTCCAGGCCGACTCGTACCAATGAGTTTTTCGGAATTTATCCCGGCTACCTGTGCCCGGCATGCGTTGCAATGCCCCTTTTTTACACACGACACACACTTGGTCATTTTTCGCCGAATAAACCTTCCCTGGACTTTCACAAATATTTCAAAACCAAAATTAGCCAAATCGGTTCAGCCGTTCTCGAGTTTTAGCGAGACTAACGGACAGCTGTAAGAATAATTTTTATTTTACCGTTGGCGCGCTCCATACAAACGAAGTCTGGTTATATGTTCAAATGTACTAACCAATTAAAGTCAATGAAAGTTTACAGATACAATCTAAAAACAAATCTCTATGTTTGTATGTGGTCCGATTTTCGTTAGTGTTGTAACGTTCCTAACATCAAATGATGATGATAAATCATGATTCTATAGAAATCTGTTTGAACTATACAACGTGTTAATGAATTAACGCAAATCTAGAAAGTAGTTTGTTTGGAATCGAGAGCAGAATCGAATTATCATGGTTTCAACATAGGTATTTTTTTTCAAAATATTAAATAATTTGTTTGTGAAATTTAAAATTTTCTGAATTCGATCTCAACCCATCGCACGGGCACACTCACCCTTCTTATTATCAAAACAAGATTTTTAAAATGTATCCATGAGCACGCTAGCGCTTTCATTCATTGCTGAAATGATAACAAATCATTTTTGCCTCAAAACTTAAAATGCGAATAACTTTAAATTGTATCCATCAAAATAATGAAATTATTGTTTTAATATAATTACTTAGTTATAAATCAGTTGGGGTGTATGAGGTTTTGCGCTTATTCATTAACACGTTGTATACCTTTAAATAACCTAATAAAAAATTCAACGAAAATTGAAATGCTGTTTGAAATTTAAAGGCGTCGGCGTCGGTGCGCGGCGGCACGTCTTGTGCATCAGGAAATTCTAACATTTCAATAAATATTTTAACTCCTATACTCAGAATACAGAATTCTGAGCTCCTATGTAACACGATTCCAACTTTATGACTATTTTATCTTAAAAAAAGGCTTTTAAAGTATTTATTATGTATAAAGAATGAGTAGGCACATTTGATTAGAAGGCAGGCGTAATGTGGAACGCTCTCCGGGCTGCTAAATTGACGACCACCATAAGCCACCTCCATAAGAGACTGGATGAGGAAGGCCGAGGATAGAGTTTTGTGGCGCGCCTTGGGAGAGGCCTATGTTCAGCAGTAAACTATGACAGGCTGATGATGAAATGCACTAGAGGTGTACTGTACATAGTACAGCGAATACCTAGTTAAAATGTTTAATAGAAAAACCTTGCAAAAGCCTCAAATACGAAATTTCTCAGCTAAAAAGGACAATACAATTCGTACCAGCCTCTCTCAAAACTCCAAAGAAAACGCTTATATTACTAAATTAGACGAATAAGAGACAATGGATGTTATTGCAGGAAGGTCAGGTGCCTAAAAGGGGCCCTTAGAGACCCCACTTTGGTAACCTCTCATCCTTCCACAGCTCGTAGCTCTCACCTTTATCAGCTTACGAAATACAATAAATGTCTCTTCGAATATTAACTGAATGTTGGTTTAACGTTGCAGAAATTTTAAAAGCATACATAGGTACATCATCATCATCATCATTAGCCTATACAGGGTGTAAGGAAAAGTATCATTAACTTTTTAACCACATACTCTACCCATCAAACTTAACAACTTTTACTATGGAAGCAAACCTGTCAGAGGAAAAAAAATCTGCTGTTCCATACTAAAATGCAATACTTACAATGTATGAGACTGCGGATTTTTTTTTTTGCTCTGACATATTTGCTCCCATAGTAAAAGTTTTTCAGTGTGGTTTAAAGGTTAATGATACTTTTCCTTACACCCTGTATACGACCCACTGCAGGGCACAGGCCTACCCCTTAGAAGGATGTATGGATGGACGTTAGTCCACTACGCTTGCCCAATGCGGATTGGTACAGACTTCAAATACGCATCCGAATTTCTTCTTCAGCGTACTTCAAACTTCAAAGACTTTATTGCGACACAGGTAATATAAAGGTGGTATATGGCGGTAGGTGGCGTATGCAGGTTTCTTCATCAATAAATTGAAATTGAAATTGAATTTAAATTGAAACTATGTTTTTCCAAACAATAATATAATCTCACGAATATTAACTTACAAACTTTTAGGGATGTTCAGAAACGATGCTGCATCTTCATTTTTGGCAAAAAATCGGCTGTTTCATAAATTTGGGTTGAGCAGCCATTGATGTTTTCTATGGAACAGCATATTTTTTGTTGTTGCGATTTTAATGTTATCGCATAGGTAAAGTTGTTCAGGTTGATGGTCTGAAGCACCCTGTTTAATATGTGAGGCGCGGTTTATGCAGAAGAGACGTGTGGCAGTGGCGGATAGGTAAAGTAACACAATCATAAACCTTATAGAACGTAGCATAGCGTCGTTTGGAGAATTATTTTCCTTTACGACAAAAACGACGCTATGCTACGTACTATAAGCTTTATATTGTGTTACTTAGATTATCCGCCACCGCCACACGTCTCTTCTGTATAAACCGTGGCTTACGCATTAAATTGTACAACCTGTATAGCAATAGTACTCTGGCAGTCTTGGGCAGTCATTTGTTTTACTTCTAGATTACTTTATCCTTTGACTAATTATTGTAAGGACTAGCCTTGCGGTAGCATTTCCCCTCTGCCACAGTATAAGCACAATTGATCTTGTGCATTTACATTCAATTTTACACCTTATCACTAAACGAGACAGCCTATAATTGCGAAATTATAATTTCGAACTTAAAACGTTTGGGGTTCACACGAGACTACTTTTCATGATTTTTAACATTCAAAATTAGAATCTAAAGTTATGGGGAATAAAATCCAAAGTTGCGGATTTCATGTTACCTCGCCCCCCGCAAAAAGTGGCAGAAATGTTTGTTAGTAGAATTACACGCGTAACCAGTCGACATATAAATAGTCAAAGACTTTATAGTACCTACCAACTCAGAACTATGTTGTTCGTTATCGTTACCAATAAGGTTTATTTTCCAGTTGGTTTTCAGAACGTTGTTACGTATATGGAATCGTCATTTGCTCCAATTAACACTTAAAGTAGCCTACTTTGTTTTCAAAGAAAGTTCGGTAATTAACACATTTCACGAATAAGTACTAAAATTTCTTTTCATTAGGAAGATACCGAAGAAAAACTAAAAAGAACTTAACTTTAAAAACATACTTTACAGCACTTTGGTGCTCCGTGCCTCCTCCGTGCCTCCGTGCTCCGCCAACTGCCTCCGTGGTCTAATGGTTATGGGGATATAATTCGGAGCGCGCTCCATACAAACGTATTATAGTGATATTTTCAATACTGACCAATTAAACTCAATGCATTTTTTCAGAATTAATCTAATAACAAATTTCTATGCTTGTATAGAGTCCGATTGTCGTTAAAATGTATAGTTTTAAAGTTACAGTGCCTCAAAGATTTCCATACAAATCTTAAATTAATCCTAGCATTGAAACTATATTTTAACGAAAATCTGGCTCCATACAAGCATAGATATTTGTTTCAAGATTGTTTCAGCAAAATTTCATTGACTTTAATTGGTTAGTATTGAAAATATCATCATAGTACGTTTGTATGGAGCGCGCTCCGAATTATATCCCCTTAAGAGCATTGTGTTCTTGACACGGAGGTCGTGGATTCGATTCCCACGGGGGACACCTAGTGATATGTCACTTTGTGCGTTTTTCCCCAGTTGGTTAGGACATTGCAGGCCGAATCACCCGGCCCGTGGCAGGTGCTATCGGGCGCGTCCCCCGGGTGGTGGATAGGGGAATGCCCCCCAGAAATGAGGGGTACCGGCTTGCCGGCGTGAACCAACCCTAAGTGGGGTGGTCGCATCACTGAGATGTGACCACAGGAGGGCGGCGGGTCAGCTTGACTCGTCCGCGGTTCGTTTCTCCACATGTCCCTCTGTTTATCGGAGGGCACTGTGGAGGAGCAAGGGCGGGCTCTGTGTGTACTCACCCTACCGCAGAGCAGGCCGGGAATGAGTTCCTTCCCCGCCACCGCCAAGCTGTATATCGTTATCGTCTGGCCTGTTTCCAGGCGACCGAGGGCCTTGCCTTCATTGGCCGGGCCGAGACAAGGAAAAGTCAATAACACCCGACAGTGAAGTCGTTAAAACCGACGGTGGCGGTTGGCAGCTGCTTCACCGCAGCCGCCTTCAGCCTTCCAGTTGTGAGTAGCGGGCGATAGGTGCGGGGGCGCCTTCGCCTGCATTGCACTACTCACCACCCTTGCGGGAAGACATTCTCTGGTGGGCCGGCCGAAAGGCAGGCGATCGCCGGTGGAGGACTGGATGTAAAGGCTCTGCCGGTCTCCCAGTTCCCTGCCATCCGGGCGAAGCGGGAGTGCTGCTGGGTTATTTTAGTGGGTATACCGGTGACTCGCACCGGGGAGTCCCACATACCCCTCCCATCCCCCAACGGGGGGGGATGCGTAATGCATTTTTTCCCAGCGTCAAAAAAAAAAAAAAAGGCCGGTGATTCGGCCTTTTTTTTTTTTTTTGATTTGTCGATTGCCTGAAAGAAAGATGATTCCGTTCTTCGGATGGCACGTTAAGCCGTTGGTCCGGGCTATTATCTCTGGTGGTAGTAGTCGTTACATAAAAACCACGTCAGAGGCCGTAAGGCGGTCTGAAAAAACTCTGACACCAGGGCTTGCTGCCCACACGATAAAGAAGAAGAAGCACTTTGGTAAGTTTTTTTTTTTTTTTTGCCTTTTTATACGCTTAGAAATACAGGGTGTAAGGAAAAGTATCATTAACTTTTAAACCACATACTCTACTCATCAAACTGCACAACTTTTATTATGGAAGAAAACCTGTCAGAAAATAAAAAAATCTGCTTCTTCATACATTTTAGTCGAGTAGGCATTGCAGTGTAGTATGGAAAAGCGTATTTTTTTGGTGTTCACTAGTTTGCTCCCATAGTAAAAGTTGATCAGTTTGATAGGTAGAGCATGTTAATGATACTTTTCCTTACACCCTGTATAGGTAAGGTAAATAAAGTTTTAAGGGGATGATCAGACCATTAAACTGAACAACTATCTCTGTGTGCAATCAACGTCAAAATCGCGAAAAAAAATCAGCTGTTCCATACATAACTGCAATTCTATTAACCCAAATATACATACTGTACTGATTTTTTTTCGCAAGTTTTCGTTCGTCATATTAAGTTTGAGCCTTTATAAGATACTACCTACTTATGTAGCATATGCTCACGACTATATTCCTCGAGGGGGTAGTCAGAGATATTCTAAAACCTCAGAACATCCACGTTTCACCTACTTAGGTACCTTAAAAGTCATGTATTTGAATGAATGAATGAATGAAATATACTTTTATTTACACGAAAAAACACAGGATACAGCATAGAAAAAAAAGAAACTAAAAACAGTAATGGTAAAAAAAAGGCGGCCTTATCGCTAAAAAGCGATTTCTTCCAGACAACCTTAGGGTAGAGGAAATTTAAACAAAGAACAACGGGTCGGTGCTACATAAAATACATACATACATACATAAACTCACGTCTTTTTTCCCAGAGGGGTAGGCAGAAACTATAGATCTCCACTTTGGGCGGTTCTGACACACCTCTCTTGCTTCCTCTAAGTCCATACATTTTATTGCTGATATTTACTATGTAAAATAAATAGTAAATATCAGCAATAAAGGAGAAACCGAAAAAACTAATACATTTCATATTAAATGAATTTATATTTTCACTTTTATAGTATCATCTGGGATCCTGTGATTCTTGAAAACCGTTACTAAAGTCCGGCCGCTGAAAGATTGCGTTTGACAGTTACCATAAAATTGTAAAAAATTGAATGAAAACTATAAATGCCGATCATTATTTAGTAGCTTTTTGAACTTAAAAGGGCAGCTAGTGCCCTGTGTACTAGAGTGAGCACAGGTAAACAATATTTTCATTCAGTTTTTTACAATTTTATGGTAACTGTCAAACGCAATCTTTCAGAGGCCGGACTTTAATAAAACAATTTCAGTATTGTACGCGACTGTACAAAAAAATAAAAGAATCGTTTAACAAACCGGCAGGTGCGTGAATGAATCGAAAATTGCTCATGCGCAGGTCAACGGACTTCGACATCAAGTTTGATTCAAATCGGTCAAATTTAATTTAATGTTTATTTTGTAAGAATAGAGTCTGTTTTCGAATAGGCTTGGTTTTGATAACATGTTTTCTTGTTCATTATTTCCTGCAAAAAGTTATAACCGTGGTGGTCCAGTGGCGAGTAACCTTGCCTGCTGTGCAGGAGGCGATGGTTCGATCCCTGTCCAGGCCGACTCGTACCAATGAGTTTTTCGGAATTTATGTACGATTTGTAACACCACTGGCTTTTCGGTGAAAGAAAACATCGTGAGGTCCACTGTCCATTACAAGTGGCGACGGGCTCACTCCCCGTCGCACTGGACCGAGTTTCGGTACTATTAGTGAAACGTGAATGCTCTGAGTTTTCAGGATATCTCTGGGTCCCTCGGGGAATATAGTCGTGAGCATATGCATGCATGCAGTCTCTACAAATTGTCCCACAAAACAGAAACGTAGCGTAAGCCATCAACTTAACAAACAAAGTCGCAAAGCAAACTCCGCGCAATCTGAAGACACTCTTATACCTTTACAGGGTCCTTCTTAATATGCTGACACTTTTTAAGGGGATGATAAGACCGTCAAACTGAACAACTTTTTCTATGGGACCAACATTGAAATCGCAAAAAAAAAACAGCTGTCCCATACATTTGGCTCGAGTTTTTTTTTTGAAATGACATTTAAAGCCTTGCTCAGGGAGCATTTACTGCTTTTTACTGCGGACTATTGGAGGGACCAGAAGGGTCACCGAGCCAATTGAATTAACTTAAGCAGCCGACCTAGGGGCACCCCAGGGGGGTACGGACCTCGGCATAGGACGTTGCTGGGGCTACGCGGCGGATTGGGTAGCTGGGATCGGTGAGAGATTGAGTAGCTGGGATCTGTGAGAGTAGCTGGGATCGGTGAGATTGGCTCCAGTAGGTTTGCAGTTTTGTATGGAACAGTAGATTTTTTTTTGCGATTACGATATTGGTGCCATAGAGAAAGTTGTTCAGTTTGACGGTCAGATCATCCCTTTAAAAAAGTGTCAGCATATTAAGAAGGAACCTGTATAGGTATTAGAGTGTCTTCAGATTGCGCGGAGTTTGCTTTGTGTCTACCACTTCACTAGCAAACACTTAATCTCGTATATTGTCGTAAAGGAGTTGGTGTTCACACGAAAGACGATTCGGAAGAAGGAAACGAATAAACAAGGTGTTACAAAAATACAAATAAAGGTTTTATGACCATCAAACTAAAGAACTTTCACTATGGGAAAAGAAAATCGAAAAAGAAAATGTCAATATTACTATGAAAATCATACTTCAGGAGTGCGATTTTTGAAAGTCAAATCAGCAGTAAAAAGATGCATATCTCCATAGTAATATTGACATTTTCAACTGCTGAGTTCAACGAAAGAGATTAAAAAATCACTCCCCTGGTCGCAAAGTAATAAAAAGGTTACAAGCTTCAAAACAAACTCAAACGAGGCGTTAATTTTCATCAAAACCACAAATCTCTGAGGAAAACCGAAAGTATTAAAACTAAATATTCATACGAAATATCAGACTAGCAGCCGTATTCTGGGATTATGGAAGCGACACAAGAGATCAAACTAAGTAACACCTAAATCGACGCGAGTTGAGAAACAATGAGACTTGAGACAAAGTTTGCTTGACATTTTCTATGGGTCTACTTTGTGAAATAATGTTAGCAATACTAATCAGGACCTTTATTATAAAAAGCTTAAATAGGACAGGCCAAAGCACAAAGTT
Organism: Agonopterix alstromeriana; assembly: GCA_963924505.1. Lineage (NCBI taxonomy): Eukaryota > Metazoa > Arthropoda > Insecta > Lepidoptera > Depressariidae > Agonopterix > Agonopterix alstromeriana. The sequence continues at coordinate 3,121,941 of OZ004665.1, read as the reverse complement.
GAAATGGAGATGGGACTTGGCTAGACGTGAAGACGGCCGGTGGACCAAGGCAGTATCAGAGTGGTGGCTAAGAGAGGGACGGAGGTAATGAGGCAGACCACCAGGAGCCCGATTGCGCTAATTTAAAACTTCGAAGTTCTATTCTTATCCAATTTCAGTTCTAATCACATTGCAATCCAATTACTATTCAACTGTGCTGAATTCCGCGCTAAACTGTATGTAACTGACAGCCTTTAACGTCTGAGCGATCTGTCAAAACGTCTCTAACGGCTATCAAGGGCAGTACCGCGATTAGCGCAATGCCAAAAGTGTCAAAAGTTGTGGTTCGTACGTAGTCCAATCACGGTTCAATCACCGAATATTTACCGCGATTGCAGCCAAGGTAGGATAGCCCATAGATTAAGCATATTATACTACGTTAGATCGGAAATGTATGTTAAAGCGAGATAGATAGACGAGACCATTTTCGAACACGCTATGAGCCTGTATGGCCCCTAGAGTCAGTTGTCAACGGAACCTTTCCCGCTTTTTTTCCAAAATCTCAGGTTTGTGTGGTCTCGCCTTGGATAATCCGTTGCCGATCTATCATAGTATATGCTAAATCTATGGGCTAGCCTAATCAATCTTCACTACGTTAAGACCGCCGAGATATTACAAATTTCAATCCAAACGCGAGGACTTGATTTACAATCCAAACACGGAACCGTCATAAACAGAAAACCCTTACTTCGATATTCGCAAACGCCCACCTACCTCTAGATCGAAACGTGAACTCCCAGAATAATCCTAAACCAAGTATAATAAAAGTTCAGGAATGCGAACAACGCTCGTTTTCTTTAATATTGTATCCAAAGTGGTTCCCAGGGGAAGAAATAGGATTGCAAACCTTATGTTTTGTTCAGACAATACATTAGAAGATTGATATTTGGTTATATCTATGTACAGAATTGATATTGAATGCTATAAATAGATTTACCATTCATGTTGGATTTGTGAATGAAATTCCGATATAAATTGGATTCGGAATTGCTTTGATTTGTAATGAAAATGTAACATTAGACTGCCTACCACTCTAAGAGTAGCTTTCAACAAAGAGTAAGTAAATCTCTCACCCTGCTCATACAAAATTTCATTGATTGGAAATGAAATTTTGTAATCAAAATTACACAGTCACGGTATAAAATGATGATTTAATGATATCTTAGATAAAGTATGCAGGGTGTAAGGAAAGGTATCATTAACCTGTAAACTACATACTTTACCCATCAAACTGAACAACTTTTACTATGGGAGCAAACCTGTCAGGTCAATAAAATTTCAGCTGTCCCATACGTTTGAATCGAGTAGGTATTGCAGTTTAGTATGGGACAGCTGATTTTTTCAATCAATCGATCAAACTGAACTTTTAATATGGGAGCAAACCTGTCAGAGAAAAAAAAATCTGCTGTTCCATACTACCTAAAGTGCCAATACCTACTCGACTAAAATGTATGAGACAGCTGATTTTTTGTTGTTCTGACAGGTTTGCTCCCATAGTAAAAGTTGTTCAGTTTGATGGGTAGAGTATGTGGTTTAAAGGTTAATGATACTTTTCCTCACACCCTGTATTTCTATTTTGAGCCTCACGCTTCTACCGTATAAAAAGAGGTGGCCAACATTCTTAGGTTGGTGTGCGTGAGGCGTCATACAACTTATCTATACACGCAGTATAGCGACACAGTTTATCATCGAGAGAGCGGTGATTTTTTTTTTTCGACGCGTTCGTATCTCCGTCTGTCTATCTAGACATAACTTATCAGGTCTGTTTTTATAAATTTTCAATTCCTTCTGAATTTTTCTGTCGATTTTGACTTAAATATTTTGCAGTTTCTACAAAAACATAAATTTTTATCTTCTCGTGGCGTTAGTTAATGTATTTTTAGGTTATTATACGAAGTTACTTCAACACGCCATGTGAGCAAAGTAATCGTGAACTGGCTTTGCTATACCATAGCATCTATTTTACTCGAATCTAACCTATCATCTGACGGTCAATTACTTTCGAAACGGGTCGAAATGACCATAGATTACGGTGCGGGATTACAGCGTGCATAGTGCGAAATTACATCTCCATTTCGAGTAAGATTTAAATGAAAACTGGCAATCGACGCTAGAAAGGGTTAGCGACCTTTGTTTGACGTGAGCTTTATGAGTCTGTAGTGTGTTGATCATCTAACTTTGCATTAAGGCTCAATTTACACCGCCGCGGAATGGAACGGAAGCGACTTTTTGCAACTTTGCGTCTTCCGCGTAATCCTCGCGTATTCTCGAGAATTCTCCAGTGCCGTCTGTGGTAAATTGACCGCTTCCATTCCGTTCCATTCCGCGACGGTGTAAATTGAGCCTTAGGCTCAACCGCCCGATTTTACAGTAAAATTGGGTAACTTTGTAACCGTTTTATACATTAACAGTGGCACTTTTTAAGCAGAAAACAAAACTGAACAATGTACAGGACATGAGAAGTGATTTGGTTTTTCTCGAAATGTATTTTAATTAGTAAAACTGAAAGAAAAAGGAATCTAAAGTCACCCCATTTATTCCAGTTGTTGCCATTTTACTCTAACATTGATTGGAAGAAAATGAAAATGTACAATATACTTCACAATACAACATATTATAATGATTTTGTTTTCTTATTTCATGAAAATTCATAATAATTCGTCTCATTTTTCAAAGAAAACCGCTAAATTTTGACCGGAGCAACGCGCACATCGATTAGTATGGAGAGTCGTGTTCTAGGACGGATACGCCTTAAGAGTGTATTTTATAAGGTCTCTAGAAGACGTTCTTTTTAAGCGAAAAGCAATCGAGAGCGTGGCATTTATCTTATCTTAGGCTGCTTTTCCACCTGAGGTAGGCAGCCAGGCGGTGGGCGAGAAAAATTTTACATTGGGAGTGCTTCCGTTTCCCAATGGCGTGATCGAACGAGTGCGCTATTGGTGGGTTTTGAAATAATTATCTTCACATAAAATTCCGACTGCAACATTTTCACATTACCTGCCTATCCTCGCGTACTCTAATAAATGGGTAAGCAAAAGTACAGAAGCGGTGGAAGGCGTAGGCGGTGTGGGGAGCGCCCACGGCCTCGCCGTCCGAGGGGCCTCGCGCCCTTAGTTCGCGCCTCTAGCGTTTATGCAGCTTTTTTAAACTTATGAAAAATATTTACCCACAGTTCTGACCACACAGGTAAATAGGTAACTTATAGTGCTAAAAATTTCGAGCTCTAGGATAGATTATTTATTATCACTGCATTCTTGCACTATCTGATTTCTGACTACAGGCGAAGTATAGTGATGACAAATTTCGAGCCCGCTTCGCTTGCTCCAGTTATTTTTATGTTTCACAAAGGAACCGACAGAGCTTAACGGTTTTATTTAACTTCACTCTTTATAATTTATTTATTTATGTAAAATACAGATTCGAAATATTATAGGAAGTTTGAAAGTGGCTCCTGTGAATGAAAAGCTGGACAAGTATGGACATGTGATGAGAAGAGATGAGTGTCATATTACAAGACGAATGTTAAATATGAATGTGGATGTCTGCATGAAGAGAGGACGACCAAAGAAAAGATGGATGGATTGTGTGAAAGATGGCATGTGTAAAAAAGGTTGTGACTAATTATTATAAGGACTAGCCTTGCGGTAGCATTTCCCCTCTGCCACGGTATAAGCACAATTGATCTTGTGCATTTACATTCAATTTTACACCTTATCACTAAACGAGACAGCCTATAATTGCGAAATAATAACTTCGAACTTAGAACGTTTGGGGTTCACACGAGACTACTTTTCATAATTTTTAACATTCAAAATTAGAATCTAAAGTTATGGGGAATAAAATCCAAAGTTGCGGATTTCATATTACCTCACCCCCCCGCAAAAAGTGGCAGAAATGTTTGTTAGTAGAATTACACGCGTAACCAGTCCACATATAAATAGTCAAAGAAAAAAGGTGTGTGCGTTGAAATGACGGCTCAAGGAGATGACTGGAGGAAGACGACAAATTGCGCCGACCTCAAATAATGGGATAAGGGCAGGAAGAAGAACAATACAGATTCGAAATGCTTGATGTCGAACTCGCATTTTTTAATGCCAAACCTTCTTAAAATGTGAACTGCAATCAAAAGTAGGTACCCCAGGCCATGGGGCCTCGCGAACCTCATCTTACCCACATACAATTTAGGTCTTGCGCCGCCTCTGGGTAAGCAAGCACAAGAAAGTTTACAAAGGGACCCAAAGGGCCATTGTGCAAAATTAACCTAATTTCGTATTATTTAGCCTTGCCTCCTAAAAGAAACTTCCCAGTTTTCCTTCGCCTCAAAGAGGCTATACAAAAAGAATTACGGAAAAATGAGAGCTGGCCCGTACGCTGAGAGTTCCGTACCATAGAATAATTTTTATGTGCAGCACAATAATTCATGTTCACTTTGTACTTTGGCATTCTTTAAAACCACAGATTATAAATTTAATAGTGCCTTTAGCTTTGACTAATTATTATAAGGACTAGCCTTGCTGTAGCATTTCCCCTCTGCCACGGTATAAGCACAATTGATCTTGTGCATTTACATTCAATTTTACACCTTATCACTAAACGAGACAGCCTATAATTGCGGAATAGTAACTTCGAACTTAGAACGTTTGGGGTTCACACGACACTACTTTTCATGATTTTTAACATTCAAAATTAGATTCTAAAGTTATGGGGAATAAAATCCAAAGTTGCGGATTTCATGTTACCTCGCCCCCCGCAAAAAGTGGCAGAAATGTTTGTTAGTAGAATTACACGCGTAACCAGTCCACATATAAATAGTCAAAGGCCTTTAGTTTAGTTAGTGATAGTCTGACGAAGCTTGCATTGGCATTGTATCTTGTGTGTTGCTATTAGAGTTGCGAACCATACAATATAATATAGTATGGTTACTACTATAATTTTGAAAAAATATAGTAGACAACACTACTATACAGGGTGTAAGGAAAAGTATAATTAACCTTTAAACCACATACTCTACCCATCAAACAGAACAAATTTTACTATGGGAGCAACCCGTTCTGAACAAAAAAATATCAGCGTTTGAATCGATTAGGTATTGCAGTTTAGTATAGGACAGCTGATATTTTTTTGCGCTGACAGGTTTGCTCCCATAGTAAAAGTTGTTCTGTTTGATGGGTAGAGTATGTGGTTTAAAGGTTAATGATACTTTTTCTTACACCCTGAATTTCTAAGAGTAAATAAATAAATTTCGAGAATTCAAATATTGGTGTTTTTAACAATTTTTACTTAGTGTCTCTAGGTAATAATTGTTCAGATAAACCTCATTCGGCCTGGATTGATCCATGTAGGTACTTCCTGATCTACAATTTTCAATTAAATCTTCTGCTGGAAACTGGCAACAAGTTGTCCTCTGTAGTGATTCAGATATTTTATTTTTTCTTGTTTTTTTTTTTATTTATTTTTTTTATTTTTTATTAGTTTTTATTACACTGTCTTGTCAATGTATTGTAACGTTTCTTTCATTAATAAATATATATATAATAATAATAATAAAAATCAAATATTCCTTAAAACATATGATTTCTCTATCGATTCCAGCAATTTCCTGCGTTTAAGCAAATTTTCTATGACAAATACGAAATGGAAAGATGAGTAGGTAGAGCTTGATTAGTATTTTGTTAATTAAAAGAGAGCAAACATTAATTTGTATCTACTTTTACGCTTTCCTTAAGAATGAAAACTTTGGCATTCAACGGTCAAAAATTGTTCACTTCCGATCTAAAATCCAAACCACTTCTAATTGAAGACCCGATAGCTCAGTTGTTAGTGAACCTGCCTGCTGTGCCGAAGGTCGTGGGTTTGAATCCCGCAAGTAAAAAAACCCCTAGTTTCTGGTACTGAGACGAACAATCTGGGTGAAAATGTCCAAGATATTTAAGAATTTATTTTAATTTTAGGGTCCCAAAAAATTTAAGTAGGTACTACTTATTTTGTCTTTAAACCAAGGAAACACTGACAGTGTTGCCATAACTACAGGGTTTTTATTCTAACAAATTTCATACAGAACCCTAAAAAAGATAAAGAGAATGAAATGCGTAAAACGGTGAGAAAAATTAAATGGCCAGTGGCCGTGGGCGGCCTCTGGCGGTTGGAAGGTAGAATAATATTTTCCATTGGCGTCGCTCAAGCTTGACATTTTTATGAAAAAATGAGAGAGACCACAAAGAAAAGGATGTCAATTAAATGTGGACAGTTGACCTGTTGAGAGTATTTGTTTAATTTTCCATTATTTACCTGATTTCCTTGGCAATCTTTCCTTTTTTTAATTAAACAGTGTACCTATGTTTTTATGAAAATTTAAGGCATGAACCCGCTTATGACTTTTAATTTTTGTAGAAGAATTTTAGAGTTTCATTAGAAACTAACTTATTAACAACATTATTATTATTAATAACACTCTTATATGATACTTACTTTATTGTAAACTATGTTTGGTTTAAAGAATATTTATTTTCTCAAAAAGAATTAACATTTCACTTATATGAGAAACAAAGTTATTTCCAATTTCTTACGTGCGTTAACATAATTAAGGTAGGTATAATATTGTGTTGCGAACTTATATTTGTGTTCCATTGCATATTCATAATGAATATAAATCCAATGTTGAACCCACGGATCAGGGGAAATCCGCCTTTTGTGAGGTTCACCTGAAATTCGCTTGATGGTTAATAGTTCTTTACCAAATAATAAATATTTTCATTTCATTTTCATTTTTCAATTTTTTCTTTAAACACATGTTGCCGGAAAAAATAGATCCAACCCATCTACAGGGAACGAGCTCTGGCGGAAAGGGAAAAGAGGCTCAAAGCGCCTAGGAGACTCGACCGGGGGATTCAGAGGCTGGCGGTTTCCGGCGGGGACGACGGACCAGTTTATCCGTTCAGCGAGGATAAGATGCCAGCATCTTGGTTCCCGCACGGTCCAAACCTGCACCATATTTTAGGTTAAGTTAGTTTTATGTTCTTACTTTCTTTTTATTTATTTTTAATGTACACATTATTTGTTTTTTGAGTAACAAAAATTATACAGGGCCCTTCTTAATATGCTGACACTTTTTTACGGGTATCATCAGACCGTCAAGCTGAACAACTTTTTCTATGGGACCAACATCGAAATCGCGAAAAAAACATCAGCTGCCCATACATTTGGCTCGAGTAGGTTTGCAGTTTTGTATGGAACAGTAGATTTTTTTTCGCGATTTCGATGATGGTGCCGGAGAAAAATTTGTTCAGTTTGACGGTGTGATCATCTCCTTAAAAAAGTGTCAGCATATTAAGAAGGACCCTATATGATGATAATAATATGTATACAGGGTAAAATTGATATCATTAGTATCCTTTTAAACTATAAGAGTCGATCAATCAATCTGAAAAATTTTTACTACCCGGAGCAAACCGATCGGAGCAACAAAAAAAAATCAGCGGTTCCATACATTTGAGTCGAGGAGGCATTGCAGTTTAGTATGGAACAGCAGATTTTTTTTTGCTCAGGTCGGTTTGCTCCCATAGTAAAAGTTGTTCAGGTACACCCTGTATATCGTAAATTACATATTGCGCCCACTCTGAATAATGGAATGGGGGCAAGAGAATTATGACAATATACCTCCATCTATTGTTTACTTTTTTACCTGGTCACCAATCGCGGTAAATATTCTGTGATTGGACGACGTACGAACCATAAATTTTGACACATCTGGTATTGCTCTAATCGCGGTACAGCTCTTGACAGCCGTTAGAGCCGTTTTGACAGATCGCTCGGACGTTAAAGGCTGTCAGTTACATAGAGTTACTTACATAGAGAGAATAGTAATTGGATTGCAATGTGATTAGAACTGAAATTGGATAAGAATAGAACTTCGATGTTTTAACTTAGGGGGCGACCATTAATTACGTGAGGTGTTTAGGGGGAGGAGGGGGTCGTGCGAAATCTCACCCAATCTCACGTGGGGGAGAGGGGGGGTCTCGGTAAATAACACGTAATTTTTTTTCAGCAAGGTACAAAGTAAAATTGAGAGAAAAGTTTAATTAAGTAAAACATGTTTCTACACTGAAAATTTTAAATTTTAAATTTTAGCGCAATCATACACAGATTAACGCATTTACACTAAAAATACGTATTTTGAAAAATATCACGTGAGATTTGGAGGGGGCGGGGAGGGGGTCGAGCTAAATCTCACCAAGGGGGGAGGGGAAGTCGAAAAATCACAAAAATCATCTCACGTCATTAATGGATGCCCCCTTAGCGCAATCAGGCTGCAGTTATGTTCAACACTCTCATAACAAAACTTGCGATATTCTTTCCTGCAATCTAGGAGGTATATCTGTACTTGCATATAATATTCGCTAAATATGAATTGGGGGCGTTCAGTACGTAATGATATGCATTGAGATCAAATCTCAATACACAATAGCGGAATTGGATAACGCACTTCCCCTGTTTGGAAGAGTGCGGGTTCAAGTCCCGCCCGAGACAAATTTTTCAATCTTTAATTTGATTCATGAATTTATAATAGTTGGCATTGAGACCGTTTTCGAATTTTTGCCTATTTTTTGTTTGTCGGTTTGATTGTGCGCGCATCACTTAAATACTTCTGAACCAATTTGGATTGAATTCACAAGAGCATAGGACTTAGTTTACATTAACATTTCGGCTTTGTTTCATCGCAATCAAAAGTTATTAGTATTTAAAGTTAGTGGTCCGCGCGTACCAAATCGAGAGCGCTGCTAGTTAGGCTACAAATAATTTAAATGCAAAAAAACAATATTTAAAATGTAACAACACGAAAGGCTCGTGTATTTAATCCATCCGGAACGCGGATATTGCGACATTGCCATAATATTTGATCCGGTGCAATATTCCCGGGTACACGAGTCGAGTGAACTCGGAATTTGCGATGTAACTATTTTGTCAGCACAAGTTCACAGCGTAACATCAACATACCTGACGAATGCGACAATTTATGTGCAATAATTTGAGCTTGTGATTTTCGAGAACTCGAAATTTTAATATACTTACGGAGAAAAATATCCGCTATAGTAGTATAAATGCGACTACTATTTATTTTAGTATTTGTTTGGCATGTATTGTACCAACTGTCCATTATGTGGCGACGGGCTCACTCCCCGTCACACTGGACAAAGTTTCGGTACTACTGGTGAAACGTGGATGTTCTGAGGCTTCAGAATATCTCTGACTACCCCCTCGGGGAATATAGTCGTGAGCATATGCTACTATTTGTTTTACCTGACTTTACTAGAAAATTTGGTTCATCGACTGGTTTTAATAAAATATACTCTAGTAACATTTAAAAGGGGTGGTTTAGAATCAAACTGAACAACTGTAACTACCTATACGGCTCCACAGTGAACATCAACAAGAAGTAAAAAGAACTACCTACTTTTAATTTCATAAAAATACAAAGTGCGTAGGTATACACGACAGGCTTCGTCAAAGGTAAATACATCACACACATCCGCAACAGGCTTCGTCAATATACCACTTAGATCCACAAATCGTTTCGTCAATAAAGACATCCCGTATATCTGCAACAAGCTGCGTCAATTTCTATTCCTAGTAAAGATTGAAGGAAATAGCAAATAACAATTTAAAAAGGGACTTACAACCTATAAACCTCCTCCAAAGCCTCTCCCTCAGGGATGGTTCCAAGAACGCTGGCAGTATTCCCCCTCTGTATCGCCAAGCTTATGCGCTGACGAAGGTAACTGCCAACCCTCTTATCACCAATAGTATTTATAAGGCGCGCAAATATCTCTCCTTTGCATCGGGTCCCCATGGTCCGAGGGTCTCAAATCCGAAAGGAAGAAATGAATACTTTGTGTTTTTTTTTTCAGTGTAAGGATAAAAATTTACAACGAACGAACACTGAGAAAAAATGCTACGTATACATAACCCGTCGCAGCTTACGTACCGCGTAGCTTACGATGCGATGCTGATTACGAGTGTTGCATCAGTATTTAAGTTGTCTCGTACTTCACAATGAAGCTTGTGAAGTACGAGACAACGTATACCTAGCCCGTCGCAGCTTACGTACCGCGTACCGTACGACGCGATACTGATTACGAGTGTTACATCAGTATTTAAGTTGTCTCGTACTTCACAATGAAGCCTGTGAAGTACGAGACAACGTATACGTAGATTGTCGCAGCTTACGTACCACGTAGCTTACGACGCGATACTGATTACGAGTGTTGCATCAGTATTTAAGTTGTCTCGTACTTCATAATGAAGCTTCATTGTGAAGTACGAGACAACTTAAATACTCGTACGTAGCGTAGCATTTTTTTCTCAGTGAACACTGAATAAAATGTTATGAACAATAAAACATTTTTTTCAGTGTAATCCGACAAGGAACCCTTATAAAACCACCCAGGAAATCACTAATGATGGTACGCCGGTAAACTCGTAATCGAGCTACCTGCAATGCAACACCTTTACGGGATATCGACTAAAATCTGATATTAATTTCAATATTGCAACGAGGCCGATCCAATCGTTATGTATTAATTTACATTTACATAATGGAACTACTTTACAAGCTCTCTTGTTTGTCAGGATTAATTCTGCTTATAACAGGATTTTACTGTTTCAGTTTTACAGCAAACTTAATTATTTGATTTAATCTTTTAATTTAAAATGTAGTGGGCAGGATGGTGCACTTGCTTTTATTCTGTCTCGTTTACTAAAAATGTTAATATTTTCATTTCTTTTTGTACTTAGAAAGAATATAATAACAAATGTAACAATCCTCTCTAAACCTACTTATTAAAAATCCTGAAAGATATGCTGTATTGGTAGAAACATAGTTTGTATGTCCAGCATTGAACTAATACAAGCAGATAATTATGTAGCCTATTACCTAGAGTCTAGGTAACGGCTGAATAATCATCTGCCTACCTTCTGTAGACCTTTTTATAACATCGGATTTCGACACAGTCTTAGGTATTGATTTCGACATCGGGAACTCTATATTGGATATATTTATTTCTGGCGTAAGTAAATAAAAAAAAAGTCTATATAATTTATTCAAAATAGGAGCTTGAAGCACACTTATCAAACGTCAAATCGTTTTTAAAGCTACCTTACCTAAGCTACTTAGTTTAAGCTTTTGTACGGAACAGCTGACTTACGTTTCGCGATTTCGATGTTGGTGCCATAGAGAAAGTTGTTCAGGTTGACGGTATGATCATCCCTTTAAAAATGTGTCAGCATATTAAGATGGACCCTATACAACGTGTTAATAAATTAACGCAAAACTAGAAAGTAGTTTGAAATTTTACAAACAAATTTTTTTTAAATATTAAATCATTTGTTTGTAAAATTTAAAATTTACTGACCTCGATCTCAACCCACCGCACGGGCACACTCACCCTACTTACTACCAAAACAAGATTCTTAAAATGTACAAGCACGCTAGCATTTTCATTAATTGCTGAAATGATAGCAAATCATTTTTGCCTCAAAACATAAAATGCGAATAACTTATAATTTTAACTATCAAAATAATTAAATTATTGTTTCAATCTAATTATTTTGTTATAAATCAGTTGGGATGTATGAGGTTTTGCGCTTATTCATTAACACGTTGTATAACGGATTAGGTTATAATAATAAATGGTCCAGCCCAGTGGACTTTTTCGTGCGGCCTTTGGCATGTTGGACAGACGCCACTCAACCTCGTCTGAACTCGAAGATACACAAATGTTAACGATTTGAACCTTTTCTCCGTTTATCCGGATTATCCGGCGCAATTTACTTCAAATAACATAACCCTTTTGAATTAAATATCTTTTCAGCGAAGCTATTCATTGGATAAGAAAAGATTTTCGGTCATTTTTCTTTTATCACCCTAATCTAGTTACTTTCTTGAATGCTTTTGTATTCAGAACATACATCTGTACGTCTGAATGACTGTTCTGAATATAAAAGCCTTTTTATTAACAACTCGTAGTTGCTAGGTACATAACTATGGTAGGGATTATTTCTATAGTATCAACTGTTAAGGATGAAAACGTGAGAATCTAGCGTTCATGACTTGCTTTTTCGGTTAAAAAATAATGATATAATTCTATCATATTCTATCATTATTTTTTTAACCGAATTAAAAACCAAAAGGAAGTTTATTGACAAAAAATCCAAAAACACATAATATTAAACACCCATAAACAAAAATGGATTAATCCTATACTCCAGTTTATTTTATTTTTACAAATTTTAAGGCTATTTTGAATTACAGAAACAGAGATTTGAAATCCTTCATCTCACTTATTCTTAGATCAGCTTTACTAAAGTCCAAGATATGTCGGATAGTATATCTTTGACGAGCCAGGCGAGCTGAGTACGCAGCGCTGTTCTTCACTTCTACCCTGACTCAACGAGTTTTTTTTTTGTATGACATATACAGTTTGCTCAGGGAGCATTTACTGCCTTTTACTGCGGGCTTTTGGGGGTGGCTATACCAGTGACGGCGAAGCGCCCTGGTAGGTCACCGAACCAGTGAGTTAAGCAACCTGCCCAAGGGGCACCCCAGGGGGGTACGGACCTCGGCAATGGGCGTTGCTGGGATTACGCGACGGGTTGGGAAGCGGGGATCGGTGAGAAGACTCCACGAGGTGTTGGGTTAGGGGGGTATGGCCTGACTCAGTGACAAGGGAAATATTTTTTAAAATACTAACTGTTGCCCGCGACTCAGTCTGCATGGACGTTAAAAAAGTATCCTATGTGTTAATCCAGAACATGTTCTATCTGCGTGCCAAATTCATCCAAATCCGTTCAGCTGTTTATGCGTGATTGAGTGACAAACATCCAAACTTTGACATTTTAGCCACGGTTTATACAGAAGAGACGTGTGGCGGTGGCGGATAATCTAAGTAACACAATATAAACCTTATAGTACTCGTACGTAGCATGGTGTCGTTTTTGTCGTAAAGGAGAATCGCGCCCGCGCCTCGAGGTGACGTCGCCTGGAGGCGCGGGCGTAATTCTCCAAACGACGCTATGCTACGTACTATAAGGTTTATAATTGTGTTACTTAGACTATCCGCAACCGCCATACATCTACGTCTAGCATCAGTAGATATTTCAGTGGTCTACGCATACCTACATAAAAAAAAGTAACGGACAGCACTAATTGAAAAGCTGATGAATGTCAGGAAAAAAGCAATGCCTATAGAAATTTAAATTAAAAGCCCGCAGCTAAATACTGTCTTGAAAATGATTTTCATATTTTTCCTAACTTGAAAAGTTTACGAACTGTTTATTCCAGGTAAAAGCAAAGTATACAGTTTGATTGACAGCTCAGAGATAGGACTTTAATGTTTAAAAATTACGTTAAAATCGAAAATGTAGAACAGAATTTTTCTGTTACGTACCTAACTTTAAATTTCTTCAATCTAGTCTCCACACAGACATAATCTTATCATAAAAACTCGAAAATCGACGAATCTATTTTATTTGGTACGAAAACTCGAAGTATTTTTTAAAAGACATTGGGGATATTCTGAATATGGTTTATTTATTTAGAATACCAGTCTTACTACCCATTATTAGTTGTGAGCATAAATAATGCTTATTATTATTTAAATAAATAAGAAATGTTTAGTTTTCGATCCTGTACAATGGTTTTTTTGGTAATATTTGAAAAGAGCTAAGTTTTTCCGGGGTATTTTCAACTATATGGGGTAGTTGCAACTATGGAGCAATTGCACTTATAGTTCTCTTTATTTACCATCATCTCCATAATTGCAATTACCCTATAGTTGCAATTACCCCATAGTTGCAATTACCCCATAGCTGTACTTACCCCATAGTAGCAATTACCCCATAGTAGCAATTACCCCATAGTTGCAATTACCCCGGGAGACCTAATAAATAATATACCTACTTATTTGGAATTTTGATTCACAATAATGGCATTAATTTTCTACGTATATTCCCGTAATAGAGTCCTTTATTTTCACAATTATCACTGTTTCCGGTCACAATAGAACTGTTTTCGTTTCAGTAGCTAGATAAAGTTAATTAATAATTATCAATGAGCCGAAAATCTCCCTGGCTGTAAGTTACAATGTGTGGGTATTATGTCTCTCACTAGAAATAAAAGGAAAATGGATGACAAAAATAAAAATTAAATACTGAAATAGGTAGTGAAGTGATTCATAGATATGCCACAGTATACTAAGTCACAGAAAGAGTCACGTTGCAGGTTTTGACCCGAGAACTTGTCTCGCGTGTTGTTCGCGCGTCGCATCTTTGCCTGCCACGAGGCTCCGTATTCCTTAATCTCTTCTTGTTCTTTATAAAAAACAATCCCTGAGATTAGGATAGATACTCCCACAAACTACTTGACATTGGCGGAAATGCGGTGCTAACGCACACACAAAAAGTCCATTAATTATAAACATAAAAATTTAAAAAAAAGGCACAGAATAAATACTAGTACCTACTATGTACAGAAGTTTCACTTCCATGTAAAACGCACTTATACAACGTGTTAATGAATTAACGCAAAACTAGAAAGTATTTTGTTTGGAATCAGGAGCAGAATCGAATTATCATGTGAAAACATGGATTTTTTTTTAATATTAAATAATTTGTTTGTGAAATTAAAAATTTACTGAACTCGATCTCAACCCACCGCACAGGCACACTCACACTACGTACTACCAAAACAAGATTCTTAAAATGTATCCATGAGCACATTATCGCTTTCATTCATTGCTGAAATGATAACAAATAATTTTTGCCTGAAAACTTCAAATGCGAGTAAAATGCTTTAAATTTAACCATCAAAATAATGAAATTATTATTTCTATATTATTATTTTGTTATAAATCAAAATCAATTGGGGTGTATGAGGTTTTGCGCTTATTAATTAACACGTTGTATAAAAAACACAGTATGTTAGAAAATAATCTAGTAATATTTAAAAAGGGGTGGTTTATACCGTATACCCTTATACCACCAAACTCTATGATGAGATTTCACTTTGAAATCGCGATGTAAAAATCAATTGTTTCATACAAAACTACAGTGCGTAATCGACTCAAAGGTTATTTTTATGGACAGTAGATTGTCTCCATGTGAAAGTGGCCGAAATCTAAACCACCCCTTTAAGAGGATATGTGAAAAAAATAGGATTCTTCAAAGCATCATATATCATGATGTACTAACAGTAGGAGTAAGATTTGCGGATATGTGTAAATTGAAAATATAATTAAAGTTTTGATTAGAGCCAAAACACGATTAAGAGACATTTTCTCGATAGAAAAATAAGCCAAAGTAGCCTCCGTCTTAATCGATAAACGCTTGGAACTGCTAAACGGTGAATAATAGAAACACGAGACTTGATTTAAAAAAAAGAGATTGATATTTTATAAAGTTTTATTAGAGCAGAAATGAACTTACATAAATAGTACAATCACAATTAAATAAAGTTTGTTTTACGCTTGCGTCGTTTCAGGCGAGCGCGCCGCCCCATCTCTTTCTCTCGCATCAGGCAGTAATATAAGCTATCACACGCCCATTTCGCTTCAATTATTTTTCGACATAGGCCCTTAAATATTAGACTGTTTGTTACACTCTATGTGTCTTGTTACACTGTATAAAGCGCAAGAATAAAATTCCATGATGGCAATGTGGTCGTAGTTTGCTTATTTAGTTTTATTGCTCAAACCAAGTTATAGCAAAATGCTAAAATGAAATCTCCCCAGTTTTGAACAAAGCGCCACACAATGAAATACGATTTGAGTTTCGCATTTAATTCAATTCATTAAATTTATTAACCCATTTAAACGCGTAAAATTTCCTCTCGGTTATTATAATTTCTGGTGGAAATTTTAGGAGCAATGAACCACAGTTGCCATAAAATTAATTTAGTTAGAATCTTGCTCTGTAAAAGTACAGTCCAAAAGACAATGCGGGTTTTTGTATGGAAGGTGGCGCCTTATTTTTTGGCGCGGCCATCAACCAAAATTAAATATTTAGTTCAAAATATAGTAACAAACAAAACTTGTTATTACATGTACTCGTATATTTCTAAACTCAGTCCGAACGGAGACATAAAGGCTTGAAGTTGAAAATATATTTAGTACGTTTACTTCAAGCCTTATACGAGTATCTCCGTTCGGACTGAGTTTAGAGTTTATTATACTTTGTTGTAGTTTATACATATATTTTTGATTGATGGCCGCGTTAAAACAAATAGGCGAAAATAAAAGCATATGCTCACGACTATATTCCCCGAGGGGGTAGTCAGAGATATTCTGAAACCTCAGAACATCCACGTTTCACCAGTAGTACCGAAACTCTGTCCAGTGTTACGGAGGGTGAGCCCGTCGCCACTTGTAATGGACAGTGGGTACAATACATGCCTCGAAATTGAAGCATGCAAGTTTCCTCACGAAAATAAAAAAGGCGCCGTTTTTAGGCATTGGCTTTTTTATATTTCAATCAAATCAAAATAATATAGGGTGCAAAGTGAAGTGCGACACATTAAACGGGTGCTTTAGAACCTCAAACTGAACAAGTTTCACTATGGGACCAACATTGAAACCACGAAAAAGAAATCTGCTAAACGTCAATGGCAAATCGACCCAAATGTTTGAAAATCTTTGTTTTCGAGAATTCAGTGTCGGTCCCATAGTAAAAGTTGTTCCGTATGAAGCACATTTTTAAGTTCGTTAGTTAAACTTAGAAACACAAACGTTATATAATATTATAAGTTTCTGCCGTATCTCGTAAATTACTTATGCAAAAGCTATGACATCGTGAACTTTATCTTTCATAAAGCTGCTTAGAATAGTGGTTCTCAACCTGTGCCGGTGGTTCACAAAGTGGACAGATGTTAGTATACGAATAATTTTTTTTTATTGATTCGAAACTTGCGGGGTTCAGACTATCAAACTGCACAACTTTTGCTACAAAATGAAATAAAATAGAATAGCAAAAAAACAGTTATTCCATACTCAATTGCAATGCCTACTTGACTCAAATGTATGAAACAGCTGAGTGTTTTTTTACGATTTCAGGATTGCTCCCATCCCATAGTTAATTTTTTTCAGTTTGATGGTCTGAACTACCCCTGAAAATTTTGAAAGTGTTTAATCACCCAATATAACGATCCAAAATCGTATTTTTTTACGATTCTAAGTATCCTGCGTTGTGTGTCAAATAAATAAAGTGCATCAGGTAAAAGGATAAGTAGGTATTCCGGTCCGACATATCATGGGCATTACTTAAGCTGTCCTAAGAATAAGTGAGAGTAAGTGTTTCAAAACCGAACATTCTGTAAATCAAAATAGTCTGAAAATTTCGTTGCTGTTTGGAATGGAGTATAGTATTGTTACTGCGAATAAGCGGCGGCAGATAAATCGTACGCGGTTTTCGTTCGCTGTCTATCTCTAGATTATATGCTTGTATCTGTTTTGTTGAAAATAAAGGTACCTAGGTACATCATGCCCAAAAGGTTAAGAACCACTGGAGACTTAGAGCAATGAATTCTGAATTCTTGACAGTGAGAAGCTTAGCAAAGAAAACTGCATAACGACGCGCAGGTCGTTGGTGGTGGAAAAAGTGGCGAAGACTGGATATATCCCAATAGGTGTCGCCTCAACAGGCTAAGGACCGGCCACGGCAGCTACTACCTCCGACACAAATGGGGCTGGACGGAGTCTCCCTTATGTGACTGCGGGATCGAAGACCAGACGATGCAACACATAATACAACGGTGCCCCCTTTGAGCTTACCCGGGCCGTCCTGAGGACCTGACACACCTGACACCTGAGGCCCTTCGATGGCTTCAGACGCTGGATGTAGACTTATGACCTTATGCCTAGAAACCAAATTCGCCATACGCATAAATAAATAAATCCCAATAGGAAACCGGAAAAAAAAGTCGAATACTTTCCTTCGCGTCTTTATGCAGTTATGCAGCTTCTGCATGCATATGCTCACGACTATATTCCCCGAGGGGGTAGTCAGAGATATTCTGAAACCACAGAATATTCCACCTTTCACTAGTAGTGCCGAAACTCTGTCCAGTTTGACGGGGACCCCGTCGCCACTTGTAATGGACAGTGGGTACAATACATGCCTCGAAATTGAAGCATGCAGGTTTCCTCACGATGTTTAATCTAATAGTGTGTCTGCTATTTTCTAGTAAAATCGGTTAAAATAAAATATTCGTTGTTTCATTTTAATATATATTTTTCCCCGTGTACCCTAATAAATTTCGCACTAGGCATTCAACTTCTATGTCGAAATTACGAGTATCTTTATATTTTTTTTTAAATACACGAAAAATACAAAAATAAATAAACATTTAAGGGGGTGGTTTAGACCATCAAACTGAACAACTTTCACTATGAAACCAAAAAAATCGGATGTTCCATACTAAACAACAAATCTACTCAAGCTAAATGTATAGGACAGCTGATTTTTTTTTCGCTATTTCGATGTTGGTCCCATAGTGAAAGTTGTTCTGTTTTTGATGGTCTAAACCACCCCCTCGATGTTGGTCCCATAGTGAAAGTGGTTCAGTTTGATGGTCTAAACCACCTTAAATGTTTATTTTTACTTTTCTAACACCTTGTATTGACTTTAACATATTGAAATGAAACATTGTGTAGGTGGGTTATGATTCCACTTAGTTTGTCGACTGTACACCTGAGGTACCGCTCTCCCCATTAGGGATATTGAGCTTGACTATAATTCATGTACAGCAAAACAAACTTTTGGAAAACTTTTGTAAAACTACATGAGAGTCATAACTCTCTCAGTTATGAGACAAATTGCATTTAGCAGGTAAAGTAATGATAATGTCACTAATGTGCTCTAAACTTTGGCAGACTAAATTAGTTAGACAATCGTCTCGATCGAAGGTCAGAAGAAAAAGAATCGGTCTAAATAAAGGCCAAGGGTGTCAAAGTCAAAGTCAATATAATTTATTCAATATAGGAGCTTGAGCACACTTATCAAACGTCAAATCTATTTTAAAGCTACAACCGTGTCAGAACGTTTTGTCGCTGTAGAGAAACTCTACAATATAACACGACTTAATGAGTATTACAATATAATTTCTTAAGCTAAAAGGTGCGATTTTTTAATGTCACCGATGAGTTTGAACGGTTTTTGAATCTCATATAAAAGCCTTCTCATACGAGTAGGGGCACTCGTATTGAACTCATGGGTATGAGAATTTAGTCACCAGTGAGATTAAAAAATGTGAACTTTGGGAAATCGGTAAATATCGGCCATTTTACTTAGCCAGGGACTTTGAAAAATCGCACTCCTGTAAGATCTTTTGTAAAAACATGAACATGAGTGCAATAGGGTCTGACCATAAAACTGAAACTGAACATGCAACATCGGCATCGTGAAAAAGAAATCAGCTGTCCCATACATTTAGGTAGATTAGGTTTACAGTTTTGCATAGAAAAACCATTTTTTTTCGCTATTTCAACATATTTTGTCCCATAGGGAAAGTTATTCAGTTTGACGGTCTTCTCATCCTATTAAAAACAGTAGGTATTAAGTAAATACATATGGGTGGAGAGCTTTCTAATAAATATATAATCCACGACCGACGAGGTACGACGTACGAGGACGAGGGACCGACAGTACTTTACTACTCTAGTTACGTCGCCAATTTCGTATGCCAGAAATTAGGTCTCGACGTAATCACTAGGAACGCTGTCTGAAATTCAATACAAAATTGGTGACGTTGCTAAAGTTGTAAAGTACAGTAAAAACTCATGGTAGGCCTACTGGAAACTAATGTTGAAAATCATGACACTTAATATTAATCATGACAGGTAATTTGGCCCGATGTTGGAGCGCAGGGAAGACCAATCATCAATCTAAGGTATGTAATCAAAATGGCAGGTGTTCCATACCAAAACTGCAAATCTACGTGACCCGATGGGTGATTTTATTTTCACGATTTCTTAGCATGTCCGAACAGATTGAAAGCTTCATAAGCGTAAACGAAATCATTTTTCCCATTTTTATTAATGACAGCTATCAGCTGACAGTGTCCAAGGTGTGCCCCGGCTGAGTGTGTTAGAGGACGTACGAACAGGCGTTCGTACGTCCTCTAACGCGCGCTATGTTTAAGAGGATATGTGAAAAAAATAGGATTTTTCAAAGCATCATATATCATGAAGTACTAACATTAGGAGTATGATTGGCGGATATGTGTAAATTGAACATATAATTGAAGTTTTGATTAGAGCCAAAACACGATTAAGAAATATTTTCTCGATATAAAAATAAGCCAAAGTAGCCTCCGTCTTTATCGATAAAAGCTTGGAACTGCTAAACGGTGAATAATAGAAACACGAGACTTGATTTAGAAAAAGAGATTGATATTTTATAAAGTTTGATTAGAGCAGAAATTAACTTACATAAATAGTACAATCACAATTAAATAAAGTTTGTTTTACGCTTGCATCGTTTCAGGCGCGCGCGCCGCCCCATCTCTTTCTCTCGCATCAGGCAGTAATATAAGATATCACACGCCCATTTCACTTCAATAATTTTTCGACATAGGCCCTTAAGTACACACGGCGACACATCAAGCTACGCTAAACCAAAATAAGCTGGCTGCGCGTAGGTAGGTAGTAATGTACAACGTCGCGCAACCAGCTTATGTTGGTTTTGCTTAGCTTGATGTGTCACCGTGTGTACACCGACACAGCGGCCGCATGTATGAAGCTTTCGATCTGTAGGGATATTTAATCATGTGCTGTTAGCCTTGTAGGAAAACTTCGTTCACTTGATGTCGTACCTTTGAACCGTCACAAAATTAATAAAGACCCTATAGCACAGAATAATACTAGTACTACCCGTACAGAAGAATCACATAGAAAACAGATTTAAATAAATAGCGACTCTTTCTGCACGGCAAAAAGGTGTAATTCGCACCCGTCCTATCCTACAATTCGCGAATAACCTACCAACCGTCACAACGGCGCGCGTGCAATCAAAAATTAACCGAGTCATTAGACATGAAAGCTTCCTTTACAGTCTTCCCTCTTTCATTCTTTCACGTGCTGGCAGCGTGACATCGCTAGGGTTTTCAAGTCTCGCATTGACTACTCACAAAATGGGGCAAGTCTAATGACATTTGACCAAGAAGTTTACACGGTATACCTAACCTATTGCCATTCACCACTCGGTGGGGATCGCCATCAAGCGTACCTGAGCTGTGGAGTGAGACAGGCCTGCCTGTCTAAAAGCGAGCTGTAGAGTGAGACAGGCCTGCCTGCCTGTTTTATAAAAAGTATAATAAACTGAATATCCGTTTTATCTACGTTTCGGATGCAATCATAAACAATTTCATGAGATGGTAACGGTAAAACGGCTCAAGGAAAATTGTGTGAAAAGTAATGTTACCTGGGAACATTTTCATCTCACCAAACGATTACTATAAAATATAAACGTGGGTGTCGCTCTTGATGGCATTTTATCACCTTTTAATCTTACCTTAGAAAATAACTCGAATAATATACATGTTCCAACCTTAGATAAAGTATATGTCTAGATTGAGTCTCACGCTTCTACCGTTTAAAACCAAACGGGCCAACTTTCTTAGGTTGGTGTGCGAGAAGCATGATACAAATTATCTCTGTGGGCGTGTATATGGATAGGGTTTTGTGGTCTTAAGGTGCCGCAGTGCGAGTGTGCGAGGTTGCATAGAACTTCATAATTATTAAGAATTCGAATGCGACGACTGCGGCGCGTGCGGTGCGGCCCAGTCTGCGCTCAACTTTACCTGGTTACAATTTTTCGACGCGTTCGTAGCTTCGACTGTCTATCTTGACCTATTACTTATCAAAGGTTCTAACATAGACATGTTTTGCCATTTACGCTTGGGACATTTACGACAACGATTTGACAATCGTGTAGGTAAGCGAAACAGCGAGCAAATATATGGCGTCTAATGTAAAGGAGTGCGATTTATGAAAGTCACACTTTCAAAATCAAGATAGACTAATGCAACTAGTAATTTTGACAATGTCTACTGCTGATTTGAACCTGTGCTGACTTTCAAAAATCACACTCCAGTTATAAGTTCACGCGGCAAAAACTTTTTGCTTGCATCATGAGCGCGGTCAGATTTTGTACATTTTCTGAATGTGTGACATTATAGGTACAGGGTGCTTCTTAATATGCTGAAACCTTTTTAAAAGGATGATCAGACCGTCAAACTGAACAACTTTCTCTATGGGACCAACATCGAAATCGCGAAAAAAAATTCAGCTGTCCCATAAATTTGGCTCGAATAGGTTTTCAGTTTTGTATGGAAGAACTTTTTTTTTTCGTGATTTCGATGTTGGTTCTATAGAGAAAGTTGTTCAGTTTGATGGTCTGATCATCCCCTTAAAAATTGTCAGCATATTAAGAAGGATCCTATACATGGTGTAACAAAACAACCTAATAATAACGGGAAAAAACCTGCTCTTTGATACAAAAGTGCAGTACCTACCTACCTGACTAAAATGTTTGGGTGAGTAAATTTTTTTCTCGATGATGGCTCCTTTGTGAAAGTTGTTCAGTTTGATGGTCTAAACAACCCCTTTGAATATTACTAGTGTGTTACTAATTGTTACATTCGGGAGCCATAAATTTGTGGTGATATTGTAAGTAGACTTCATTTAGTGAGCATTATGTTGTGGTAAATCGGCATCTTCCTTCTTTTGGTTTCATCTGTGAACGTAACGGCTTTTAAAAGTAGTCGTAAAATATATTTTGCGGGTCGTTTCAATACTCGTTCACTGCGATTATTAAAGAAATATTGAGTTTCGACGGCTATTGCAACAGGTTTTTACTTTTTAACTTTGTAGCTTTTATGACGATAAAAATAAACGTCCTAACAGGAATTTTATCGATAAAGTTCCGGTTTTCTAGTGCTTTCAATTAAGCGTAGAGCGTCTAGAGACTTAATAGTACAAATGCCAATATCCAGTTCTTTCACACAAATGCTTCCGAGATAATAGTTAATTTACTTTATTATACATAGATACTTTATAGATAGGTACTTTATACAGCACGCAGCGGCATGTATTGTACCCACTGTCCATTATAAGTGGCGACGGGCTCTACCCCCGTCACACTGGACAGAGTTTCAGTACTACTGGTGAAACGTGGATGTTCTGAGGTTTCAGAATATCTCTGACTTCCCCCTCTAGGAATATAGTCGTGAGCATATTCTATGCTATCCTATGCTATGCTATGCTACTTTATACAGGGTCCATCTTAATATGCTGACAGTTTTTAAGAGGATTTTCAGACCTTATCTATGGGACCAACATCAAAATCGCGAAAAAAAATCAGCTGTCCCATACCTTTGGCTCGAGTAGGTTCACAGTTTTGTATGGGATAGCTGATTTTTTTTTTGCGATTTAGATTTTGGTGCCATAGAGAAAGTTGTTCAGTGTGACGGTCTGATCATTCCCTTAAAAAGTGTCAGCAAGAAGGACCCTATTGTTCTCATTTTGTCATCATCATCATCTGTCTCAGCTAAACATAGGTCTTATATAGTATATAATAACTACTATCTGCATGCGTTGAAGAAGAAATATGTCTGCCTTTAAATTTCCCTGCGCCTTTTTTGAGAATCTAACGAAATTTCATGTTGTTGCAGATTCCAAGGCAGTCAGGCACATTCTAGGGCATGCGATAGGGTGCATACCATACTTTACACGAAATCATAATTCGGTATATTCGGTAATAACTCACTGTATTTAGTTAAGTACTCCTATGAGTTCTCGTGTCAGTGAATTGAATAATTCTTAAAAGAAATATAAAGTCTTTAAACCTAGTTAAGTACACACGGCGACAGATCAACCTACCCATAGTTGGACCTTATATCCATGAACATAGAGTTCAACTATGTGTAGGTTGATCTGTCGCCGTGTGTACATAGGTAAGTACTAATAATTTATGAGCAACGTAAATTTTCGAGTAAATTTTTTGGCAATTAAATGTACATGGACTTACGTACTATAATACTTAATAGATAATTTATATAGTAGTGTTTAAAATGTTATTTCTGTTTTTTTTTTCTTCAACAATCTAGTTGTTTTTTAATCAATCACTTACCTACCTTAAATTGTTTTTTTACCAAACATTTAGAATTCATTCCGAAAGTAAAATCATATTTTGATAAAATATTAGCTTTTATTAATTTTAGTAATGGGAGAAATGCTAAGTTTTTAATTGCAGTTCTTAAAAAAATAAAGCATCAGAGAACTAAAGGGAAGAGTTACGTTGCAGGTTTTGCCCCGAACATTAGTCTTTCGCGTGGTGTTCGCGCGGTTCGCGTCTCAGCCTGCCACGAGGCTCCGCAATCCTTCTCATGTTCTTACTCAAAAACAATCCTCGAGATTGG
Source organism: Agonopterix alstromeriana (assembly GCA_963924505.1). NCBI lineage: Eukaryota > Metazoa > Arthropoda > Insecta > Lepidoptera > Depressariidae > Agonopterix > Agonopterix alstromeriana. Next base: position 3,097,439 of record OZ004665.1, on the reverse strand, counting down.
ATAGATTCTCCCTCAAACCACTTGACACTGGAAATGCGGTGCTAACGCCCAATCAAGAAGTACATTAATTATAAATAAAAAAAAAACTAAAGGGAATATTTACATTAGCTTGTATTGTGTGTATGAATAAACCAAAAATCTATATGAAGACAATTCTTAATAGTTTTGCGGTAAACAAGTAAAGAGTAGTGCCTTTCTAAACATTCACTTTAATTATCCCTCTGGGCTATGAATATTAATATCTCTAATAAGAAAACCCAGACTTCCGTTACAAATGTTAATATGAAATAAATGGCATAGATTACACTACTGACTTCTTTGATGGAGATATGCTTTGATTAAATTTAAAAAGCGGAAGATAAATGACTAGCCTAAAGCGCATGGACCGCATACATTGAGCCCCAGTCGCCTAATTTGACTTAGTCGAAATTCCAGCTGCATTGCGTGATTAAGATACTTTTTTTTTATTTTAGGCGGAATAAAGGTACCACAATGCCTTCGTGTGCTTTTAGTCGTTTTAGAAATCATTCAAAAAGAAAAAACAAATCACACGGTATTACATTTCACTCGTAGAAAAACAGGTCCATTTTTGAACTACGTAATGGAAGAACGTCACCTATCTTCCGCTATTATAACTAAATCAAAGGAGAAATGTTAATTTCTAGAGGAAACCTACATACGTATATTGTGTCTGTGATGGCTACGACCGACGAGCTTAGCAGGAAGTAGGTACCTACCTATCAATGTATCAATGAACAGAGCTTCGGCAAAAAGTTTGTCGAGACAACGTCAATGGATGGATTTTGCCTTTGACTAATTATTATAAGGACTAGCCTTGCGGTAGCATTTCCCATCTGCCACAGTATAAGCACAATTGATCTTGTGCATTTACATTCAATTTTACACCTTATTACTAAACGGGACAGCCTATAATTGCGAAATAACTTCGAACTTAGAACGTTTGGGGTTCACACGAGACTACTTTTCATGATTTTTAAAATTCAAAATTAGAATCTAAAGTTATGGGGAATAAAATCCAAAGTTGCGGACTTCATGTTACCTCGCCCCCCGCAAAAAGTAGCAGAAATGTTTGTTAGTAGAATTACACGCGTAACCAGTCCACATATAAATAGTCAAAGGATTTTGCAGTTGTAGCGAATTGCTGCCTATGCCTACCTACCTATCTTTTTGGAGAATAAAGCTAGCTAATCAGAAATGAAGAGATCTGCAGAAGAACCAGAGTAGCTGAGATAGCCCAAATAATTGCTAAACTAAAGTGGCAGTGGGCGGGGCACTTTGCTCGCCGATGGGGTCGAAGAATTCTCGAGTGGCGACCGCGTACCGGAAAGCGCAGCGTGTGTAGGCTCCCCACAAGGTGGACCGACGACCTGGTGAAGGCGGCGGGAACCCGTTGGATGAGGGCAGCGCAGGACCGGTCGTTATAGCGATCCTTGGGGGAGGCCTATGTCCAGCAGTGGATCCGATCCATCGGCAGAGATGATGATACCTAGCTAATCGTAAGGCGTGAGCATTAATGATTAAGTATGATATTTCATCTTGATAGAGAATTTGATCAACCATCTACAATAAAATGTATATAAATAGTCTGCCACGTTGCAAGTTTTGCCGTGTGAGGTTGTCATTCACGTGGTGTTCGCGTTTGAGTTTACCGTATGGCTCCGACCATCTCTTCTCAACAGTTTTTTACTGAAAAAACAATTCTCGAGATTGGTATAGATGCTTCCTCAAACTACTAGACACTGGCGGAAATGCAGTGCTAACGCACAAGCAAGAGTCCATTAATGGGTGTCCCTTAAGTTACAACTTTAATAATCATATTTTGAAAATCCATAACAGACATGACATAACGTTAATTCGTATAGAAATTTAAAAATTTAATATGGAAATATATTGCATTATTTGCCATAGTAATGAAAATCCATAATTTAAAAACCCATAGTACCTACATGAAAATCCATAACTCTAAAAAACTCGTTTTTAGACTAGAGTTAGATAACTCAATCGGTTAGGTTAGCGAGGAGCGAAGCGACGAGCATGTTAGGTATCTTGCCACCACAGTACAGACCAGAACAGAATTGCTACTGTTTACCTAGTCCACCCGAAAATATAAGTTTACTCAACCCCCTTGAAAAGAGGGTTCACCTTCACCTCGCATTTTATAGGTTGCAGAACGTGTCAAAGAAAGGGACATTCAATACATACTAATTTATTATTAGTGTTACAATTATGTGTATTAAAGATATGCTTTTTAAATGTATACATTTCAACATTATGGATTTTAATGATCATGTGTTTTCAGTGTTAAGGCTTTTCAATATATGCATTTTCAATTATGGATTCTAATATAGACCCGTCCATAATTTTTAAATAAAAAATTATTTAAGTTTACTTAAGAACAAAATAAGTAGGTATATAGAGACATAAAAAGAAAAGATTATAAAACAAGAAACGTGTTAACATTCAAATAAAAAACTTGAAAGTTATAATTACGCAAATAGATCAGATAACGTAGTCTTGTATAATTATACAGTTATTATATTTTACTTAAATAATAGTAGGTAGGTACTTGTTATTCAAATTTTATATAATAATTGCCTCTCAAAACTGGCGTTCTTAGTTTCTGTGAAGTAGAGAAAACTTTGTAGGTACCTATAATCCATTCAAAATAGCAACGAAAATTTAAGGCTATTACAGAAATAGAGATTTGAAACACTTACTCTCACTTATTCTTAGAACAGCTTTAGTAACGTCCAAGATATGTCGGATAGATTCTTATCAAAATTGGCCAGAAAGCTGAATGGGAATCGGAAAATCTCGTCGTCCTTATTTGGAATGAACAAAGGTAACAAAGCATTTTTAGCAGTCTCGTAAATGTCAAATGTGACCTATTAAATTGGCCCGACTCTTAGGCCTAGGGTTCGTGCCAAGGTATACTATTTTATTAGGATATACTTTGACTTTGGGGTTTTAATCGCCCTATATCAGACCAAGCCGTGGTGGTCTAGTGGCGAGTAACCTTGCCTGCCGTGCAGGCGGCGATGGTTCGATCCCCGTCCAGACCGACTCGTACCAATGAGTTTTTCGGAATTTATGTACGATTTGTAACACCACTGGCTTTTCGGTGAAGGAAAACATCGTGAGGAAACCTGCATGCTTCAATTTCGAGGCATGTATTGTACCCACTGTCCATTATGTGGCGACGGGCTCACCCCCCATCACACTGGACAGAGTTTCGGTACTACTGGTGAAACGTGGATGTTCTGAGGTTTCAGAATATCTCTGACTACCCCCTCGGGGAATATAGTCGTGAGCATATATGCTATATCTGACCGAACATTTTCATCTCAAGAAAAGGCACACATTTTTATAGTTGTTATAAACGTCCAGGAACTTTAAAATTTGAAGATTCACTCACCTACATACAGGTTCCTTCTTAATATGCTGACACTTTTTTAAGGGGATGATCAGACCATCAAAATGAACAAATTTCTTTATGGGACCAACATAGAAATGGCGAAAAAAAAATCTGCTGTCCCATACATTTGGCTCGAGTAGATTTGTAGTTAAGTATTTTTTCCATATTGGTCCCATAGTAAAAATTCTTCAGTTTCATGGTTTTAAACCACCCCCCTTAAATGTTTATTGGTAACACCTTGTATATTCTATAGTATCTACACCATATAAGGAACAGACGAGACGAACAGTTTTTTTTTTGTTCGGCCGGGACTTTCGCGTTTTGTATCGAAATAAACATACCGCGGCGCACGCAACGCTATTCAATATAGGCTTATAGAACTTATTAGCATACTGAATAATCAAACATGTATCATATCTTATATTGTCCTAAAACAAACAGAAACATGCAACATGTGTTTCAGAAAACATAATGCGTCAGAAGAAATCCTTATTCGCAAAAAGAAATCAATCACTCTCGCGCAAAATATTTATTTGTTATCTCTAATAATCAGTCATCTGTCAATGTCGCACAAAGTGAAAGGATAATTTCCTACTATTCAATTTTACGGCCTCTAAAAATAAACGAAAGACCTGAAACGGGGGGTGAGCCCCTCGCCACATATAATGGACAGTGGGTACAATACATGCCTCGAAATTGAAACATACAGGTTTCCTCACGATGTTTTCCTTCACCGAAAAGCCAGTGGTGTTACAAATCGTACATAAATTCCGAAAAACTCATTGGTACGAGTCGGTCTGGACGGGTATCGAACCATCGCCTCCTGCACGGCAGGCAAGGTTACTCGCCACTGGACCACCACGGCTTTAAAATTAAAAGCAGAATTAATGGTTACTTTTTGGAATGAGCTGGAGAGAAGATTTAGTAGTACCTATACTTCATCCGTAGTCTAATGTTTAAGAGCATTGTGTTCTTGACACGGAGGTCGTGGGTTCGATTCCCACGGGGGACATCTAATGATATGTCACTTTGTGCGTTCTTCCCCAGTTGGTTAGGACATTGCAGGCCGAATCACCTGATTGTCTGAAAGAAAGATTTCGTGCTTCGGATGGCACGTTAAGCCGTTGGTCCCGGCTAATATCTCTGGTGGTAGTAGTCGTTACATAAAAATCAGTTGTCTCATACATTTGGCTCGAGTAGTTTTGTATAGAACAGCTGTTGTTATTTTCGCGATTTCGATGTTGGTGCCATAGAGAAAGTTGTTCAGTTTGACGGTCTGATCATACCCTTAAAAAGTGTCATCATGTTAAGAAGGACCCTGTATATAAATTTAATAATAATATAATAGTAGAATAATATTCAAAGAGTTTCAAATATATCGAAACAGAGTTGCGAAGAGAAAAAAAATCCCAAATCTTTTTAAATAATGATCAATCACAAATTGAAGTCAGTCAGTCAGGTCAGTAGGTAAAATTGTTATGTCCATAGCTAAAAACGACGTTTAAAACTCAGGTCAATCGCAACTATTTTAATAAAAATGCCGACAGATTTCTATTGCGTAAGAAAGATAATAGTACCTACCTAGATACAAAGCCGTTAATGACCGATGTGACGACCATCGCGTTTGTTAGCCTCAAAAAGCGGTGGTGGCTATGTGCGAAGTGGTGATGGGAACTGACAAATCGATCGCAGCGCCGGGGGTGGCAGAAATGTGTACTTTTGTTGGTGAAGCTGTGTCAAATATGTTTCAATCTATGCAAAACCATACACGAACTCAACACTAAATCTCTAAAACTGTAAAGACTACAAACATAAAATTTGGCATATAGTTTGGTCAATGAATGCTCAAAAAAGGATGTGGATGGAAAAGTCGAAAGCAGAAAATTTGACTTAGGAACTTTGTTTGGACTAGTTAGGAGATAAACATACTAAAAGTCCTTACCACTCCGAGGTGCGCTCGAGGGGGGGGAGGGCAAAGAAGGTCCCGTTTTTTGGTTTTTTGCTTACATCTCGAAAACGGTGCGTTGTACGAAATTTTGTTGTACTACATAATGGAAACTGATAAAATTCTCTACAACTTTGGCTTTTACACTTTTTATCTATCTCCAATCGTTGCCTAGCTATGAGCTCTAAAAAATGGCCGATTTTCAAAAATGTGTTAAATTCTCTGTAGCACATTGTAAAATTTGCCATAATCATTTGTTATTGCTCACCCAATTAAAAACACCCACAACTACACGATTATGTAATCACTCGCCGCCTCTTCGAGCGTGACGGGCCTGGTTGTGGTTCCTCATTGTTTGCCTCTTCTTCTTCCTCATCTGTCGAATCATTATCAAATGATGGAACGCAGGCTTCTTCTACATCATCCCCACCATCGTCGTCATTGTCGTTATCTTCCAACATGAGAATGCTATTTGTGCAACTTCCATTGCAATTGTGGCAAATGGAAGAGCATAGCATGGAGGCCTTCGTACAACCACATCTAGCACTACTACAATCAGTGGTGCACCGGCAAAATATCAGCTTCAGTATTTCTTCCGGAGCAGCTGGTTGTTTGGTTTGAACAGGAACCAAGAGGTTGCTTTCATTCCGTTTCCAGCCCCACAGTTCAGGAGAAAGGTCTTGTCCAAGCCAAGCCTGGACCTGATGGTAAGTACGGAAAGAGTGCTCCATCGCTGCTCCCTCTGTTGGTGGAAGGGAGGAAATGTCTGGTTTAACGTTTTATACCGACTGGAGAAAACGCTGGTAGCGATAGTTATTAAGAGAGGTCTCCTTCTGTTTTGCTCCATACCACCTTAAATTTCGGCTTTGATGACCTCGAAGTATGAGTTCCGGAAGGCCCAGCGGATAGAACACATTTTCTCAGATCAGCTTTAAAGCTGTCGGGGTCTCGTGTATTCTTTTCGACAAAATGTGTGAACCCTCACTGACTTCAAGTCTTTAAGTTGTGAGCCCTTTTGATCATTTCTGAGATTACTGGCAGAAATCAGAGAATTTATGTTTTTTTCACCAACCTTGGTAACATTTTCTCCACCTTCTTCCAGAACTCCATCACATACAAAACACTTGTTTGTCATCTTGAAAACTTACGCAAGTATGTGCAAAATGTTTTGTGACTGCTGCCCTGCGTTACCGGGTGCACAGTCACACAACTCAATAGGTCACGAACGAAATAACAACATAAGCCCGAAGGCATTGTTATTGATATTTTTGGGAGTTTTAGCAAGTTTAAAAGTAAACTGTTTCCGCCTCCACAACGTGGAGGTACTCCCAGCTTATGTTATTTTTTAATAGTGTGTGGCTGTGGGTGTTTTTAATAGTGTGGGTGAGCAATAACAAATGATTTTGACAAATTTACAAAGTGCTACAGATAATTTAACACATTTTTGAAAATCGGCCATTTTTTAGAGCTCATAGCTAGGCAACGATTGGAGATAGATAAAAAGTGTAAAAGCCAAAGTTGTAGAGAATTTTATCAGTTTCCATTATGTAGTACAACAAAATTTCGTACAACGCACCGTTTTCGAGATGTAAGCAAAAAACCAAAAAACGGGACCTTCTTTGCCCTCCCCCCCCTCGAGCGCACCTCGGAGGGGTAAGGACTTTTAGTATGTTTATCTCCTAACTAGTCCAAACAAAGTTCCTAAGTCAAATTTTCTGCTTTCGACTTTTCCATCCACAATTATTCATTGCCTAAGCTAATAGAAGTTTCTATTGGCATCTAGGTGCTCACTAAAAAGGGTTTTTTGAAATTTTATCTCCAAAGGTGTGAAAACCGAGATACAAGTTTGTACGGAAATTGGCACTGCAAATATCGTGGATTCTAGGAAATAGGTATTTTAAAAATTTTTAATATCGACAATGTTGCTAATTTCTTTAGTTTTTACATTATTTTATTATTAATTAACAAACTTTTAATTAACATGTTACTTGAAATAATTCACGGCGGTCTGACACCACTAGCTCCGGACATCGGTGCCTTAACCAAACAGACGCTGTTTGAAACATCTACTTACATGAAATAAGGCTCATGACGTGTACAAAAAAATCGGCGAGCATAATAGACCAGCATTGGTCGGAATGTTATAAGACACGGCTTGCAATAGCCCCTGCGTAGTAGCGACGCACGAGCTTAAAATGCAACCGCGCAGATCGCGAGCGGCTCGCGAGCTGCGCATTCGCGGCGCGTTCATCAGATGTGGATGCACCCTTAAATTCTATTTTCTATTTTTCTTAATTAATGGCCGGTTGCTTGCGTCTAGCGCGGCAATTCTGCCAATGTCAAGTAGTTTATAATCTCAAGTAATTGTTTTATGGTTAAAACACAAAAGAGCTTCACAAAATGGCGGAGCCACGTGCAAGGCCAAGAGAGGCCAACACGCACGCGTCCACCCTCCGTCAGACTTGCAGCGCGACTCCTTCACCCTTAAATTCGTCGTTGAAACATCTGCGAGCTGTCAATTCGGTATTCGCTAAGGTTCTGTCATGTGTCAAACTCATATAAAAACGACAAAGATCTGAAGGATGTTACATTTGTGAGCTCATCGATGTTTTTGATAGCGATGTGACGCTCAGAGAGTTGGACTCCTGTTCCGAACCCATGGGTGGTTGGTTTGGTTTGTTGGTCCTGGTTAACCTCAAAAACTTTACTGTGAAACATGACTTGGTTTTCTTAGTCTGTGGTTGTACAAGTGTGTGAGAAGGCATAGCTAACCTCTGAACTGAAAGATGTCGATACCTAAACGTTGTAACTCCTGACCTGACTACCTGCATCAGTGACTGACGTAATCACCTGTGATGTAGATTATTCCGTTGTAAACTGGTATAGGTAACAGTTAGCTAGGCGTAGCGTAGGTACCTGTAACAAAACAAATTATTTCTTTTATAAATATCTTAAAGATTGAAATTTTTCGCTTCATTCGTTCCCAAAAACGAGTTATCCTAAAAGCATCGTCCTATTTTTTTAGAGTGAGAGCCTGAGTGCGCGGTTTTTAATTTGTAACGTGACGGCTCAAAAAGCCTGGCTTTGACAGACAGACAAAGACAGATAGATGTATGTCGGTCTAACGGCGCGGCGTTAACTTTTTAAAGCAAGTGAATTCAGTTCGAAACATTTTTAGAACTTCATTCACAAAAACATCTCGGTTCGGCCAGGAACCTGGCATAGTTATTGTCTATGCCAGGAGAATGGACTGCCTCACAAGCGGTGAAACATGAAAATAGGCCATGGCGGTCGATAATGTTGGTTCTTCTTTCATTTTCCGTCCATGTTTCCAACGTGTTAACTTTGTCCCTATCTATCATGCGTAAGACCTAAGAGGAAGGAAATAACGTCGTTGGATAGAAAGGGAAAATGTAAACACGTTGCGTTGGAATTTGGAAACATAGACGGAAATGTACACGAAAGAAGGACAAACATTTTCGTGTTTCGATGCTTGTGTTGTAGAGTTTCTGGCCGCATCTTCTCTACAACGAAATACCTTCCGACACGCGGTGGTAGATTCAAAAACATGACGTCAAAAAGTTATCTATGTGATATTATTTTGAATAAACAATTTTGACTTTGACTTTGGCTTTGTAAGGAGGATTGGAATCCATTGGTTTATATCCATAGGTTCGGAACAGGAGTCCAACTCAAGCGTCACATCGCTGTCAAAATCATCGATGAGCTCACAAATGTAACATCCTTCAGATCGTTGACGTTTTTATATGAGTTTGACACATGACCGCGAGCCGCTCGCGATCTGCGCGGTTGCATTTTATGCTCGTGCGTCGCTACTACGCAGCTCGCGCCGTTCGCGAGCCGCTCGCGTGCGGCTTACGAACAGCTTGCGAGGTTGGCATTCGCGGCGCGTTCGCCAGATGTGGACACACCCTAAGGTTGTGACGATGTTTGCGCTTAGAGAATTGCTCTCCAGCACACAATGCTGACAGTTTTTAAGAGGATGATCAGACCATCAAACTAAACAACATTCTCCGCGCACAGTGCCTATATTTTTTTGCCTTAAAAAGTGACACCCAAGTTTTATTGCATAATTCGACAAAGCTTTTAATTCTAAGACTCATACAGAGTCTAACTTCCGCGCGTCAATTCTAAGTAGTTTTTGAGAAATATTTTTTTTTCTATTTGAATTTCATCGCTTCTATGTGACATTTAGCGAAGTTGAAAACAGGATTATGTGTTGTCATTATAGCCTAATCAAATAAGGTAAACAGAGAAATTCATACATTTAGAATTAAAAGCTTTGTCGAACTATGCAATAAAACTTGGGTGTCACTTTTTGAGGCCAAAAAATACACCGTGCCACGGGACTAACAACGAAATCGCGAAAAAACATCAACTGCTTTACAGATACATTTAGGTCGAATATTTTGAAGTTTTCTATGGAACAGCAGATTTTTTTCGCAAATTGTTAAGTTTAATGGTCTAATCATCCCTTTATAGTAGACATTTCGCGGGCACTAAGTTCGGTTTAAGGGCCTATGTCGAAAAATAATTGAAGCGAAATGGGCGTGTGATAGCTTATATTACTGCCTGATGCGAGAGAAAGAGACAGGGCGGCGCGCGCGCCTGAAACGACGCAAGCATAAAACAAATTTTATTTAATTGTAATTGTACTATTTATGTAAGTTCAATTCTGCTCTAATCAAAATTTATAAAAATCAATCTGTTTTTTTAAATAAAGCCTCTTGTTTCTAATATTCACCGTTTAGCACTTCCAAGCGTTTATCGATAAAGACGGAGGCTACTTTGGCTTGTTTTTCTATCGAGAAAATGTGCCTTAATCGTGTTTTGGCTTTAATCAAAACTTCAATTATATGTTCAATTTACACATATCCGCAAATCATACTCCTACTGTTAGTACTTCATGAGATATGATGCTTTGAAGAATCCTATTTTTTTCACATAGCCTCTTAATAATACAGGTCTTAATGTGCATATAACGATAGAGTTCATATTTGCATAACAAACTAACTTGTGCTTGTAACAAATAGGTTGTCAAATCTTTATTGATAATTGTTGGTTGTACGATAGAGTCGATGAATAATTATGTCGATAAAGACCACCTTACAACTCTAGACTAGTGTTTAACTATTATAGAGATAATAATTTAAACGATGAACATTATTATGATCTCGATCCTTTATTTGTTAGCGATGATGATGATCGCTCAATTGATTCGATTTATACACTTATTGAAACGTCACGTCATTTCCATCCTTATACAGGGTGTAAGAAAACACCCTAGTAATACTTAAGGGGGTGGTTTAGACCATCAAACTGAACAACTTTTAAGGGGGTGGTTTAGAACATCAAACTGAATAACTTTTACTATGGAGACAAAATCGAAAAAAAAAATCATATGTCCGATACATTTTAGTCGAGTCGGTACTGCAGTTTTGTGTGATTTTTTATTTTTTCTCGATGTTGGCTCCATAGTGAAAGTTGTTCAGTTTGATGGACTAAAGCACCCTTAAGTAGTGTTTTGTTACACCCTGTACTACCTATATCAGATCTCAGATATGAATGACTTAATGTAACAAAAAAAGTTTTTGCGTGATTAACTCGAACAAACAAAAATGTTATTTCATAATTTTTAATGTTACATGAAAACTACTGAACCGATAATCATGAAACAAAGCTCAGAACACTCTCGAAAAAATTAGCAAGCATGCATGCAAAAATTAGCTTTCTATTTAAAAAAACCGCATCGAAATCGGTCCACCCGTTTGGGAGCTACAATGCCACCGACAGACAGACCGACAAACAGACTGACATTGGCCTGACGTCAATCTCATTTAACACCCCTCTTTTTGCGTCAGAAGTTTAAAAGTCTGCTAGGCTAAACGATGCGAGACAGACAATTTTGATTTTGATAATGGCTTACACGGTTACCTTGGAGATAATTTTAGGGATAGTTTTCATGTTTGAGTCATCGATAAATGGGGGGAAACGAGCATTGCCGCAAACAATATTGTCATAGCATATGCTCACGACTATATTCCCCGAAGTGGTAGTCAGAGATATTCTGAAACCTCAGAACATCCACGTTTCACCAGTAGTACCGAAACTCTGTCCAGTGTGACGGGGGGTGAGCCCGTCGCCACTTATAATGGACAGTGGGTACAATACATGCCTCGGAATTGAAGCATGCAGTTTTTCTCACGATGTTTTCCTTCACCGAAAAGCCAGTGGTGTTACAAATCGTACATAAATTCCGAAAAACTCATTGGTACGAGTCAGCCTGGATGGGGATCGAACCATCGCCTCCTGCACGGCAGGCAAGGTTACTCGCCACTGGACCACCATGGCTAAAGCAATATTGTCCCACGTATAAAATACGACGTATAAAGTCATTCCTTTCCCGTTTTCAATTATGCTTTGTTTTCTCCGCTAGTCTCTGCTCTATTTTCTAGGAAAACGTTTAAAATAGAACGTATTTGTAAAGAAAATAGAGAAACCATTTTTATGCTAATAGGGGAGTTGACTACATAAAATATATATTTGTTTTAACTGCTCAGTAAATAAACCGTTTGAAAATAACGCTAAACTCACATTTTCAGTAATGTTGTTGCTTGAATACTATTTTGGATAACTGGATAAACTATAAAAAGTATCAAAACGACGACGAAAAACAATGACGTCACTATTCAATTTTTAGTACATTATTTCATACAAAGCACGCGTTCTGACGTTTGATAAAGAGTTGTTAATTTGACTAGTTGGAAACTCGCGGATTCGAGTGTTTTATTTGCTCGGCGGTGAACAAACAGACAAATATGTTGATGTAGAGTTTCCCATTTATTAGAAGTATTTGTATAAGTGAATGAAAACATTTTATAACTTTATGTTTTTATACTGCTGATATAAACCTAATTAAAATGGTAGTAGACTACTAGTGTGCTAGCAATTTTATCTTCTTTACTTTCGTCGTTTTTATTTTTCATTTATCTGTAGGTAACTATGTCAATTTATAGTTCGGAACAGCAGATTTTATTTTATTTCGATGTTGGAATAGTGAAAGTTGTTCAGTTTGATGGTCTAAATTCTAAACTACTCCACTAAATTAATACGAGCTACTTTTGTTACACCCTGTATTTCATTGCAATGGGCACAGTTTTGATGTTACCAAATGCATTCCTTCACACCAAATGCACCTGAACCGCAGCTAACTAAGAATCTTCATAAGTACATAACCTTTTTAGGGTTCCGTAGCCAAACAAGGAATCCTTATACTTTAGTCCATTCTGTCGGTATGCCTCGCTGCAATAACTCGCTTTTATCACCTGTTGAATCAACCAGTTTAGGAAAAAAACAGTAAATTGATTTGTTCTCTAATGACGAAAATAAATCGCTCTATCATTGTGTTATAAAAATGTATCTTATGTAAGATCAAAAGGTTCTTTTTTTTTCTTCTTTTTCTACTTACACAATGGCTACGGAACCCTATCATGGTCGAGTCCGAAACGCTCTTGGCCGGTTTTTTTTGCCTTTTCTAACATAGGATTGTTAAGTACCCTAGATAGAAAGAGAATTCGGATAAATCAATAAAGGACTATTAAAAAAATTACAAAAAACACAAACTGAATAATTAACTAAACATTATCCAGGTCAAACTGTTACAATAGAATTAATCGATTTTAATGGTTTCGATTCAATCGATTTGTCGTCATGATAAAAAGTGGAATACAATTCGATTCACAGAACATTATAAGAGGGGTTAGAAGTGCAAAGTAGGCGTGGAACGTGTCGCCACAGGTTATGCAATGATTTGCATAACACCATAAGGCGCGAGGCGTGGTGCGAGCGAGAGGGCATGAGTAATTGTAGCAGGGTGAGCGGGAAGACAAGTGGCGACAGCCGTCTCCGAAGCAAAAGCGCTATTTTGCATTTCTAACCCCTCTTTTAATGTTCTGGGTTTCGATTGATTGATTTCAAAAGTCGAGTACGTATTTCAAATCTTATCAAACCAAAGTTTTCTGTTTCGCAGAATGGTGATAATGAAGACAGGACATTTTGACAGTATTATCCAACTGTGTATTTTCTGCCCAATCCAGAATCTGTCGAATCCATATTACAGAATCCGTCGAATCCATATTACAGAATCTATCGAATCCATATTACAGAATCTGTCGAATCCATGTTACAAGAGATCCGAGATGATCCGAGATCCGATCACGAGATCGCCAAACTTGCGCGTATCTGCGTACATACGCCGGTTTCGCTCGTTTGTATGAACAGTGGCGGATTTAGTAGGCCCGGGCTTAGGGCGGCCAGATATTAGGGGCGGCCAATCGTGTTCGTGACAAAAAATGCACTGACGATAAGAAGAAATAACTCAAAGTATACCTACATAAGGCTCGCACATTGCATCGTATAACAAAAATCTTTTGCTCAAGTAAGTTTGTAGTTTTGTATGGAAGGGCTGTTTTTTTTTCGCGATTTCGATGTTGATCCCATAGAAAAAGTTGTTCATTCTGACGGTCTGATCATCCCCTTAAAAAAGAAAATAAGAAGGACCCTATATATGATGGGTGCCGTACTGAGAAAGATGCGGCTGGTACATACTACATGGCCTGGGGCCTAGGGCTGCCAAGAGTGCAAATTCGCCTCTGTGTATGAAGCCGCCCTTTATCTTTTGTCCTTTTATTGAAGTCTGTTTAAAAGTCATCAAGTTTAACAACTCCTGAGAGGCAATAACAACAACAACACCAACACAACGCCATGAACACAATGATAGGCACTTGAATGACCTGACCTGTACTATAAAGTAGAAATCCTGGTTTATTTTAGTATTGTTTTCGGTAACGGTTCGAGTTATTGCCAATTATTCCGACTAGCTGCTCGCAGTCAAAGGTTAAAATGTATATAAAGGTTTTTTGTTGCAATAAACAGATTTTATAGAGTTTTAACTTTTAATTGCTTGTTTGTAAGGCCTGGAATAGAGCAAACGATGACTTAATTTTACTTATAGGCAAACGGTGAAGGAAAGCACAGTTATTAAACCTGCTTACGCTGAAGAAGAAATTTTGATGCGGATATGAAGTTTACCAATCCGAATTGGGCGAACGTGGTGGACTAACGGCCATAGATTCCTTGAAGATGGTGAAAGAGTCTGACGAATACAGTTGTGCTGTGTTCCAGAAAAGTTCTTTTATTACGAGTATAAACCTAAAGGAGTGTTTCAGACCACCAGACTTTAAAAAACCTGGAGGTTCTATATATATATATATATATATATATATATATATATATATATATATATAACTGCAACTCTACCCAAATGTGTGGGACCACAATGAACGTTTTTCAGTTTGATGATGATTTAGATCAGGCATGGCCAAACTTTTCAAGTAGGAGGTCTACATTGAAACTCTAGATGCACCTGGCGGTCTCCTTTTAAAAACAATAATTCATATATTACGCTGTATACAAACCAACATCGATGTTTCATTTTTATCGCAATCAATGTAGAAAACGCAAATTCACAAAGGTAGGTGAATCCAAAAAAACGCCGTCAAATGTAAAGCCACTTTTAGTAGGTATGGAAACTTGCGATAGTCTTCAAAAATCTCAGTTCCGAATGCTCAGAAGTTCAGAAAAACCTGAACAGAACCGCATAATACACACATCGAAACTCCAAGATACATTGTGCTTAGATTAAAAATTTTATTTATTTTAATTTATTTAACTCTTCGCTGACTACCATAAAAGTCAACGCGGGCGACCGGTAGACCGCGGTCGACGCCACCCCTGATTTAGATTGACAAACCCTTTTGACGTCTGTGAGGCTGAAAACTCCGATAGATACATACTTGCGTTTTGGAAATAAATGTTTGTTTTACCTAGGATGCTTATGTTCCGCAAACTGAGATCCAATTTTTCCTTAACAAAGTGTTCATTAACACAACTTTTATTTTTCCTCTAGAACAACCTTAATCTCGTAACTTCTCAATGAAGCTATTTATTGCTAAGTGGATTAGCTCCGGCTTCCGTTCTGTTGGCTCTAAGGCAAACTTTAAGTGATATTGATTAGGAGAAACACAATTGTATTACAAATGTTCCTCTCTCGTGTGGTTCGGCATACTCTTATATACACCACTAGTTTTTACCTGACTGCGCTTAGGAGGGTTATTTAATTCATCATCATTATCTCAACCGATGGACGTCCACTGCTGGACCTAGGCCCCAAAGGATCGCCACAACGCCGGTCCTGCGCTGGCCTCACCCAAATTTTTGATTACTAACAAAATTTTAAGGGTGTATTGAGTCAATTTCAGTCAGTCAATGAAACTAACTAGGGAAACTAATCAACTTTCCCTGAAGAACAAAGGTTGAAAAATGAATTAAAATTTTACCTCCCATAGAAATTCGTACTTTTGAATGGTTCACACAATTTTCTCGTTTTTCGACCCATGTTCTTTATGGAAAGTTGTTTAGTTTGACTGTCTGAATACTTTGTGTATATTCTGTGTTTCGGCTAGGAGTCGCTGGATTCGGTGTATTCATGTATATTTAAATCATAAACATTTATCGCAGTGGACGTTCTAAACCAAGCCCAAGCGTTATCTAGCCCAAGTGAAGAAAAAGGTTGATGTCGAGTCGTATCAAGAACTCAAGACACTAGCGGAAAAGAGACAGGATTGGCGAATACTCCACCGACAAGAGCGTAGCTCTTAAATAAGATTATGATGACGTTCTAAACCGAACTAGGCTATGCTTTCCTCTACAGAAAATAAACTATTTCAAACGAAAAATATAAATAAGAATTAATAAAAAGCCCTATTAGATAACACAAAACGAGAAACGAAGTTATGAAGGTAATTTCACAAACTTATTAAATTCTCACTTGTAGAGTCCTTTACGCGAGGAATCCCTGGGGAAATTTCAGAACGTCTGTGTATTTCCGTTCACAAATTGTTACAAAATTTCACGTTAAATGGATCACACCGGTGGGTTTTAATCATGTGGTTTCATGATAACGATTTTAACAGAAATGTTTTAGACAAGTTATTTCGTTAAAAAATCATTTCTGTTAAGTACGTAAGTAATCATTTTATTTTCGTAATTTGTCATTACGCATATTAGCTGATCCTGACAATCCTGCTTTCGAACAGTTAAAATTAAAATCGTAGTAAATATAATATAAACCGAAGTAATAACATAACAATATTTACTGCTTTATGTTATGTCTAACGTGTTGGAGTTGATTCTTCACAATATAATATTATAACATAAATATGGTGTTTTACGAATTAAAGCAAATATAACGAATTTAACAGGAAAACTATCACCGCTAAGTAGGCTTAACAGGTTAACGAGTAGGAAATAGTCGACCAACTTGTAAAATGTACTTTTTAGACTTTATAAGCCGTTAAACCGTAGTATAAAGCAAAAAGACCCGTTCTAAGTCCGTATATTGTGCCGGGCAACTACGGAACCCTACCCTGCGCGTGGCCCGACACGCACTTGGCCGGTTTTTTATCCTTTACCTGCTACTTTTAGGAAAGATAAGGAGTTCTCAGTGAGGCTAGTCGTTAGGTAATTCTTTCTAGTACCTTTGTTATGGAAACCTACAAGTGGCTTCGCTTCTGTGAATCTTGATAAAATCGTTGCCCTTTTTTCCTTTTCGTCATGGAGATAAAAAAAATCTCTTCGAAGCAGAAAAATAAAAGACTTAAGTAAGATTATCTGGCTTCAATGCGATAAGTTCACCTTTTAAAAATCTTTTTGAGAGACAGTCATACAAAACGTAGTGATTACTTGTTCAGTGAGTAATACTTCGGTAGTAAGTTATACAGGGTCAAACTTAAGAAGATATGTGAAAAAAATTGTATTCTTCAAAGCATCATATATCATGGAGTACTAAAAGTAGGAGTATGATTTGTGGATATGTGTAAATTGAACATATAATTGAAGTTTTGATTAGAGCCAAAACACGATTAAGATACATTTTCTCTATAGAAAAATAAGCCAAAGTAGCCTCCGTCTTTATCGATAAATGCTTGGAACTGCTAAATGCTGCCGAATAATATAAACACGAGACTTGATTTAATAAAAGAGATTGATATTTTATAAAGTTTGATTAGAGCAGAAATGAACTTACGTAAATAGTACAATCTCAATTAAATAGAGTTTGTTTTACGCTTGCGTCGTTTGAGGCGCGCGCGCCGCCCCATCTCTTTCTCTCGCATCAGGCAGTAATATACCTAAGCTATCACACGCCCATTTAACTTCAATTATTTTTCGACACAGGCCCTTAATATTCTGACGGTTTAGATGATGATCAGACCACCAAACTGTACAACTTTGTCTATGGGACCATAATCGAAATCGTAATAAGATATCTGCTGTGCCATACATTTGGGTTGAGCAAGGTTCGCAGTTTTGTGTGGAATAGCAGATTTTGTCTCGCGATTTTGGCGTTGCGTTGTTCCTATACACAAAGTTGTTATAAATATCCAATCATCCCCTTTAAAAAACCGTCAACTTATTAAGAAGGATTAGGATCCCACTGCTGGGCAAAGAAAGGCCTCATCGCAAATAATGGTCAGGAAACGGGCCAAGCGACTTGGTGGGGGTAAGTAAGTGGTCTGGCTTTCGGCGAATTTTCAAGCCACCTTAATTAGCCTCTGACTTCGAGCTTTTGAAGACGCTAGATTTGAAAGTAAAAAAAAAGGTAGACAGATTGAATCTTTGCTTTTAAAAATCAACTAACAGAACATTAAACTCTCCTAGCGAAATAAGCGCCTTATAAAACATTCAACTTTTAAGATATATATAAAATGTCGAATTCCAGAACGCCCGAAATTTTCTAAACTTTCCAGGTCTCGGTAATTCAGAAGTAACTTCTAAAACTACAGGAATTAAATGATTAAATTAAAATTTGTAAGAAAATTATCAGGGATCAATTAAAAGTTAAATGAAGTTCGTTAAACGTCTTGGAGATTTACTTAATTTGTTTGACTTCGGCTTCGTTGCAAGGTCGATCGGCTCGCTTACCTTTGATGTTTAACTTAACTATATTAAGCTCATTAATAATCTAGTAGCAGATAGATTTAACTACACTTTATAATCGGTCGGTTTAAGTTTCTTTTTATTCTTCTTTTATTAAGTTATTTGGAATGTTGCTGTTTTATTTTCAATGAAGCTAGGGTACCCATATCTTAGACTACTTATATGAGGACAATCTATTATCGTTATATTATCTTTTTTATTTAAAAGAAAGGCCGAGATTGACGTTAGATGTAGTAGGCACGATCTGTTGTGTACAAATCTTCATGTGTATTGTTAAGGGTATATTACTGTTGGAGCGCTCCATACAAACAAAGTATGGTTATATTTTCAATACTAACCAATTAAAGACAGTGAATTTTTTATAAACAATTTAGAAAGTAATATCTATGCTTGATTCTTGTCAGATTTTCGTTAAAATGTATAGTTTTAAAGTTACAGTGCCTCAAAGATTTCTAAACAAATCTTAAATTAATCCTAGCATTGAAACTGTATATTTTAACGAAAATCTGACAAGATACAAGCATAGAGATATGTTTCTAGATTGTTTGTGCAAAATTTCATTGACTTTAATTGGTAAGTATTAAAAATATCACCAGACTTCGTTTGTATGCAGCGAGCATTTACACATTTGGAATAAACTTCTTTTAATATTCCTTTGTAAATAAAGATACGTAGGAATATGTTTCAAAATAAGTATTTTAATAATGTGTCGGTTAACGAAAAGTTCTATACCATCTTCCATACTGGGATCTTCGTTCTATCTCGAACCCCCAAGGAAAATCACATCTCGAGAACAATGAAACGTGCCAACCTCTCTCGATTTTTTTACTCTGCCTTTCTGGTCTGTTCTCGGCGAGATGCGAGAGTGTAGTGCTTTTAAAGGTCTCCTTTACAAAAGCAGCAGCTGCGCAGTTGTACTAAAGTTTCTGGCCACCACAAAAGATAGCCCTTTCTATAGTCAAACGTTATTTCTCATTGGCCCAGTTTGTATTGTTGCACAACCTTGTAGCTTCGTGAATAATACAGAGAGCGGGTAACCGAAACTCTTGTCATTTGTGTTACAATTTGACGTTTCTGGAATAAGGTCGCAATTAATACTTAATTACGGGAAGAAGGGAACAATACCCAACAGAAGGTTGCAAAAATGATATGGAAAGTTCAAGTCGTATTATATGGATACTTTTTCCAACAAAATATCGTTGGCTAAAGTGTCAAACCTCGTAACTCCATTTTTTTTCTTAATTACATTCTTATACAATTTTATTACTAATTTCTGTATGCATCCATGGCACAACTCTTAAATCCTTTTAAAAAGCCGTTACAATTTAAAATGATAAATAGAAAAACATATAACTCTGGGCCGCCATTGTTCGTGGTGACGTTTTTTGTGCCTCCTGTAAAATTTGATCTAATGGAGCTACGAGGTCTGACACTTTAGTCGACGATATGTAAAGGAAATCCAAAGGATGTTTCCTATGATACCTAAGTACCCGAAATCCAAAGGATGTTTCGTATGATACCTAAGTAGGTACCCACGGCAAAAAACCCCGGGATGATATCGGGTGGTCTATTTAATTCCGGGAACCGCAGGACGACCAAAACCTGAAAACCCTTTTTAGACAATATATTTGAACAACATGTTAAACTTCAATTTTAATGGCCGTGTTCATTTCATACTTTGTTATCGGGACGGCTTTCAAGTTGGTATAAAAAGAAAAAATAACATTTTTTAAATCTTTTATTTTAATTTTTTTGTTAATGTTACCTAAGAATAACAGATAACGATTTCGTTGTACACCCTGCATAAGCATAATATTTAGAATAGTTCCTTTTGTCTACCAACTTACTCGTGTCGATTAGCATTTCAGCCGTACTACAGTTGTTAGACAAAAAGCTAATTAACGTCAGAACACGCTAAAACTTTACCAATATCCTGTTGGAAGTTGACGAACAAAATGGCACATTAGTTAACTCAACATTTACATTTTGTGCTGCGATTGCCTACTGAATCCCAAAACTTATATTTTTGTATGTATGTATGTATATGCTCACGACTATATTCCCCGAGGGGGTAAAAAAAATAATATATATATATATAAATAAATAAAATAAAAACAAAAAAATACAAAAAAATACAAAATCATACTCATAAATTTTTTGACTTTTGTATTATTAACACCTGCACATGTAGTTAATGTGTTATTAACTTTACGCTGCAAAATAAAATAGGTAAAGCCCAGGAAATTGGAATATAATATAATATAATATAAGACTATACGTCTATATGGTAGGGTCTGGGTGTTACAAAAGTAAAAATAAACATTTACAACTTTTAAGGGGGTTGTTTAGACCATCAAACTGAACAACTTTCACTATAGGACCAAGGTCGAAATCGCGAAAAAAAAAAATTCCGTCCCATACATTTAGCTCAAATCGATTTGTAGTTTAGTATGGAACATCAGATTTTTTTTGCGAATTCGACGTTGTTGCTATAGTGAAAGTTGTTCAGTTTGATGGTCTAAACCACCCCATCAAATTTACAGCCATGCCATAATCTGTTGTTATTTTAAATTTTTCTGTGTGATGAATCTGTTTATTGTTTTGGTACCTATTCAGTATTTAGTGTGGCAATAAAAATAAAAAATTTACTGAACTCGATCTCAACCCACCGCTCGGGCACTCTCACCCTACTTACTACCAAAACAAGATTCTTAAAATGTATCCATGAGCACGCTAGCGCTTTCATTCATTGCCGAAATGATAACAAATTATTTTTGCCTAAAATCTTAAAATGCCAATAACTTTAAATTTAAACTATCAAAATAATGACATTATTGTTTCAATCTAATTATTTTGTTATTAATCAGTTGGGGTGTATGAGGTTTTGCGTTTATTCATTATCACATTGTAGAATTGACTGTACTAACTCTTGACCTACCTAAAAAATGTCCTCAGAAAATGTCTTGTCTTGAAACTACCAAAATGTATAGTGACAGGTACAATTATTGTATTGCAACGTCGATGTACCTAAATAGACAAAATAAGAAGTAAAATAGCTTGAGTGTGATTGTAGCTCCCACAGACAAACCGAGCAATTGGTTTTGCGGGATTCATTGTTATAAGTGTTCACTGTAACCTATGTAATAATAATAAATAATAATAAAGAAAAATAGAAAATTATAAAATGACTTGAAGACCTAGTTTGCGTAAATAGAATGTAATCTAAGAAATTAACGCATTTTCATTGTTTTATGAAAGCGCTCAAACAAATACTGCTATTAAATCCAATTGTTTCCACTTTCCAGTTCAATTAGTAACAGTCTAACAGCTAATAACTGAACCAAATCAGTAATAAATCACAATAAATGGCTAAATGAAATTACGTATTCAAGCGGGTAATCCAAGATGGCGGTCGAGTCTAGGCGAGGTACATAAAATAAGAAAATTCTAGGCAATTTGTTGTATTAGGTACTAAAAGCCGAGATATGTACGTTTGTAATATTGTTAACTATATCTTTTTCTTCACTCTTTTCTGTATCTGTTAGTTAAAACCTCAGCTGTCAGTTCTTAGCCAGATAATTATCTAAAGCCAGATAATTACTTCATAAGCATTCAATTCAATTCAATTTTTTGTTTAGTGGCATCCGATGTGTTATCACAATTCAGCCAATGTCTCGTTATGTGGAGAGTATACGAAGGGAAATGATCAGTAGTATTAATTAAGTCTAGCGTGGCAGTTTTGCCAATGTAAGTTGTTTATAATCTCAAGTTATTGTTTTAAGGTTAAAACACAAAAGAGTTCACAAAATGGTGGAGCCACGTGCAATCCCGATACGCACGCGTCCGTAGTCCGCCAGAATTGCAGCGCGACTCCCCTTCATAAGCATAAGCATATGCTTCTATGTACTCCAAGGGGTAGTCAGAGATATTCTAAAACCTCAGAACATCGACGTTTCACCAGTAGTACCGAAACTCAGTCCAGTGTGACGGGGGGTGAGCCCGTTGGGTACAATACATGCCTCGAAATTAAAGCATTCAGGTTTTCTCACGATGTTTTCCTTCTCCAAAAAGCCAGTGGTGTTACAAATGGTACATAAATTCCGAAAAACTTATTGGTACGAGTCGGCCTGGACGGGGATCGAACCATCCCCTCCTGCACGGCAGGCAAGGTGACTCGCCACTGGACCACCACGGCTGGCACGGATAGGTACTTCAGCTTGATTATTTTCAGATCTATCTCTGATTTTCCTTCACCTGTGCCCAATAAATCTGTCTGGGTTTTCAATTATCTCTCTGCCCTCTATTTTTCATTTTCACCTCAAAGGTCCAAGTTCGAATCCGCACGGACGACATGCTATGTACCAATGAGTTTTCCTAACTTATATGTACGTAATACCTACTGCTCTCAAACGGAGAAGACACATCTTGAGGAAACCTGCATACGCTAAAGAAGCTCCGCTGCGTATGTGAACTCTGCCAATCCGCATAGGGCACGTGTGGTGGACTAACGCCGATATCCTCCCGGGGGGTCGATTGTTTTTATGTGCCTGTGCCATGCCACAGAGTAGTGCTTTTCTGTAATACGTCTATAATATAGTTTAAGTCCCTTGTTAAACAAGTCCTCTGTAAAAATAAACTCGATGATTATTTGAATGACCAAAATGTCTGGTCTTGACAATGTTACACTGTGAAATTTAATATTGGATTTATGTAATTGTACTTTGTATAATATTTTGTTTTGTTTAAAAGAAGTGTGTTGTAGAGTTTCTGGCCGCATCTTCTCTACAGCGACAACACGTTCCGACGCGGTTAAAAAAGATTTGACGTTTGATAAGTGTGCTGCAAGCTCCTATATTGAATAAATTATATTGACTTTGACTTTGAAAAATTTATTTGACTAAAATTGATTAGTATTGAAAATGTAACCAGACTTTGTTTGTATGAATTATATCCTCTTCAAACTATGTAGCTACATAAAGCTTGAAATAATAAAATTGTACACGAAGTTTAAGAAATTTTTCTTCGAAACAAACAAACGAGAAGAAAATGGGTATCTATTTACAATACAAGGCTCAGTAATGGACAATTTTTTTAATGAATTCTCATGAACAGGACAATAAAGAGAAGCTCGGAAATTACTTCAGAGGATTTGAAATTGAACTCGTGAATGAAAATAAAATCTACCGACAAATAACTGAGATAGAAACACGTTTACATAAATTAATATAGGTATTAGGTAACAATTAAACTCGGTCATCTACAGGGTGACATTTTTGAGGTTTTGTAATATTTTTTGTAACGCTCGCTCTCTGCGTTGCTGCACCCTACCAGGGTTCATGTAAATACTTTGTTTGTAATTCTTTGCCACCTTAAGCTGCACATGATTTTAATCTTTAATTTAAATGTATATTTTATAGTTTAATTTAGACTTAGACTAATCGTTAGAATTCGTCATTATCAAATTAACTTCAAGATTAATTCATAATGAAGCAACATAATTTAAATATGAAACAATTTTCGCTTTAAATTCAAAAATATTTTTACTTGAATTTGCTGAGTGCCTCTAAGCTGTGTGCCTTTTAATTTGCTTAATTGATCTCCTGTGAGTTAGCTGCAACCTTTATTAATCAAATAAAGACTTAATTAACAACGTCTTAACTTACACTTTGTTTTAATTGGAACCTTCATTACGAAGAAATAGAGAAATTGAAATTAATTATGAACGAAGTGTAGAAACTTATAAATGCGCAGAACAAGATCAATTCTTCTTTTATACAGGGGGATCTCTATCGTTTTATACAGGGGGACCATGAAGATATTTAAGACCATGCAAAGCGAAGGTACATTGAATGAATGAATGAATGAAATATACTTTATTTACACCAAACAAAATACAATGCACAATAGGAAACAAAACTGATTAATGGTACAAATAAGGCGGTCTTATCGGTAAAAAGCGATTTCTTCCAGACAACCTTAGGGTAGAGGAAATATAACAAAGAACGGGTCGGTGTTCATAAAAAAAAAAAAATCAAAATAAAATTATAGATGGAAAAGAAGTTAATATAACAGAATACATAAATAAAGACAGAATACAGAATTGATTGTATACAATCGAATACAATACCTACATTATACCTAATTAGTAAAGGGTATAGCAGAAAGGTGTGGTTATATTCTAAACCGTCAAAAAACATAGCAACATCACGATAGTAGCGAAACTAAAATCGCGAAAAAACTTTCAGTATCGCGTCGTAAGCTACGTGGTACGTTAGCTGTTATACGTAGATTTTTTTTCTCAGTGTAGTTTTATTGTTAACTAATTCAATGTCGCTCTGTTAAACTAACAGACCCCATTTTATTCACATTTTCACCATTAATTTATCTTTACTCCATTCCAAATAAGGGCGAAAAGGAGGTAAAAAAGGTTCTTTATAGTACACACTTTAAAAAAATATGAATATTGTATCAAACAACAAAATGGCGATGTTGAAAGACCTAAAGAAGCAGTGGTGCGCACATGTGGTTCGTCTTTAAAATCATTGTCATCAAACATGAGTGACATAAGTGTCTCGAATTTTTATAAAATGATCACGGTCTGAAAAGGTTTCGTGGCCCTGCTTCTGTGATCTTTTTTTCATCTATATTTGACATATAGTATAGTTAAATCATTAAAAAAATCTATAAAGAGAATTAAAAGTACCTTTATCAATTCTTTTTAATCGAAAATACGGCACACGCACGCACTTTTCAGAGGGGTAATCGCGTATCTCATAAAAAATATTCGCCTATGACCTTAACAAAAAAACATTCTTTCTGTTACATCCTGTAGATGTACCACGCTGTATAATATAACTACATAACATACATATACGTACGTAGCAGTGTCGCAACTCGCAACAGTCCACTTGGTTCCGGGTTCGATTACCACAGTGGTACACGTGCGTGCAATGTTTGTGTCTGAATTTCCTCGGACTTTATTTATTAGAGACTCTCGCGGAATCCTTAAGTTGGATTGCGACAAAATGTGCTTATTGCATTTTTGCTGTGGGTCCGAAACTGGGCGAAGCAAATTGGATCGGAGAGTTTTATCTTGCTCTTAACTAATGTGGATTTTGGCTTAGACTGGACGTTTTTCTATACTGGACGATTTTATAGACCATTTAGAAATTTACAGGGGTCTAAGCCAACTCAATTCAAATGCTTGTTTGCTTCTGTGGTAAAAGTTGTTCAGTTTGATGGCCTGATCCACCCCTTAAAATATTAGTATTGTGTTTAGTTATACCCTGTATACAGGATCCTTCTTAATATTCTGACAGTTTTTTATGGGGATGACCAGACCATCAAACTGAACAACTTTCTCTATGGGACCAACATCGAAATCGCGAAAAAAACAATTAGCTGTCCCATACAAAACTGCAAACTTACTCGAGCCAAATGTATGGGACAGCTGACTTTTTTTCGTGATTTCAATGTTGGTCCTGTAGAGAAAGTTGTTCAGTTTGATGGTCTGATCATCCCTTTAAAAAGTGTCAGCATATTAAGTTGGACCCTATATGTACAAAAGAAAGAATCTCTTAACGTTATCTTTTGAACAACTTCTACTTTAGGGTATAATAGTACCTACCTCTGTAAAAGTTACCAATTCAATGTTCCTTTCAAGATTGTGAAAGTTAGGACGAGCTTTATTACTATTCAGATGCGTCCTTCGAAGGGATTACGAGAATATTGCTCTTAGTTTAGGTACACTGGCCACTTTTTAAGAGAAGTTTATTCCGAATCAATATTTTGACTTTCTACAGTAAATATATTTACGAAAATATTTTATGTATAAAACAGTGACGTTCATAGTTACAATACAAGAAATAAAAATAAATGAGTATTTCCACATTTTCGACTCAGTAAAGTCAACACATCTTTCATGGGGCTGTATACGCTATTATAATAAGATACCAGAGAATATTCTAAACTTGACAGACAAAAAGTTTAAGTCCCATGTTAAAAAAGTCCTCTGTAAAAAACGGTTACTATAAACTCGATGATTATTTGAATGACCAAAATGTCTGGTCTTGACAATGTTACACTATGTAATTTAATATTGGATGTATGTAATTGTACTTTGTATATTTTGTTTTGTTTAAAAGAAGTGTGTTGTAGAGTTTCTGGCCGCATCTTCTCTACAACGGAACACCTTCGGACGCGGTGTTAGATTCAAAAACATGACGTCAAAAAGCTATCTATGTGATATTATTTTGAATAAACAATTTTGACTTTGACTTTGAATGCGTAATACAATCGAAGTCTGGTAATATTTTCAATACTAACCAATTAAAGTCAATGAAATTTTTCAGAAACAATCTAGAAACTAGTCTCTATGTTTGTATGAAGACAGGTTTTCGTTTAAATGTATAGTTTTAATGTTACAGTAACACAATT
The DNA here is from genome assembly GCA_963924505.1 of Agonopterix alstromeriana. Taxonomy (NCBI): domain Eukaryota; kingdom Metazoa; phylum Arthropoda; class Insecta; order Lepidoptera; family Depressariidae; genus Agonopterix; species Agonopterix alstromeriana. The sequence continues at coordinate 3,070,545 of OZ004665.1, read as the reverse complement.
ACATAAAACTTACAAAACTGAAAACCTACTCGAGCCAAATGTATGGAAAAACTGTTTTTTTTTCACGATTTCGATGTTGGTTCCATAGAGAAAGTTGTTCAGTTTGATGGTCTAGCAACCCCATCAAAAGTTTTAAATGTTATTTTTACTTTTGTAACACCTTCTATAGCTATCTGATCGCTGATAGAAGAAGCATTTTCATTGTTCAAAGATGGTATGATATAGCAAGTGGTGATAGGTGGCTAGCTTTTCGGCTACCGACTATTTTTGTTATTTATCTATAGATTTGATACTAATATACTACTTAAACAGGGTGAAATTGATATCATAAGCATCCTTTTAAACTAAGAGTCTACCCATCAAACTGAACAACTTTTACTATGGGAGCAAATAATCGAAGCAGAAAAAAAACTGTTGTTGCATATATTTGAGTCGAGTAGGCATTGCAGTTTAGTATGGAACTTCTAATTTTTTTTGTTTCGATCGTTTTGTTCCCATAGTAAAAGTTGTTCAGTTTGATGGGTAGACTCTTAGTTTAAAAGGATGCTACGGATATCAATGTCACCCTGGATCTTTGACTAATTATTATAAGGACTAGCCTTGCGGTAGCATTTCCCCTCTGCCACGGTATAAGCACAATTGATCTTGTGCATTTACATTAAATTTTACACCTTATCACTAAACGAGACAGCCTATAATTGCGAAATAAGAACTTCGAACTTAGAACGTTTGGGGTTCACACGAGACTACTTTTCATGATTTTTGGCATTCAAAATTAGAATCTAAAGTTATGGGGAATAAAATCCAAAGTTGCAGATTTCATGTTACCTCGCCCCCCGCAAAAAGTGGCAGAAATGTTTGTTATTAGAATTACACGCATAACCAGTCCACATATAAATAGTCAAAGTCCTGGATACGAACAAAACCCCTTCCGGGGTGATTAGGAACAAGCACTACCTGCAACATGTCTAATCTCATCTGCGACCATATTTTATCCGCTGTAGTGGAAAATTAGCCTTATTGCCTTTTTCATAAAATTAGTTTCCATTAAGAGCAGCTTAAGGGCTTTAGGTATTGGCAGTTTCAAAGCAATATCCGTACAAAAGGAAAAATTCTAAAGAAACCTTTCGTTAGATTAACAATAGAGTTTTTAATTTGGTATTTTATCGTCCAACTAACGCGCGGTTTATTCAGAAGAGACGTGTGGCGGTGGCAGATAGTCAAAGTAACACAATTATAAACCTTATAGTACGTAGCATAGCGTCACATTATGTACAAAACTACACGTCTATTTTAAAGAAAATAAACAATACATTTTCAGTAACATTTTCTATTAAAAGATAACCAAAAATATAGTTTTTGGCGACCTCCAAGCCTCCACAAAACGATGAATGCGTGAAGCGAAACGACATTGACACCTCAGATTTTTATGTCTTTTTTTACTAATTTATAATGGTACCAACGTAATCTAAACTACCTACCCGTGACAAGAAAATACTGCGTAAAACATGCAAAAAAAACCGGCCAAGTGCGTGTCGGGCCACGCTCAGGGTAGGGTTCCGTAGTTGCCCGTCACAATTATACGGACTTAGAAGGGGGCTTTTTGTTTTATACTACGGTTTAACGCCTAATAAAATCTAAAAAGTACATTTCACAAGTTGGTCGACGATTACTCGTTAACTTGTAAAGCCTAATTAGCGGTAATAGTTTTCCTTAGCTACACTACTGCCGTGAATTTTTTCACGTATCCGGAAACCACCGTTTAGCTAACACTTGATTCTTACAAAAATGTTCACATTTAAGCTTAATATTTCGCTAACGGATCCCTAAATCGAAAAATGGCTTTTCAAACCCCACAATATTTTTAAAAGACCTATTCAACGATACCCCACATCATGGGATAGAAGAGAAAAACAAAATTTCATCCCCACTTTTTGTGTAGCGGAGGTACCCTAAAAACAATATTTTTCAATATTTTGTTTTACCACTTTGTCCGCGTGATAAATATGTATACCCATGTCAAATTACAGTTTTCTAGTACAAAGTGTCTCTGAGCTAAGCCGCGGACAGACGGACAGACGGACGGACATGGCGAAACTATAAGGGTTCCTCGTTGACTACGGAACCCTAATTACAGTTTTTTAGATGAAATATGTGACGTTCTGAACGATGCCTATTAAATTTTCCTTTGTAACATGTTTGTAACTAATTTCCACTGCGATGCGGCTCGTTCCGCCCTGATGCAGCCCGCCCGCCCTATGCGCTTACCTTAATTGATCACTCCAAAATGTAATTGCTCCAAGTTAAGTCAATTCAAACTAGTAATTAAATTACGTTGCAAATTGAACGTCAAATTTTCAATGAATGAGTAGTCTAGGAAAAATAAGGTTTGAGATTGCATTAAAGACACTTTAGAAAATTGTGTTTGAAATAACATTACTGTTAGTTTATATCACTTTTGTCGAGATTTCGTGGTTATATTGGATCAGGAACCTGAGAAATACCTTAAAATCGATATAAATGTACAAAGGGCAAGCTTATTTCGAATATTCGATAACGAAAGATATTTCTGCCAGCATACTAGCAAAAGAGACAGTTAATTATCACAAGGCAAATGTAATGTGTACAATCAAACAGTAAATAATTTCGTTTTGAGGTTATAATTTTTGAAGACTTAAAAAATAATAAATATGTACTGAAATTTACGATATTAACCGGGGATTATTATTGTTATAAGAAAAACGTATTGAACGAAGCCATCCTGTACAAAATCACCAGCATTCCATTTTTTGTTCATACCTAAATTTAATGTTTTGTAAATGTATACAACGTGTTAATGAATTAACGCAAAACTAGAAAGCAGTTTGTTCAGAATCGAGAGCAGAATCGAATCATCATGTTTTCGATATAGGAATTTTTTTTGAAAATATTTAATTATTGTTTGTAAAATTTTAAATTTACTGAATTTGATCTCAATCCACAGCACGGGCACACTCACCCTACTTACTACCAAAACAAGATTCTTAAAATGTATCCACGAGCACGCTATCTCTTTCATTCATTGCTGAAATGATAACAAATCGTTTTTGCCTGAAAGCTTAAAATGCGAATAACTTTAAATTTTAACCAACAAAATAATGAAATTATTGTTTCAATCGAATTATTTTGTTATAAATCAGTTGGGGTGTATGAGGTTTTGCGCTTATTCATTAACTTTATGTTTTACAGGTTTTTTCAATTTATCTACTATATTCCAAATTATCACCAAAAGTGTAATTAATGCAACCCTCTCCATACAAAAATCCGTAGATTTCCCCGACTAAAGTAAAATCTCTGTAAAATCATTCAGACTAGAAACCTCGATGAAATGACGCGAATGTAATTATGTACACAGGTATTCCGCATCATCGTTTACCTATTGAATAAACAAATTGATCAAACAATTTGTTCAATAATCAAAGCTTCACGTTTCGGTAAATTTTGCTTTTCAGGCCTAGAATCAAAGTGAATATAATAATTATCTTATATTTACTTCGCTAGAATTTAGGTACTACCTTTTTATAACGTGGGTGTTATCAAAATCAGGTGGCTACTCAACTCAACACCATTGAACACATAAATTCACCCTGAAACTTTGACTATTTATATGTGGACTGGTTACGCGTGTAATTCTACTAACAAACATTTCTGCCACTTTTTGCGGGGGGCGAGGTAACATGAAATCCGCAACTTTGGATTTTATTCCCCATAACTTTAGATTCTAATTTTGAATGACAAAAATCATGAAAAGTAGTCTCGTGTGAACCCCAAACATTCTAAGTTCGAAGTTATTATTTCGCCATTATAGGCTGTCTCGTTTAGTGATAAGGTGTAAAATTGAATGTAAATGCACAAGATCAATTGTGCTAATACCGTGGCAGAGGGGAAATGCTGCCGCAAGGCTAGTCCTTATAATAATTTGTCAAAGCCCTGAAACGATGAAATACTGAAATTAAAACTTGATGCGATTGCACTATTTATACACTGAAAAAAATGTTTTGTTAAATACAGGGGTCCTTCTTCATACAAGGTGTAATAACAGTAAAAATAAAAACACTTAAAACTTTAAAGGGGTTTAAAGGTTTTGACCATCAAACTGAACAACTTTCACTATGGGACCAACATCGAAATCGCGAAAAAAATATCTGCTGTCCCATTCATTTGGCTCGAGATTAGGTATGTAATGTAATTTTTACCGTACACCGTAAGAATAACTACTTAATACACTCCGTAGAAGTGAAATTCCCACGCCCGATGCGTTGAAGATCAACATACGCCTGCAGATAAGCCTACCGTCTCGTCCTTAGACCATATAACTAGGGACCAGCCTTGCGGTAGCATTTCCCCTCTGCCACGTTACAAGATCAAGGCAAGTGGTGGCCGTGGTGGTCCAGTGGCGAGTAACCTTGCCTGCCGTGCAGGAGGCGATGGTTTTTCGGAATTTTTATCCCTCACTCCGGGCTCACTCCCCGTCACATTGGACAGAGATTCGGTACTACTAGTGAAACGTGGATATTCTGAGTTTTCAGAATATCTCTGACTACCCCCTCGGGAAATATAGTCGTGAGCATATGCATACGTTACAAGATCAATTGAATGAAATGAATGGATGAAATATGCTTTATTTACACCAAACAACATACAATAGGAAACAAAACTGATTAATTGATCAATTAATCATGTGCAAACAATTTTATACCTTCTCACTAAACAAGACAGCCTATAATTGCGGAACAATAACTTCAAAGTAGTCGTGTTCGATGTTCACACGAGACTATTATTAAAAATCAAAATTCGAATCTAAATTAATGGAATAAAATCCAAAGATGCGGATTTCGTGCTACCCCATCCCCTGCAAAAAGTAGCAGAAAACTTTGTTAATAGAATTACACGCGCGTAACTCGTCCATAGTTATATTGTCTAATGTCTCGTCACGATTGGTATTATCAACGGCGCGTTCACTTCTATAGAGTACGTATTAGTTATTCTTATGCATATACCTATTTTGGTTTGCTCAGTTCATAGATTAAAGTAAAGACAGACTATGATCCCGATGTAATGCTTCCAAATCCTCCGTTCAAAGTCGTCAACATATTCTAACACATTTCTTTGTCGCTGTTTAGTTGTCTAACGTTTAACATAACACGAAACAAATGAACGAAAGTAAACGCATCAACAAGTCGCGTGATGCATGCGATAAAATGTCATGCACTGCTATCTGAGTATCGACGCGGAAGAGATGGTCTGTGACAATACTATTACGAGGACAATTGAAAGTGCGGCGAGACTATGTAGAACTATATTTATGTACTATTACCTATTCTGTGGTGAGAATAAAAATATTCGATAGATTACTAGAATATACAGGGTCCTTCTTAATATGCCGACACCAAACTGAACAATTTTCTCTATGGTATCAACATCAAAATCGCAAAAAAAAAATCTGCTGCTCTATACAAAAATGGAAATCTACTCGAGTCAAATGTATGGGATAGCCGATTTTTATTTCGCGATTTCGATGTTGGTCCCAACGAGAAAGTTGTTCAGTTTGATGGTCTGATCATCCTCTTAAAAAACTGTCAGCATATTAAGTGGGACCCTGTATACAACGTGTTAAGCGCAAAATTTCATACACCCCAACTGATTTATAGCAAAATAATTAGATTGAAACAATAATGAAATAATTATTATATAATAATTTCATTATTTTGATAGTTAATATTTAAAGTTATACCAATTTTAAGTTTTGAGGCAAAAATTACCTGTTATCATTTCAGCAATGAATGAAAGCGCTAACGTGCTCATGGATACATTTTAAGAATCTTATTTTGGTAGTAAGTAGGTTGAGAGTGCCCGAGCGGTGGGTTGAGATCGAGTTCAGTAAATTTAAAATTTTACAAACAAATTAATTAATATTTTGAAAAAAAAATACCTATTTTGAAAACATTATAATTCGATTCTGCTCTCGATTCTAAACAAACTACTTTCTAGTATTGCGTTAATTCAATAACACGTTGTATAGGGTCCTTAATATGCTAACACTTTCTTAAGGGGATGATCAGCCCGTCAAACAGAAAAACTTTCTCTATGGGATCAACATCGAAATCGCGAAACAAAAATCAGCTGTCCCATACATTTGGCTCGAGTAGGTTTACAGTTTTGTATCGAACAGCAGATTTTTTTTCGCGTTGTTCAGTGTGATGGTCTGATCATCCCCTTAAAAAGTGTCTGCATTTTAAGAAGGACCCTGTAACAATGGTCCACCGGCCAGTTAATAGAATGAACGATCGTTCCAGACTAAATTCAGAGAGTTTTAAATTAATACAAATTGCTTTCGAAACTGAAACAATAGGCGATAATGACAAATGAGCAAAAGTTGGCTTACAATGAAAATTGAATTTCAGAAACGGTTTCAAAGCTATTCTGGTCCATTAACGGTTACAATGATGTTCAAACGTGGGCTCCGGTTGCAATGGCGGTCATTTTTAGGGCTCCGTAGTTAACAAGGAACCCTTATAGTTTCGCCATGTCCGTCCGTCTGTCCGTCTGTCCGCAGTTTAGCTCAGAGACGCTTAGTACTAGAAAGCTGCAATTTGACATGGACATACATATTTATTACGCCGACAAAGTGGTAAAATAAAATCTTGGAAATAATTTTTTTTACGGTACCTTTCCCTACACGAAAAGTGGGGATGAAATATTATGGGTGTGGGAAAACTATTTCGATTTAGAGTGAAAATGTTTGTTAGAGCCATCTCCGCCTAAGCAACGGCGCTTAGACGAACCTTCTCCTAACCCGGTCATCTCCGTTTTCTACCATACGTTTCACTGCCTTCCTGTAACCGACCTAATAAGCACTCTACCTACAAATAAGCAGAATATAGCTTGTAGAATCCAACTACAGTCATTCGAAAGGCCTCAACTCGCTAAAGAAAGTGAGAAGCTATACTTCACCCACTCTAGTTCAGACATTGTATATTTTGTTTTGTTTAAAAGAAGTGTGTTGTAGAGTTTCTGGCCGCATCTTCTCTACAACGGAACACCTTCCGCGCGGTGGTAGATTCAAAAACATGACGTCAAAAAGTTATCTATGTGATATTATTTTGCATAAACAATTTTGATTTTTTTTTTTTACTTTTGTTTGGCTTGGTGACAAGTTCAATGGCAGGTTATTGTCAAGCAGCCTTAAAATAGCAGAATTGAATCGCATGCAAGTCTAGCCGGCTGGTTTTGAAAAGGACCTTAAGACCTGGGTTAACCGGTTTACAACCAACCATGGAAGAACCAACTATCACCTCTACAAGTGGGGTTTGAGGGAGTCTCCGACGTGCGACTGCGGGGCACCTGACCAGACCCTCTCCCATGTAGTAAATAAGTGCACTATGCGCTGTTTTCCCGGAGGAATCGAAGAATTCCACAGGCTAACCCCAGCAGCGGAAGACTTGGCTGAAACACCTCGACCTCGAAATCTAACCCCCTGGAATCCAAGCAATAAAAAAAAAACTATACGATATGATAACATAACTTCTGAAGCACAGAGAAACTATATGAGAATCACCTTTAAGCTGCTGAACTTTTCTGTCCGGGTTAGAATAACTTCCAACTTTGTATTCATGACATGAAAGCATAAAATAGTAGCAGATTTTAGGTTTTGTGAAACGAAATATTGGTAGCATTGTGCAAAAACCGACCTGCGTTACTCGAGTTCGAATTTTTGATTCCTATATTGTACTCTGGGCAATTCCGATCGGTAGGTACGTGACTTCACTTCCAGTATTTTATTTTTCAGAGTAGGTAATATTAACTCATACATGTACGTGTACAAGCGTACGTAAATTCCACAGCTTTGCAATATAAAAAAAATCGAAACGAAACTGAATCACCCAGTAAAATGTTCCAAAGGATTTTGGTAATTGGACCATTAACGTGTTGGGAAGAATTAATGATCGGTCATAAATTCTTCTAAATCGAAAGTTCGAGTCCATGCTATTTCAAATTGGCCAGAAACTTTACAACAACAGACAAGCTTTATAAGCGTGCAGTAGTGACAAGGTTTTAGGACAGATGTTTCAAATAGTGAAGCCACCGCTAGGATTTCGCCCAAAAAACACTACTACAGCGCGATCGTAATCAAAACTCTGTGCCAAGTTTCATTAAAATCGGTGCACAGAATCTCAGGTTTCGTCACTTGGGGCAGGCCTGTCTCACTCCACAGCTCAGGTACACTTGATGGCCGATCCCCACCGAGGGGTGAATGGCAATAGATTAGGTATATCGTGTAAACTTCTTGGTCAAATCTCATTAGTCTTACCGCCATTTTGTGAGTAGTCAATGCGAGACTTGAAAACCCTAGCGATGTCACGCTGCCAGCACGTGAAAGAATGAAAGAGGGAGAAAGCTTTCATGTCTAATGACTCGGTTCATTTTTGTTTGCACTGCGCGACACAAAAGAAGGGTAATGTGTTTATCAACCTATGTGTTTATTTATGTATTGTACTATGTATGTATGTTTGTATGTAAGTTTGTTCCTTTATGGCACACTAAAGACCAAAGGTGTGGGCCGATTTTGATGATTCTTACGTCAATCGATTTGTCTCAATCTTGCGAGTATCACTAAAGACAGTAATCAAAATTCAATATGGCGTCAACCAGACGCCATATTGTGAAAAAGAAAAAAATCAAGTTGACGAACTATGTTAAGTGGGGTATCATTGAATAGGTATTTAAAAATCATTTAGGTTTCCCTTATAATTTCTTCTTTTCAATGACCGTTTAGGATCTATAACGAAATAAAGTTGAAAAAACTGAAAAGTATTAAAATAAAAAGAATTTAAAAACACGTCTGCGTAAAAAGTGAACAGACGGGTTTTCTAGGGTTGAGACCCTTAGTAGGTGTCAGAAGGGTGCTTCAGAAAGCGCGAACTACTTGCTTAAAAGCCGAATAAACACAGCAGCATTTTAGAGAACCATTTCGGTAGTGTGGGAATAGCTACAATACGGTACCCACGCACACGTACATTTTCGCAAAACTGAGCATTTTGGTGTTTATTTATCTGATCTATAAGCTTGTGACTGTTGCGTACAAAAATGCTGAGACTACCAAGGGTTATTTTTGGATAATGTGCCAAATCAAGGAAATTGCGAAGAAATTATATTTTTTTATAGACAGAACTTGGTTACTAGGAGCCATTAAATAAATAGATGTGTCTTTTATTATTTGCTGTTAAAAGTGCAAGTTAAATGGGATAAGTGTTTTTAGTGTTCCGTGTGGTGTTACTCCTCAGACTATGGCCCATCTCGTATCGTGCTCTTCCTGCACGCGAACGGAGCTTATGAACGCTGCCGAAAATGCTATCCGTGTGGCGAAATTTTGGGCTGGAAAGATTTAGAATGACATGCCATCGACTCGATAGAAGAGAAGAGTGTTCCGTATACCAAAATTGGCAAAACGGAACACTTATGGAATCACCTCGGTGTCCATCCGTCCGTCCGTCCATCTGTCACAAGCTTTTTTCTCGGAGACCGTAAGACACAGGAAGCTGAAACTTGGCACATGTCCAATGACATAAATAAAGTCAAAAAAGCTTCATGTTTATATTGAGGGGCAGTTTTAGGGGGCGAAAAGAGATGTAAAACTAAATTTTGGTTTCTACTATATCGTGTGGGGTATCAAATGAGAGCTTATAAAAATACGAGTCTAAAAATACATTTTTTTAATTTTGTGAAATAATTTTTTTCAGTAAACCCAGAAAAACTGCTGTCCCGTAAAATCACGTAAAATCTGAAAAAAAAATCACGCACATTAAAAATAAGGTGTAGATGGCGGGATTTTGGATAGTTTTTTTTTTTCAAGCCATTACTTTTATCAGCAGCAGGTTGATTCACCCTCTATCACTAATCTACTTGGCATGCCTTGGCCTTGCAGTAGGATCTTACAGGTTAAAACTTACCAACACTAAGAACCTATTACATCTTTATAATAAGAAGAAGAATATCAATAAATCTTTTTCTTTTTTCTCTGCCATAATCTTTTCTAAGGAAACTTTGCAGCAGAGTTGGAGGTACGGATTTTCTTCTATTTTAATTTAGTAGTTTTATCTTTATCACTTCTTGTATAAGTCAAAGTACCTACTTACTTATATTTAATGTGACCGAATGAGCTTGAAAAATGTATGCTTTTAATGTCTGAGATAAAGTCGATGCTCGCCGTTTATAGAATTATGCAAAACAATTTTTTGAAAACATGAAATCGTTTAAGGGGCTATAGGTTCATACGAATATTTTCTATGAGAACCGCGATTGCCCAGCCCTCCGAAAAGTGCGTGCGTGTGCCGTATTTTCGATTAAAAAGAATTAACAAAAGTACTTTTCATCGATTTTTGATTTCACTAGATAACCTAATGGTGAATATGTGAGTATAAATACCAAAAATCTGAAGCTATTTTAAGTTCTTCTACGTCATCTTTGTGATGATTTTCTATCGAGTGAAGTAATTCCTATCGTGTATTCAATTTATGATTTCACGATATTCAATGTATGATGAAACTATCCAAGAATCCTGAGGAATGACTTTGGTTTCGGTAAATTGTATAAATCTAATCCAAAAATTAAAGTTGCCTCCAAGGTATTTCGTCCTACTATTGCGCCTTAATAATAAAAATCTAAGACCTGCTCCTGAAAACAGTTTCATCAGAATTGAAAACTGAACATGATTAGATATTTAAATTTCACTTTTTTAACATACAAAGGTTTTTTTCTACTTTTCACACAACTCGAATATTTTTTTTAAGGCGTGCATTGAATTTTTTCACTTTCATACATTACATGTAAATGGCATTTGTGTGAAAAATCGGATTTTTAGTTCGTCATATAATTTTATTCAGTTATCGATTCAAGAGAAACTGTTTTCGTGATTTACGTTCATTCACAAGCACCTTTTACAATCCCTACAAACAAAGCACTTTGCTACAGCAGCTTATAGTAGGGTTGCCAACCGTTATGTTTTCCCAGGATATGTACTTCTTTTTAAAGGTGTCCTAGCTGGGATGTCCTGGATAATTTTTAAGTAGCGTCCTAGGTTTTTTAAAGCGTCCCTGTAAGGTCCTGTGTTTAAAAATTCGAGCGCTATACTGCCTCGAACTTGTATTTACTTATACAGGTTCAAATTGATATAATTGGCATCCATTTAAACTAAGAGTCTACCAATCAAACTGAACAACAAAAAGTTAATCAGCTGTTTCATACAGTTAAACAGTTTTTTAAACTGGGTTAAAGCGACCTACTCGTATTATTTAATAAATCATTCCTTCATTTATTTCATTTCTCCAAAATCATTAATTTTCTGTTTCATTTCTTATTATTATAATTTAAATGAAGATAAACATATACTATCACAAATTAATTTAATTACCTACTATTTCGTTGAGTTGAAACAGTTGAGTTGAGACCCTGTTTTTGTTTAATATTAATATTAACTACTGCTCTCTGCGTGCAGTTTTTAACCCAAAATGGTAGATATATTTCCACCTTCAAGTGCCGGTTTTCAATACAGGGTCCTTCTTAATATGCTGACACTTTTTTAAGGGGATGGTCAGATCGTCGAACTGAACAACTTTCTCTATGGAACCAACATTGAAATCACGAAAAAAAATCAGCTGTCCCATACATTTGGCTCGAGTAGGTAGGCTCGACATAAAAAAATCACCTGCACGCAGAGAGCAGTAGTTAATATTAATATTCAACAAAAACAGGGTCTCACTCAACAGTCTCAACTCAACGAAATATTAATTTTTTTGTGATGGTATTTATCTTCATTTAAATTATAATAATCAGAAATGAAACAGAAAATTAATGATTTTGGAGAAATGAAATAAATGAAGGAATGAATTATTTGCGGATGGCAGCCCTAGCTTATAGTCAACATTGATTTGTTGGAAACCTATTGTATTCGACTGTACAAATGAGTTTCTCGGTCTAAATAGAGTTTTGTAATCATAGCCCATAATGTTCTCTCCCACGAGACCGAATATTACTGTTTTTGGAATTAAAACCTGCTTTATTGTTTCAATAATTAAATCTCAAGGGTTACATAGCCATTAAAGAGCTATTATTTTAAGTATCATTGTTTAAACATTTTCTTTGTTTTGTATTGTTTAAGAGAAAGCCCTGCTGATATAGCTCCGATACTCGCCCCATCAAGCCGAGACAAGGAGCGTTTTTCTCTATATTTTACATCTTAATAATAACATAATAATAATTCTTAACAACTCAACAGATGGTTTTTTAGGGTTCCGTAGTCAACAAGGAACCCTTATAGTTTCGTCATGTCCGTCCGTCTGTCCGTCTGTCCGACTGTCCGTCTGTCCGTCTGTCCGTCTGTCCGTCTGTCCGTCTGTCCGTCTGTCCGTCTGTCCGTCCGTCCATCCGTCTGTCCGCGTCTTACCTCAGAGACGCTTACTAGACGCGTAATAGAAAGCTGTAATTTGACATGGGTATACATATTAATCACGCCGATAACGTGGTAAAATAAAATCAAATATTTTTTTTAGGTTACCTCCCCTACAAGAAAAGTGGGGATGACATTTTTTTTTCTAAGTAAAACTATCACCGCTAAGTAGGTTTTACAAGTTAAGTAATAGTCGATCAACTTGTAAAATGTACTTTTAGACTTTATTAGCCGTTAAACCGTAGTATAATCCAAAAACCCCCTTCTAAGTCCGTATATTGTGACGGGCAACTACGGAACCCTACCCTGCGCGTGTCCCGACACGCACTTGTCCGTTTTTTTTATTTTTTTATTTAATGGACCTTGCTTGTGCGTTAGCACTGCATTTCCACCAGTGTCAAGTAGTTTATGGGAGTATCTATCCCAATTTCAGGGATTGTTTTTGATCAAGAACAAGAACAGATTGCGGATTGCGGAGCCTCGTGGCAGGCAAAAACGCGACGCGCGAAAACCACGCTAGACAAGTTCTCGGGTCAGAACCTGCAACGTGACTCCAGATGGCATATTTATCGATCCATGGAAAAGTGTGTCGAATCATGCCAAGATTGTGCCTGCCTTTGTTTTTTTACGGAAGGGCCATGGGATCGAGCCCATAGAGCCATTTCATAGTAAGTCAAGAAGTAACTAGCAGTAGTTTAAAATTTTTGAGTAAAGGTGATGTTTTTTAATTGTAAATAAAGAATATTATTTATACTTTGTACTTATATTTTGCAATACGAATTTCAACTCCACTCCCTCTATCTGATTAACGTAGTAGTCAACTTGCTGTCAGAGAATTTTCAGGCCGCCAATAGGTCTCTGACCTGGGCCTATAGACAAAGTATCTTTCGATTAGCGTTAACGACAGTACAAAACATAAAATGTATGGACTTGACGTATGGTGACGAAAGCAAACGTCAAAATGTTTCGATCGCTAATGACAAATCCATACCATCATCATTTTCCACTAGCGTCAAAGCCAATAGAATGTCACTTTGTTTAGGGGGCTGGAGACGTTGGAACTTCGGTATTGGAAACGACCACCGAAGTTAAGCAACGTCAGGTCCGGCCAGTCTTTGGATGGGTGACCGTCTAGTAATATTTCATCTCGAGCGTCTTCGTGCTTCGAAAATGCTGATCCCGGGTAGTTCTGATGACGTTGTAACTTTTCGTTACACCGTCACTGCAATCGAATAAAAATGCCTCTTTCATCTTTATTAGTCGGGTATTGTCGTCACAACATTGTAGGTAACATTACCGACTTGCACAGCCTTTGTTTCAGCCTAGCTTAGTGAAAGTGCAGCTAAAATGGACCATTGTTTTGTCACTACACTTTCTATTCTACCTAGACCCGTTTGTAAGCCTGTCTATTATGGTTTTATCTTCGGATCTATGGCCTGATTCCTATTCGGTTCATAGGCATAGGCAACGAGTTGATGAACTAATGCAAAAACTGAATAATAGTTTAGCCGTAATCGGTAACTGCACATTCAATAGAGATCCGAATTATTGTATGTATGTATGTATGTATGTATATGCTCACGACTATATTCCCCGAGGGGGTAGTCAGAGATGTTCTGAAACCTCAGAGCATCCACGCTTCACCAGTAGTACCGAAACTCCGTCCAGTGTGACGGGGGGTGAGCCCGTCGCCACGTCCGAATTATTGAACAAAACCATAGCATAAGCATACTCTCACGACTATATTCCCCGAGGGGGTAGTCAGGGATATTCTGAAAACTCAGAAAATCCACGTTTCACGGGAGTAAGCTCGTCGCCACTTATAATGGACAGTGGGTACAATACATGCTTCGAAATTTAAGCATGCAGGTTTCCTCACGATGTTTTCCTCCACCGAAAAGCCAGTGGTGTTACAAATCGTACATAAATTCCGAAAAACTCATTGGTTCGAGTCGGCCTGGACGGGGATCGAACCATCGCCTCCTGCACGGCAGGCAAGGTTACTCGCCACTGGACCACCTAGGCTTGTGGCGGTTGTTGAACACGTTGCCACGGTTTTTGAAAAAAATATTATTCAAAAATCTCCTCTATAAATACCCCATAACGGTGAAGGAAAATAGCGTGAGGAAACCTGCACACGTTGAAGCAGAAATCCTGATGCGTTAATGTGAAGTCTACCAATCCGCATTGGACAAGTGTGGTGGATTAACGCCCATACCCTCTCCACCCTCCTTGAAGGTAGGCCTGGGCGATGCAGTGGGACGTAGCTATACAAGGTGTTACAAAAATTTTTACTTTTGTAACACCTTGTATATGCTGATGATGATGAAGGGAGGTGTAGGCCTGTGTCCAGTAGTGGGTCAGTACAGGCTAATAATGATATTGATGAATCTCGATTAAATCATTAAATACTTATATAAAAAATGGGTAGGTATGTCAGACGATGTCGCGAGCAATATTACCTAAAAATGTACAATAAATTGCAGTAAAATACTACAGCTTATTAGATGCTATAAAAGTATAAAACATCATGTCGTTAAAACTTGAAACAAAACCATTAAAGTCGAATAACCTTGTTTCTTCTAAATTGATACCTTGTACAATGCGCTTCTATATTATATTTTATTATATCACTATTAGAGTTAACCCGCGACTTCGTCCGCACAAATTCTATACCAGATTTTAAGTCAAATCATAAAGCTATCGAACAAAAAAAGTTTCATCAAAATCGGTTCAGTAGTTTTTGCGTGAGGCTTGCACAAACAAACACTCATACACACAAGCAAACAGACGGACAATAATTCTAAATAAGGTTGATTTGGAGTCAGGGACATCTAAAAACCATATCATAATCTTTTTTTTTGTAAATAACTTCAATGTTCAGACACACTTCTGTTACAGTTTTATAATAACTACCTACTTAGTTATAGTTAAGACTAACTGTAGCCACGACAAATATTGCGTGTGCCTTATCCCTTAGAATAGAAATCGTTAGAAAAATGACTATACTTTATTCCAATTAAGGACGACGAGATTTTCCGATTCCTATTTAGCTTTCTGCCCAATTCTGATTACCAAATGTAATTAATTTATTGGATACAATCCTATACTATCCGACACATCTTGGACGTTACTAAAGTTGTTTTAAGAATAAGTGAGAGGAAGTATTTCAAAACTTTGTTTCTGTAATGCAAAATAGCCTTAAAATTTCGTTGCTATTTTGAATGGAGTATAGACTGTAACAAAATTTTCACTTTAAAGCTTAATATTTCGCTACCCGATCCCTGACTTCAAAATGATTTTCTCACACCCACAATATCATTTTTTGATTCAGGCATCCGGACTCATTTTTTTAAAACCATTTCTTTTCTCGGAGAAAAGTTTAACAACATTCTTATTGAAAGCGTATCATATTTTACAACTCAATTAGGACAAAACACGCTATGTGCATATAACAAAACAACCGCGTAACTAGATATAAATACCATCGTAAAATATTCACTTTCTTCTGACATATCACGTACAAGAAAAATGGTTCCAATATGAACATTTAATGATGCAGTTTTATGGTTTGTTTACATTTGTACAGCATGTCTAGTAGTGTAAAGCTAGTACTGTACGGCTATTGTTAAACTTTGCGATCAACATTAGTTCGATTTCGATACTTGTGTTTCTATAACTCGCTAGACAAGCTTTTTTAAGCTAAGCGAGATCTGTCAGAATGGACAACATTTAATTGCATGAAAGGTACTAAAATTCAAAATTATCCGATTTTTCTATCCATCATTTCTCGAGTTATTTGAAAAATACTGAAAAATGTAATGTTTGAATTATACAGTATTTGGTAAAAACAATTTTTAAGAGTTCCTTTGCCTGGCTGCCTATCCTTTTGACAGTTTCTTTCCTAAATTTCTACAGACCAAGATATTAAAAAGCAATGAATCCTATAACTTTTTCAGAAAATTCAAAATTAAGTTAAGCTTGGAAATATCGATCAAAACTGAAATCAGAAAAATACTTGACTAGACTATAGACTATACGAATAGAGACTATTTTCCCGATTTCATAAAAAAACATCAAAAATATAAAAAGAGGTTAAAAAATAAGAGTATTTTTAACCTCTTTTTAGATTTTTCAATAAAAACAGTTAACTTATGACATATTGTCCCTACATGTCTAATTGGAGCCCAGCGTGAGTATGCAGGTGTGTTTGACTTCAAAAGAAACGTTTTGGTTTTAAAATATCCTTAACAAGGTACGGTTTCTGTTTACCTTAAGACAATTCTATAGATGCTGTATCTACACAAAATATGCCTTAATAATATAAGGCTAACCTCTCAGCTCCAGGTAAGATATTCCCTGTCTGATTCCGAAGTACAATACGGAAGTTCTTTTTCCTACTAGACCGGTGTAAACGCACCATAACTTAGGCCCATATCATTTGAAGCGTGCTATGAATTTTAAGGGACCACTTTCCTTATTCCACGACACTCGACATAGTGAAAGGTATTACCTTCACATACCTGCCTGCATTCCTGCATCTTGCTGATTCCTTTAGCCACGATTTATACAGAAGAGACGTGTGGCGATGGTAATCTAAGTTATCATCATTCTCTTGCCCATTTCCCATTATTTGGGGTCGGCGCAATATGTCATCTTCCATTCATCTCTCTTAGCCGTCATTTCAGCGCTCAGTCCTTTCTTACGCATATCATCTTTCACACAATCCATCTTTTCTTCGGCCTTCCTCTCCTACCGCAGCCATCAACATTCATACTTAACACACGGCTCGGTGGTAATCTAAGTAACACAATATAAACCTTATAGTACGTAGCATAGCGTCGTTTTTGTCGTAAAGGAGAATCGCGCCCGCGCCTCCAGGTGACGTCGCCTGGAGGCGATTAAGTAATTCTCCAAACGAAGCTATGCTACATACTATAAGGTTTATAATTGTGTTACTTTGACTATCCGCCACCGCCACACGTCTCTTCTGTATAAACTGCGCCTTATATACCTACGTGCGTGACACGCTGTCATTAAAAGTTCTTTTCAAGTGTCAATTAATAAATCAAAATTTTTTTATTTAATAAAAACCTAGAAAGAACCTCAAAAAGGTCATCAAATAAGTATACTTTATTTTACACCAAAACATAAACAAAAAAATGGAATGCGTTGATATAATTTTTAGAATTTTTGTCCGTCTGTCTGTCTGTTTGTGTACGCATCGCTTAAATCATCGTTGTGTTGGCACCACCAACATACATTGTAGTAATTAAAAAAGTTGTATTTCCGTTTCCGTCTTCCATATTGGTACGGTGCTTGTGCAAAAATGACTAAAATAAACCTCCAGTGCTGCAAACAAGACTTTCATTTACATCGAACCACTCCTGCCACCAGAAAAACTACAGTCCACTAAAACCTCTCCAGCGGAGCCGAATAAATCACCGTTAGGCCACGTTGCCTACATAAAAACATCTAAACCCATTTGGATGGGGTTTTCACAAAAGCGTAGGGCTTAGTTTGGATTAACATTTAGGCTTTATTTCATTGCAATTGGTTCACGCAATCAAAAATTATGAGTATTTAAAGTCAGTGGTCTGCGCGTACGAAGTCTGTATAAGGTTTTATTCTGAAAATTATCCAATTCTATAAATTAATGGTGTATCCACTATATGATATATAGCGTCCTTCTTAATATGCTGACACTTTTTTAAGGGGATGATGAAACTGAACCGAACAGACCATGAAACTGAACAACTTTCTCTATGGCACCAACATCGAAATCGCGAAAAAAAAAACAATAAACCCTATGTCACTCTCACGATTTTTACGAATCCAATGACACGTCATACGCTAAAATCCATCAAGCCGTTTGGGCTGTAGGTCGTGCCAAAGAAATAGACATACAAACATACTTACATACATACATACATACTTACATACATACATACATAAATACATACATACATACATACATACATACGCTCGAAAAACATAACCCTCCTTCTGGCGCAGTCGGGTAAAAAGATTACCGATTGCCGTTTAGATATTATTGTAAGGTACGAAATTACTAATATAAAAACCGTAATAAAAAAAGTCCCGGGGCTACAGTGCTATAAAGAATGTGTAAAACTTTTAGTTAAAGTGACGAACGACAGCTTGACTTATGTCGTTATGTCGGTATACGTAATCGATCGATCCATTACAAAATGACAAATGTGAAATGTGTCAATTATACGTAAAACGGTTCCGTGTGTTACTTGTCGCTTACGTCTTTAATACACAATACTGATTCGCGGAAAAATGTTGTAAGCGACAAGCGCTTTAAAGTACCTTTTCATGTAAACATAAATGTACTTTCAAATAACTATCTCGTTATTTACGATTCATTGCAAAATGTGATATAAAAACACATAAACAAAAGTGACATGTATTGTTTTTATACAGGGTGTAAATTACGAATGAAAAAATTTTTTGGACCAAGCTAAAATTAATTTACTTAATAAAAATTTCGAATGAATTTCATAATAGACTCCGTAGGTAGTTGGTTCTATCTGTGGCGGATTCTTTGAAAACTTAGGTAATCATTTTATTTTGCACAAACCGGATATATAGGGTCCAACTTAATATGCCGACACTTTTTTAAGGGGATGATCAGACCATTAAACTGAACAACTTTCTCTCAGCAGATAATTTTTTCGCAATTTTGATGTAGGTCCCATCAAAATTGCGAAAAAATTATCTGCTGTCCCATATACTTGGCTCAAGTAGGTTTGCAGTTTTGTATGGAGGAGCCGATTTTTTTATCGCGATGTCGATGTTGGTCCCATAGAGAAATTTATTCAGTTTTGACGGTTTGATCATCCCCTTAAAAAAGTTTCAGCATATTAAGAAGGACCCTATATTTAACGAAAGAAGGAAAACATAATTATTAGGGCATGTTTTTAGGCGAGAGCTTCTCCAATTTCTCACCTAAACATTAAACACACTTCTCCAATTTCATATTGGGGAATAAACGGAATAAAACACGGTGTTGGAAAAAAAAGAGTCATGTCGAACACCAGGCATTTGTTTTCTGTTTTTACTCGTTTTCACTATACAACGTGTTATGAAAAAACGCAAAACCTCATACACCCCAACTGATTTATATGAAAATAATTAGATTGAAACAATAAGTTAGTTATTTTGATAGTTAAAATTTAAAGTTATTCGCATTTTAAGTTTTGAGGCAAAAATGATTTGTTCTCATGTCAGAAATGAATGAAAGCGCTAACATGCTCGTGGATACATTTTAAGAATCTTGTTTTGGTAGTAATTAGGGTGAGCGTGCCTGTGCCGTGGGTTGAGATCGAGTTCAGTAAATTTTACAAACAAATTATTTAATATTTTGAAAAAATTACCTGTGTTGAAACCATGATAATTCGATTCTGCGTTCGATTCTAAAAAAACTACTTTCTAGTTTTGCGTTTATTTATTAACACGTTGTACATGAAGGGTATAAAGGAACCTATCTACTACCTATGTAGGTAGATCCTGCATTCAGTGAGTTTCCAGAGCATAATTAAATTAAGTTTGAAATGAGACTGCAAATTAGTTTACATAATTTTCTTTGTTTTATGCAAATATTTTTTAGCAGCAGCAGCGTTGCGTTTATGTTTTTATGTTTTAAATTGGACTTAATTAGGTCTATGTTCAATGCTTCGGTTACACTGACACGTGAATTTTACTTAAGAGGTTTCCCCGACCGAACGACCTTGACCCTTTCAGAGCCACCTCACCTCTACTAAACTACGTCATTTTAGTATACCTATTTTTGACTGGCTTGTCCTTCATAATGTCACTGTGGTGCCTTCTAATTCAAGGAAATCAAATTCGAAAATCATAAGAATTCGCAAAAAATTTTACAATTATTTAATTAACTCATTAAATATTGGTATTAAAAAAAAAATTTTCTTCATAGCATTTTAGATCTTCATATTGTATACACAATGGTGTGTGTCGCAAGTAAAATTAACTTCAACTTATAAAGTAGATGCACATAATACAGATTTTCTTCCAATATTTAGGCTTTTCTTTGAACACAGGATTCATATGTATTTTATAGAAAAATATGAAATATGATACATAGCAAACAAAGCCGAGATGTTGAAGATCATTCCTATATTTTTCATTAATTTGTATGTCTTGAAATAACGAGAAGATAGCTTTTAAAAACCAGCAAAATATGGTCCTGCCCTGCGTTTACCTATGGGAAGCGTCTTAAGAGGTATATAACCTTATTAAGGTAATGTATCCTGAAATAAAAGACGTATATTTTTTTGACGCTTATAAGAGTCCTTAACAATATCTTTTTTATTACAGTATAATATTTCTGTTCCACCCCAGATAACTTTTTACCCGACTGCGCCAGAAGGAGGGTTATGTTTTTCGAGCGTATGTATGTATGTATGTTTGTATGTCTATTTCTTTGGCACGGCCTACAGCCTAAACGGCTTGATGGATTTTAACGTTTGAGGTGTCATTAGATTCGTAAAAATTGTGAGAGTGACATAGGCTATATTATTTTAATATGGCGTCTGCGAAATAAAAAAAAGAGGGAGAATAAACACATTTTTTTCATTAAAATTAGAATATGGGTATCAAATGAAAGGTAGTGATTTGACGATTCCAAAAATATATATATTATAGTATTTTTATGTTACCGTTTCGACACAAGACTAAAAACTATGAAATAAACTAAATTATTACGATAAACAAAAAACCCGACTGCATAATTACTAAGTCTCGTATTTACTATAACAGGAAATCCGTACCGAACGACCCTTGCACTGGCATTATGGTAAATAAGAAAACATCCTAATCCCGTCCTTTTCGCTGTTAAACAATAATAGTAAAGTTAACTCTCCATTTTACCCATAAGTACGATAAAACCATAAATAATAATGCTTAGCTCGCCTTTTCCCGTTACTTTTCCGTCACCGTTCATTGAACAAAAAAAACTCAAAGTTTTGTGTAGGTTGCGTTTTTTTAGGTTTGTAAATTATGCCTTTATGTCTATATTCATAAAGATGGTTTATTTCCAGGGGGCCCTCGCATGTCACCCCGAGAAAATGACAAAAATCAAGACGTGTCTGTCTTTGCCACTATACTAATGCGAAAGCGAACGCGCATGACGGATTTCTGGTTTTGTCGCGTTGTCGTGCGAGGCATGCTAGCCCTACAATAAAGCGAGTTGGACCAAATAGGTCACTGACTTACAAAGTCGAAACGTCAATTGAAAACTTTCCATCAGCTCTTCGATTCAAAGATTAACTCAGGAACTCAGATTATTGAACAAAACCTTTTGTCCTATAAACTGTGGTAATATTAATATAACAGTAATAGTGAGATAAGAGCTAGTTTATATAATACATAATTGTCTTACAAGATTGTAAGAAAATTGTGAATTTTCTATGCAACATGCTGTTATTTAGTATTTGTCTCTGTTGGTAAGGTCGTCTTTTTTTACTAAGTACGACCATTCATCAACATCATCGATATAATGGCGTAGTATATGCCTTGTAAATACCTTCTGATAAGATTAATGATTTGTGAAAAAAGTATAATGTGCCCGACAAAAATGTATTGAGAATAAATGCGTGAGAGAGATTGTCAGTCCTTCGGGGCCCCCTGAGAATGGGGGTCCTGGGCACGGGCCCCGTGCGTATGGTGAAGACGGTATTGTCTGTTGGGTATTTACTCGCTGTTTATATAACTGGTAGGTATTTGAGATACCAACACAAGCACTTTGATAATCCTTACCCTTTGATTAAATAAAAAAATAGGAAGATAGGTGACGTTCTTGCATTACATACTCGAAAAATGGACCTGCCTTCCATGTATCTTATGAGTGAAAAGTAACGCCGTGTGATTTGTTTTTTCTTTTTGAATGATTTGTACAACGAGTAAAAGCAAACGAAGGCATTGTGGTACCTTTATTCCGCCTAAAATATAAAAAAAAGTTATTCAATCACGCAATGCCGCTCGTATTGCAACTAAGGAAATTAGGCGACGGAGGCTCAATTTTTGCGGTCCATATGCTGTAGGCCAGTCACATATCTTCCTGTTTTAATTTAATCAAAGTCCTTACCTTCAATTTTAAACTTCATTTTCTTATTTCTAAATCGAGCTTACTTTATAGTAGGCTGATCTCCATACTCCTTTACCTGAAATGAAAGAAACACGTAATTTTAACATCAAAATTACCATCTTTACAGTAAAATCTATATATATAAAATTAATCCCTATTTCCCTTGGTCACGGCATCACGCCTGAACGGCTGGACCGATTGCGATGAAACTTTGGTGGGTTGTTGTGCATATGCCAGGGAAGGTTTATAAACAAAAAAAAACGGCCAAGTGTGTGTCGTGTAGGTGTAGGGTAGGTGTAGGGTAGTTGTAGATGTAGAGTAGGTGTAGGGTAGTTGTAGGGTAGGTGTAGGGTAGTTGCAGGTGTAGGGTAGGTGTAGGGTAGGTGTAGGGTAGGTGTAGGGTAGGTGTAGGGTAGTTGTAGGGTAGGTGTAGGGTAGTTGTAGGGTAGGTGTAGGGTAGTTGTAGGTGTAGGGTAGGTGTAGGGTAGTTGTAGGGTAGGTGTAGGGTAGGTGTAGGGTAGGTGTAGGGTAGGTGTAAGGTAGGTGTAGGGTAGGTGTAGGGTAGTTGTAGGGTAGGTGTAGGGTAGGGAAAATGGCAGAACAACGTCTGCCGCGTCAGCTAGTTTTAACATAAAATTACCATCTTTACTGTAAAAATACATTATCAAAATGTTTAACTTTGGGGTATGTTTGTTAGTAAGCACAAATATAAATAGATTTCACATTCGCACCCTTGTCGAAGAAGGTGCGAAGTGCAAATTTACGATTATCTCCATTTGGTCCCTTTTCTCTAACGAGCTTTTTTGTCTCGTTTGTCAGCAATTTACAGGTCGATTCCTTTTTATTGTTCTTGGGAGAGGTGAATCGTTGTTAATAACTGCTGATTCTTTAACAGGGCACTTTTCGAATTTAGACATTTAAACTCTCTCATTCTTATCTAAAAGATGTATCTCTGACCCTGAAGACTGCATCCCTGATCAAGGAGGAGGTGTTCAAATCTATTTTTAATGGGACTTTTAAATTTTTTGTGACTGTGGTACTGGCCTCAGCCTACCTGTGTGCTGCCCCCTAGACAAAGTGAAATTCTATTGGCGTTGACGCTAGTAGAAAATGACAGAATCTAAGAGGAAGGATCTCTCTTTAAGACTAGACTCTATGGAGATCCTTCCTCTGAGGTCTGTATGTATAAATAAACGTATTTAAAAAAGAACTACCTATTTATTTAACAGTCGTAAATCTTTCTTGTTTACACTCGTTTCACGCAAGAACGACATTTGGAACGAATTGATTTTTTCAGAGATTTGAAAGCGAAACGTCGTGATTTGCGTCTCATTTAAATATTAATGGACTTGGTCCTACAATACATTAGTTCATTATCATCGTCATGGGCATAATAATTTGTGTTTATATTAGTTACAAATGATTAACCACGAAAAAAAAGATTTGAATTAAAAATTACAACAATATTCTAAAATTTTAATGGTATTATTTGAACAAAAAATGTAATGTAATATATAAGGTCTAACAAAATTAGCTGAAACTATTTTAAGGGGATGATCAGACCATCAAACTGAACAACTTTCTCTATGGGACCAATATCGAATTCGCGAAAAAAAATCTGCGGTTCCATACAAACTCAATCGACCTAAATGTATGGGACCACAGATTTTTTTTTCGCGATTTGATGTTGGTCCCATTGAGAAAGTCCTCTTGTAAGAGGATGATCTGACCACCAAACTGAACAACTTTCTATATGGGACCAACATCCCATACATTTGCCTCAAGTAGGTTTGCAGTTTTGTATGGAACAGCAGATTTTTTTTTTCGCGATTTGGATCTTGGTGCCATAGAGAAAGTTGCTCAGCTTGACGGTATGATCATTCCCTTAAAAAAGTGTCAGCATATTAAGAAGGACCCTATACAACGTGTTAATGAATAAGCGCAAAACCTAATACACCCCAACTGCTTTATAACAAAATAATTAGATTGAAACAATAATTTCATTATTTTGATACTTAAAATTTAAAGTTGTTCGCATTTTAAGTTTTGAGGCTAAAATAATGTTTATCATTTCAACAATGAATGAAACCGGTAGCGTGCTCATGGATACATTTTAAGAATCTTGTTTTGGTAGTAAATAGGGTGCGAGTGCCCGTGCTGTGGGATGAGATCGAGTTCAGTACATTTAAAATATCCCAAACAAATTATTTAATATTTTGAAAAAAAAAACCTATGTTGAAAATATTATAATTCGATTCTGCTCTCGATTCTAAACAAACTACTTTCTAGTTTTGCGTTAATTCATTAACACGTTGTATATTTTAGTTTTAACTTAGTAAATAAATCGTTTGAAAATAACGCTAAACCCACATTTTCAGTAATGCTGTTGCTTGAATACTATTTTTAATAACTGGATAAACTATAAAAAGTATCAAAACGACTACGAAAAACAATGACGTCACTATTCAATTTTTAGTACAATATTTCATACAAAGCACGCGTTTTGACGTTTGATAAAGTGTTGTTAATTTGACTAGTTGGAAACTCGCGGATTACATCAAGTTTGATGCTTGTATGTTTTACCGTTTTTACGATAGAGCGAGAAGAAAAAACGTGGCAAACAATGAAATTCTTTGAAAAAATAGAACAAAAAAATGGACCACATTCGTTATGCATTTCAGCAAAGCTCAAACCAATCTCAGTGTGACCTTTAAAAATCTAGATTTAAACCCGAAAATAGTTATCAAAATGTCACATGACCCAGTTTTCAGTTCTTGATTGGTTAAAGGCTGTCGCACACTGCGTCGGGCAAGGGCGTGCACTTTTAGCATGCAAGGCTTCTCAATGTGATGTCTGTCACTAAAAGACATTTTTATTTTTAGGTGCTTTTGTGGTAGGGTCTTCAACTCTGCCATAAATGGTCTCTGGAATTGGCTCTCTAATCATCATCATTATAATCACCATATCAGCCGATGGACATCCACTGCTGTACAAAGGTCTCCCCCAAGGACCGCTAGAACGACCGGTCCATGTTTACTATCATTTTAACTATCAAAATAATGAAATTATTGTTTCAATCTAATTATGTTTTTATAAATCAGTTGGGGTGTATGAGGTTTTGCGCTTATTCATTAACACGTTGTATAATCACCTCATTTTTTATTTATCCCTTCTGCTGGCCATAACTGCCCCCGAAATAAAAATTAAGCTTAATAATTTAATTAAAATATTTTTTTATTATAATTTAAGCACAGACCACTAAGACTGGTCTGTGTTAAAATTATATGCATTGTATAACACTGCCAAATTCGGAAGGCCAACTAAGTTTGCAAAGTTGGTTATGTTATGCAATATTCCGTAACCGGCGTATGACTTGTCAAAGGCCGTCTCCATGTAGGGTTAATTGCGACTTTGAAACTAGTCACTCTACTAATAGGCATGTAATTAATTTAAATGTTTTGTGCCGAATGAGCATGGGGTTAAACGGTTAGATTATCAGACCATCAAACTGAACAACTTTTTCGACGTCGGCCTATGAAACCAACGTAGGCTTACTGCTCATTGTGTACAATACCTTATGGTGAAAGAGAACACAGCCTTCTAATAACAGGCTACCCCTCAAATGAAAGAACAGGCAGATGCTACAAACATCTCTGTGTATGTGACGCATTTTATTTTCTTTTTCCAACGAACCTCAAACACCCACAACAAATACGGCCAGCAAAAACAAACAAAAGTGTCAAACAAAAAATCTATTTGTTGTGTTTACACTGTTTACAACAAAAACGTTAACACATTAGTTTCTATTTGTTCATTTGTGGGTCGATTACGTTTTATAGTGTTTCTTCGTCATTACGAATACGTCATTATAATAACGGATAGTTATAAAAAGTTACTTACCGTGTAGTACCGGCCTGGAATGAAGGACCTCCCTTCTTCCCGTGGGTATCGTACGAGGCGAATAAGGGATTAAAGGTTTGTATGCAGTGTTTATGTGAGCGAAAGGCTAGCTACCTCTCACCACTTTACACACACTTTACACCTCTTTACAACATCGTGCAGTTAAGGGTGGACGCATTATCTATCCGCGGCGAAGGAGCCCGAAGGAGAGGAATGCAATGAATTTACTTTTTGACTATTCGTCCGATTCGCCGCGGATAAGTTTTAGCAAAAACTAAAATATGATTCTTCTTTCGTGTCCTAATGATCAGATCCCATGACGATCACGAAATATTTGCCAGTCAGCAATATTGAGACGGTCGTGGTCACAGGCCACAGATTAATGAGGCTCTTTTCATGCACTCCATGATAAACGTGAGGATGAGGCCAAAAGTGAGGGAAGAAAGTAGCAAGATGATGATTAAAACCTTCAATACGCTGAAAGTCAGTCACGTCTCCATTTTAAGGACTGCGTAAAGCGAGACATGAATATGACCACGTTTTCAATCAACAACAGTGGCTTGCGACTTGTGGAGGAAACATTTAGCGGAGGGAAGAGCTGTGCACAACAGGGCGTGGTGTATTTCCATGATGAAAAGCGGGAAAGGATGATCGAGTTGTAAATCCAACTGTCATAGCAAACTTAAATTTGTCTCGCCTTATATTTGGCCGTACCTGTCGCTCTTGTATCGGGCTTTATAGTCACGAGCGTAAAAGCCGCTGCTTGAATCATCTTTTATAGATGGAAAGTCCAACTATTGCGATGTGTATGAGCATTGCTTAATTGTAGGGAGTTTACGTATGCACTATTTTAGTTTAACACGCCCTGTTGAGTGTTGCCAGGAAGAGAATTCTAGTTACCCTCCAGGTTAGGATAATAATATTTCTGGCAAACTTTACTCTTTTTGCTGACGGTACTCTACGTACGATGTTCACCACATCGCGTATTGTTTATGTAACATGCTCTCTTTAATACGTGTTTTTAACTGCTACTGGGCCAAACAACCTTTTTATATTTTTGGCTAATTGCCCGCACATTTTGGTCATTTCGTAATTATGAGGAAACTTAATGATCTAAACCACTAATCATATAATGGGTTTTATTATAAGGTTTTGTTACTAAATCTTATTAGGTATTTTATCTAGGAAGTACTGTAATGTCTTTGCACTGGAGTGCTATTTTTGACTTTCACACATTCTAATCTATTTCGTGTACGAAAAAAATAACATAAATGGTTTGAAATTTGTTCGGATTTGTGCGAAATTCAAAAATGCCACCCCTGATTAGGCTCAATGGCAGTAAGCCTATAGGTAATCTCCAATAAGCGGCGCGGTCTGGGCGGATACTGCATTAAATTCGTGATAATATCATTACAAGATGTATTTAGTAGTTCCTACATGTTGACGTTTCGAATTTGGGACATTCCTCTTCGGACTGATCAGAAATCCTGCTATATAAAACTTCCAGGGTTTACGATTGGGAATGTCAAGTTTTTTTTTGGGATGCCTGAATGTAGGGTTGTAAATAGAAAAAAAAAACATTTTTGTTATGAAAAACGAGATAGGCACCTTTGTTTCTTTCCACCTAGGAAAACTACACATCAACCTGGCCATTAAGAACAAAAAATTCAATATGTCAGAATTAGACATTTGATGTTGCCGTTTTTGTTTCCAGTTGTTTTTTTCTTTTTTTAATATTTATCCTTTCGGAAAGGCAATGGGAACTAGCCCTTACAGCCATTGTCATTAGTTGTAATTTTCATTGTACCTAACCTAACCTACCTAACTCTTGAAATGCAAGGGTGGTTCAAACATTCCAATTAGATGAGTTTTACACGAGGATTAATCCAAATCAAACGGGAGCGCCTATCTTTATTTCTCACTTTAACTATATTGCTCTCTATTAGTGGCATATTATTAAACTAATTCCACCACATTAACACAATAATAACCACGAAAAACGAATTTAGAAAATTAAGAAACAAAGCCCGTCCTTTTCTTTTCAACTCCCACGCAAAACTCTTCTTTATAATGAATATCTGATCTTGGAAGCTCGCACGATGCCGCCAAAATCACCATGTATGAATTTTCTTGAACCAAAATGTATGTTCTGTTATCGTGTTTATTTGAGATTCCTGTTATATTGGTCGCTTTACACAACTGTTTGGTACACAATCCGCACGAAATTATGTCACAAATATCACTAAAACCAATTATTTACGAATATCAAACAAGACCAAACACAGCACAAACAATGGCGCCAAACAAACTCCCTCGTTTCCAGTTGAGTTAGAAAGAGAAGCCAGATGATTTTTTTTTTTTTATTTAAGCAAAGGTTTTTCTCCACCGCATTCGAATGATTTTTTTCGCGACCACTTTTGCCATTTACAAATTACATTTAAAAATTCAATTAATATTTATATACTCGATGAAATGCAAACAAAAATTAAATTAGTTTCATAAAATGATGTCTTCGAAACGTAAAAATATAAAATAACCAAAAAAAACTTGACACACCGAATTGTAACAAGGCTCATCATCAATCATCATCATACGTATCTGTGGTCGTATGTATGTATCTGGGGTCTGCCTACTGGTGCCTCACGTGTTTTTGTTGTAGGAGGACTTCGAGCCTAACTATTTTGGTACACTCCATCAGACAGTATTTCCGAGCATGTTGACCGAACTTTCAAATCAAACTAATTGGCTTCGCGGGTCACATAGCTGACAGGGAGTTAGCCATCGGCAGATAGGTTTAGGTCATGAAGTTATTATAATTTAATTATTGAACTATTAGCAAAGCGAGCTCGGCTTTACACAGGAGCAGAATCAACAGAAATTTTGCATTACCTACATTTTTTCCCCGAGTTTATTTACGTTTATATTTTAGCCGTGGTGGTCCAGTGGTCAGTCCAGTGGCGAGTAACCTTGCCTGCCGTGCAGGAGGCGATGGTTTGATCCCCGTCCAGGCCGACTCGTACCAATGAGTTTTTCGGAATTTATGTACGATTTGTAACACCACTGGCTTTTCGGTGAAGGAAAACATCGTGAGGAAACCTGCATGCTTCAATTCCGAGGCATGTATTGTACCTACTGTCCATTACAAGTGGCGACGGGCTCAGCCCCCGGACAGAGTTTCCGTACTACTGGTGAAACGTGGATGTTATGAGGTTTCAGAATATCTCTGACTACCCCCTCGGGGAATATAGTCGTGAGCATATGCTATGCTAACTTTATGGTTTAGGTAGAGGACATAATAATGTTTTACAGGCCCGTATAAAAAATATGAAAGTAAATCCTGAAACATTAAAAACCGTTTATAATCATTAATCATCAAAGTGGAATTGAAATTCTATTTCAGTTCAAAATTTTACTTATAATATGTACTTTTTTGAAAATCGTGAATAATTTTTGAACTTTTCATAAAAATTTAAATACTAATTAAACTAATAATACCTAAGTATTATTAACGACCAATTAGTACGAACAGTTCCCGAGTTACAGTTACCAATTTATTCAGTTATCGATTCTTGAATTCAGTTCAGAGAATCCGTTTTCTGTGTATTTAAGTAATAATTTAGTTTTTGGTGCTGGTTCAATTCGACCAATTCTACAAGCCATTATTAATGTACTTATCAACTTATTGACGATGAATGCTTAGATTTTTCTGAGTTAAACACGCATACGGATGAACATGATTCGAAAATGCGGACGAACAAATCGGATTATTTTAAAGTCCTTTTTGTTTAAAGAAAAACGAATACAATGTAAATGTATGTGCGAATGTATGTTCTGTTATGGTGTGCAATAAAGTATAATTGAATTGAATTGAATACAAGTACAAAATATACACTAAACTGTTCGATCAAACCAATAGTGAGATTTCGTGACATTGGGCTCGACACAACCCATAAATTCAAAAAGTGTATTTTTAGTGTAGGTAAATGCGTTAATTTGTGCTTGATTGCGTTGGATTCATTTAAAAATGTTGCTATATTTCAGCAGAGACATGTTTTTCTTAATTAAATCCACTTTTCTCGTAATTTTACAAAGCTGAAAAAAATAAATTACGTGATATTTACCTCTCCCCCACGTGAGATTTGGCTCGATTTCCCCCTGTCCAAAAAACCTCACGTAATTAATGGACGCCCCCATATAGTAGGGGAAATCTAAGGATTTTTGTATGGAGAAGGTTGCATTAATTGCACTTTTGGTGAAAATTTGGAATATAGTAGATAAATACCTGAAAAACATAAATTCTCAATAATCCCCGATTTTTTATTGTGTATTATTGAATAATTAAGACATTTACAAAACATTAAATTTAGGTATGAACAAAAAAATTTTAACTGGTTTTTTTTGTACAGGATGGCTTCATTCAATACGTTTTATTTATAACATTAATAATCCTCGGTTAATATCGTAAATTTGAGTAGATATTTAATATTTTGTAAGTCTTCAAAAATTATAACATCAAAACTAAATTATTTACTGTTTGTTTGTACACATTAAATTTGCCTTGTAATAATTAACTTTCTCTTTTGCTAGTATGCTGGAAGAAATATCTTTCGAAATAAGCTTGCCCTTTGTACATTTATATCGATTTTAAGATATTTCTCAGGTTCCTGAGCCAATATAACCAAAATCTTGACAAAAGTATTATAAACTAACAGTAATATTATTTCGAACACAATTTACTAAAGTGTCTTTAATGCAATCTCAAACCTTATTTTTCCTAGACTAATAGATGAGTGTAGAAAACGAATGGAGGTCAAACAATAGAGATAAACAACAGGATATTGTATTCTAAATGCTATGCTAACCACGGCCCGGGTTCAAACTTCATGGCTACCCATTTGAATTTAGGAGGCTATCCTGACCATCTGGGCCGTAATTAAGCTGCCACCTTTAGGTAGACTATGACAGGACAGATATTAGAATAGTGAAATCTTTAATATACAGGGTGTAAACTTAATTGCGTTACATATTATAGGGGGTGCTTTATACCATCAAGCAGAACGAATTTCACTATGGGATTAACATTACAATCGCGAAAAAAAAGAATAACCAATAGAAAGAGAACTTCAATGTCTACTCAACCTAAATGTATGGAATGGCTGTTTTCCAATGGTTAGGTATTTGTTGTTGCTGCCTTGCCTTCACCCTGTATATAGGCTCTCTCTAAATATGCTGACACTTTTTTAAGGGGATGATCAGACTGTCAACTGAACAGCTTTCTCTATGGGACCAACATCGAAATCGCAAAAAAAATCAGCTGTCCCATACATTTGGCTCTATTAAGATTGCAGTTTTGTATGGAACAGCAGATTGTTTTTTCGCGATTTCGATGTTGGTGGCACGGAGAAAGTTGTTCAGTTTTACGGTCTTATCATCCCCTTAAGAAGGACCCTGTATATAAGGAGCGACTAAGAACTGTTGGCATAAGAAGTGTATTAGTTACTCTATGCTGTGGGACCACGATCGATCCTCAGCTTTGACTAATTATTATAAGGACTAGCCTTGCGGTAGCATTTCCCCTCTGCCACGGTATAAGCACTATTGATCTTGTGCATTTACATTCAATTTTACACCTTGTCACTAAACGAGACAGCATATGATTGCGAAATAATAACTTAGGACGTTTGGGGTTCACACGAGACTACTTTTCATGATTTTTGACATTCAAAATTAGAATCTAAAGTTATGGGGAATAAAATCCAAAGTTGCGGATTTCATGTTACCTCGCCCCCGCAAAAAGTGGCAGAAATGTTTGTTAGTAGAATTACACGCGTAACCAGTCCACATATAAATAGTCAAAGATCCTCAGGCAACAGCAACACACCTACCCTGGCGGAAGATCTTCCTTTTCAATGGAGGAACCTTCCCAAGTAGTTCTCCACAACTACAAACAAGATACGTAAAAAATACCAACCAAGTATACTAAAACACCAGCATTATGTTAACATTATGTTTTTCAGTTTAGACCAGTCTTTCATATTATTTCCGCATCAAGAATCCTTGCATTTTAACTTTTAAGTACATTCCGAGTCTTCTGCCCCAACTCCTATGCCATTGACGTATGTACGACAATGGCATGTTACACGCGACTTTGAAGAATAACTTTTGTAACACAAAGTGTTGTCGCAATGCGACAGGTGTATTCGTAGTAGTAGGGATTCGCCGTTTCTTTCAGATTCAGAGGCCTCCACGTGTCGATCGTTTTTTGGTGCACGTGAATTAAAAGCGCGAATCAAAGTAATTGGCCCGCTATAAAGTTTATATTAAAGTAATCCGCGGGTGATATCAAACCGCGAATCAAAATAATTGGGGCGCTATAAAGTTGATATGAAAGTTATTCGCGGGTGATATCAATTAATTCCCGATTTCAATCAATGAATTCGCGGGGTAACATTTATAAATGTAGTAGTAGGGATTCGCCGTTTCTGGACCAATGTTCCTGGGCCAATCTGAGGCCTCGACGTGTCGATCGTTTTTTGGTGCACGTGAATTAAAAGCGCGAATCAAAGTAATTGGCCCGCTATCAAGTTTATATTAAAGTAATCCGCGGGTGATATCAAACCGCGAATCAAAATAATTGGGGCGCTATAAAGTTGATATGAAAGTTATTCGCGGGTGATATCAATTAATTCCCGATTTCAATCAATGAATTCGCGGGGTAACATTTATAAATGTAGTAGTAGGGATTCGCCGTTTCTGGACTACTTGATGTATGTTATGCGGTTTTTATATCAAATTTATTTGAGGTACACATTCAGGGTGGTCCTCGCGATGTTACCTGCGTGAGATTTAAGGTTTTTTTTTTTTTCAAAGCGGCCAAACACAATGAGGTGATCTATTGTTTAAGGGTATTCTTAAGACCGTCCGTTACAGGCTTCGACAAGAAACCGACTCATCAAAGAGGCTGGGAACTATTGTACATTGATAAGCGTGGTATTTACAACGATTCTTTATAATTATTTCTTAATAGTGTTTCTTGGGCAATAGCGTACACGTTTTAACAAGAAATCGACTTCTTAAGTGTCTCCATAAAATGCATGTTTGTGCAAGTTATTTATTGTTCAATGACCATCTATAAAATGTTGCACTCGCTGATGTTCGAGTAAAGTATTATGCAGATTGCGAATATTGTTATTTTTAAAAAGAAATAGGTTTTTTAGGTATAAAAATTTATTTAAAAAATATAGTTTTCAACATTTCAGATATTAGTAAATCATTATACAAAGCGTCATCATCTGAAAACATTTTAATAAAGTTAGACATCGAGATACCCTTATATCTAAAGTGAATGTATACTAAACAATATAAACCACAAACTGAACTTAAATAGTGTTGTATTACTTTACTATTGTAAATACTTCTTTTCGTATTTCTCTCCAAAAAAGTAGCATGATAACCAGTTGGCTTTCGACCAAAGGAATCAAAATATTCCCCCACGCCGTCAACATTTATAAAAATAGCGACCCAATGAGAACCAGGCTTTGTATCAGGATCCAAATTACTAATCAGATAACATGGTAAATGGACCCGTACTGGTATTCGATTGGCTGCAAAAACATTAAATTCCAGACGTGAATCAACTTTTTTCATACATTTTTGAATATCTTGTGTATTCATTTTACCTATTCTATTCAAAACGAATTAATAACGTTTATTTACTAAACATTTGAAGCTTACATCAGTGATGATAAACGCTAATTAAAAATACATAGTGGTGTTTAGCATTTATATTTATTTTACACTTAACTATTGTAGTCTATAATAACATCACGGTTTTTATTTATTTCAATAACACTGTCAAATTCAGCGTATATCATACAGTTTACAGTTGTTTCAAGAGATTTATCAAAT
Source organism: Agonopterix alstromeriana (assembly GCA_963924505.1). Lineage (NCBI taxonomy): Eukaryota > Metazoa > Arthropoda > Insecta > Lepidoptera > Depressariidae > Agonopterix > Agonopterix alstromeriana. The sequence goes on along the minus strand of OZ004665.1, from coordinate 3,036,124 downwards.
CGAACTTCCAATCGAACACTACCACGTTTTATTATATTCCAATGAGACTGTGCGTTTGCGCATAAATCAGGAGTCATATCAAAAGCCATTAAACAATATCCATTTGCAAAACTTTCTTTCGATATTGAATTTCCATCATTCAGGAAATGAATACCTGTTCCTGAGAATAAAGTGTGATATGCACTTGTAAATACATTAGTACTAAAAGATGTTTGTAATGTTCTTGATGGTATTTGATGGCCGTCTACATATAAGCTAAATAAATTAACACCGTGATTACTAAAGTTAAAGGGATTTGTATTAAGACTACCATTGAATGCTCCATTATTTACGAACCCAACTACACATCGCTTAGGTACTTGACCCAGAAATATATTGTCTATGGCTTTTCCTTGAATTCCTGCTGGAATTGTTAATACTTTTACTTCTGCACGTGTAATCGGATATTTTGCAGTTGTGGTGGCTAATACTTTTTCATGAGCAAGTAATATTGATGGGTTTATTCTAGCTTTGCGCATTATAAGAGAAGCAGTAGAAATGTGAACGTTGAATTTAGTATCTGACGATGAACACATGAGATTGAAAGTTTCTTTAGTACGTACTAATTTCACACGCAATTCCACACCATTAATTAAAAACTTTTCTTGATTAAATATATCTGCATGTAAATGCCCAATCATTTCAATTGTGTTACTTTCTTTTGCAATGCTTTGTCTTTTCGTAAATCCTTTGTTTGTAGCGTCACATGAATCCATGTTTGACGCTGTATCTTCATACCACAACCCACAAGTAAGATGAGACTCTTTAGCAGCTGGACCATAATTAAGTAAAGTCTCTATATATGCACGATATGCGTAAGTATTATTTGGTGGAGACACAAGTTTTTGGTTCATGTAAATATCTACCTGATTAAAAAGTGAATGCAACCAATTATTTACAGGTGCTACTGCGGTTGCTGCAGCAATGGAGGTTAAATCTTGGTTTAATATTTTAGCTTTTATGTAAAGAAGAGTGTGAGACAAATCGATGTAATCATCACCAGAGCCAGGTACCAAAAATTCAATGGGTCCATCATCACTTAATGATGATATAGGGTTATAATGAATCCACTGTCCACTTTCAATGCTGGTTTGCGTTGATGGTAGTGCAAAGAGGTCTAGCTCTGATTTGATACATTCACAAGAGTGGTTGTGTAAAAACGACATATTTTATTTTATTTTTGAAAAAATATCGGTAATCTGCTTTCTTCGTATTTTTTGAACACCTCTTCGCTGTGATGCTTTCGATAGAGTGATTAGCTTCTTACTTGGTCTAACAATTTTATATCCTGAACCAGACATGATTGAATCAATTTTTTCATCTGCCTTTCTTTTTAAGTTTGAACTAACAGTTTTCAAACGCGTTTTTATAGATTCATCTAAAGGGCGTGCGCTCACCATATCTGATAAAAGACCCATTCCCGCATTTAATGCTTCTTTACCAACAAATTTAGCACCACTCTGTAAAAGTGGAAACACTGATCTGAATAGTCCACCTAGGAAACTTCCAATACCATGACCACGTTGATGAGGTGCGCCTTTATATATAATGCCAACTCCTGAACCAGCTTGATGAGAATAATATCTTTCATAGGGACAAGTCATCATAATATAGTTTTTTAATCACTTTACTCGTTTAAAATGCAGTTTAATTGATGAAGTTCCAAATTGAAATGGTACCCTTTCACCTATACTTGTTCTTATATCTATTTCTATGATATCAAACTCTCTGCGCATTACAGGTACATAATGAGCCGGGGAAAATGTGTTCATTTTATATGCACCATATGTGTATTTTGAAGGATCTAATGGAATTATTCTTAATAAGAATGCCATGACATCTCCAACTATTTGTGGTTGAATTATGTCAGAATAAATAAAAAGTTGTGATGGCAAACCTAGATACAAATTTACAGGATATTTTCCTATCCCACTGCGAATAATATTTGTGTTAGGTTCAAAGCCGAGTTGTAAGCTAAGTCGAGAGGTAAGTTTGAGGCTACTTATACTTTTCTTCAATGCTGTGACCTTTACAAGTTTTGATATTTCATCATATTGAAATTTTACTTTATCTCTGATTAAGCTATTCTCATTGAAAGCACTTAAAAATGTTTCGATGCTATCATAGTTCGTAGCAGGTATATGGGATTTGTAGTCCAATGTGCTCCGCAGATCTTCATTAGATTCGATTGGTACATGTTCCTTTTTCTTAACGTATATGACATTCTCGTGATCTTGAACGTTTAATATTGTGCATGGATAGTGACATTCCACCAGCCCAACCACCCATTCCCCCTCTAGTTTGATTGTTTTAGGTAATTTTGTAAAAAAATTTGATGTTACATTATCAGGAAAATATGACATTGAACTATTACTTAGCAAAGTTATGTAGAAACTATCTTCAATCATATTTTTCTAATGCTGATGCGCGTATCCAACTATTAAACTTGTCAGGATAACCTTTCCACTTAACAAACAATTCCTTTCTGTTACCTGAATAGCGAGTGCGCAGGATTTTATCAATTTTGTATGCAATGGTGGGGTCATATAATACTTTTTGTAATTCTTTTTCATAAAAAGTTCCTACGATAGGCTCATTTTGCAGGTCTTTCAGGGTATATACTACCTTAGGTTTTCTATTAATTATGGAAGATATTACAAATAGTTCATCACTCCAGTTTGTTTCGTATCCTTTCTGAAAAATATGTTTATATTTAGTAATTCTAACATGATCACCGACACCTAATTTTGGAGATTCCATGATATTATTTCGATTTTTTGGTCTATCATACAAGTTGCACCAGACGGTCATAATATTGCTAGAATTAACATCACATGGACTCATTTTTATGCTTGAATGATAGCTGTGATTATATGAATTAAGTAAATCTTGCAAGATATTCACATATCGATATGTATTTTTATGAGTAAAATAGCGCCACATTTTCATTTTTAGGGTTCTTTGGAACCTTTCTACAATACTGGCCTTTATATCAGGATTGTTCGTAGTGTAGTAGTTAATATTATTACTTTTAAAGTATCCCTTTACGTCTTTTGAAACAAACTCAGTGCCTTTATCTGATTGTATATGTCTAGGAGTAGCTTTTGCTTCAGCAAATATACTTTCGAAGCATGTTTTAATTGTTTCTGAATTCTTTTTCTTCAGTGGCCTTGCGAAAGCATATTTACTGAAGACATCAATAACACACAGAATGTATTTAAAACCATCATTATATTGACAATAAGTTCGCATGTCACTCAAATCAGCTTGCCAAAGTTCATTAAAATTAGACAAAATATATTTATTCCTAGGAAATTTTCTATGCACAGGTTTATGCAATGTGTATGTTTCTTGTGATCGAAGCCAATCTTGTACTTGAATTTTGTTCATTTTACCTTTCATAGATTCAGTAAGTTTGTTAACGCTGCCGTACCCCGCTGGGTGAGCAACATCATAATAAATATCTTCTATGTTCAATAGGGGGTCCATCTTTCCCAATCGATTCTTCTTTTTTCTCTAGCTCTAGACGATACTGGTGTACGTGTTGGAGTCTCCTTTAATTGCTCTATAGTATAGTTTTTAAGGTATTCTTGGGTCTCACGATTACCAATGCATGACAAGGGTACCCCAATATCAATCAAAGTTTTTGCAAATTCTTCCCATGCTAAAGGTTTTGGTCTTTTTAGTTTTCTTAATATGTCATTAATTAAATCAACAATATTACTGTTAGGAATAATTTTATTGTTAATAATGATAGTACCTTTACTATCCCATTTGATTTTATCTGGATTTTTTAAAATACAATCTAATAAAAATTGACCCTTTTGCTTGAATGTTTTCGGTATTAATCTTAGCAAATAAGCATGATCGTATACGTGCAACACATCTTCTTCTGAAGAAACCTCTCTTTCTACTGGTTCGGTTTGTGTTTGTGCATCAACTTTCTCATGTTTTATTTTATCGACAACATCACTAACTATCGATAATTTTAATGGTAATTTGTTTTGATCACTAAAGTGAAAATATCGCTGAAGTGTTTGATAGTATAAAGACCATTTTTCACGATCATCCAATTTACTACTAATAATTTTATCCATTTCCTTATCCAACCGTGAAAGGGTATCATCACTAGAAGTCTCCCTTTTTTTCAGATTTTCTATTACACTTGGATCAACAAGTATCATTTTCTTTGTATTCTCCATTTTACTTGGTTATTGTATTTATTAATGTAGAAAGAACTGCACCTAATATGATAGGCAGAAACGCACCACCCTTCTGAACTATTAAACGCCTCCTAGTTTTGTTTTTGCTTTTGGTTATTAACTTTCTAAGAACGTTCTTGTGTTTCTTCAGTATAGATTTATCTTTATCTTTTAACGGTACTTTGCCCTTTAAAACGTTGAATATACACTCACTTATGCAGTTTATTTCGTCTTCTCCACAAATTTTTAATAATGCGTCTCGATATTTGGGTTTGAGATTGAGTAGTGCTTTTAATAGTCCATGATGCGTCTTTACTCTTCCAATCATTATTTTATACTGTTCTTTTATGATTGATTTCTATTTGATATCACTTGAGAAAAAACAGTTCAGTTTACATATACTGATAACAGATTCCTTGGTCTCCTTTATATCAATTTTATTTTCAAATGTTTTCAAAATGCATTCACAAATATATTTTATTTCTTCGTCGCTACAAACCTCTAACAATGCTTCGCGGTATTCTGATTTTATCGTATTTAATGCTTTTAGGAAATTGTGATTAGTTGTTTCCTGTTCTGACATTATTTAGAACTGAATGAAATATGTCGATTAACATCATATTTATACCCCTTCTTTGGAATATAAACTGTACAGTAGTTATCAAATGGAAATATTTTAGTTTTAAAACGATACATATCATCAGTATTTTGTTTGAGATCGATCATCATATACCCGTGAGCTTCCGTAGTTGAATCTTTATATGCCTCTTCAACAAATTTTGAATTGTCAGGATTAACTTGACGAGCTAAATATCGTATTTGTGTTCTATCTCTCGGGTTTTTAAAATAAATTATGTAACTAGAATTCAAAGAAATATCTCGTTGACCTTTACCTTGATGGAATAAGTTTTGAGTAATATAAAATACACTCAGATTCCTGTGATGACTCCCTTTAGTAAAAATATCAACAATACGACCATCTGATTCTCTCATAAGATCATCAATTATAATAAGTCTAGGTTTCTTTCCATCAATCATATTCAAATCTGGAACACCTTGATTATAATTAACTTTTTCTAGATTATAAAGTGGTTGCATTTCATCATAACACCATATTATTTCATGAAATTCTACGTCACATATTTCTTTGCAATGGTTTAGAAAATTTGTTACAAATTTAGTTTTACCACAACCACTTGGTCCAGCTACAATAGTTGTGAAAGGATGGCAAAAATGAATCATAGTAAAATAATTTACTGTGTGTTGGTTTGAAGACGAATAAGTTTTGAATGATTCATTTTAAACAAAGTTCTTACTTTTAAATAAAACAGGTGAAAGAATAATGAAAATAAAAAGAAATTGATAATAATTCATGAATTGTTTATTTTACAAATTAAATTACATTAATATCTACAAAGAACTACTTCTACATTTATTTCAATAATAATGCTAGATATTAAAAAACATGCATTTGAACTATTACATTATTATATACACAAGTAAACTAAAAATATACTATACATCTTAAAATAATAATGGATAGCTATTATATTCTAGAAGAAATTTTAAAAAGACACATAAATACATCGAATAGCAAATGACATACACTTCTATAATGGTACAGAAACTAATAATACCATTGTTTGTTCTGTGTGTTTATTTTGTATCAGCGTTTTCAATCGATTGATTCCGCGATAGGTGATGTTTTTACTATCCTATAATGACCCCACGCAAGAGTATCAGTAGAATTGTCTAATAAATATCGTTTTGTATCGCTGTGTGAGAGTGATATTTTAGTAATTTTTTGAGTAAATATTATGTGTTTTATTGATTTGAATCGTAACATTTCACAGCGTTGAATATTCTTTTCAAATAAACATTTTTTATAATCATCGAGACAAAACTTTTTAGTAACACATTTATTAACGCCTTTTGCTTTAGCAATAATGTTATTATCTTGAACGTCTATTGCGTACATTTTTGATCGAAGACCTACAAACTCTTTAAAAATTTGACCGTTGTTTTCATCTTTGAAAAAACCTAATCGCTTTTTGTTTAATAATGGTAAACCATATTCGTTGTTAAGGGGATAATCCGATGTATCAAAATACAAGTTAAGATCTGATTTTATGTCGTGATAAAAGTTTTCTGTAAAAATTTGATACACTAAACTGTCAGTATCTGTGTAAAGCAGTTTAAGGTTTTCACGATATTTCGTTTTCATGAAATCATAATGAAATTGATACATTAATGTTTTTGATAAATCTAAAATACAAAAACCCAGGTAAATTGGTTTGTTGTATAAGACTTTTGTTTTATTTAACTGTACTGCAACTAAATTCTCAGAGAATATTGATAAACTGTGGAATTCGGGTCTAGCTATTAAAGATTGAACCCCTTGAGTTTTACCACGATTTTGCCAGTGATTCAATAATTTAACGTCAACTCGCTTAGTTACATTTTCCATCGTTTTACCAAATACCGAATTATTCATCAGTTTATAAAAATCTTTATCAAAATCAGAAGATGCTAACGAACGCATACGAGTGTTAAGATCAATATAACTTTTTAACCACGCTGATTGTTCGAATTTCAATATTCTATGGATTTTAAGCAAGCGTAATCCCTTTCTTAAGCACTGTTTTAGATTTCTATAATGAATGACGTAGTTTGTTTTTTTGTTTAAATTAGGAATCAACTTTTTTTCTTTTGTGTTACCTAAACAGACATTTTCCGGACAGAATGGGAAGTCAGAGTGATCGTCATGTAAATCGTTTGGGTATTCTAAATCAACTTCCAAAATAAAACCGTGTTCAGCATCGTCCGAAACATTGTAATCTGTATTTACATCGACCCATTCAAATTTGCCAGTAGGAAGGCTTTGAGACATAGCCCAACCGTAAAGATTATTTGCATCCAGGTACATGAGAAATGAAGAAGGAGAGTTTCGATCGTATTCTGGCATAAATTTATTATTCGCTTTTGCATATCTATTACTGCATTGTGATATACCACCCCGGATATTATTTGCGATGAAAGCAATTTTATCAATGTCAGTTAAAAGTTGTAATTCAATTTTAGTGATAATTAACATGGCATCCCAACTTAATCCTGGTGCTGTGTAATAGTGAGAAGGATCTAATCCATATGTTGTAAGACACACGTTTCTAAAATTTTCAAACACATCAGTTAATAATAAAACGTCTGTTTTTAAGTATAAATCGGAATAATCACCCATGTTCTGACAACCAAAATGATTCCACACATCAATAGCATGTTGGTAATCGTTTTCTGATATGTGATTATCTGTCAGAGAACTATAAAATTTATCGCGAGGGGGAAGTGAAGTTAGTTTTAACGATTCAAATGATGTCATGAATTCATATGGATAGACACCTTTACGTATTAATCTTTTAAAGTCTTCTTCGTTTGGGAAAATTAATTTCAACTCATTGAATTGTTGGGATGTTAGATTTTTAGCTAATTTGTCAAGGCTACTAGACATAAATTTAAATGAATCAAGAAACCTCAACGTCATTGAATGGTTATTAATATGCAATTTTTTCGAAAAAGAAATATATTTCTCTTTGTTCTCAGGGATAACTTCTATGTCACCATCTTCAAAACTTAGTCCATGCACTATAAAATGAGCATCATAGTTGCTTAAGTTGTGGAAAAATATTGGTATGAAATTAGGTGTTTTGTATTTTTCACAACACGAAGGATGAGCAATCCCTTCATATAAACCAGTATGCCAATTATATGAAATAGTAGAATTACCATTTAAATTTTGTGTACAAATAAAACAAACAGTACTTTGGGCGATGTTAGCATTATTTGCTTTTGTTAAAGGTAATGGGGGTTTAACAAAAGCATTTTTTTTGCAAATGATTTCTAAGTCATTTTTAATTAATTTCATGAAGGTTTGTTCACAATCTTTACCTGTATAAGTTCTGTACGTTGATAGGGAATCATTATAAGAACACTTGATAATAGTACCCAAAACTGTACATTTCATGTTTTTGAACATTAGTAGTTGACGATTTATTTGGGTTGTCAGAACAAGTTTGAATTGGGTTTAAAAATGCTTCGAAATCGGCATATACAACAAACGGTAGTCGTAATTTACGTTCATAATTATTGAAAGATATTTGGCTGGAGGGGGTCAATTCATTAAACCAATTTTTCTTTGTATCTTGTGGAGAAGGTAAATTTGTGCACACATGGAAACAATCATTTTCCTGATGCTTCACTAATTTGTTAAGTGATGTAAAATGTAATAAACAGCCATCACAAATATGGAGTGCATGTTCTGATGACGTTAATTGGTTAGATACCAATCGAGATAAATTTTTGATATAACAATAATGTCCTCTGTTACCTTCGGTAATGTATAATAAATTTAAATGCTTAGTTTTCCTACATTTCGTAAAGTGTAACGGACCCACAACGCTGTGTTTTTTACTTTCGGAATTATAATCTAGACCAAAAACATTAACACTTACATCATTCAGTTTTTCAAATTTATAAACATCATTTATTTTGATTGGGAAAGGAAGATTTCCAAATTTCAATTTATTTTTATGAATCGCGTAAGACTTTACCCTGTTAGTATGTTTATTATCTTTTGTTTCATATAATCCGGATAATACAGCCCAACGAAAGCATTCATGATCCTTATTTTGTACATTAATCACGGCTTTTTTATTTTTGATGTCTACTGGCAAGTCGATGTATGAAGAACCACATAATGGGTTAAATTTGTTGATGTTCAAATCTACATGATTTATTTTAACTAAACTCCATCCACTATCTTTCCTCTCAAAATTTGATAATTTGTTTAAAATTTCATTACTAAGCAATGAAAAAATAATATTTTTATCATCACCAGTAGAAACAACATAATTACTTATTTGAAAATCAAACGTGTTATTTAGCTGTTTTGTCTCTTGAGTGAAATTCGCATTAAGAATCAAATTAACTTTAATTACAACTTGATCAATAATTGAACGTTCTAATAATTTAAAAATTCGGTCTTTAACGTTTTGTAAAAACAGTTCAGGCGTTTCGAATGATTGGACACTATCAGGTAATATTCTATAAGTAACAACTCTATTTCCGAATACACTTTCGATTAACTGTACGTTAGAAAATTCCCTATCAGACGTTAAAACATTGTTTTTGTGTTTGTTGCTCTTTAAATGGTTTACAAAATATTTCCTTGACACACGCACATGACACACAGAACATTCAATTTTATCATTATTTTCTGTACTTACATTAGTCTCCGACGCTTGCGGTGGTGTAGTTGCATCGTAATACGAAGTCGAAGGACCATATTTCTTTGTCGGTGGGCGCTCTTCTATCTCCGAAGTCGTTGTACGTCTCTTTAATCCTCCTCCATCTTGCGAAGATCTGTAAAATAAAAATAATCATGAGTATATTATGATTTCATTGTACAGTTAAATCATGAAAATTATATGGTTTAGATACTAACTGAACTCTTTTTGACACCCTAAGCAATACGCCTGCATTATGAAAACTCCATCTATTTCATCCGATGTAGAATCATTTTTAGTTTCCATATTACTATGTCCATTACATGGTGTAAAATATGGTATTATATCTGGGTCTTTTATCATGGAGATAGGTAACACGTTTTCTATGTACCACATTCTTATTGAACGGTGCATTTTATTTATAATTAAAGATTTGCTTAACGTTGCAATCTCATGTGGAGTTAATCTATTACTTTTATGAATCGAAAACATTTTTGGATAAATTGTGATACAAGTACAAGAGTCACAGGATCAATGAGTTCAATGACAGAGAACCCTCTGTTTAAATACTTAAAAGTTCCCCAACCACTTCCTTTAGAAAGGTTTTGGGGTGTTATAAAACAAAAAAAGTATAGCAGGTACTTGAAATACACGTTACAACAGGATCAAACAATATATTATGTCTTTCACCCTGAACTCAAAAAACTCAAGAACACGTTAATACAAGCTAAAAAATAATACTCACGTGTTGTACTGATGTTGACTTAGATTTTCACATACGTCGTACAGTTGCATGTCATCGTTGTTCTCTCTTTCAACATCTTCACAAAGCTGGTCGAGTTCAAGATCGTAGTCATCACAGTTCAAAATGTCCATGGTGATGTTTTGTTTATTACACAATAATTATAAGAACTTAATATTAAACCTAAACAAACACTTCAGTTACTATTTCATATCACTTCAGTTACTATTTCGTATCACTCCAGTCACTATTTCGTATCACTTCAGTCACTATATTTCTTATTAGTCTTGTCATTATCTATAAAATAATTAGAACAATCCTGCTTGGATGCTAATAATTTAGTAATATTAAATATTACATCGCGAGCACTTTGTAGATGTTTATCCTCTTCGCAATCTGCATAATATTTTACTCGAACATCAGCGAGTTTCCATTGCTCCGATGGTGCAACGTTTTTTATTTTATTTAAATCATATACTTCAATTTTAATGAGGTGAGATGCATCTGCTCCTTCATCATTGTTGGATGTTATATACGCCACTCCTCCGGAAGAGCTTCGAGCCACACTGGACGACTTCTTTTTTATCTTCAATTTCTTTTTTTGCTTCTCAAAAAATCGGTCTATGTCGTTGGCAGATCTCTTCCTAGCAATTGCTTGCTTGCCTTTGACACCAAGCGTTCCCTCCTCCTCACTAGCTTCATCAGGAGTTGCGTAATAGTACGGTTTGAAAGTATTTTCCGAAAACTGAAACAATACATTAAGCAATAAATTAAATATTCTTAGATATTTCACTAAGCACTACCTAGCCTTAACCAATGTACTAAGGGTACAAAACATACATACATATTCTCACAACGGTAATCCCTTTCAGGGTGGTCAGAAACATTGTTACAACTACCAAGAACAAATCATCAATAACTGACCAATAATATTCAAAACAAGTAATACAGTGAAAACACAATTAAAGACACAAAACACAGAACACACAATAGAAAAGAAATAAGACAAGTGAATTAAATAAAAATACTTACATCCATTTTTTATTCTGGCTCACTCACACTGCACAAGATAACTTTACTATAACTTTGAAGAACTACTGTTGTCAACAGAACTGCGTAGAGAACACTGATGCATCTGTTTGGAACGAAGTCCGCTTTTATAGATCGAAGACAATGGACCACCCATTAGAAAAAAAGACGCGCGGTAACCAAAACAGCAAAAACCTGCACCAACATGTTTAAAAGAGAACCTGTACAAACATGCATCTTGCACATTTAAAGAAATAATATTTCATTTAAATAAAGGGCACAACAAAAGAGCGGTATCTGTTTTCATGAAGAAAAAAAAAAGGTTGGGCAACGCATTAAATATGACGTACCTATTTTAACAGATAACAATAGACAGGTATTCACCCATTGTTTGCATATTGAGAAAGAAACGACTCCTAATGTAGGCTAAAGGAAAAAGCATGTTTGTGCAAGCTCAAGCGGCGTTATTAAAAGAAATACAGAACTTTCGGATAGCCTTCGACCACCTCCTTTTTCTTAGTAGTTTCCAACTTCAATAACAATAAAGGGACGGTCTTAAAATATCATTAAAACACGTATTAATTTAATATAACCCACGGATAAACTTTATTATACCTGAATTAATTTAATTGAAACCGCGATCAAATGTGATCTACTAAATTCAACGTTCACATTTCTACTGCTTCTCTTATAATGCGCAAAGCTAGAATAAACCCATCAATATTACTTGCTCATGAAAAAGTATTAGCCACCACAACTGCAAAATATCCGATTACACGTGCAGAAGTAAAAGTATTAACAATTCCAGCAGGAATTCAAGGAAAAGCCATAGACAATATATTTCTGGGTCAAGTACCTAAGCGATGTGTAGTTGGGTTCGTAAATAATGGAGCATTCAATGGTAGTCTTAATACAAATCCCTTTAACTTTAGTAATCACGGTGTTAATTTATTTAGCTTATATGTAGACGGCCATCAAATACCATCAAGAACATTACAAACATCTTTTAGTACTAATGTATTTACAAGTGCATATCACACTTTATTCTCAGGAACAGGTATTCATTTCCTGAATGATGGAAATTCAATATCGAAAGAAAGTTTTGCAAATGGATATTGTTTAATGGCTTTTGATATGACTCCTGATTTATGCGCAAACGCACAGTCTCATTGGAATATAATAAAACGTGGTAGTGTTCGATTGGAAGTTCGATTTGATAAATCTCTTGAAACAACTGTAAACTGTATGATATACGCTGAATTTGACAGTGTTATTGAAATAAATAAAAACCGTGATGTTATTATAGACTACAATAGTTAAGTGTAAAATAAATATAAATGCTAAACACCACTATGTATTTTTAATTAGCGTTTATCATCACTGATGTAAGCTTCAAATGTTTAGTAAATAAACGTTATTAATTCGTTTTGAATAGAATAGGTAAAATGAATACACAAGATATTCAAAAATGTATGAAAAAAGTTGATTCACGTCTGGAATTTAATGTTTTTGCAGCCAATCGAATACCAGTACGGGTCCATTTACCATGTTATCTGATTAGTAATTTGGATCCTGATACAAAGCCTGGTTCTCATTGGGTCGCTATTTTTATAAATGTTGACGGCGTGGGGGAATATTTTGATTCCTTTGGTCGAAAGCCAACTGGTTATCATGCTACTTTTTTGGAGAGAAATACGAAAAGAAGTATTTACAATAGTAAAGTAATACAACACTATTTAAGTTCAGTTTGTGGTTTATATTGTTTAGTATACATTCACTTTAGATATAAGGGTATCTCGATGTCTAACTTTATTAAAATGTTTTCAGATGATGACGCTTTGTATAATGATTTACTAATATCTGAAATGTTGAAAACTATATTTTTTAAATAAATTTTTATACCTAAAAAACCTATTTCTTTTTAAAAATAACAATATTCGCAATCTGCATAATACTTTACTCGAACATCAGCGAGTGCAACATTTTATAGATGGTCATTGAACAATAAATAACTTGCACAAACATGCATTTTATGGAGACACTTAAGAAGTCGATTTCTTGTTAAAACGTGTACGCTATTGCCCAAGAAACACTATTAAGAAATAATTATAAAGAATCGTTGTAAATACCACGCTTATCAATGTACAATAGTTCCCAGCCTCTTTGATGAGTCGGTTTCTTGTCGAAGCCTGTAACGGACGGTCTTAAGAATACCCTTAAACAATAGATCACCTCATTGTGTTTGGCCGCTTTGAAAAAAAAAAAAACCTTAAATCTCACGCAGGTAACATCGCGAGGACCACCCTGAATGTGTACCTCAAATAAATTTGATATAAAAACCGCATAACATACATCAAGTAGTCCAGAAACGGCGAATCCCTACTACTACATTTATAAATGTTACCCCGCGAATTCATTGATTGAAATCGGGAATTAATTTGATATCACCCGCGAATAACTTTCATATCAACTTTATAGCGCCCCAATTATTTTGATTCGCGGTTTGATATCACCCGCGGATTACTTTAATATAAACTTGATAGCGGGCCAATTACTTTGATTCGCGCTTTTAATTCACGTGCACCAAAAAACGATCGACACGTCGAGGCCTCTGATTGGCCCAGGAACATTGGTCCAGAAACGGCGAATCCCTACTACTACATTTATAAATGTTACCCCGCGAATTCATTGATTGAAATCGGGAATTAATTGATATCACCCGCGAATAACTTTCATATCAACTTTATAGCGCCCCAATTATTTTGATTCGCGGTTTGATATCACCCGCGGATTACTTTAATATAAACTTTATAGCGGGCCAATTACTTTGATTCGCGCTTTTAATTCACGTGCACCAAAAAACGATCGACACGTGGAGGCCTCTGATTGGCCCAGGAACATTGGTCCAGAAACGGCGAATCCCTACTACTATTCGTGTAACTTTATACACGGTGTACCAATTTTTTTGATCTTAAAAACAGTTTCAATGAAACCCATCATCATCATCAGCCTGTGTCCTATCAACCCACCTACAGGGCATAAGCGTCCTCCCCATTTTGTCTTATGATATTTAAATTATTGAAAATACCTTATCTTGGTACCAAAAAACATCATCGTGATTCTAATAATTTTTGGATTTTTCGATTATTCTGTCTTTATGTACACAGGGCGACATATCAAGCTGCAGAAACCAAAATAAGCTGGCCGCGCGTAGGTAGAGTAATGTATAACGTTGCGCGGCCAGCTTATGTTGGTTTTGCGTAGCTTAATGTGTCGCCGTGTGTACACGCATCGGGTAAAAATAACAGATCAGTAGGCCTATTGTGTATTGTGATATGATTTTGTATTGTGTATAATTATACAATCATATAATGATATAGCTTCCTATTGTATCGAATACAAAATAACTAACGTGTTTATGACTGTTCTGGCCAAATTTTAAGTAGTATTGTGTTTCTCCGATCATGATAATTTGTCTGAAATGTTAGTTTATTTATTGTTATAAACATTGTTGATATATTTATAAGAAATCATCATCATCATCTCAGCCGATGGACGTACACTGCTGGACATAGGCCTCCCCCAAGGATCGCCATAACGACCGGTCCTGCGCTGCCCTCATCCAACAGGTTGCCGCCGCCTTCACCAGGTCGTCGGTCCACCTTGCTGCGCTTTCCGGTACGCGATCGCCACTCCAGAACCTTTCGGTACCATCGGCCATCGCTTCTGCGAGCAATGTGCCCCGCCCACTTCCATACTTTAGTTTATCAATTCTTTGGGCTATGTCAGCTACTCTGGTTCTTCTGTGGATCTCTTCATTTCTGATTCGGTCTCGTAGGCAAACTCCGAGCATAGCCCTCTCCATCGCCCTTTGGGTGACCTTCAGCCTTTTTATGAGGCTTTGGGTGAGCGACCACGTCTCTGTTCCAAATGTCATCACTCACAACGCACACTATAAGAAATGTGAGGTACATATTAATAAATTGAATAACTAAATAGCAGCATCACCAAGAAATGTCAACAACACCATGTAGATTTGATACCGATATAATAGTTAAACAATAAGACCCCTGATGCAGATAGAACAACATAAAATATATGGCTGAACTTGAACTAACATTGAGTTTTATTTTGATCGCAATCGTAATCGGCACAATGAATGAAGTGAATTTAAAGTTTGTAGAAATACGTCATATGAGCACGTAGGTATTTGTTCTGCGCGCACGAAGTTGCGGGCATAGCTATTCTAAATATATCACGTTCTCTTTTCTACACGTGCAGGTTCTATAAAGAAAACGCGTGGGTGATATTGCGAATTTTTCAATATGAATTTTCCAATAAACTTGTCGGAGACCGAAGATTTAAGGCTGACTTTAGGTGGATCATTTTCTGTCATTCGATGAGGCATGCCATTTTACACCCCTAAGGCCCTTTACACACTGCGACTTTTAGCATCGATGCAGTAGCGCGTTTTTAAACGCGCGACAGCATCGCGACACCAGCAATGAACAGATTTTTGCATCGATGCTGTCGCGCGTTAGTATCGATACAGTCGCGCGTTAGCATCGATACACACGCGCTACAGCATCGATGCAGACGCGCGTTAGCATCGATACAGTCGCGCGACTGCATCGCGAATAAATGAAATAAGGCCACCAATTCCTACCCCTGATCGTGACGACTCTGCTGATGAACATGTTTTAACATCGAATAACACACCTAAAAAGGTTCAACGATGTGAAGACCCGCACGAAAAGTTGTTTGAGGTTACAGCATCGATGCTGCATCGTGATTGCATCGATACTGCATCGCTACAGTTCATTGGCCAGCTTCTGCATCGCGACTGTATCGTGACAGCATCGCGACTGTATCGATGCTAAAAGTACCGCAAGTGTGTAAAGGTGGACCATTTGCGACTGCATCACGACAACATCGCGACTGCATTGATGCTAAAAGTCGTAGTGTGTAAGGGGCCTAAAATGCTTCATCAGATCCTCGCCTTTATTTGAGACAAGCCTGGACAAAAACATTCAAAACTATCTTTTTATACAACAAACCTATTTAAAAACTTTTTGAATGTCAGGTAAAAGGGTATTATTTAAATGTAGATACATAGATATGCATAACATATACAACGTTTTAATGAATTAACGCAAAACTAGAAAGTAATTTGTTTAGAATCGAGAGCAGAATCGAATTATCACAGTTTCAACGTAGGATTTTTTTTTTTAAAATATCAAATTTTTTGTTTTTAAAAATTGAAATTTACTGAACTGGATCTCAAACCACCGCATGGGCACAGTCAACGTACTTACTACCAAAACAAGATTGTTAAAATGTATCCTTCAGCATGAAAGCGCTTTTATTCTTTGCTGAAATGATAAGAAATCATTTTTGCCTCAGAACTTAAAATGCGAATAACTTGAAATTTTCATAATTAAGTTAATTATTGTTTCAATCTAATTATATTGTTATAAATCAGTTGGGGTGTATGAGGTTTTGCGTTAATTCATTAACACGTTGTATACATATACATCAAACTCAGAACCGTAAATTTCATATAAATTTAGGGTTGTTCAGTTTGCTACATTGATCAACTAGTAAATAGTAGTAGTAATAAGCAGGTAGTTGTAGCCATGATCTACTTAATAAACTGAACTTCAAAAGCGTTTATATAAAGGGGAACTGTTTGCAGACGCTCTCCCTCACTGGAAAACTTTTAATTGCATCCAAAAGCAAACATAGTTTGATATTATAGGTGTATGTACGTAGGTATGTCATTTAACGATCGTTATGCATATACAGCGTGTGAATGAATTAACGCAAAACTAGAAAGTAGTTTCTTTAGAATCGAGAGGAGAGTCGAATTATCATGGTTTCAACATAGGTAATTTTTTTCAAAACATTTATTAAATAGTTTGTAAAGTTTCAAATTAACTGAACTCGATCTCAACCCATAGCTCGGGCACTCTCACCCTACCTACTACCAAAACAAGATTATTAAAATGTATCCATTAGCACGTTAGCGCTTTCATTTATTGGTGAAATATTAACAAATCATTTTTGCCTCCAAACATTAAATGCGAATAACATAACATAATAACCTATCAAAATAAGGAAATTATTGTTTCAATCTAATTATTTTGTTATAAATCAGTCGGGGTGTATGAGGTTTTGCGCTTATTCATTAACACGTAATATACTAAAGGTCTTCAAGCTCTGATGCATGTATGCTTTTACCGAGAATTGACATTGTAGAGGAAATACATACTTTTAAATGTTATCTACTAGATTTGCCGACAACTTATTGTAGCGTTCGACAGACACGATGTATATTTATTTTGACGGTAGGTGCCAGGAACGGCGATCTAACAAGGCATAGCATATGCTCACGACTATATTCTCCGAGGGGGTAGTCAGATATATTCTGAAACCTCAGAGCATCCACGTTTCACCAGTAGTACCGAAACTCTGTCCAGTGTGACGGGGGGTGAGCCCGTCGCCACATATAATGGACATATATGCTTCAATTTCGAGGCATGTATTGTACCCAACAATACATGCCTCGAAATTGAAGCATGCAGGTTTCCTCACGATGTTTTCCTTCACCGAAAAGCCAGTGGTGTTACAAATCGTACATAAATTCCGAAAAACTCATTTGGTACGAGTCGGCCTGGACGGGGATCGAATAATCGCCTCCTGCATGGCAGGCAAGGTTACTCGCCACTGGACCAGCACGGCTATCTAACAAGGACTTTTTTATATTCAGTATGTTCAAAATTTCACTAACACAATCTTCTTCAGAATTCCTGCCAAAAATGATCGCAGATCTTATTATTAGATAACTACCTTCACTTTGGCGCATCGTAAGCGATGCGATTGATTTCTACCACTCGCTCCAGTAGGCCTAACATGAGTTTTCACTGTACTTTACTAATGTAGTTACGTCACAAATTTTGTATTGAATTTCGTAGAGCGCTCCTGGTGGTACACTACAGTAGTAGAGCACTGTGAAAACTTATCGTAGGCCTACTGGAGCGAGTGGCAGAAATCAATCGCATCACTTACGATGCGATAAAGTGTAGGTAGTTATCTCAGAGCCTACAGCCGAGTAACGGAAACCTGTCAAGGTCTAGGCGCGGTTTATACAGAAGAGACGTGTGGCGGTGGTGAATAGTCAAAGTAACACAATTATAAACCTTATAGTACGTAGCATAGCGTCGTTTGGAGAATTACGCCCGCGCCTCCAGGCGACACGACGTCACCTGGAGGCGCGTTCGCGATTCTCCTTAACGACAAAAATGACGTTATTCTACGTATTATAAAGTTTATATTGAGCTACTTAGATTATCCGCCACCGCCACACGGCTCTTCTGTATCAACCGTGGCTAAGTTTGTTTCCAGTTTCTCATCGAACCGTCACAACACCAGACCTATTTACATCCAACGTTGTATCAGATGGTATTCCGTATTGTTTGAGCCAACATTGGAAAGCCTTTGTTTCCCATAAGGGTAGGTAGATACCTGCCTGTCTATAGACTGCTATTCAACTCTAAACATGGACTCACAAAGGAATTAATCAGCACCCGCTTACGCGATGTGACGGTAACCAAAAGGGATTTGGATTGTGTAATCAACTTTTAGTTAGTGCTGCAAGAGACCTGTCAAAGTCAAAGTCAAAGTCAATATAATTTATTCAATATAGGAGCTTGCAGCACACTTATCAAACGTCAAATCTTTTTTTAAAGCTACCACCGCGTTGAACGTGTTGTCGCTGTAGAGAAGATGCGGCCAGAAATTCTACAACATAACACGACTTAATAACTATTACAATATAAATTCTTAAGCTAAAGTTATGTATACAATAATACATAGTCTATTTAATAACATAATTGATACTATACAGTACAGTAAATAAACTCTAAGCTAGTGACCTTAGACCCAAGCATTTTGATCATTTAAATAATCATCCAGTTTATAATATGCTTTCTTACAGAGGACTTTTTTGATTTGAGTTTTAAACATGTTTTCGGAAAGATTCAAAATGGTCTCGGGGATTTTATTATAACAACGTATACAGTGACCCATGAAAGACGTGTTAACCCTCTGCTTCTGCTTCCGCCAATGTGGAAGTTCTGCACGCTCTGACGCATCCTCTTCTGCTGTTACGCATATGTATACAGGGTCCTTCTTAATATGCTGACACTTTTTAAGGAGATGATCGGACCATCAAACTGAACAACTTTCTCTATGGGACCAATATCGAAATCGCAAAAAAAAAATCAGCTGTCCCATACATTTGGGTCAAGTAGGTTTGCAGTTACAGTATGGAAGAGCTGATTTTTCTCGATTTCGATGTTGGTGCGATAGAAAAAGTTGTTCAGTTTGACGGTCTGATCATCCCCTTAAAAATGTGTCAGCATATTAAGAAGTACCCTAACAACGTGTAAATGAATTAACGCAAAACTGGAAAGTAGTTTGATTGGAATCGAGAGCAGAATCGAATTATCATGGTTTCAACACAGGTGATTTTTTTCAAGATATTAAATATTTTGCATGTAAAATTTAAAATTTTTTGATCTCGATCTCAACCCACTGCTCGGGTACTCTCACCCTACTTACCACCAAAGCAAGATTCTTAAAATGTATACATGAGCACGTTAGCGCTTTCATTCATTGCTGAAATGATAACAAATAATTTTTGCCTCAAAACTAAAATTGCGAAAAACTTAAAATTTTAACCATCAAAATAATGAAATTATTGTTTCAATCTAATTATTTTGTCATAAATCAGTTGGGGTGTATGATGTTTTGCGCTTATTCATTAACATGTTGTGTAAAGAAAAGATTGGATCGATGTTCACCGCGGAAGGCCTTTCCAAGATAAAACGCTCTTCAATTAGCATTACGTGCCCGGCTTGCGAGAAACGACCTAAAGCCGCATGGAAAAATGGCCTAATAACATTATGTCCTTTACTTTAATTAAGAAGGATACTTTACTTCGTTTAGAAAATTATGCAATTTCAATTTGAAAATTTGATTAATCTGGCATGTTTCTACATGCCAGATTAATCAAATTTACCGCGATTAAGGAACTAGGTTTCTTTCTCAGTGGTGTTGTGAGTAAAAGGCTAGGTAGCCTCCTATTGGTTGTCAACCGTACTCTAAATAGAGAATTATACTCTATTTCATGGAAGTGTAGTTTATGATCCATGGCAAGACGGTTAAGATTTGTACAATTAATAAACAACGCAAAATTAGCGCTAAAATATTGCTTTAAATGGAAATAAGTAATGTAAACGTATTATTTATTTCCATTTAAAGCAATATTTTAGCGTTAATTTTGCGTTGTTTATTACATAACATTTTTCTTAATCTGTATCAGATATAGTTTATGTCTTCTAAAAAAGTTGGCAACCCAACTTTCCTTTCATCATTTGAGACGTCAATCCATCAGCAGTGGAGTCGATAGAAGCTGATGGTGATTGGTATTATTATTATTATTATAATGTCTTTAACGGCTCTGGATACTAGTCCTTTTGAGTCGGTCTGTGCCAGGGCTGCCACCTCAACAAAACGATTGGACGCTAAAAATGTGTAAAAATTTTCGCGTTTCAAAAAAGCGCTAGATTCGGCGCTAAATTCTTATCACATTAATAGTCCTTCAAAGTTATCAAAATAGTATTATCAGTCTTTCCGAAACCCATTTATAAGCCAGCTAATTCGTATGCCCCTTGTAAAATTAATGATAGAAGAAGATTTGAATCTTCCGAACACTGCACACTTTATGGACATGTTTTGACTACAATATGCATCATTATATTTCAAATTTCAATCAGAAAACACAAAATATAGCATATTCAAACAAATAATGTTGCTTTATTAAAGTAAAAAATCTCTAGATTCTCCGCTAGGTGCTAAATTCTGAGATACGGCGCTAAACATAACAAAAAAGTGCTAGATCTAGCGCTAAGGTGGCAGCACTGGTCTGTGCAATGACGCTGAAAGCCTACTCGAGCTACTGAGCATTCCGAATAACCTTCTACTTTGAAACCTTGACAATCTATAAAATAAAATTTACAGGGTGTAACTTTGAATAAATTAAGAAAGCGGGGTGTAAGTGTAGACAGTTACACAAACAGTTGCATTACTTTAACCCGTTGAGTGCTGTGGCGCAGATCTGCACGAAGAACAATGTGTTTTCTATTGTGTCTGGAATTGCCGCATGCGAGGGGTTAAAGGGTGATTGTACACATGATAGGTACTAAACAATTTTTCTCAAGGAACCTTTAGGAAATTTAATTAGCAAATAAATTGCAGACTGTTGCAGATTGTTTGTGTTGTTTGTTGTTTTAAGAGCGACGATAGTCCATACGGAAGAGAGCTAGCGACTCAATCACGAGGCGGCGGTTCGATTCCTGGCCTGTACCACTAAGATCTACGGAATTTATGTACGGATGTATTTATCATTATCACTAGCTCGGCGGAGAAAGAAAACATCGTGAGGAAACCTGCATATCCGAGAATAATAAAAAAAATAGTTCGGATGTATGTGTAAAATATGGGTGAACTTGGGGCGAACACAATAGACCAGCGATGGTCGCAGTGTTACATAAGGACCCTTGCTTGCAATAGCCCAGCCAACAATCATAATAATAATAACATTTGTGTGACAAATATGTTTTTTTTTTCGCGAATTTCCCTTAGGTTCCTTGTGAAAAACCGTTTAGTATCAATTTGTGAGTACAATCACTCTTTAAAGTAATGAAACTGTCTGCACTTACGTTTACACCCTGTATATTAACAAATTAAAGGATTTATAATTCAAACAATAAACGTCAAATCACACAATCATTCTCTACACCTGACGATTAAACACCCACCTACGCCCTGAAGCCAGGAAATGGTTTCAATAGACCCAGCGTCATACATTGTATTGATACAACTCTCCACACAAGTACTGCATTAAATCGTTTGTTAAAAGTAGTCGGTTACACGAATGTGTTGATGATTGTACGCCTGACATTGTAAATCAGACCTTACCGCCCACGCTAATAGCTAAGTATAGTTTGTTACATAGATTTATTGTCATCAAATCATCAATTGATATAAATAAGTATAATGCAGATGTCTTTGCAGTGGATGTAGGGTTACCATTTTAAAATTTAAAAAGTCCTGACAAAAAGCCGGACATTTCAAAAATGGTCCGGACGTTGTAGTCACTAAATAAAGTTAACTAAAGATTTCGTAAACTGTTTTAATACCTAATTGTGCTATTTTTAAATTGTTTAATTCAAAAATTTAAAATGAATTCCATAATTTCCAACTATTAAAAAAATCCAGAATGGGATGGAAGGCCGAAAGTGGGGACATGTCCGGACAAATCCGAAAGGATGGTAACCCTAGTCTACCCTTAATAGAATGGCGTATCAATATGGGGATATCACAAAAACACTGCACAAGAAACTTAATCAGGTTTAGGTATCTGTTTCATACATCAACAGCATTTTTAGTAAATCGTAATATTTTTGCGTTTACCTTGAATAATCATATATATATGAAAGGCATTTGTCATTCATCCACCTTTGAATATTTATATAGGGACCAGCCTTGCGGGAGCATTTCCCCTCTGCCACGGTACAAGATCAATTGATCTTGTGCATTTAAATACAATTTTATACCTTATCACTAAACGAGCCAGCCTATAATTGCGAAACAATAACTTCGAACTTATCCCGTTTGGGGTTCACACGAGACTACTTTTCATGATTTTTAACAATCAAAATTAGAATCTAAAGTTATGGGGAATAAAATCCATAGTTGCGGATTCACCTCGTCCCCCGCAAAAAGTAACTATACTGCATTCCAAATAGGGGCGAAAAGGCGATGTTGAAAGACCTAAAGAAGCAGTGCGCACACGTGGTTCGTCTTTAAAATCATTCTGTCATCAAACACTGACATAAGTGTCTCGAATTTTTATAAAATGATCACGGTCTGTAAAGGTTTCATAGTCCTGCTTCTGTATAAATAGTCAAAGGCATCCACTCACGAAATAGAAACTTATCAAAAAAATTGTGACAAAACGTCTGCATACAACATTTGAGAGCAGTAAAAGTATTGTACAACCAAAAATGACCTTTAATCTTCATTTCAAAAAGCAGACGATGCTAATAATTTACCTCCAAAATAACAGTCATTATCACAGACTTTACTTTCACTCGGTTAAGTTAAAAAAAACATAATTACGAAGTTATCATCACTTTGTGTTAGTTGTTAGACATGGCGGATGATGCACGCGATGCGATTATAAATTATGAAATCCAATGTGTTTTGTAATAGTAATAATCCAACGGTAAAAAATAGCCACCCTCTCATTTTAAGGCGCGATGTCTCGATACAAAAAGCGAAAACGCTTTAACCCACTAAAATGCTGCAGAAATCTATAATTTTAGTCTCATTACCCGACTGCGCCAGAAGAAGGGTTATGTTTTTCGAGCGTATGTATTTATGTATGTATGTATGTTTGTATTGTCTATTTCTTTGGCACGGCCTACAGCCTAAACGGCTTGATGGATTTTAACGTTTGAGGTGTCATTAGGTTCGTAAAAATTGTGAGAGTGACATAGGCTATATTATTTTAATATGGGGACTGCGAAATAAAAATGAGAGGGAGAATAAACAATTTTTTTTTCATTAAAATTACAATATTTTGATTCAGTGTACTATGTATACCTAAATAGGTTTATAGGATTTTACTATAAATTCACTTTATTTTATTTTCTCGTACTAAGTAATGTAACAATTAAGGTTTAGACAAGTGTTCGCTTTTTCTACAACACACTTATAATGGTATTTGTAATTTGTAGCAAATTTTCTGATCAGCTCAATAGGAATCACATCAAAAATACTCTGTCATTACGACAGAGTATTTTTGATGTGTGAGAGACCAAGTCAAACACACGGCAGATACGGACATGTTGCTATTTTGACGAAGCGTGTTGCAGATTTAATGAGTTAATTAAATCATGTTTTGTTTATTTAAACTTCAACATACCTATTTATTCATTAAGTCTTCAGACTTCGGTGGAAAGTTTGATTTAACCCAACTTTTTATACTTTTCGTCCTAGCTAGGTTCACTTTTAGCAGGTCTAGTGTTTCGGGATGAAATAACGTGTTTAAACTTTTTTCATCCCCCCATCTCGGAAAGAGTATTTTTGCTCTTCGATATCTGAGTGCCAAAGCCGTTTTTATACACTAGAGGATAAAGCAAATTGAATTTAGAACATCGTGTGCACTAAGTTTGTGAATTCAAAACATTATTAAAACTATTTACTTCTCCCTCCATGGTGCCGAATTTATCATAGTTTTTTTTTTTTCATTTTGTCATTTCCTCGCTAAGGTGGGGTGAAAAATTACGTGTTGCACTCGAGTGCAAAGATTTTTCACCTCTTGCTCAGGATTCTAATTTTTGAATTTTAGAATCCTTCGCTTGCTCGGTCATCAAAATTGAGCAAGCGGTTAAAAAGCAACTTTGCACTCTTGTATAACAAATAACTATTATCAAAGATTATTTATTATTTGAAGTGGACCTGACATGTCTGAATGAACCAGGAGAGGTGTGCAAAAATTGTTACGTCCTAAGAAGAGACGATCTGGATGCTTTCATTGATAAGTTACCAAAGGCCTTAAATATCTTATTTCCTTTAATTCACTCATTAAGCGGCAACTATTATTATTTACATTCCGATGTTTGAATATTTCAAAGTCAAAGTCAACATTGTTTATTCAAAATAATATCACATGGATAACTTTTCGACGTCATTTTTTTGAATCTACCACCGCGTCGGAAGGTGTTTCGTTGTAGAGAAGATGCGGCCAGAAACTCTTCAATTATATAAATCCATTTAAATAGATTATCCAATATCGCCCTTATCAGTGACCTAATAAGAAAACATTAGATCCAAAATATAATACTGAAGTAGGTCTTTACAAAGGTAATTGAACAATCTCCAGAGTAAAATTGAATGATTGTTGATAAAAGATATGCTCGGTCACGAATCACGAACGAAAAGAGCAATGAACGAACGTAATCTATTTTAATGCACTATTATAGTGGAATGCTACAATAGTCTGATTCTTTTAAACAACTTGAGAAAGAAGGCCTTTGTATCCGCCGTAAGTATCCCTTCGTGATATTCTCAAAAACTACTGGCACAGAATAAAAGTACTGCCCGTACAGAAGAATCACTTCGAAAACAGATTAAAATAAATAGCGACTCTCTCTGCACAGCAAGAAGGTGCAAAGTTATTTGCACCCGTCATATCGTACAATTCGCGAATAACCTACCAACCGACATAACGGCGCGCGTGCAAACAAAAATGAACATAGTCTTAGAAATGAAAGCTTCCTTTACATAGTCTCCCTATTTCATTCTTTCACGTGCTGGCAGCGTGACATTGCTAGGGTTTTCAAGTCTCGCATTGACTACTTACAAAATGGCGGCAAGTCTAATGAGATTTGACCAAGAAGTTTACACAGTTACCTAACCTATTACCGTTCACCCCTCGGTGGAGATCGGTCGTCAAGAGTTCCTGATCTGGGGAGTGAGACAGGCCTGCTACTGGACCAGTTTTTACAGGAGTTGGTAAAACTTCTCCGAATAATTCGACGGGGAGACCTTCCTGGCTTAGAATCTATGTGAATGCTTCAGTATTGGACACCACCGCCTCCCTCTTCAGTTGCTGTGGACTCCAAGGTCCGAATAGCCCTAACGATAACCAAGAGTAGGAAATGGCATGAAGAAGAAGTATTCCTTGCACTAATGGGAAGATCAAGAAATTATCATTTATGAAAAGATTATTAGAATACTACGACGGCTGTAAGATATCTTAAAGGCGAGGTTGTACTCTTCTAGTGCACGCAAAATAATAAGCACGTCTCTTCCCTGTGCAAATGAGAGGAAGCCATTAACAACATGCATGCGATAGAAGAGTACAACCTCGACATTGCGATATCTTATAATTCCCGTCTGTGATCAGCTTGAAGCTGTTGTTGACTTTTCTAACTGCTCTCAAACCTGCATATACGATGAACAGATTCAGAGGCATATCAAGTCCACCAATCCGCAGTGGGCACGTTGACTATCGCCTGTACACCCTCAATGTAAGGGTAGGTATGTTATGTACCCTAGTAGTGAGGGCGATACAAGTTGTTCATAAAGCTGGTATACGTTCATACTCAACCTTGCTCCGCAAATTTCGACATAGTTGAACAACAAACAAACATTATCTTACTTCTAACAACATAGACAAGACAATCGCCTATCGCTTGCGCACGAGCATCATAAAGGTCATTACATCACTCGCTAGCTCACGCCACGACTCAAACTTGTGAATTTGACATTAAACACTAAATATATTACAAGATCCCACTGCAAGTTTTCCACACCCACGTTCCCTCGTTCCAGTTGGGTGTTTAGGCAATGATACATAATTATTCCAGGGTAGATATTATACTTTAAGGGTCCTTAAACCTGTTTTTTTACGCTCATTTGTTGAAGTAACCAATTTTAGGTGCACCAAATTAAAACAAAACTTATACCTACTTAGACACAAAACAAATAGTTGCAAGCATAAAATTTGACGCAATATGGCATGGGGTTGCGAAGCCATTTTATTTTCGAAGAAGATTTACTCAAAAACAACAACAACACAACACATTCTTAAACGGAAAGTTTGTAGTTGTAGCAATGTTTCTGCCCACCCAGAAAGGGATTACGGTCGTGGGTTTATTGTTTAAGCATGTAGGAAAACTCGAGAACTGTTACCTGATTTTGATAATTCTTTCAGATATGACATCTCTCTTCTGGGAAGGTTTTAATATAATAATACTAGAGTTTATGAACAACATTTTTTCATTCGGCAGTCAAACAAGACTATTATATAGGTACAGAATTTCAGGTTGCGACCCTATTTTTTGAAGAACCTGAAACAATCACATTTCACATTTCCACTGGAAAATTACACAGGATTATTCTTATTATGCTAATGATTTTTAAGTCTGATTTTACAAAACCGTCCGCATAATGAGAAAATCATTACACCTACCTAATCAATCTCCCATTGCCCATTATTTGGGGTCGGCGCAATATTATCATCTTCTATATCTTTGTCGAAACATTTGGGAGTATAAAACTTGCAGTGGGATCTTAGTCTAGTAGTAGTGTAAAGGTTAGGCCAGGCTGACGTTCACGGGTTAACAAAGGCTTGGCTTCGTTGCTGATTGTCAATTAATGGCCAAAATCCTAATATTTCACATTAACTGGGCTGGCCAGTAAAACATAATTGTCATTAGATGCGTCATTTCATCCTGAAACCTAGAAAATGCAAATTTTTTTTTGTTGGTTTGATATTATCGACGTTTCTGATCACCCCGGAACGGATTATGGTCTTGAATTTATATACTGTATTTCAAATATTATTGATTATGGATATAGGGTCCAACTTAATATGCTGACACTTTTTTAAGGGGATGATCAGACCGTCACACTGAACATCAGAAACATCTGAAAATCAGCTGTCCCATACATTTGGCTCCAGTATGTTTGCAGTTTTGTATGGAAGAGCTGACTTTTTTTTTTTGTTGTAAATAAAGTATATTTCATTCATTCATTCATTCATTCATTCATTCATTCATTTTTTTTTTCGGTATTTCGATGTTGGGGACATAAAGAAAGTTGTTCAGTTTGACAGTCCGATCATCCCCATAAAAAAGTGTCAGCATATTAAGATGGACCCTGTATACTACAGCCATTTTGCGTTATTTGTATCAAGTAAAAATTGAAAAATTTGTTTTCCTCCAATTATAGGGTATATACAGAGCCATGATGCCAGAGGCCCAATTTTTCAACACTATTTGACCCCCTTAATTTTTTACTTTTTTTTTTAAATTACTTGTTAGCAAATCCAAAATAATAATACATTCTGTGAAAATGTGAATTCCCTACCTATTATAGTTCAAAAGTTACAGCCCTTAAGAACTAGGACGGACAGACAGCGTAGGCTTATGAAAATAGTCCCGTTTGCATTCTTGGATACGGAACCCTAAAAAAGAAAGCATCTACAACAATTTTATAGAGTTTAAAGTATTCATTCATGAATGGATCTAATGAGAAATGTATTCAATTCAGGCCAATAATAATTATACCTATCCATGTAACATGAATATTGATACGAAATTTGCATCCCAAATCGTATCCGGGATACTCCTGATTGTGACTATTGTGTAAAACCCGTGTACATACACTATAGTAAGTACTTAAGAGAAGTTTATTCCGAATTCGTAAATGCGCGCTGCATACAAACAAAGTCTGGTGATATTTTCAATACTAATCAATTAAACTCAATGAAATTTTGCAGAAACAATCTAGAAACAAATCTCTATGCTTGTATCGTGTCCGATTTTCGTTAAAATATACAGTTTAAATGCTAGGATTAATTTAAGATTTGTATGGAAATCTTTGAGGCACTGTAACTTTACAACTATACACATTAAGGAAAATCTGACAAGATAAAAGCGTAGAGATTTGTTTCTAGAATGTTTCTGCAAAATTTTATTGAGTTTAATTGGCTAGTATTGAAAATATCACCAGACTTCGTTTGTATGAAGCGCGCCAACAGTAACATACCCTTAATATCAATAGTTTAATGGAATAGGTATTTGTATAGTATATTATGTACATTATACAGACGCTATTATCCCACAGGGGTAGGCACAGACTACGGCTCGCCAACACTACGATCCTGACTATAGTCCTTGTAGAGCGCCCGAGCACGAAAACAAACGAAGTTAGATCCTAATTTCAATAATTTAAGGAAAACTAAATTTTTTAAACACAATCTATAGGTAGATATTAATCTCTGTTCTGTGCCTGTGTTTTTTTAGATTTCCGTTAAAATTTAAACCGTATTTCAATGCTAGGATTAATTTAAGATTTCTATGAAGTATGAAACTATACATTTTAACGGAAATCTGACAAATCATAGGCACAGAGATTCGTTATTAAATTACATTTACTTTGATTGGTTAATATCCAAAATATAATTTATTAAACTTCGTTTGTATGGAGCGCGCTAAAACGAGTAATATCTCTTACCACTCTAAACTTAGGTAACCTTTTTTCCTTCAAATATTAAAAACAAGGTCAAGCTCTTAATGCCAAAAGTTTATCTGTTCGATTCTTAATGGAACTTCTGTGTTCTTGGCAAAAACTATATCAAGACTCTTGAGTCGAAAGCAATCCAAAAAGTTTTCCGAGAATAGAGTAAGGAAAAAAGTCGTCTGTGACTGACGCAGACGGACGGACAAAGTAATTCTATAAGTGTTCAGTATGTCCGATGTCGGCACTGAACACTACAGTAAGGTAATGTAATAAAAAATCATTTCAAAATGATAATGAAATACACAAAATGCGCTACCTGTACATAAGTATGCGGTGATTTGCGCGAGGATCTTTAGAAGAAAGATCGCTTTCTTGCTTTAAGGGTATATTACTGTTGGCACGCTCCATACAAACGAAGTCTGGTGATATTTTCAATACTAACAAATTAAAGCCATTGACATTTTGCAGAAACAATCTAGAAACAAATCTCTATGCTTGTATCTTGTCCGATTTTCGGTAAAATATACAGTTTCAATGCTAGGATTAGTTTAAGATTTGTATAGAAATCTTTGAGGCACTTTATCTTTAAAACTATACATTTTAACGAAAATCTGACAAGATACAAGCATAGAGATTACTTAATAGAATTTTTCTGAAAAATTTCACTGACTTGAATTGGTTAGTATTGAAAATATAACTAGACTTCGTTTGTATGGAACGCGCCAACAGTAATATACCATTAACCGGCCGGCTAGGAGTGGAGTTGCAAGAGCGGAACCTATGCTCCTGAGGACCTGCTGACTGGTGCGCTTAACACGGGAACCGGCGCCCGCAAACTCACCTCTACAACCTTAGCCGCTCAGTAGATGTTGTAATTGGACATAATAAAATGACTCCAGGCAGTCATCTTCATTTTCGTCTATACAACGTGTTAATGAATTAACGCAAAATTAGAAAGTAGTTTGTTTAGAATCGAGAGCAGAATCGAATTATCATGGTTTTAACATAGGTATTTTTTTTGAAAATATTAAATAATTTATTTCTAAAATTTAAAATTTACTAAACTCGATCTCAAACCACCGCTCGGGCACTCTCACCCTACTTACTACCAAAACTAGATTCTTGAAATGTATTCATGAGCACGCTAGCGCTTTCATTCATTGCTGAAATGATAACAAATCATTTTTGGCTGAAAACTTAAAATGCGAATAATTTTAATTTTAAATTTTAACTATCAAAATAATGAAATTATTGTATCAATCTAATTATTTTGTTATAAATCAGTTGGGGTGTATGAAGTTTTGCGCTTATTCATTAACACGGTGTATATACGCCCCCAATCCAAATTGTTTAAGTTTTATTGTGCGACACGATTATAAATAAAACCGATCAAGTGCGAGTCGGGCTACACGCGCACCGAGGATTCCGAACCACACCACCACACAACATATTAACTTTTCTCCTCAATCTTTAGCGCGAGACCGACTCACACGTTTTTAATATTTTATGTTGTACTGTAGAGTTGGCTCTGTAATCACACCAAATTTGACGCTTGTATGTATTACCGTTTTTACGATAGAGCGAGAAGAAAAAAAACTAGTCCCCCCCCCCCTTGACCCCCCTTAAATTTTTACTTTTTGTCATATTTATAATAATGCACATTATGTGAAAATGTCAACTGTCTACCTATTACGGTTAAAAAGTCACAGCCCTAAATAGGTAGGACGGACGGACAGACGGACAACATAGTAAGCTCTGTAATAGGGTCCCGTTTTGACCCATTGGGTATGGACCCTAAAGAGAAACAATCGGGACGGCGTCAAAAGTTTACAAATCCCTTTAAAATTATATTTTAGCCCAACTATACTTCATTCCAAACAAAGACGACGAGATTTTCCGATTCCTATTTCGCTTTCTGGTCAATTCTGATTACCAAATGTAATTAATTTATTAGATACAATTATACTATACGACATATCTTGGACGTTACTACAGCTGTTCTAAGAATAAGTGAGAGGAAGTGTTTCAAATCTCTGTTTCTGTAATGCAAAATAGCTTTAAAATTTCGTTGCTATTTTGAATGGAGTATAGACGACATGAGCAACCTAAACGTTAGATATAATAATAAACTTTAGGTTTACTAACCACATTACCTTAGTTCTTGTAAATAATAAACCTGTCTGGCTTCAGTTCCAAAAGCAAAGTATTTTTACCTGTAACAAAGCAAAGTTTAGAAGTTAAAATCAGAATAACTGCACAAGTTGATCAATAAATTTTACTTAGTAGAACGAAAATAGTTGCAGAATTTTGTAGTTTTAAAATTGAAGATCAAATAGAAGTTGTTGTGCACAAACAGAAAAATACCTTAAGAGGTAACCCCGACCGAACGACCTTGACCCTTTCAGAGCCGCCTCACCTCTACATCAGTTTAGTAGGTATACCTATTTTTGACTGGTTATTATAATAAGATACCAGATAATATTCTAAACTTGACAGACAAAAAGTTTAAGTCCCATGTTAAACAAGTCCTCTGTAAAAAAGGTTACTATTAACTCGATGGTTACGAGTATTTGAATGACCAAAATTTCTGATCTTGACAATGTTACACTATATAATTTAACATTGAATTTATTGTAATTGTACTTTGCATATTTTGTTTTATTTAAAAGAAGTGTGTTGTAGAGTTCCTGGCCGCATCTTCTCTACAGCGGATCACCTTCCGACGCGGTGGTAGATTCAAAAACATGACGTCAAAAAGTTATCTATGTGATATTATTTTGAATAAACAATGTTGACTTTGACTTTGATTGGCATGTCTTTCATTATGTCACTGTGGTGCCTTCTAATCCAAGGAAATCAAATTCGAAACTCATAAGAATTCGCACCAAATTTGAAGTTTTCTAATTAACTCATTAAATATAAATCCATTAAATATAATTCCATTAAATATAAATAAACATACTTCAGAGCATTTTTAGATCTTAATATTGTCGACACATTGGTCTGTGTCACAAGTAAAAGTGACTTTAACATAAAAAGTAGATTCCAATATTTAGGTTTTCCTTTGAACATAGGTTCCATATGTATTTTATAGAAAAATATGAAATATGAAACATAGCAAATAAAGCCCAGATTTTGAAGATCATTGCTATATTTTTCATTAATTTGTATGTCTTTCAAATAACGAGAAGATAGCTTCTAAAAACCAGCAAAATATGGCCCGGCCCTGCATTTCCTATGGGGTAAGTAGAGAGTTTCAGTGGAGCGTTATACCACACAGAATAAATAACGATATATCGCGAGCGTTTCGGTCCAAGGTAGAGTCCTGGTAGAGGCCCGGGTTCGAATCCGCACTGACGAAATGCCACCTACCAATGCGTTAACTTATTAAGGGGATATAATTCAGAGCGCGCTCCATACAAACGTACTATGGTGATATTTTAAATACTAACCGATTAAAGTCAATTAAATTTTGCAGAAACAATCTAGGAACAAATCTCTATGTCTGTATCGTGTCCGATTTTCGTTAAAATATACAGTTTCAATGCTAGGATTAATTTAAGATTTGTATGGAAATCTTTGAGGCACTGTAACTTTAAAACTATGCATTTTAACGAAAATCTGACTCTATAGAAGCATAGAAATTTGTTTTTAGATTGATTCTCAAAAATTTCATTGAGTTTAATTGGTTAGTATTGAAAATATCACCATAGTAGGTTTGTATGGAGCGCGCTCCGAATTATATCCTCTTAAGCGTCTAACTTATGCACGTATTTTCAAATTTTCAACGTTTTGTTTAAATTTAGATACAATGTAGTCCACCAATCTGCATAAGGCACGCGTGGTGGACTGATGCCTAAACAGCCTTCCTGAGGGTAGGCCTGCAGTGGAATGAATACAGGATGTTAGGGTAAACAGTTGCATTACTTAAAGCGGTGATTGTATCCATGATACTAATCAACTTTCCCTAAGAAACCTATAGGAAATTCTCAAAAAAATTGTTGCCCTTTCCATACTAAATGCAATCAGCTGATCGAACGTTTGTATGAAAAATCGAAAAAAATTGTTTATAGGTTTATTAGGGAATGTTGATCAGTATCATGGGTACAATCACCCATAAAAGTAATGCAACTGTTTACCCTAACACCCTGTATAGGCTGATGATGATGATGATAAGATCCGTTGTAGCAAGGTTATCTTTTGGAATGTCGTGTCGTATTATTAACTCTGTCTACCTCTAAATGTGAAGTCGGTACCATCAATCCAACTTTATCGCTAGTCACGACAATGCTCCACGAAATTGTTCTAAAACAGTGGTATTTTTAGCGTAACTACTTAATACGTAAGTACCTACTCTCATTTCGTCTGGAATTGAAATCACGACTCCATTTTACACGTACACTAAACCCCTACTACTGGAGAGATTCTCATTATACAAGGTGTTTCTCATTATACAAAAATACAAAATAAACATTTAAACTTCAAACCATCAAACTAATCAACTTTAGTCTGCAGTTTCATACAAAACTGCATTACCGACTTGACTGTTTAGGACAGCGGTTTTTTTTTTCGATTTCGATGTTGGCTCCATAGTGAAAGTCGTTCAGATTTATGGTCCAAACCACCCCCTTAAATGTTTATAACATCTTGTATTGTCATCGTCGTTTACAAAGTCCATAAACAAAATTGAATAAAAATAAAAGAAGAAAATACATAGCCCTCCTTCCGGCGCAGTCGGGTAAAAATCCAACGACTCAGTCAGTCCAGCTCAAACTCCCGCGTTATGCTATGTAAAATGTGTTATTAGTTTTAATTTTTGTGTTTCTCTAATAAAAATTTCCCATTTCATTCTTTCAACGGACGAATTTTACAGTAATTATAATAGGTAGTTGTATTTAGCAAATATTAACGATTATTTGTTAATTAGACATTTATCATAATACAACAAGTATTTATGTAATAAGTACTCACCCTCGCTTTCATATGGAGTTGGTGGCTCTTTCCAGTTAGTTTGTTGAAAATTGACTACCATGCCACCAATATCCAATAACTTAGGTGATAAAACATTATCTTTAAAGTCGCATAAAATGCTCCGACTCTCTTCCTCTGTATTATGATTCATTTTTAGTTTAGGGACTTTAATATAATAGGTACTTTATCTTTAAACTCTTAGTAAATCTGCACACAGTGAAAATTAAAAATACAAAACTACGTTTAATACAAATAAACGAAGGTACTTTTATACTTTTGTTGCCGGGAGAATACTTATTCAGGCGTCATAATAGTCTAGGAAAAATAAGGTTTGAGATTGCAGTAAAGACACTTTAGTAAATTGTGTTTGAAATAATATTACTGTTAGTTTAAAACACTTTTGTCGAGATTTCGTGGTTGTATTGGCTCAGGAACCTGAGAAATACCTCTAAATCGATATAAATGTACAAAGAGCAAGCTTATTTCGAAAGATATTTCTTCCAGCATACTAGCAAAAGAGATAGTTAATTATCACAAGGCAAATTTAATGTGTACAAACAAACAGTAAATAATTTAGTTTTGAGGTTATAATTTTCGAAGACTTACTAAATATTAAATATCTACTCAAATTTACGGTATTAACCGGGGATTAGCATTGTTATAAATAAAACGTATTGAATGAAGCCATCCTGCACAAAATCACCAGTTTTCCATTTTTTGTTCATACCTAAATTTCATGTTTTGTAAATGTCTTAATTATTTAATAATACGCAATAAAAATCGGGGATTATTGAGAATTTATGATTTTCAGGTATTTATCTACTATATTCTAAATTATCACCAAAAGTGCAATTAATGCAACCATCTCCGTACAAAAATCCGTAGATTTCCCCGACTATAAGCATTAGTTGCATTAATCAACATACGCCTTACGACTGTCGACTCCCAAGGCGATGAGTCGCCAGTCTTTTAAGTCCTTTAAGCTTGAAGACTGGCGACTAACTAACTGCTCAGTTTATACATTAAAAGACTTCGACTAAAAATACTAGTCTTATGACTAAAGGTTGGGGACTAAAAGACAGAGTCAGTCGCGAGTCGTCAAAAATAAAGCGAGTCTTTATTAAAGGCCTTAAAAGACTGAGTCTCTTTCAATACTAGTTACGTTAGTTTAGCCGATAAAGATACCTGGGTCATCTAAGTACCTACTTACTAAGGCCAAAACTGTAATGTAAAATATAATAACAAACGAGAACTCACAGCTTAAAAGCGATTCTCTAAATAATTCATAGACCAACGGTAGGGGCAGACTTCTTATCTCTTTGGAGTGGATCTTCAGAAACCTGTTGCTAAACGAATGCCGGGAAACTGTAATGCCTGCGAATGGCCGCTGTAAAAATGGTAGGGACGAGAGCTTCTATTGTTATGGAGGTTGGCTAGTTAGATGGGCATAAGTTTGCAAAGTATTGCGAAGGCCAGTTTTTTTAAGGTCATTTTTTTAACTCTACCTGTTGCTCTTCTACTGATGTACGGACATATAGGGTCCTTCTTAATATGCTGACTCTTTTTGAAGGGGATGATCAGACCGATCAGACAGAAGAGATGAGTGGCATATTACAAGACGAATGTTAAATCTGAATGTGGATGGCTGCATGAAGAGAGGACGACCAAAGAAAAGATGGATGGATTGTGTGAAAGATGACATGTGTAAAAAAGGTGTGTGCTCTGAAATGACGGCTAAAAGAGATGAATGGAGGAAGACGACATATTGCGCCGACCCCAAATAATGGGATAAGGGCAGGAAGAAGAAGAAGAGAAGAAGATCAGACCGTTAAACTGAAAAACTTTCTCTATGGCACCAACATCGAAATAACGAAAAAAAAATAGATCTTCCATACAAAACTGCAAACCTACTTGAACCAAATGTACGGGACAGCAAATTTTTTTTTCGTGATTTCGATGTTGGTCCCATTGAGAAAGTTGTTCAGTCATCCCCTTAAAAAAGTGTCAGCATATTAAGTTGGACCCTATACAAGGTGTTACAAAAGTAAAAAGAAAAGTTTTTAATTTTTAAGGGAGTTGTTTAGACCATCAAACTAAACAATTTTCACTATGGGACCAACTTCGAAATCGTGATAAAAAGATCTGCTGTCCCATACAGTTAGCTCGAGTAGATTTGTAGTTTAGTATGGAACATCAGATTTTTTTCGCGA
Organism: Agonopterix alstromeriana; assembly: GCA_963924505.1. Classification (NCBI taxonomy): domain Eukaryota; kingdom Metazoa; phylum Arthropoda; class Insecta; order Lepidoptera; family Depressariidae; genus Agonopterix; species Agonopterix alstromeriana. Next base: position 2,999,490 of record OZ004665.1, on the reverse strand, counting down.
TTTCGTTATTGGTTCCATAGTGAGAGTTGTTCAGTTTGATGGTCTAAACAACCCCCTTAAAAGTTTGAAATATTTATTTTTACTTTTGTAACACCTTGTATAGTCCTGTAATAGCCACTGAAAGAAAAAAGTTAGTTTTTACTGCTTCGGAAACTAAGCTAAAACAAGCATAACCCGTATGAAACGCTGAGTTGTGGATAAAGTTTTTATTAAGTGCTTCTCTTCTCTTGATTTTGTTTGTTCTAAGGTTTACGAAAGTTGGATAGTTCACTATTTCCTATCTGTCATGTGGTCATGGCATCTCCTAAGGATTTTACATCACTAGAGTTTAACTGCGACTTCGTCCGCACAAGTTATAAACCAGATTTGAAGCCAAATCATAAGCTATCAAACAAAAAAGTTTCATTAAAATCGGTTCAGTAGTTTTTGCATGATGCTTGAACAAACAGATTCGAAGTCAGGGACACCTAAAAGCCATATCGTCATCTTATTTTTAATATCTTCAATGTACAGACACACTTCTGTTATAGTTTTACAATTATGTTTAGAATTAAGTACTTAATTATGTTTAGAACTGTCAAACTGAACAACTTTCTCTATGACACCAACATCGAAATCGCGACAAAAAAATCTGCTGTCCCATACATTTGGCTCGAGTAGGTTTGCAGTTTTGTATGAAACAGCTGGTTTTTTTTGTTGCGATTTCGATGTTGGTGCCATAAAGAACTTTGTTCAGTTTGACGGTATGATCATCCCCTTAAAAAAGTGTCAGCATATTAAGAAGGACCTGTATGTATAAAAGGGCGGCATTCGGTCTGTGCACCGGCTTACAGAAACCCTAGCTATGCTACTGATTATTATCACAACAATTTCACACGTTAAAGTAAAGATTATTAAGGGCCTATGTCGAAAAATAATTGAAGCGAAATGGGCGTGTGATAGCTTATATTACTGCCTGATGCGAGAGAAAGAGATGGGGCGGCGCGCGCGCCTGAAACGACGCAAGCGTAAAACAAACTTTATTTAATTGTGATTGTACTATTCATGTAAGTTCATTTCTGCTCTAATCAAACTTTATAAAATATCAATCTCTTTTTTTTTTTAAATCAAGTCTCGTGTTTCTACTATTCACCGTTTAGCAGTTCCAAGCTTTTATCGATAAAGACGGAGGCTACTCGAGAAAATGTCTCTTAATCGTGTTTTGGCTCTAATCAAAACTATTTACACATATCCGCAAATCACACTCCTACTGTTAGTACTTCATGATATATGGTGCTTTGATGAATCCTATTTTTTTCACATATCTTCTTAACCAATTTGTCAGAGTGCACAAGTCCATAACAACATAATGCACAAACACAGCTGCACAACATCCAATCACGTCCACCGACGTGATGTAGCCACTGTTTGCTTGCAAGCTCCTTTGAAACGAACGCGAAATAATAACGAATATTAAAAAAAAAAACATTTTCATTAGCCCCAGAAATGAATATCGACACGCTGCTCCAACGAAACCTGACTATTTAGTCCAGTGCTACGATTTATTCGAACAATCTTACGATTAATCGGACAACATTGAACAGGTGTCCTGTTTGATTACAGTATACAGACAGCGACATCAATGAGATCAGTTGTCCGACAGATCGGATGTTTTATAAACAAGTATACCAGTTGTATAACAGCTGATACAGATTAGTATCAGGACCGGACGTAATACCTGATGAAGTGTGCGTCACGCCGGTGGGTCCACCGCTTGATTTTAGAATTCTTACCTAGAGCTCGAAGTAAAAATAAGGGAGGATAAAGAAGAAAATATTGTTCATCTCTAACAAATACAGGGTCCTTCTTAATATGATGACAGTTTTTTAAGGGGATGACCAGATCATCAAACTGAACAAGTTTCTCTATGGGAAAAAATTACCTGTCCCATACATTTGGCTTGAGTATGTTTGCAGTTTTTTAAGGGACAGCAGATTTTTTCGCGATTTCGATATTGGCGCCATAGAGGAAGTTGTTCAATTTGACGGTCTGATCATTCCTTTAAAAAGTGTCAGCATATAAAGAAGGACCCTGTATAAAGCTCACTGATTTAATTATTGTGAAAATAACTCTAGAACTATAAATGAAACAAAAATTGTGTGGTGGCTACAGCGAATTATGAAATAATTACAGCAACGAAGCATAGACATCTAGCTATAGTCATCATCTAAGCCGACAGACGTTCACTGCTGGACAAAGGCCTCCAACGATCGCCACAACGACCAGTCTTCATCCAACGGGTTCCCGTCACCTTCACCAGGTTCACCTTGTGGCGGCCTAGCCTACTCATTCTGCACCTTTCGGTACGTGGTCGCCACTCGAGAACTCTTAGATTCCATCGTCCAATATTATGTGCCCCGTCCATCTAGGTAGTGCTGCTGCTGGCATGTAATTTATATTTTGAGTACCAGTTTCATCGAATGTGTAAACGAAAACATTCTATTTTATTAACCGAAAACGGAAGCGCCAACTAAAACCTGTGGTTTCCATACAGATGGTGTGTGTCAACATTAAAGAAATCACTTCTAGTCCCGCCGGGAACACGCACATATTGATGAATCCTATAAGGTAATATGAAGTCAACTCAGATTAGTTAAATTACGTAACTCGAATCTGAGCTAGTTTATTGGATGGAGTTACATATCTTCATTTCATCTGGTCGAGAACGTGATTAAAAGATGCACATTGCACATGCGCATAGGTATAAAGACTAGTACAGTCTGCAGAAGTCGATTAAGACATCTATTGACTTATATCACCTCAACCGACCCTACTACTTAGGGGGCGTCCATTAATTACGTGAGGTGTTTAGGGGGAGGAGGGGGTCGTGCGAAATCTCACCCAATCTCACGTGGGGGAGAGGGGGGGTCTCGGTAAATATCACGTAATTTTTTTTCAGCAATGTACAAAGTAAAATTGAGAGAAAAGTTTAATTAAGTAAAACATGTTTCTACACTGAAAATTTTAAATTTTAACGCAATCAAACACAGATTAACGCATTTACACTAAAAATACGTATTTTGAAAAATATCACGTGAGATTTGGAGGGGGCGGGGAGGGGGTCGAGCTAAATCTCACGAAATTTCACCAAGGGGGGAGGGGAGGTCGAAAAAACACAAAAATCATCTCACGTCATTAATGGACGCCCCCTTACCTCTGAAACATAGACAATATATCTATAGGTAGAGACCAGCTTTGCGGTAGCATTTCCCCTCTGCCACGTTACAAGATCAATTGATTATGTGTATATGCATACAATTTTATACCATATCACTAAACGAGACAGCCTATTTGCGGAGCAATAACTTCAAACTAGTCACGTTTAGGGTTCACACGAGACTACTTTTCATGATTTTTAACACTCAAAATTAGAATCTAAAGTTATGGGGAATAAAATCCAAAGTTGCAGATTTCATGTTACCTCGCCCCCCGCAAAAAGTGGCAGAAATTTTTGTTAGTAGAATTACACGCGTAACCAGTCCACATATAAATAGTCAAAGTATTTCCATCTATAAAATATTCGCCTTTCACGCCGGCGATTCTTTTCTGGGATCCAAGGCGACATGCTTCTTCTCCATCTTCCCAAAAAGAAGTGGAAGAGTGAAAGGAAGGTCAAGTGCGAGTCGGGCTACTCGCGCACCGAGGGTTCCGTACCACACCACCCCACAACAGACTATTTTTAACAATCAATACTAGAATCTAAAGCAATGGAATAAAATTCAAAGTTGCGGATTTCATGCTACCTCGTCCCCCGCAAAAAGTGACAGAAAAGATTGTTAGTAGAATTACACGCGTAACTCGTCCATAGTTACATTGTCTAAGCTCTGAAAGCATTTTTTTAAAACAACGATTACAACGTTACTCAGGGAGCATCCATTGCTTATTACTGCGGATTATGGGGGGCTCTGAAAGACATCTATTGACCTATATCACCTCATCCGACCCAGTAGGGAGGTAAGTAGTAACTTACCTCTAAAATTTAGACAATACAAGGTGTTACAAGTAAAAATAAATATTTAAAACTATTAAGGGGGTGGTTTAGACCATCAAACTGAACAACATTCACTATGGAACCAACATCGAAATCGCGAGAAAAAAAATCTGCTGTCCTATACATTTAGTTCGAGTAGATTTGTAATTTAGTATGGAACATCAGGTGTTTTTTTGTGATTTCGATATTGGTCCAGCACTGTATCTTGAAAACTATACATTTTAACGAAAATCTGACTTCATACAAGCATAGAGGTTAGTTTCTAGATTGTTTCAGAAAAATGTCATTGACTTTAATTAGATAGTATTGAAACCATCACCAGACTACGTTTGTATGGAACACGCTCCGAATTATATTCCCTTAAGGTTTATATTGTGTTACTTACAATATCCGCCACCGCCGCACGTCTCTTCTGTATAAACCGTGGCTTAGATTAGTAATTGAGTTTGTAGTTGTAGCAAATATTCTGACCACCCTGAAGGGGAACATGGTAGCGTAATTTTAATTTATTTACCTATATGTACGAAAATGACAGAAACTACCCATACGGTCAGTGTACCAGAGAAAATAGAATATGGCTATAAAATAGGCTTAGGATAGGAGTCACGTTGCAGGGTTTACCCCGAACACTAGTCTTTCGTGTGGTGTTCGCGCGGTTCGCGTTTCAGCCTGCCACGAGGCTCCGCAATCCTTCTCAGTTGTGTTCTTCCTCAAAAACAATCCTCGAGATTGGATAGATACTCCCTCAAACCACTTAACATCGGCGGAAATGCGGTGCTAACGCACAAGCAAGAAGTCCATTAATTATATTAAAAAAAAATTAAAAAAATGGCTTATTTTCTTGACCGTACCTGTAATAAATTTCCCCAGCATTGGAATAGGAACGTATTGCTATGTAATACCTATTTTCATTCAACCGCTAGGTAATTGAAAATATCGAGCAAAATTCTAAGATGAAACTAAAAAGGGAAGATGCAGAATGTGCATGTTATTCACGTAAATAACTCTGTGTTTACGTGAATAACAATGCACATACTGCATCTTAAGGAAAAGTATCATTAACATTTAAACCACATATTCTACCCATCAAACTGACCAACTTTTAGTATGAGAGGAAACCGGTCAGAACAAAAAAAAAATCCGCTGTTATCATACATTCGAGTCTTGTAGGCATTGCAGTTCAGTGTGGAACGGATTTTTTTTGCGCTATCCGGTTTGCTCCCATTGTAAAAGTGGTTCAGTTTGGTAGGTAGAGTATGTGGTTTAAATGTTAATGATACTTTTCCTTACACCCTGTATAAATCATACCACAGAGTATTCACATTACAAGTAATTATCTAAAAAAGTATATATAAGCACTATATTATTAGGGGATAATCAGTTCATAAAACTAAACAACTTTCTCTATGGGTCCCATTTCGAAATCGCGCAAATAGAAATCGGTTATGTTGAGTGGGTTTTATCTTTTTATATTTAATTTATTTGGAAGACCAACGGAGTTATATGGAACAGCAGTTTTTTTTGATAGCGTGTTTGATATTCGTCCTATGTGAAAAGTTGTTTTAGCCTTAACCTGGATTTTCGAATTTTTATTATATAGGCTTCTTAATATGCTGCCACTTTTTTAAGGGGATGATCAGACCGTCACTGAACAACTTTCTCAATGGCACCAACATCGAAATCGTAAAAAAAATCTGCTCTATACAAAACTGCAAACCTAATCGAGCCAAATGTTATGGGAACACAGATTTTTTTTCTTTTTTTCGAAATTGGTCCTATAGAGAAAGTTGTTCAGTTTGATGGTCTGATCATCCCCTTAAAAAAGTGTCAGCATATAGTTAAGAAGGACCCTGTATAAAGATTTTTAGAAGGACCTTATTTTATACAAAGTAGTAGGTACCTTCTCTGATGGTATGGCATATAATATTGGGTATGGTCGTACTAATTGGCAACCAGGCGTATTATTCCAATCAATGCGGTTATTATATTCGTATGAACGCACCCCAAACCACGAGCGATTCTAAAGTGATATTTAATTAAATGATGGGATGCCTTCGCCACAGAGTAATTGTTTTTCTGTGCATTCGCATCGCTCATTTTCGTACCAATTTGTTTCCAAATCTAACAATTTGGTTGCACCTTGGTTGAACGAACGAACTATTCGCACCTACACTGTGCAGGGTCATTTTAGTCCACTCTCTCTTACCCTCTTTGATGAGTGGTTGCCTAAGGCGCGGTTTATACAGAAGAGACGTGGGGCGGTGGCGGATAGTCAAAGTAACACAATTATAAACCTTATATTAAGTAGTATCGCGTCGTTTGGAGAATTCCGAATGCCCGCGCCTCCAGGTGACGTCACCTGGAGGCGCGGGCGCGATTCTCCTTTACGACAAATACGACGCTATGCTACGTACTATAAGGTTTATATTGTGTTACAGATTATCCGACACCGCCACACGTCTCTTCTGTATAAACCGTGGCTATGAGGCCTGTTGTACTAAGATCCTACATCCTACGGTAGTGGTAGTATTTTAACAATGAAAGTCCGGTACGCGTTTTGGTTTCATCCAAGGCAAAAATCTTTTTTTTTTTCTTTTTATTTATCTCAATGTGCATTTATTAACGGACGTTGCAGTCAATTGGAAATATAGGTAAATGTATAATAAAAATATCAATCAGAATACATACCTAGTCTGCATAAACAGTAAATCAGTATCATAATCCCTTTCTGGATGATCAGAAATGCTATAACCAAGCTATAAAATGTTGTCGCTTTTAGAATCTGAGCTTGTAGAAGATTTCAGGATGAAAATGACGTGTCAAATTCGATATGATGTCTGACGTGGTGACCGATAGGGAAGGCCCAAATAATTATATACAATGTTCTTGGGTAGGCCTTTCATCAAGAATGCATAAGAAACTGCAAAAGCACAAATCTCAGTTGTCGTGTACCTGCTGATCCAAAGGGTCACGGGTTCGAATCTCGCAAGGTGCAAATATTAATATTAATAATAGTACCCAAGTCATGGATCATGGTTATAATAGTGATATCTATATAATAGTAGAATAATTATAACATGTAAAGGCCTATGGGTAATTTTCATATAGAGGGTGGCGTCTTTTTTTTTAAGCGGCCAGTTATCAAATGTTGTGGGTATTTTAGGGCTAATGCGGAGCACGAAACAGCAGATTATTTTTTTGTTCTGACAGGTTTGCTCCCATAGTAAAAGTTGTTCAGTTTGATGGGTAGAGTATGTGGTATAAAGGTTAATGATACTTTTCCTTACACGATCAAGAGGGATTCACTGTCCAAGATATCACTATTTATTTACTTATACCTATTTTCCTAGCGAACTAAGTCGTGGGAAGAATATAGATGGTAGGTTTAAACTATAAACTAAACTAATTGATTGCCGCTGTAAAATATATCTTAAACAGATTAAAACAAAGTTTATCTTGAACGATGTCACACCGTGAGAACGTATCTACAGTAATTAATATGGAAAGCTAGGTCGTGACGGTACACGCAGGGATCTTAACCGGTTTTGAAATACCGGTTAATATAGTTCATAAAACCGTTATAATTGTGTTCATTCATTAACCGGTTAATCCAGTAACCGGTTTTTAAAAAAACGAAATAATTTTGGTTACCGGTTAATTCAGAGAACGAAATTATTGAACTCGTGCTAACCGATATTATGATCAGAATTAACCGGTTAAACTCACGCCACCCGTGCGCCGGTCGCTGCGCTGTTGCCAGATTGCCGCCAATCTGGCAACGCTGCGCGCACTGTGCATTCGTTTCGGTGATATGTAGCCCAGTCATTAATTACGGTTTGAGTCGGGATGAATTAAGAATTGTTTTTTTTTTTGGGTGTATCATTTGAGAACCAAATTGGGCCTAGAAATATATTAAAATTTTAAAACACTCACGTCAGCCCACCCCACCCCAAATTTTAAATTATGCATTTATCTCTTCCAAAAATACCTTACGGTAAATATTTTTTTTTAACTTTTTTAATCCTTTACCTTTACAGCCTTCAAACACGGAGTAAATTTTATTGTCTACTTAGAAACCTTTGAAAAATACATTTGTATTTTTTAATGAATAACTCATTTTTAAAATTTCGATGGCTATTTTATTGCTCAAAAGTCAATTATATTGTTGAATCTATTAAAAATGAGTCATTGGTATTAAAACTACTAGGTAAAAAACCTTCTGGGGGGTACAATTTGGATTTCTATGTTGCGTAGTGAATTTATTTTAAACATGTTTTCAGATAGTCTTTTTGTCACTAAATGGTACCGACTACAGTTTCTACATCATCTACATCTGGGGTTTCTGCGATCTCTTGCGACGAATCCGATGTCAGATTTGAGAAAAGTGACCGCCATCTTGAACTTTTTTGTTTCTCAACCGATTGCTTTCAAAATCGATACCTGAGGGGCCGCGTGGGCTCCAACCACGGATCCGATGTCAGATTTGAGAAAAGTGGCCGCCATCTTGAACTTTTTTGTTTCTCAACCGATTGCTTCCAAAATCGATATCTGAGGATCCGCGTGGACTCTAAACACGGATCCGATGTCAGATTTGAGAAAAGTGGCCGCCATCTTCAACTTTTTTGTTTCTCAACCGATTGCTTCCAAAATCGATATCTAGGGGTTTCTGCGATCTCTTACGACGAATCTGACGTCAGATTTCGGAAAAGTGGCTGCCATCTTGATTTTTTTTGTTTTCCACCCGATTGCGTCCAAAATCGATATCTGGGGGTTTCTGCGATCTCTTACGACGAATCTAACGTCAGATTTCCGAAAAGTGGCTGCCATCTTGAACTTTTTTGTTTTTGAATTGATTGCTTCGAAAATTGATATATGAGGGTCCGCGTGGACTCCTAACATGGATCCGATGTCAGATTTGAAAAAAGTGGCCGCCATCTTGAACTTTTTTGTTTCTCAACCGATTGCTTCCAAAATCGATATCTGAGGATCCGCGTGGACTCCAAACACGGATCCGATGTCAGATTTGAGAAAAGTGGCCGCCATCTTGAACTTTTTTGTTTCTCAACCGATTGCTTCCAAAATCGATATCTGAGGATACGCGTGGACTCCAAACACGGATCCGATGTCAGATTTGAGAAAAGTGGCGGCCATCTTGAACTTTTTTTGTTTCTCAACCGATTGCTTCCAAAATCGATATCTGAGGATCCGCGTGGACTCCAAACACGGATCCGATGTCAGATTTGAGAAAAGTGGCCGCCATCTTGAACTTTTTTGTTTCTCAACCGATTGCTTCCAAAATCGATATCTGAGGATCCGCGTGGACTCCAAACACGGATCCGATGTCAGATTTGAGAAAAGTGGTGTGATATAGTAGTCACATATCCTCACGTAAGGTGCTGAGATAGCGGAAGATAGTTAAAACGTGATTATAATCTAATGTTATCTCTTGCTAGCTCAGCTCTCCTATCACGTATGAGATAGTATATAAGCTTAGGTTAAATATACATAAAGGTCGATCAAAGATGGAGTAAAGAATGTCCAGCCTAAGTGTGTTAGAATACTACCCCTGCAACCCACGATATTTCATGGCGACCGTGACATAGAGCGCGAGTGCGTTCCAAGCAACGATGTCGACGACCATGGGCGCTGACCAAAGGTACAAAATACTGCTTACTTATACGAATTAGAAGCCGAATGTGAAGAAATGTTACAACAGCGTGTGCCGGTGCTGGCAGGCCGGCCCTATTCCTTGCTATCAAAATAGGATGGAGGTTGTTAAGCGAGACGGAACATTGCGAGGTGCTGCTGTGTTTTTCTGTTCCTGGGCATTGAATGCAGCCGAATCAACTGTGGAGCCAATATGTACGAGTATTTACTAGATGTATTATTATGGAAGGAGTTCAAAGCCTGGAATCGTAAGACTGGAGGAATTAATATGGATGCTGTCTAAAATTGTTGGTGCACTCGCAGAAGCTTGTATTGATTGAAGAATGTCTTTAGATCCTCGTCGATTCAGTGTAATCGTAAATTTTTTTGTGTTGTGATTATGAATCACTAAGCTATTCAGTGGTTGGTTGCTAAGGACAAAAGTGCGTCGGCCTAAGGTGCTAACCTAGGGTAAGTCATAAGTACTAACAGTTTTTGTAAATTATATGTTCTGACATAAGTATTAATGAATTGAGTTAGAAGAATAATAAAGAAAACCTATGCAGCGGGATATTTGCATTATATGAATTAAATAGGTTTTAGTGGAATGCGGAATAATCACTAGTTGAAAAATGGCTTGTTTTGATCTAGAAACGGCATTGCTCATGTTTCCAGTAGTTAATAACGAGGAGAATTTGATAAATCAGTTGATTGACGGATTAGATTTTTATAGAACATACATAAGGGAGGCTGACCATCCAATTTTAATTAAATTTGTTCTAAAAACAAGGTTGTCAAGCAGTGCAAAACTAAAACTACAATCAAATTACGCCACTGTGCAGCAATTGGTTAATGATTTAAAAAGTTATCTTTTACCTAGGAAGTCTTATACGGCAATTTTGTCGCGATTATATAGATGTAGGCAGGCGGACAGTACGATAAAAGATTATGGAGATGAGATAGAAAGATTATTAGTTGATTTGACTATTGCACAGTCCGATGGGAACGATTCAGTATTCGGTATTTTAAAGCCTATCAACGAGAAAATTGCGATTAGAAGGTTCGCAGAAGGCTTGAATGACAGTAGGTTGAGTACGATTATTTCTTGCCGTCCAGTTACTTCTTTTAGAGAAGCAATTTCTATAGCCTTAGAGGAAGAGGAATTCATTACAGAACGTTCCCAACAATGCTACAACTTTTTCGATTCATGTTCTTGTAATAAGAATTATAATTATTGTATAAATCCGTGTTGTGCTGGCAACAAGGTGCAGTGTCAGCAAGGTCAAGCGCAGATAGATGATAGAAATGCGCACGAACCACAAAACTTGCAAGGTAAGCAAGGTCGAGCGTTTACTTGTAGTAAGCGGGTTCACTATGTAGAAAACACAGCTGAGGGTGAAAATACGAGTGAATCGATTAATTCGTTTTGTTGTCCCGTAAATGGAAATAAAAGTATTGAAGTATTTACTTTTGGGAAAAACAGATGTGTACAATTCGCCTGTTTAGGTAAAAACATTAAGTTAATAGCCGACACCGGTGCATCTATTTCCATATTAAAATATAATTGGATAGAACAATTTCCTGGAATTAAGATTCATAAGGATGATGTAGTTATTAAAGGCGTTAGTGGCTCTCTACGTTCGCTAGGCTATGTATATTTAGATGTGGAGTATAGTAAATTGAGGTTTAGGCACAAGTTTTATGTATTCAAGGGTTTGCAATGTACGTCAGAAGGAATTTTAGGAGAGGATTTTCTAAAGAAGTATAAGGGCGTTATAGATTATGAGTCGAGGTGCTTAAGTTTAAAACATGATAATGGTGATAGAATACGTATTAATTATATTAATTTTACTGATGATGCTGATGCTCATACATTGTCAAGATCTTTGGACAAAATGAAGAAAGGTAATTCGGAATTTGTAGGTTTAGTAGATAGTTTTAATTACAGTGTGTTAAATAGAAAGTCTAGTTGGAGGAGTAGAAGTAATTTGCAGTCAAGTTTTGACCAACCAAAGGTGGAACAAGGAGCGAAGAAATCACAGAATTGTATTGAATTGAATTTCTGTAATGGAAGAGAATTTGACGAAATTTATAAATCCTTAGGAAATCAGTCAAACCATAAAAAGAATGTACTTATGTCAGGATATACAATATATTTTAATGAATGTTCTTTATTAACAAAAAAACGCATTGATGAGTCGGTACGAGAACTTACAGATATTTGTAAAAAATATAATATTGAGGAAATTGTGATTTTTAAATATGACAGGAATAAAGCTCAAACCGACAAATTGCATCGAGTTATGAGAAATTATAGTAATTTACCGCGATTGTGTATAAAACAAGACGTTAAAAAGGTTTATAATACAGACATGGTTAAAATAATATTACGAAATTACCATTTGCTAAATACAAAAATACATTTTGGAATAAAGAATATGGTAAACAATATAAAACAACGATATTATTGGAAGGGAATGTTTAAAGATATTGCTGACTATGTGATCAAGTGCAAATGTTGTCAAAAAGAAAGTCCACGAGTTTAGAAATAATTTATAATAAGAAACATAATTTAGAAACACGTCAGATGTTACATGCTGTAAAAATAATGATTGTATTTTTTAAATATAGATAAACGTAATATTAGATAAGTGAATTAAGAGAGAACAGAAGTAAAAGAATTAATAAAGATTAACAGAATTGAGATAATAGTAAGGACAAATAATTATGTTGGGTAATAATAATGTGTTTGGATATTACGGAAGTCATAATAATGGTATTGAATAAGTTACTGTTGTACATCTTTTGCATTTTATTGAATTTTAAAAGATTTTTTTTTATATCTTGTTAACTTCTTTTTGAGTTTCCGTAATTTAGGTAACAGAATCATAATAATTGTTGCTTTTCTTCTAATCTTTGTATTATTAAATTGATAAAGTAGGAATTGTAAAAAAAAAAAAAAAGTGTATATTTATCTTTTTAGGGGAAGGGAAGGCCCTACTTTTCGGGGGAGGTGTGATATAGTAGTCACATATCCTCACGTAAGGTGCTGAGATAGCGGAAGATAGTTAAAACGTGATTATAATCTAATGTTATCTCTTGCTAGCTCAGCTCTCCTATCACGTATGAGATAGTATATAAGCTTAGGTTAAATATACATAAAGGTCGATCAAAGATGGAGTAAAGAATGTCCAGCCTAAGTGTGTTAGAATACTACCCCTGCAACCCACGATATTTCAGTGGCCACCATCTTCAACTTTTTTGTTTCTCAACCGATTGCTTCCAAAATCGATATCTGGGAGTTTCTGCGATCTCTTACGACGAATCTGACGTCAGATTTCGGAAAAGTGGGTGCCATCTTGATTTTTTTTGTTTTCCACCCGATTGCGTCCAAAATCGATATCTGGGGGTTTCTGCGATCTCTTACGACGAATCTAACGTCAGATTTCCGAAAAGTGGCTGCCATCTTGAACTTTTTTGTTTTTGTATTGATTGCTTCGAAAATTGATATATGAGGGTCCACGTGGACTCCTAACATGGATCCGATGTCAGATTTGAGAAAAGTGGCCGCCATCTTGAACTTTTTTGTTTCTCAACCAATTGCTTCCAGAATCTATAAAGTTAAATTTGAATCTAAAAAAAGTTGGCTAAATGTTGTACTAAAGTGTCAGCGGTAACAGCTTGTAGTATAGAAGCGTCTTGACAGTAAATCTTCGCCTTATACAGCAAAACTGTCCTATTAACAGTATTGATGTAAATGTTTAATTCGCCATTTTATACAACTTCATTTTAGACAAATTTTCTCAAATCTGATATCGGATCCGTGTTTGGAGTCCACGCGGATCCTCAGATATCGATTTTGGAAGTAATCGGTTGAGAAACAAAAAAGTTCAAGATGGCGGCCACTTTTCTCAAATCTGACATCGGATCCGTGTTTGGAGTCCACGCGGATCTTCAGATATCGATTTTAGAAGCAATCGGTTGAGAAACAAAAAAGTTCAAGATGGCAGCCACTTTTCGGAAATCTTACGTTAGATTCGTCGTAAGAGATCGCAGAAGCGCCCAGATATCGATTTTGGACGCAATCGGGTGGAAAACAAAAAAATCAAGATGGCAGCCACTTTTCCGAAATCTGACGTCAGATTCGTCGTAAGAGATCGCTGAAGCGCCCAGATATCGATTTTGGACGCAATCGGTTGAAAAACAAAACAGTTCAAGATGGCGGCCACTTTTCCGAAATCTGACGTCAGATTCGTCGTAAGAGATCACAGAAACTCCTAGATATCGATTTTGGAAGCAATCGGTTGAGAAACAAAAAAGTTCAAGATGGCGGCCACTTTACTCAAATCTGACATCGGATCCGTGTTTGGAGTCCACGCGGATCCTCAGATATCGATTTTGGAAGCAATCCGTTGAAAAACAAAAAAGTTCAAGATGGCGGCTACTTTTCTTAAATCTGACATCGGATCCGTATTTGGAGTCCACACGGATCCTCAGATATCGATTTTGGAAGCAATCGGTTGAGAAACAAAAAAGTTCAAGATGGCGGTCACTTTTCTCAAATCTGACATCGGATCCGTGTTTGAAATCCACGCGGACCCTCAGATATCGATTTTGGACGCAATCGGGTGAAAAACAAAAAAGTTCAAAATGGCGGCCACTTTTCCAAAATCTGACGTCAGATCCGTCGTAAGAGATCGCAGAAGCGCCCAGATATCGATTTTGGACGCAATCGGTTGAAAAACAAAACAGTTCAAGATGGCGGCCACTTTTCCGAAATCTGACGTCAGATTCGTCGTAAGAGATCACAGAAACTCCCAGATATCGATTTTGGAAGCAATCGGTTGAAAAACAAAAAAGTTCAAGATGGCGGCCACTTTACTCAAATCTGACATCGGATCCGTGTTTGGAGTCCACGCGGATCCTCCGATATCGATTTTGGAAGCAATCCGTTGAAAAACAAAAAAGTTCAAGATGGCGGCTACTTTTCTGAAATCTGACATCGGATCCGTATTTGGAGTCCACACGGATCCTCAGATATCGATTTTGGAAGCAATCGGTTGAGAAACAAAAAAGTTCAAGATGGCGGTCACTTTTTTCAAATCTGACATCGGATCCGTGTTTGAAATCCACGCGGACCCTCAGATATCGATTTTTGACGCAATCGGGTGAAAAACAAAAAAGTTCAAAATGGCGGCCACTTTTCCAAAATCTGACGTCAGATTCGTCGTAAGAGATCGCAGAAGCGCCCAGATATCGATTTTGGACGCAATCGGTTGAAAAACAAAACAGTTCAAGATGGCGGCCACTTTTCCGAAATCTGACTTCAGATTCGTCGTAAGAGATCACAGAAACTCCCAGATATCGATTTTGGAAGCAATCGGTTGAGAAACAAAAAAGTTCAAGATGGCGGCCACTTTACTCAAATCTGACATCGGATCCGTGTTTGGAGTCCACGCGGACTCTCAGACATAGATTTTGAAAGCAATCCGTTGTAAAACAAAAAAGTTCAAGATGGCGGTCACTTTTCTCAAATCTGACATCGGATCCGTGTTTGAAATCCACGCGGACCCTCAGATATCGATTTTGGACGCAATCGGGTGAAAAACAAAAAAGTTCAAAATGGCGGCCACTTTTCCAAAATCTGACGTCAGATTCGTCGTAGGAGATCACAGAAACCCCCAGATATCGATTTTGGACGCCATCGGTTGAAAAACAAAAAAGTTCAAAATGGCGGCCATTTTTCCGAAATCTGAACGAATCTGTCATTCGTCGTAGGAGATCGCA
This sequence comes from Agonopterix alstromeriana, assembly GCA_963924505.1. Classification (NCBI taxonomy): domain Eukaryota; kingdom Metazoa; phylum Arthropoda; class Insecta; order Lepidoptera; family Depressariidae; genus Agonopterix; species Agonopterix alstromeriana. The sequence continues at coordinate 2,984,027 of OZ004665.1, read as the reverse complement.
GAAACCCTCAGATATCGATTTTGGACGGAATCGGTAGAAAAACAAACAAGTGCAAGATGGCGTCTACGTTTCTTAATTCCCTCATCGGTTTCTTGTTTAAAGTTCATTTGGACCTTCAAATATCGATTTTGGAAGCAATCGGTTGGGAAACTAAAAGTTAATTATGGCGGTCCCGACCAAATACCTACAAACCTAGCAGCACCCGCCACCCACTCCACAACCCACCACCAAAACCCGCCACCCATCACCAGCCACCCAACATCCACCACCATCCACCGCCACTTACCAAACACTCACCAAATAACCTCCAAACCAAAACACCCACTAACCACTTACCAACAGCCATCCATCCATCCATCCATCCACTACACAGTCAAGATTTGACCCAACCAGTCATCACGACTCCATGCTGGTGCGTGGACTTTAATCGTTAATCATTAATCAGATTAAGGCTTTGATTACTTGATTAATCAAAACAAAATTAACTTTGGGCCCACACTGCTATGACCTTGTAGTGGCAAGCCGCAGAAAAAGCGAGAGTTCCGTTATGCAGTAACTACAAGAGATGGCGCTCGTTTTTTACTCAAATTAACCGGTTAATTCTGCTCAACAAAATTGAAATTTGTAAAAAACCGGTTTGATAGATTAACCGGTTAAAATACCGGTAACCGAAAACTAAACCGCAATCAATTCAGGTTTGGGGTCATTGACCAAAACCGGTTTCCAAAATTAACCGGTTTCCGATCCCTGGGTACACGTAGGCATCCTAGGATATATCTGGTACCTAACTGAAAAATATCTAGATTATACCGGCTAGACTGGGATATATTCTGTCGGAGCTCAATAAAACACGTTCACTCGATACCACGGTTTATTCGAAGAGAAAGAAACTAATCTACCTAGAAACAATAATTTCATTATTTTGATACTAAACATTTAAAGTTATTCGCATTTTAAGTTTTGAGGCAAAATTGATTTGTTATCATTTCAGCAATGAATGAAAGAGCTAACATACTCATGGATACATTTTAAGAATCTTGTTTTGGTAGTAAGTAGGGTGAGAGTGCCCGAGCGGTGGGTTGAGATCGAGTTCAGTAAATTTTAAATATTACAAACAAATTATTTATTAATTTGAAAAAAAAAACTATGTTGAAACCATGATAATTTGATTCTGCTCTCGATTCTAAACAAACTACTTTCTAGTTTTGCGTTAATTCATTAACACGTTGTATAATTCCTTAGAAAATTAATAAGCTTAATAACTACCCCATACATCACACTAACCTAATTGATTGGCTATTTAAATGTACCTATTAGAAAGAATGACTTTTTATCAGACTGCGAAAGAAGGCGGGTAATGTTATTAACAAAATCTTTCTTATTTACCCTCGCCTCGTCGTAAAAATATGGTATTTTTATGTTCGAATTCTATCTGTGTGTGAGTCTGTCTGTGCCCACGTAGCCACAGATTAATAATACTACGTACCTAGCGCCGAAACGGATCGGATGGACCAATTTCGATGCAGTTTCTTGGATAAATTATTGAAATTCTGAAGTCATATCACTAAAACACTACCCAAGTCTCACATAAGCTCTACACTAGCAGTAGTGGTGATTCACCCCTATACAGGTTCAACTTAATATGCTGACAGTTTTTAAGAGGATGATCAGACCATCAAACTGATTAACTTTTCTATTTATGGGACCAACATCGAAATCGCGAAAAAAATAATTATCTGCTGTCTCATTCATTTAGGTCGAGTAGGATTGCAGTTTTATATGGAACAGCAGATATTTTTTTTGTTATTTCGGCATTAGTCCCATAGCCAAAGTTGTTCAGTTTGATGGTCTGATCATCCCGTTAAAAACCGTCAGCATATTAAGAATGACCCTATTGACTTGTAGCTACTATGCAGGGTGTAAGAAAAGTATCATTAACCTTTAAACCACATACTCCACCCATCAAACTGAACAACTTTTACTATGGGAGCAAACACTGGTCAGCGCAATAAAAATGTGCTGTCCTATACTAAACTGCAATGCCTCCACGACATAAACGTATGAAACAGCAGATATAGAGCTTTCATAGTAAAAGTTGTTCAGGTTGATGGTTTTTTTTTTTTTTGGAAATGACTTATACAGCGTTGCTCAGGGAGCATTTACTGCTTTTTACTGCGGACTATTGGAGGGACTAGAAGGGTCACCGAGCCAATTGAATGAACTTAAGCAACCGACCTAGGGGCACCCAGGGGGGTACGGACCTCGGCATAGGACGTTGCTGGGGCTACGCGGCGGATTGCGTAGCTGGGATCGGTGAGAGTTGATGGGTAGAGTATGTGGTTTAAAGGTTACACCCTGTATAGCTACTGTAGAGCTTTTGTGTTACTAGGGTAGATACCCGCGTGCTGACATAATGGTGCATGTGAGATTCCCATTGTAATACAAAACTGTAATCAAATTATTCTTAACTCTTGCCTAAGATCAGTTACCAGCCTTTGCAATTTATCTGATGATTAACTGGATAAGTTAATTTGCATTCGCACCGTGAGACCTCGGTCCCAGACGTTTCATCATTTACTGTTCAACATATATACCTTGATAGAACTCTTAACACCTAAGACTTTAGTACCAAAATGTCTTGATTCTAGAGACTTCACCTTTTCGCATGAGAAAACTACGTGTTTTAGCAAATTACTTATGTTTTAAGATAACAGTTAGTTTAACTTACCTAAGTAGTGTTTTGTCACTGTCTTGTTAATAAATGTTAACTTACGTTCGACAAAAGGATAGATAGACTTGTCTGTTTTATTTGAGGCTTTAAAGTTAGTTCATTTGTAGGCAATCGTGTCTCGGTATTGATTTATTAATTCCTAGATTTTACCCGCACCGCGAAGCCCGCCATTGTAGCGAACGAGATAAAATATTTACCTATATCGTCGCCTTAGAGTGAATACCTTGGGAATGAAATTTTAGAATTTTTTATTAGTACGTGTCTGGAAAGAAAATCTCACAAACCGTGTTCTGATTTCACTCAAAATATTATCTGATACTCGTAATGCCATCTATAGCGTGTAATAAGAACCACGCTAATACTCCCGAACTTGCAAAAAAGTTATAGGACGGAGTTTAGTCTTCCTCCTGAAAAATTTTCTCTTTTGCACTTACGAGTTCTTCACTCTAAGGCGTCGATATATAGGGTCCTTCTTAATATGCTGACACTTTTTTATTGCGATGATCAGACCGTCAAACTGAAGAAATTTCTCTATTGGACTAACATATTAACACCAGTTTTACAAATAATCATCAAAATTGGTCCAATAGTTTGGGCGTGATGCTCGAACAAACAAACAGATACAGGGTGAAATTGATTTCATTAGCATCCTTTAAACTAAGAGCCTTACCCATCAAACTGAACAACTTTTACTATGGAAGCAAACCAATCGGAGCAAAAATAACAGCTGTTGCAAACATTTGAATCAATTAGGCATTGCGGTTTAGTATTATTGTTATTGTTGGCTGGGCTATTGTAAGCAAGGGTCTTTATGTAACACTGCGACCATTGCTGGTCTTTTGTGTTCGCTCCAAGCTCACCCATATTATACACATACATCCGAACTATTTTATTATTCTCGGGTATGCAGGTTTCCTCACGATGTTTTCCTTCACCGCCGAGCTAGTGATAATAATAAATACAACCGTACATAAATTCCGATGAACTTAGTGGTACAGGCCAGGAATCGAACCGCCGCCTCGTGATTGAGTCGCTAGCTCTCTTCCGTATGGACTATCATCGCTCTTTCGGTTGCGGTTTAGTATGGAACTGCAGATTTTTTTTTGCTCTGACAGGTTTGTTAAGGGGATATAATTCGGAGCGCGCTCCATACAAATGTACTACGGTGATATTTTCAATACTAATCAATTAAAGTCAATGAAATTTTGCTGAAACAATCTTGAAACAAATATCTATGCTTGTATGGATTCAGATTTTCGTTAAAATATACAGATTCAATGCAAGGATTAATTTAAGATTTGTATGGAAATCTTTGAGGCACTGTAACTTTAAAACTATACATTTTAACGAAAATCTGACTCTATACAAGCATAGAAATTGGTTTTTAGATTGATTCTGAAAAATTTCATTGAGTTTAATTGGTTAGTATTGAAAATATCACCATATTACGTTTGTATGGAGCGCGCTCCGAATTATATCCTCTTAACACAGGTTTGTTAAAAGTTGATCAGTTTGTTGGGTGGAGTATATGGTATATGTGTATTTTCAATACTTATAACTCCAGAACTACAGGGTGATTTTCTCGCTCTATCGTAAAAACGGTACGCAAGTAGCCCAACTCGTACTTGACCGGTTTTTATTTCTAACTTAATAACGTAGTAATAATAATTAAAATTAATTTTGTGTCAACAACTAGGTACCTATGACATAATCACGAAGTAGGTAATTATATAATCTAGATACAGATGATATTGCATGCACGACCCCAAACTGTCATGAACTCATGATTGGCGTGGGATAATCATACTAGACTCGTTTTTGAAGTCATTGCTCTTAAGACCTACCTACTTTAAGACACACAATCCGCACGAAATTATGTCACAAATATCACTAAAACCAATTTTTTACGAATTTCAATCGCCAGCAAGAGCAATGGCGCCAAGCAAACTCCCTAAATGCATGCATTCAGCATCCCGCTGGATGACACTGACAGCTGTCAGCCTATCACATACGTCAGCCCAGCCGCGACAGTCTGCCATTGACAGTAATTGGCTGTATACAGCCACTTTAGTTCCCAACTTGTTTCCGTTCCGACCGACTCGAATTCCCGAAGGATTGCCTGGATGCAGCATGTATCGTTCGAACTTGAAGAAGACTCTAATAATATATTGGCGTTGAAAGGTTATCGATTCGACGTGAAGTTTATTTTTAATACAGTTTTCCACGATCAGAGCTTTTCAATTATTTAAAGAGTGAGGGTAAACAAAAGTTTACTAATGAAATCAATTAACGTATGAATGAACGTGAACGAATGATGAACCAGAGTATCGATTCTTTTTATAAAAATTTAATTAGGTATCTACAAAGAGAATATTTTTTGTTAATTTTTACTTAGTGTAAGTTTTATTTTTATTTACTTACTTTACTTTTACACATACATAAACCCACGACCGTCATTCCCTTTCAGAAAGAAAAGAAAGTCAGAAACATACTTTACTTCTATACAACGTGTTAATGAATTAACGCAAAACTAGAAAGTAGTTTGTTTAGAATCGAGAGCAGAATCGAATTATCATGGTTTCAACAAAGGTAATTTTTTTCATAATATTTAATAATTTGGTTGTGAAATTTAAAATTTACTGAACTCGATCTCAACCCATCGCAAGGGCACACTCACCCTACTTACTACCAAAACGATTCATTTCGCTTTCATTCAACAAATCATCTTTGCCTCAAAACTTAAAATGCGATTAACTTTAAATTTTAACTCTCTAAATAATTAAATTATTGTTTCAATCTAATTATTTTGATGTAAATCAGTTGGGGTGTATGAGGTTTTGCGCTTATTCATTAACACGTTGTATATTTTATTTTAGGTTACTTTAGGTACTTTTATTTACTTTGCTTGCGGCGCTACAACTCTTGGTGGGTGCTGACTGCTGGTCTCCTCTTCAATTAATATCCATCCGTCAAGATCCATGGCTTTCCTTCTCCAGATGGTAAAGTTGTCATGGCCCTCAGATCTACTTCGATACAGTCGATCCTTATCTTTTTCGGTCTCCTACGCAGTCTTTTTAGGGCTCCGTAACCAAAGGGTGCCTGTGCCAACGGGGCCCTATTCATATGCCTACGGTGTCCGTCCGTCTTGGCTTTAAATAGTTGTATCTATGGAACCGTAATAGGTAGAGAATTAGAATTTTCATATATTTTAATTATTTTGGATTTGCTAACAAATAATTAAAAAAACATGAAGTAAAAAATTAAGGTGGTCTAAGATATGTGAGGTGGATACAAGAAACGGTTTTTTTTTTCCTTTTTAAAATTGCTGATTCGTACGTTTGAGTCAATCATGTAGGCATTGCAGTTTAGTATGAAACAGCAGATTTTTTTGTTCTGACCGGTTTTCTCCCATAGTAAAAGTTGTTCAGTTTGATGGGTAGAGTATGTGGTTTAAAGGTTAATGATACTTTTCCTTACACCCTGTATAATTAGAAGTACTTACTTATGTTTAATATTACTATCAGAAAATGATGAAAATAAGAAAAACTGCTGGCTGCCACCTATCTAGATTTGAATACAATGTCCCCGTTACCTACGTAAATTTCTTTTACTCCATTTCAAAGAAACAATCTTAAAAAACTAACCACAAAATAATAACAATTTACTAAGTGTGGTATACCTAGGTACGTAAATAAAATCTATCTGCAAAACAATTCGCTCATATATTTGAAGCTAAAAGTAATTTTTGGTAATAGGAGGATATCTGCGAGAACCTGGATTTAAAAAAAGTTTCATTTTAAGAAAAGTACCAAAATAAGAAAACCAATTCAAAGCTGATATCAACATTATCAGATTTTTCTCTCCATTATTTCTCGAGTAATTTGACAAATACTGAAAAATATAATAGAGGTTGAATGAAATTTTATTCCTTTTCCTGCTTGGCTTTTCTATTGTATTTGACAGTTTTTATTTTTAATTTTATTGCGGCCAAGGTATGTTAGCCATAAATCCTATCTTTTCCAGAAAATTTAAAAGTAAATTAAAAATATAAATAATGGTCAAAAATAAAATCGACAAAAATACGGAGGCATCTCTTATTTTTTAACCTATTTTAAACACGTGGTTAAAAACATGTAATGTTGTCAATTCTCCAAAAGTAGCAACCCTAGAGAATCAAAACCCAACTAAAATATCATCTTGCAGCTGAAGCGAAGAACAGTAAACGGATCGGTTTGGCTAAGCTGAAACCTACAGCGAAATTATTACGGTATTTTGTTCTCAACAAAAGAGAAGCAAATTAAACTCGGTTTATCCAGCAAAGACGACAATTGAAGATTCGCCAAGCACAGAGCTTCAGCGTTGGCAGAGTCTGAAACGCAAGACATAATAATAACCAAAGAGATTATACCTAATAGAGTGAGCCATACCAATTGTAAAGTGTCCACTTTTTTTGACGTTTAGGTTTTAGTGTGGAGAGACATATGGCCTTATGTTTACGGTCACTTTTCACACACACTAGCTCAAATAAAAGTGGACAGCCGCATAAACAAATATCTATAGTTCCATCTCCTTCTACTATTAAAGGTACGTCATAAGACAAAAGAGACTATAATCGTAAATTTATGCGGACTCTATGGAGATCCTTCTTCTGAGATAATAACCTTACTTTTTTATAATGTCTTGAACGGCTCTAGATACTAGTCCTTTTGAGCCATTCGTTATTTTTTTTCTTTATATTCTTTATTTTGATGATGATGACGATGAATCTATGGTCGATTTCGTAAGCTCGCGCGTTGCCGCCAAAATGACCATGTACGAGTTAACTTGAACCAAAACGTGTGTTCTGTTATCGTATTTATTTGAGATTCCTGTTACGTCGGTCGCTTTACGCAACTGTTTGGCACACAATCCTCATGAAATTATGTCACAAATATCACTAAAATCATTTTTTTACGAATTTCTAATACGACGAAACACAGCAAGAGCAATGGCGCCAAGCAAACTCCTAATCAACCTTAGTTTTAGTAATGGGGGCAGTTGAAGAAGCTAAAAAGGGCTAGATCGGGCTAGATGGAGCACAAATTACTAAGGCTGAGATTCAGAGACGATTTTTTTAGTCTTAGCTCGAGCTAAGGAGGGCGAAAAGTATGGATTTTGACATACGGAAGTTCCAACTATGACTTAAAAATCAGATCTGAATCTCGGCCTAAGAAAAGACTTGCTGTAAAAAAAGGCTAAAAAACACCTTTAATAATGATTTCAATTATGTATTTTATTTTTTAGTTTGAATCACAATAATATATTTCAAAATTAAACTGATTTTGAAGAAAAATTTAACCAATTTAATAAGTTCATATCAATGTCTATTGACACAAATCGCGAAAGTTCGATGTTAGCATGGCGCAAATTTCAGATTTTGGTGCAATATTTTTAAGAAAATGAAAAGGGCTAGATAGCTCTTTCCAGGCTAAATCATTCAAACAACGAGTTCACCTACAGTAAAAAGTGCTAGATCTAGCCCCAAAAGGACTAAGGTGGCAACATTGCGTAGGATTGTGTAACCTTAAAAACATGTGAGACAGAGCAGAGGTGAGACTGCGGTCAAAGATAATCCGCAACCCCACTATACAGGGTGTAACAAAATACCATAGGGGGTCAGACCATCAAACTGAACAACATTCAATTGAATTCGAATGCACGCAAAGTCAAAGTCAAAATGGTTTATTTAAAAATAATATCACATATATAACTTTCTGACGTCATGTTTTTGAATCTACCACCGCGTCGGAAGTGTTCCGCTATAGAGAAGAAGCAGCAAGAAACTCTACAACACACTTCTTTTAAATAAAACAAAATATACAAAGTACAATTACAACAAATCCAAAATTCATCGTTTAACATAGTGCAAACGAATACGTCGAACAAAACCCAGTCTGCCAACTGTTAAGTAGACTACCAATCTGTTTGTATTCAACAAATCTCAGAGTATCATGTCTATCGTCCAGGACAGGGTCAACTCAACAGGCAATCTGGAATTAATTAACACGTCAATTCCTTCAGACGGCGGCGTCGTCGCTCCGCTTAATATGAAGTGACCGTAATCCATTACGCTTAGAGGTTCCCATTAGGCTAGATTAGTGGTCTTATCATGCTAGCTGTTTCAGAGCGTGGCTATCGTCGCAATATGCTTTTGTGTGTGAAATACGTTGCAATATGGCGTGGCAATTTGCCTGCATACAAAAACGTGGGGCTCCAACGTTGCCAACCTGACGGATTTGAAATACAAAAACATGATTACTGTTGGCGCGCTCCATACAAACGAAGTCTGGTGATATTTTCAATACTAACCGATTACACTCAATGAAATTTTGCAGAAACAATCTAGAAACAAATCTCTATGCTTGTATCGTGTCAGATTTTCCTTAAAATGTAAAGTTTTAAAGTTACAGTGCCTCAAAGATTTCCATATAAATCTTAAATTAATCCTAGCATTGAAACTGTATATTTTAACGAAAATCGGACACGATACAATCATAGAGATTTGTTCCCTGATTGTTTCTGAAAATTTCTCTCAAATTTATCTTCTCAAAATTTTATTGAGTTCAATTGGTTACTATTGAAAATATCACCAGACTTCAATTGTATGCAGCGCGCATTTACGCATTCGAAATAAACTTCTCTTAACGTCAAAATATTGTTGCTGTTAGTGCATACAACTTAATTACAGAGCATTCAATATAATCTTGTGTATACAGGGTGTTAGGGTAAACAGTTGCATTACTTTAAGAGGTGATTGTACCCATCATACTAAACAACTTTTCCTAAGAAACCTATAGGAAAATCGTAAAAAATTGTTTGTACTTCCCATACTAAATGCAATCAGCTGATCGAACTTTTGTAAGAAAAGTCGAATTTTTATTTTGCTAATTTCCTCTAGGTTTCTTAGGGAAAGTTATAAAAGTATTTAAAAATGTTAAAATTTAAAGTATATAAAAGTTAAAAATATAATCTAACTTCGTTTGTACGCAGCGTGTTCGCAGGTATAAAGCAACGCCTACCAGCAGGCCTTTTCAAGCAGATTAAAAATATTTAATTACTTTGGGTTTCAAGTAACACACATAATATATTACAGATTACTGAAAACAACGCAAAACCAATTTTCCTTCCTACACGCGTATCAATCTGTCAGATATGTCAAAAACAATGTTAATTACACAATTCATCCCCAAAAGCCGGGTAAACGAGACGAATATCAATTAACGAACAATACTGGCGCATGTTCATAACGTGAACTAATGTCGCTCATTTATACGGTCCTATTAACGGGACGCCCACCCGAGTAATAAGCCGGGTGTACAACAGAGATGAACGAATGATACGGACGAGCATCGCATAAACGGTGAAGTTAAATGGAGCAGATTTCAGTAGAGACAGCTGTGAACGCTGGAAAATTGGTCTATCACAGTCTCTAGGTTTAAATTATATTCTCGGTTTATATCAAACATTTCATAACGTAAAATTATGCATATTTACAACAACAGAAAATCAGATTTAAAAGTCGGATGGAAAATTGACTTCTATCAGACAATATCACAAGACGGTCATAATTTTCTTTGATGAATTATTCGTACCTACTACTAAACAAACAATAAAAAGACAGTCCTAATGTATTGGTGTGTGTCCATCCCTTCAGAAATCAAGAAAATAAAATCCGGTCAAGTGCGAGTCGCGTTACTCGCGCACCGAGGGTTCCGTACCATAAAACATAATTAACTTTCAAAAAGTTTTCTTTTCTCCGAGACCGACTCACACTTGACCGATTTTTATTATTTGTTTTAATACTGTAGAGTTTGCTCTATAATCACACCAAGTTTGACGCTTGTGTTTATTACCGTTTTACGATAGAGCGAGAAGAAAAAACGTTGAAATTTTTACCTCTCTTAATTTTTGACTTTTGACATTTTTATTATTTGTTAGCAAACCCGCTATAATAACGCGCATTCTGCGAAAATTTCATCTATCTAGCTATTACGGTTCAAAAGTTACAGCCCTAAATAGTTAGGACAGACAGACAAACGGACGGACGGACGTACAACGTAGGCTTAGTAATAGGGTCCTGTTTTCACCCTAAAAAAGACAAAGATACGATCACACATCAAGAAACTATTATCAGGAGCGTCCAACTCCAGACTTAAATTAGTTTACAAAATTGTCTTGACTTGAGATTATCAGAAGACTTACCTAAACCTACGATAAACCTAAGATAATTACCTACGTATCGCTGGTCGGGTAGCTCTATCAACCTTAAATCTTGTTGTTGTTATGGATTACTCAGTTTTACTTTTAACGCCTTCATCCCGTGTTTTCCTGAAATTCAAATGACAACATTTCATTTTAAGAAAGGTACCAAAATAAGAAAACCATTTGGTGATTATGTGATTCAAAGCTTATATCAAAATTATCAGATATTTCTATCCATTACTTCTCGAGTTATTTGAAAAATACTGAAAAATATAATAGAGGTTGAATGAGATTTGATTCCTTTGCCTGCTTGGCTTTTCTATTGTATTTAACAGTTTTTATTTTTAATGTTATTGCGGCCAAGGTATCTTAGCCATAAATCCTACTTTTTTCAGAAAATTCAAAAGTAAATTAAATATAGGAATATCGGCCAAAAATAAAATCGGAAAAATCCGTATCTCTTATTTTTTAACCTATTTTTATTAAAAACGGGTGGTTAAAAAAATGTAATGTTGTCAAGTCTATGATATAGTGAACAAAAATATATAATTCATTCATTCAATAGATGCTTATTTGTTATGTATGAGCATGTTTTGTGGATCCTTAGAACAGTACACAGAAACAGTGTTGTTTTCATAATTAAGTCAAGTATTAATTAGAAACGAGAGGAGAATTAATTAAAGAGACTACAGGACTTTATCAAAGAGCTCCAGTGCAGTAACGTTAGAAGCATGAACATTTTAGCCTCATGCATTTACGAAAACTCGTTCATTCGGTCCCTTTGATCGCCTAGTGTGTACATGGCATTGAATGAAGCAAATTATCTCCAAATGATGGTCATTACTTTCGCTGTCAGTTCAAGGGTTTGATGAGGTAAAAACGGTAAATGAGTCGTAGGTAAAACGTTTACGTGAGCTGATGCCGTTTTGGCAATGAGGGTGTGAGCTGGAGAGTGAATTAAGAGGTCTCCCCGACCGAACGACCTTGACCCTTTCAGAGCCGCCTCACCTCTACTAAAGTACACCATTTTAGTAGGTATACCTATTTTTGACTGGTTTTTCCATCGTTATGTCGCTCGGTGCTTTCAAATCCAAGGAAATCAAATTCGAAAATCATAAGAATTCGCTCCAAATTTTGAATTTATCTAATTAAGTCATAAAATTTAGGTTTTAAAAAAATTTACTACATAGCATTTTTAGATCTTAATATTGTCATCATGTCACAAATATTTTTTTTGCGAAAGGGGCCGGGCCATACCTATCCATACCAGGTTTACATACAGGGTGTAACAAATTCCTAGGAAAAAGTTGTTCAGTTTGATAATCTGATCATCCCCTTAAAATGGTTTCAGCTAATTTTGTTAGACTCAAATGAAGCTCCATGCGCTACTATAGCCTCAAACTTTGAGCTCAATTTGTTCTGTTTCTTACCATATTTTTATAAAACTAGTTCTTTCTTTTCAATAAATAAGTACTTATATTTGCCCACTCACAATCGGTAGACATTTCAATCCATTAAATAAGTACAATAAAAATACTGGCCTCTTGACCTTCAATAACACAGGTAATAAAATCTTGAAACAAAAAATCTATCAACTGCTTTTATAACTCAATGTACCTATTAGCAGAGTCATTGCCCTGACTTCTAAAGGTGGTGAGATAAGACCTTCAGTGTGAAAATGTCGATGCTGTCAGCCTTTTGGGTGCCCTGCCACAAGGACCCGACCTTCAACCTAAGTAAATGAATGGATGGATTAAGCGAACATTTCAAACGAGAAAAATAAGATATGTATTGCCATTGACCTCTTATACAGAACAAGATAAGCAATCAGCGGTCCAAAAATGGCAGACCCTTAAGAGGTACTTAACGAATAAAAGTACCTGTTTTGCCTACAGAGGCACCGCGCCAACTCTCTGACTGTAAACATACCAAATTCGACTAAGTTCAACAATCAAATATGACGCATTAGTATCACCCTACAGCATTCATACTTATTTTGTGTGGTTTATAATTTGTCTCTGTTTTTTGTGTACGATTTTGAAAGTCACACGTTCAAATCTGCAGTAGAAAGATTTCCATAGTAATTTTAACATTTTCTACTGCTTATTTGAACGTGTGAGTTTCAAAAATACCACTCCTGTCATCGTCTGATAGTTGACATCTTGTTCCTTTTTCAAAATGCCGTTTTAGGAACAACATTTATTTCGAGAGTCGCGCTGCAAGTCTGACGGAGGGTGGACGCGTGCGTGGTGGCCTCTCTTAGGCTTGCACGTGGCTCCGCCATTTTGTGAAGCTCTTTTGTGTTTTAACCATAAAACAATCACTTGAGATTATAAACTACTTGACATTGGCAGAATTGCCGCGCTAGACGCAAGCAACCGGCCATTAATTAAGAAAAAAAAAAAAAAAAAAAAACATTTATTTCAAAGACATGTCAGAAGTATTTACAACTTTAAACCTGAAAACCCTGAAAAGATAACAGAAAAAAGGCTAGTGGTTTCAAACCTTAGAGGAAGGATCTCCATAGAGTCCGCATAAATTTACGATTGTAGTTAGTCTCTTTTGTCTTATGACGTACCTTTAATAGTAGAAGGAGATGGAACTATAGATATTTATTTATGCGGCTGTCCACTTTTTTTTGAGCTAGTGTGTGTGAAAAGTGACCGTAAACATAAGGTCTTATGTCACTTGGTGCCTAAGAGAATGGATCTCCATAGAGTCCGCATAAATTCACGATTGTAGTTGGTCTCTTTTGTCTTATGACATACCTTTAATAGTAGAAGGAGATGGAACTATAGATATTTGTTTATGCGGCTGTCCACTTTTTTTTGAGCTAGTGTGTGTGAAAAGTGACCGTAAACATAAGGCCATATGTCACTCGGTGCCTTTTGTTCATACTACTTGACACCACACACTCAAACCTAAACGTCAAAAAAAGTGGACACTTTACAATTGGTATGGCTCACTCTAGTCTTAAAGAGAGATCCTTCCTCTTAGCTTGGTGCCTTTTATCCATACTACTTGACACCACACACTCAAACCTAAACGTCAAAAAAAGTGGACACTTTACAATTGGTATGGCTCACTCTATTAGGTATAATCTCTATGTTTCAAACCCTTTGCAAAAATTTAAAAAGTATGTATCGATTCGGACAAAAATTTGCTAAGATTTTATAGGATACTGTGCATCTTGTTCTTTTATAAGATATCAATGGATATTGCCTTTACTTTGTTGAAACGTCAGAAATATACTTCAAATACGTTTCGAGACGACACGACAGGACAGACAGACCAAGTGCGCGTCCCAGGCCTACTTTCTGTGCTTCAATCAACAAAATTCGCTTTGGGCCTATCCATTCATTTTACTTTGATCGACGGACCCGGGGTCGTATTGTGTAACTACCCGATTCAATCAGTATCAAATTGACATGGTATTTTTTGTCATTTCTTAGCGATTCTGTTTCTTAATATTTCTGACAATGGACACGATAATCACAGAAAACTTGCCTAGTATAATCTCGTAATACGTTATCGATCTTGTAAAAATAGGATGCTTATACAATAGCTCTACTGTCCAGAAGTGATATTTTTAAAGATTTTATTGAATATCACACATCCTTATTTGTATACGGAAATGTCAAAATAACTATGGATATTATGCATCGCCATCATATCATGAATTTCAAAGAGTGAAATTGTGAAAAGTGAAGCATAACTTGTATATATTTTTATTGGTACTAATACAAATACATAGTACTCTATACTCAATGACTCTACAAGTTAATCTGTCACTCTACGTAGGATTGTTTTAAATTTTATGTAGTGTAGGTAAATCAAATTCGACCCAATAATTGTATGTCAGTTTTTATAGAAGAAATGGGTGTGTAACCACCTTCGTGGGTACAATTTTTAAATCAGTGATTGTTTTCTCCTTGGAATTGGATCGTAAGAAACGACGATATCACTTAGTGGAATAAGTCCATTCGAGCAATATCGATTTAAAATACTTAACTCACTTTCTTCCACGCTGAAGTTTTACCACAATGAGGCATTTTCCAAGACTAGGCAGGGACTAGGATCCAGGACTATGGCTATTAAATTAAATTTAGAAAGAACCTATTAATTAAATAAACTATTAAATTTAGAAAAAACTTGTCATATTGAAGGTAATACGTGTCGGGGTAGGGCTCCGTAGTTGCCCGTCACAGGACTGAGAAGAGGGCGTTTTGTTTTATACTACGGTTTCACGGCATAAAGTCTAAACAGCATTTTACAATAACTATAAATATGTATACTCATGTGAAATTACAGCTTTCTAGTACTAAGCGTCTCTGAGCTAAGGCGCGGACGGAAGTCGGGCGGACAGACGGACGGACATGGCGGATTCCTTGTTGACTACGGAACCCTTAAAAGGGTTGTTTGTCTCCTTGTTATCCATCATCATCTTTGACAGCTCTGTGTCGGCAATAGATAAAGTTGACCAATTTTCACTTATTCACGGCTCCCGTCAGTTTTTTTAAGAGATGTATGTATATGCTCACGACTATATTCCCCGAGGGGGTAGTCAGAGATGTTCTGGAACCTCAGAGCATCCACGTTTCACCAGTAGTACCGAAACTCTGTCCAGTTTGACGGGGGGTGAGCCCGTCGCCACTTATAATGGACAGTGGGTACAATATATGCCTCGAAATTGAAGCATGCAGGTTTCCTCACGATGTTTTCCTTCACCGAAAAGCCAGTGGTGTTACAAATCGAACATAAATTCGAGCCATCGCCTCCTGCACGGCAGGCAAGGTTACTCGTCACTGGACCACCACGGCTTTTCAGTACTGAGTCAGTACTGACTTTTCGATTTGACTGGTCTATGAAAACGCCCCATTGGATTTGATATCATACCTATTATAATTCTAAGCACAAACAAATCGGTCGAAAAAAACAGGAAACGGCCATTGTCAGGGATAAAAAGTAGTTAAGAGGAGCTTCGTGCTTGACATTGTTAAATGGCT
Organism: Agonopterix alstromeriana; assembly: GCA_963924505.1. Lineage (NCBI taxonomy): Eukaryota > Metazoa > Arthropoda > Insecta > Lepidoptera > Depressariidae > Agonopterix > Agonopterix alstromeriana. The sequence goes on along the minus strand of OZ004665.1, from coordinate 2,968,049 downwards.
GTGTCGTCGCGAAATGGCTTTCGTAATTTGCCTTTTAAAATTGTAAACTAAGACAAAGCTTTCCACAACAACTCTGAAAAATTGCTACTGCAATCGTGCCATAGAAAATTTACATGAAGCTTGCAATATATTATATTGTTTTTTTTACTACTGATGGGTTTGCTCTTGACCTCAATCCAGACCTTAGGATATAGATGGGGTCGAAGATATAGCAAGCTTACCCAGAGAAGCCTACTCACTCGTACTTTAAAGGATTTGTTGTAACCGCTCGGAAATACTGACGCAGGCAGGGCATTCCAATCCGCATGCTGTGCGCATTATAAAAGATTCTGAAAGGCGCTTGGTGCGGATATGTGGGATGTCAACCAAGAAGGGGTGATATCCCGCAGAGCATCTGGAAGTTCGATAGTAGAACGGGGAAGGCGGGATGAGCTCTTGGGCGCACTCACCGAAGTACACTTTGTAGAAGACCGACAAGCAGGCTACTCTGCGGCGATGGGCTATATAGGTTATGATGCTTGGTCTCCACCAGCTTACTGTCGCCAATGAGCCTCCTAGCTCTGCGTTCAACCGAGTCGAGTGTGGCCTGTTGACACTTGGCTGAGCCATCCCACAGGTGGCAGCAATAATCCATCCAAGATCGGACCTGAGCTTTAGGTAAAATTTTTAGTGTTTAAGTATCATCAAATATTCTATTGAACCTTGCAAGAATCCACATTAAAGTTACCTACTACATAATTATGTAGGTAGATATGTTCAATAGCTTTTGTCACACTAAAAGGGAAAACAGTTGTGTTGATGCATTGTGGCGATACAACTTTTTCTTTGAAGGTACTATAAAAACCTTATTCAAATTCGAATAAATTATTTTTCCAAAAAGATATTGATTATTTTTACCTCCTAATAGATACACTATAATTTTCAATTTATTTTTAACATAATTATTGTAATTCAGGTAAAATAATCATCGTGAGGAAACCTGCATGCTTCAATTTCGAGGCATGTATTACCATTGTCCATTACAAGTGGCGACGGGCTCACTCCCCGTCATACTGGACAGAGTTTCGGTACTAGTGAAACGTGGATGTACTGAATTCTCAGAATATCTTTGTCTACCCCCAAGGGGAATATAGTCGTGAGTTTATGAATGTGGTCTGTGCATGTGTATGCATCAGATATCGTGTCGTAGACTTTTTTTTAGATCTTCCAATGACTAATATTTCTTTGTAAGATAATCCTTTCATTGTTACGCTATTATTCTTTTGTATGAATAAAAGTATGTACCTATTATCTAAGAATAAAGTACAGTAACGAAATGGATATGAACATTATAACCATAACAATTCGATTAATTAACCGTGTCTAACTGTAGATGTCGACGAGATTGAATGTGTTTGACGGCTAACGGAATACAATTGACGGTTTACAATGCATTTGTTAATTGAGATATTAATAGTTTACGTTTGGTTTAAAATAAAACCTGTGACGATGTATTTGTTTAAAGATAAAGCCTTACTTATTACACAATAATTCTTTGGCTTACTGCATGAAATCACTAATCTACAGTAAACATTTTATAAAAACAGTAGTTTTATTAATATTTATCCTAAACACCACACCACCACAGGTCAGAGGCCTATTAAGGCGGCTTGAAAATTCTCTGACAGCAAGTTGACCACTAACTTGCCTCCACCAACACGCACTGGGTAGCGTGGTAGAGTATGGCCCACTCCCTCTCATCCTTATTCGTGAGAGGAGGCATTTGCCCTGCAGTGGGATTCTACAGGCTATAACTTACTTTATTTTACCACGCTGGCCAGAAACTCTTTAGATAGATATTTATTGTGTAGAAAAGGTAGAGAAAAAAGAAAGCAACAAGAATACAGATCAATACCTGAAGAACATAAAAAGGTTTGCCTGTTAGTAGGTAACTGTAGGGTAAAACTGTAAAAGGGATACTTGTTTACGAGGGTTCACCTCTCGGGTTAAGTGCGGAAGCCGAGCTCTACAATAGGATATTAATATTTACTAGGATCCCTAAGAGCCTACAGTATTACAGGACTGCTACTTCAGGACTGCTAGGTACTTCAGGTTCTACTTATCCTTCAAATTTATACTTTATTTAACATTCACCTACCTGCCTAAGGCGCGGTTTATACAGAAGAGACGTGAAGCGGTGGCGGATAGGCAAAGTAACACAATTATAAACCTTATAGGACGTAGTATAGCGTCGTTTGGAGAATTACGCCCGCGCGCGCGATTCTCCTTTATGACAAAAATGACGCTATGCTACGTACTATAAGGTATATATATTGTTTTACTTAGATTATCCGCCACTGCCACATGTCTCTTCTGCATAAACCGCGGCTTATATTTACATACTACATGGTAACTCTTAATATGCTGAGGCAGACTTTATAAAGGGACCATCTGCCAACTGACCAACTGCCTCCGTGGTCTAATGCTTAAGAGCATTGGGCTCTTGACACGGAGGTCATGGGTTCGATTCCCACGGGGGCAACTAGTGAAATGTCACTTTGTGCATTTTTTCCCCAGTTGACTAGGACATTGCAGGCCGACTCATCTGATCGGATGGCACGTTAAGCTGTCGGTCCCGGCTACTATCTCTGGTGGTAGTAATCGTTACATAAAAACCACGTTAGAGGCCAAAAGGCGGTCTGGAAAAACTCTGACACCAGGGCTTGCTAGTTGCTGCCCACACGATAAGAAGAAGACCATCTAACTGAACAACTTTATGTATGGGATCAACGTAGAAATGTCGAAAAAGAAAATCTACCGTTCCATACATTTGAGTTGAGTATAAATAAAAATATCCCCGGATCAGACCGGAAAATCTGATGTTCCATCCTAAACTACAAATCTACTCGAGCTAAATGTATGGGACAGCAGGACAGATGGTTGGAGGATAAAAGGGGAGGCCTTTGCCCAGCAGTGGGATGAAATGGGCTAGTAAAAAAAAACTCCTCCTAGTAAAAAAAAGACATCCATGACTCAGGTACAAATATTCATTTCATTATAAAATTATTTACCCCTTACGGGATTCGAAACCTAGTCCTTTTGAGCCATTCGTTATTTGTTTTCTTTATATTCTTTATTTTGATGATGGGATGATAGATGACGATGAATCTGTGATCGAATTCGTAAGCTCGCGCGTTGCCGCCAAAATGAACATGTACGAGTTAACTTAAACCAAAACTTATCTTCTGTTATCGTAGTTATTTGAGATTCCTTTACGCAACTATTTGGTACACAATCCGCCCGAAATTATGTCACAAATATCACTAAAACCATTTTTTTACGAATTTCAAATACGACGAAACAAAGCAAGAGCAATGGCGCAAGCAAACTCCCCATAGACAAGAACAAAGTTAGGGTTGCCAGATGGTCGGGATTAGTCTAGATTGTCCCGACATTTCATATGATGTCCAGAATCCCGAAAAAATACAAAATGTCCCGACAAAAAACCAAACCACGCGGTTTCAAGATGAGTAAACTCAAACCGAGTTAGTAATTAGACTGAACTTTGATGTAACTTGTTTTTTTTATTTTAAAACTTTTCTAAGTAGTTACTTCTCATGGATCAAAATTGGTGGATTCAGTGAAATCTAATGCCAAAGACATGTGGCACACGTAACAAATAGTTTACCTATATTATGTTGTAACATAAGTTAACTAGGTACCTATATTATGCATGATTCTCTTAATAAAGTGCAAAAAAACCTATTAACTGAAAAGAGAAAAACAAGCTCTATAATCACTAATCAGCTATAACAACTTTGTTTGAGCAAATATAATTTGAATGTTATTAGGTAGGTATTGCAGGCGGGGACAAAACAATAACGAACCAAAAAATCTAATATGTTTTTTATGCAGTCGGGTTTTTTGTTTATCTTAATAATTTAGTTTATTTCATACTTTTTAGTCTTGTGTCGAAACGGTAACGATTACTAGCTTTCATTTGATACCCATATTGTAATTTTTAACAACAACAAAAATGTTTTATTCCCCCTCTCTTTTTTATTTCGCAGACGCCATATTAAAATAATATAGCCTATGTCACTCTCACACTTTTTACGAATCTAATGACACCTCATACGTTAAAATCCATCAAGCCGTTTAGGCTGAAGGCCCTGCCAAAGAAATAGACATACAAACATAGCATACATACATACATACATACGCTCGAAAAACATAACCCTCCTTCTGGCGCAGTCGGGTAAAAAGTTAATTTTCTTTGTCATTATTTTTAATTTGAACAAAAAGTATCATTTTCATTTGACCCAACAATAATACCAAAATCCAGATTTTTTGAAATTTTATCCAGATATTTTAGTCTTCCCATCTGGCAACCCTAAACAAAGTGGAATTGGAAAGCGTTGAGCGAAATACATAGCCGAATGCCTCTGTTGTATTTTTGATGAGTCTCTTTACTAAATAAAATATCTTAAATTATGCTAATGTAAATGAAATAACATACTTATACTTATGTAATAGCTCTAGTTTGTTACATACAAGAATGAAGGAACAACATAAGATTATGCAAAACCTTGGGGTATCTACACATCAAGCTATACAAAACCAAAATAAGCTGGCCGCGCGTAGGTCGAGTAACGTACAACGTCGCGCGGCCAGCTTATGTTGTTTTTGTATAGCTTGATGTGTCGCCGTGTGTACTCTGGCTTTTGCAAATACGATCATGATAGCTACATCCAAAATCGAAAGTTCGAATTTAGGTGATGGCTTCGATCATATAGTTTTATTAATATCTCGCTAATTTACACATATTCCAATTACAACTAAATTTTAAGGCAATTTTGAATTACAGAAACAGATTTGAAACACTTAGGTACCTACCTACTTACCTACTTTTAGCGACTTATTCCTAGAACAGCTTTAGTACCGTCCAAAATATGTCGAATAGTAGGCATATCTTTCTGATAAATAAATTGTATTTGGTAATCAGAATTGACAACATTACATATTTTTAACCACCTGTTTTTAATAAAAAATATAAAATTATGTTAAAAAATAAGAGATACGTATTTTTCCGATTTTTTTTTGATTGATATTTCTCTTTGACTAGTTATTATATGGACTGGTTACGCGTGTAATTCTACTAACAAACATTTCTGACACTTTTTGCGGGGGGCGAGGTAACATGAAATCCGCAACTATGGATTTTGTTCCCCATAACTTTAGATTCTAATTTTGAATGTTAAAAATCATGAAAAGTAGTCTCGTGTGAACCCCAAACGTTCTAAGTTCGAAGTTATTATTTCGCAATTATAGGCTGTCTCGTTTAGTGATAAGGTGTAAAATTGAATGTAAATGCACAAGATCAATTGTGCTTATACCGTGGCAGAGGGGAAATGCTACCGCAAGGCTAGTCCTTATAATAATTAGTCAAAGATATTTCTATTTTAATTTACTTTTGAATTTTCTGAAAAACGTAGGGTTTATGGCTAAGATACCTTGGCCGCAATAACATTAAAAATAAAAACTGTCAAATACAATAGAAAAGCCAAGCAGGCCAAGGAATAAAATCTCATTCAACCTCTATTATATTTTTCAGTATTTTTCAAATAACTCGAGAAATAAATAATAATAGATAGAATGGATAGATAGATAGTTTCTGCCTACCCCTCTGGGAAAAAGGCGTGAGTATATGTATATGTGTATAATTGATAGAAAAATCTGAAAATTTTGATATAAGCTTTGAATCACATAATCTCCAAATGGTTTTCTTATTTTGGTACCATTCTTAAAATGAAATGTTGTCAATTAGCCAGAAAGCTAAATAGGAATCGAAAAATCTTGTCGTCTTTTTATTTGGAATGCAGTAGGTATAGGATAGCTTACGGTTAATGACACTTTGATATCAGCTCACACCCGCATAATATGAGACCGCATAGCATAACATAACGGGTTTTAGCATATGCTGGAATGGAACATCCTGTTTATGATGTCAGGCGGCAAATCTGACAGGTGCGGTAGAATCGACTGACATTTTCACTGATAATCGCAGAGGTCAGCATGATGGCTGACTTTCCTGACTGGTTTGCTGTACGACGGCCCATAATTTGAAAGTTGTTTTGGAATAAATGTTAAAAATATTATTTTAGTTTGAAAAAAAAAACCTTCCGATAAAAGACAAAAAAATAAAATAATAGGGAAAATGTGCCCGTTTTAGACTCATCGTCATCGTAGGTAAGTAAAGTCTAAAATATGAAGATTAAAAATAAATTAGGTAACGACAATTTCAAATGGTACAATATGAAGGTAGATAGAGAGTAAATCAACAAACCTTATAAACTCTTCGCGCACCTCGAAACAGCGAGCGAAGATCCAAAAAAACGAGTCCCAACACAGAATTAGAATGCAATTCGACACAAACCAACAAAAAGACACAGTTTACAACACTACCAGGTTTTCCAGCCTATTGTTAACAAAACATAACTTTCAGACCAAACGATTCACATAAAAACTCACTTTATCAATCACTCTAATTTAAAAAGTTAACTTTCACAATGTTTTACGAACGAATATAAATTAAAACCGTACACGCATTCATAATGTTTTTAATCACGATCGTATCGATAACGGGAAACATTTTGACGCGTGTGGCGTTGAGCGCGAGTCTAACTGGACTGGTGGAGTAGGTAAAAATGGCGGTGGTTGGTTAGAACGGCGCCGCGCCATCAAAGATCATGCGGCACTCTACAGGTAAGTATAAAGATCAATTTGTACCTAGACATGACAGTAGCATATCTACATATCTACTAACATATCTATCTATCTCATTACAAAAGTGCAGGATATCCACGAAATGAAATGAAATCGTTTGTTTGCAGAAACATGGTTAAATAGGTGGTACACAAACATAAAAGAGCACAACACATTTCACCAAAACCTGGTATGCAAAATTATAACATTATAATTAATAATATTAAAATTTTTATAAATACAATTAATAAAAGACAAAATTATGTAAATAATGTCAATTGTAAAAACTATAGTCTAGACATTTTTGAATGTTATATAAATTACAATTTAATACGGCCCGATAGCACAGTCTGTAGTGAACCTGCCTGCTGGGCCGAAGGTCGCGGGTTCGAACCCGCAAGGGAAAAATATTTGTAAGATGAATATGAATATTTGTACCCGAGTGAGTCATGGACGTTTGTATCTATATATTATTCTATATCGTTGTGTAGTAATCATAACACAAGTCCAGGCTAGATTCTGGTACTTTAAATGTGACTAGATAATTTGTGTAACAATGTCCAAGATATTTATTTATAATAGCCACGCATAAAATTTTTAAACATTAATTGCTGGTAAAACCTTAAAATTATTTGGTAGTTTATTATAAAATTTTCATGCTCATATCAAAACAGTTTCTTTGATAAAGCACGTTTTCGGGCAGTACTTTACTTACCATGAGCAAGCGCTGTTCCCGCGCTTTTCGGAGTGCGAAAGACGCGCTTGCCGCAACTTGTACATATGGGAAATAGCCGAGGCGCGCTAAGTAGAGATATAATGCTAGATCTGCTGGTGTTTCTGGGATTGACATCATGGGCGTATTTACATATTTCGAAAATGTACAATGCCACACAACGCTAATGAATGGTAATATGATGGGTATTCGACTAGATGTGAAATGTAGACAATTACTTAATTGCAATTTCAATGATGACCTGAGATCTCGATTCTAATAAAGACAAATGTAGGTGTCGTGTTTTAAACTTTTTTTTTTAACTCAAGCACTCAATTACAAAAGTCTCAACATTCATGACAGATGTAACCACAAAATGGTCAAATTAAATCCTACTTTTTTGCACATAATACCTATTTCTTTAAATAAGTTTATCGTAGAGCAGAACCAAGATTTAACTCATTTTTATAATTTTTATAGCGAATCTATCCAATTATTTTGATAAATTGTAAGGACAACCAAATTATTTGGAAAAAAAAAATAAATATCATTGCAAAATTATTTGAAAGTGGTGTCAAAATCTCTTCACCTGATTTCAGATTTGTGTTACCTACTTAGATGCAGGTTCAGTCATTATTATATTGTACAAAATGACCAGATATTTTCCTGTCCGCTTTCTACCTTCAGCCAACCAGACAGGTTGTTTAATCTATGCCAGAAGCAACAGTGCAGTGCTACCGCGCGGAAAAACCGGTTCAAAAACATTGTAAAAAAATGATAAAGCCGCAAAATGCGACTGTGCAAAAGCATAGGCAAACACTAAGCACAAAATTAACCTTAAAATAACATAGCTTATGAGCACTAAAATGTTAGCTTAATGACTTTTTAATGATAGGCTGGTATTCTTTTAATGAGCTCTTTAAAAAAGCACAAACTCACAAAGTTCCTTCGCTGATCTAGTCGTAAAAACAACTGCCTATGCCTATCGCAAAATGAATGTTTATCCAAACTGAACGTTTGGATAAACATTCATTTTGCGATAGGCAGTGACAACAAGCCTGCCATCTCGCCATAGTCGCTTCGTGCTTAGGTATCTACTCGCCGGTTTTTGATATGCGGTGGTCAGTACACTTGACTTGACCTATAGGGCAATTGTTTAAGTTCGATCTACGATATTAATACATAGTATCGATCATTGATCGATATTATGTATTGATATTTCGACGATGAAGTGTAATAACCTCCTAACTACATTTTGTCTTTTTTGTGATTCTTGTGTAAATGGATTTAAAATACAATTTCGCATTGTACTATTAAGACCACCAAACTGTGTCATAAATAAATTAAGGTTCCTACGACGATAAATTTACGATACAAAAATAATAAACGTGTTTTTCGTTTCCTCTAGAATCTACATTTTCATGTAGATAGGAGGTCATTACACTTCATCGTCGATTTGTTTCTATTCTATGTGGTTGTAGACACCGGGAATTAACTTTAGGTTTTAATATTAAAATCGTTTAGGCATAGATTGCATCGGCAAAACGTGAATTTGACTGAAGAAGTAAACATGTACACAGATCACCTCTTTCACCTCAACGAAGTATATTGACTTCTGAACTTATAATCTATGATGACCATATAAAATTCTCCATCCATTTAAATTATTAAACCAGTCACGTACAAAAAACCATTTCGATTGTCATAAATCTTTTCGACAACTTCGGCAGGCATACCTAAAATACTTACATACAACTTACATTTAATAAAATTGAAGAAAATATTTGCAAAAAAAAATATTGGGGGTGTTCAGGATACCTACGTAATGAAATACGTAAGACCATTTTTAGAATTTTTGCTTGTTTTGTTTGTTTGTGCACGCATCACTTAAGAACCGATTTTCTTGGCTAAAGGATCAGTAAAGCATAGGGCTTAGTTTGGATTAATATATAGGCTTTCTTTCATCGCAATCGGTTCATTCCATCAAAAGTTATGAGTATTTAAAGTCAGTGGTCGCGCGTTCGTAGTCGCGGGTGCGGCTAGTACCTAAAACAACGTGTTAATGAATTAACGCAAAACTAGAACGTAGTTTGTTTAGAATCGAGAGCAGAATCGAATTATCATGGTTTCAACATATAGGTAGGTAATTTTTTTCAAAATATATTATGTTTGTAAAATTTAAAATTTACTGAACTCGATCTCAACCCACCGCACGGGCACTCTCACCCTACTTATTACCAAAACATGATTCTTCAAATATATCCATGAGCATGTTAGCGCTTTCATTTATTTCTGAAATGATAACAAATCAATCAATCAATCAAAACTTACAATGCGAATAACTTTAAATTGTAACTATCAAAATAATGAAATTATTGTTTCAATCTAATTATTTTGTTATTAATCAGTTGAGGTGTATGACGTTTTGCGCTTATTCATTAACACGTTGTATAAGTAATACAACTAAAAGATAATGTTTTAGACAGGTAAATGATTCATCATATATGATGAAATATATTATCAATTTATTTATCTTATGTTTTAGGGGTCTACGTGAATAAAGACATGAGTAGGTAATTATAGGCAATAAAACTTTTCTAATGTCTATTGATACAAATATTTCGAACACGGGATTTAAATTAGTGAAAACCGAAAAGTTCGATGTTGGCAGCACTAGTCGATATTGTCCCTGTAGAGAGCTAAATCCCGGCCACTTGTAGAAGGTAAGCCCTGTGTCGAGTTTCCATTGAAGCGGAAAGGATTCGAGTGTGGAATATTGGATTCCACATCTCGACAATCTGCTCCGGAGCAAATGGACAGATTCACAACCACAAACTAGGTACTTACAATACTTTTAAAATGTACCTACTGATATATAACTGAAGTAAGTATATCATACTATGCTCCAATATAACATAACTTTCCAAGTAAATATTCTATAATCATATTTTCTATGTCAGATATTTTAAATGAAATAACGTAAAATGTAATAGGCTACTTGATAACTAGTCAAATCAGCTACTCTTTATCAGACGTCAAAACGTGCACTTTGTATGAAATTTTACTCAATTCTGAGTTGTGACGTCATCAACATTTCATTACTTTTTAAAGTTTATCTTGTTATTAAAAATAGTATTCAAGCTAAAAACTCAATGAAATGGGAGTTTAGCGTTATTTGCTAACCTTTTTTTATTGTGAAGATTAAAATAAAATATATTGTATGTAGTCAAATACCCAATGGAAATAACGTCGTTTTTCGGTCCGTCCAGTGACGTCACTGGAAAACCTGTGAACTCCTTGGTAAACTTTAAAATCAACTTGAAATAACTGGCCATTAAGAAAAAAAATACATTCACATTTCACAGAATTTGACATTTGATGTTTTTCTCCATGGAGTTCGAATTATTTTCTCTCCACCATTTTTGCATTTAAAGATGACAGATCAAAGTAATTTAAAAAGTAAATTGATGAACTCGACGAATCGCAATAAAAATTAAATTGGTTTCTTAAAATTACGTTTTCTATCTATAAAAATAGACAAAAAAATAACTTGATATACCGAATTATCATCTCATTGATGGCATGGCAAAGGCCCTTACTCTTCCACTCGTTCCTGTTTTGGATAACCTCTGGCCATTTTTGGTCGTCGAATTTATCCAGGTCATCTCCTGAGACCGTTTTTGCAGGACATGATTGTTTTTGCCCATCTTTCAGGATGCATTCGGAAGACATGCCTGGCCCACGTCCATTCCCATTTAACTTTCGCGCTTTTTTCTCCGACGTCACGGCTATATTCATCATCTCAGCCGATGGACGTCCACTGCTGGACACAGGCCTCCCCCAAGGATCGCCACAACGACCGGTCCTGCGCTGCCCTCATCCGACGGGTTCCCGCCGCCTTCACCAGGTCGTCGGTCCACCGTGTGGGGACTACCCACGCTGCGCTTTCCGGTATCCGGTCGCCATTCGAGAACTCGGCGGCTCTCGGTCGGCTATATTAATAAATGTTATTAAAAACCTGCATGCTTCAATTTCGAGGCATGTATTGTACCCACTGTCTATTATAAGTGGCAACGGGCTCACCCCCCGTCACACTGGACAGAGTTTCGATACTACTGGTGAAACGTGGATGTTCTGAGGTTTCAGAATATAGTCGTGAGCATATGCTATGCTTATTAAAAATCCTAATCAGCCCTAGTATGATTTCACTATTCGTGCGCGACGCACCTTCTTTTTTTTTTTGGAAATGACTAATACAGTGTTGCTCAGGGAGCAGCTACTGCTTTTTACTGCGGACTATTGGAGGGACCGTGAAGAGTCTACCTTTGCTGGGGCTACGCGGCGGATTGGGTAGCTAGGATCGGTGATATGACGTACCTTCGCTGCAGAGAAAATTACACCTTCCCGTGCTTTTCAGTCGCTCTTGCCGCGACGAGTAGTATGTAGAAAGGCAGAGTCGCGCGTAACTAGAGAAAGCATGCTAGAGTGTCTGCATTCATGTCTCGTCTTCGTTTCATTCATCAGACATAGAAAAACTTCTACATAGGCCTCTCGGCCCAACAACCGTGCTGTCTTCATCCAACGGGTTTCCGCCGCCTTCACCAGGTCTTTGGTCCACCATGTGGGGACCTAACCACGCTGCGCCTTCCGCTACGCGGTCGCCACTCGAGAACTTACCTAATGAAGAATCCCGCATGCAGGCTTCCACTCTCACCGATCCCAGCTACCCAATCCGCCGCATAGCCCCAGCAACGTCCTATGCCGGGGTCCGTACCCCTCTAGGTGCCCCAAGTTCGGCATTGATTTGGCTCGGTAGACCCTTCGTGATCCCTCCAATAGTCCGCAGTAAAAAGCAGTAACTGCTCCCTGAGCAACGCTGTATTAGTCGTTTCCAAAAAAAAAAAAAAAAGCTTCCACTTCGATACAAGGACAATAGGGGAGTTGACTACATAAAATATATTTTAGTTTTAACTGCTCAGTAAATAAACCGTTTGAAAATAACGCTAAACTCACATTTTCAGTAATGCTGTTGATTGAATACTATTCTTAATAACTGGATAAACTATAAAAAGTATCAAAACGACGACGAAAAACAATGACGTCACTATTCAATTTTTAGTACAATATTTCATACAAAGCACGAGTTTTGACATTTCATAAAGAGTTGTTAATTTGACTAGTTGGAAACTCGCGGATTTAGAAAATATGGACGTACCATTATACTATTTTAATTATCAATTTATTAGCTGCCAGTCCTTGTCTCTGTGAAAAATAAAACAAAATCCCAATACAATTACGAAAGATTGCTAACGGTTTATCCGATCCCGTAGCCTGGGAATTTACATCGACGTTACTTCACGGTCGTATTTCTTTATCCGATATCCATTGCTGAGTTTGGTAGTCCTACCTTTAAGATGTTTGATTAGAAGAAAGCAATATATTTGAAAATAAACGTTATTTTGTTAAGATTGCGTGGCGTGGTAGGTATAGTTTAAATTTTAATAAAGCTATCGGTGTTGGGATATCGATTTGAGTATGAAACAAAGAGTTTATAGTGAAGGTAAAAAAAAGTAATTTTCTTTGTGGTTGGGCTTAGGTTCCGATGCGGATCAAATTAATAATGGTTCAGAGGAAATACAGGTTGTAAGGAAAAGAATCATTAATCTTTAAACCACGTACTCTAACCATCAAAATGAACAACTTTTACTATGGGATGAAACCAATATCGAAAACGCGAAAAAAAAATCTGCAATCATAGACTTAGGTCTATGATTGCAGATTGCTGATTGCAGATTGATGGCTATAGCTACTCGACCCAAATGTATGAAGCAGCAGATTTTTTTTCGCGATTTCATGGATGGTTGTTTGGTAAAACTTATTCAGTTTGATGGTCTAACTAACGAAAGTCCTTAAAGTAGGTATGTAACGCATTTATGTTGGCACCACGTATACAGAATGTAAAGAAAAGTATCATTAACCTTTAAACCACATATTCTACCCATCAAACTGAACAACTTTTACTATGGGAGCAAACCTGTCTGCGCAAAAAGTACAATCAGCTGTCCCATTACTAAACTGCAGCGCAGCTGCAGATTTTATTTTCGCGATTTCGATATTGGTCCCATAGTGAAAGTTGTTCAGTTTGGTGGTCTTTACCACCCCCTAAATGTTTATTTGTATTTTTGTAACACCCTGTATAAGTAAGAAAACTAAAAATGAGGTGATCTATTTTTTAAATGAAAACAATCCCTATCTAACCGTGTACCAAATGTAGGTACGATGCCGACCTCAGAGGAAGGATCTCTATAGAGTCCGCATAAATTTACGATTGTCTTATGACGTACCTTTAATAGTAGAAGGAGATGGAACTATAGATATTTGTTTATGCGGCTGTCCACTTTTTTTTGAGCTAGTGTGTGTGAAAAGTGACCGTAAACATAAGGCCATATGTCACTTGGTGCCTTTTGTCCATACTACGTGTCCACTTTTTTTGACGTTTAGGTTTGAGTGTGTCAAACCTTAACGTCAAAAAAAGTGGACACTTTACAATTGGTATGGCTCACTCTGTTAGGTATTATCTCTTTGATGCCGACATTATGGTACCTATATTGCTTCTCTCTCGGTAGAATCCGCGAGTTTCCAACTAGTGAAATTAACAACTCTTTATCAAACTTCAAAACGCGTGCTTTGTATGAAATTATTGTACTAAAAATTGAATAGTGACGTCATTGTTTTTACCCGACTGCGCCAGAAGTAGGGTTATGTTTTTTGTCGTCGTTTTGATACTTTTTATAGTTTATCCAGTTATTAAAAATATTATTCAAGCGACAGAATTACTGAAAATGTGAGTTTAGCGTTATCTTTACCCGACTGCGCCAGAAGGAGGGTTATGGTTATGTATGTTTGTATGTCTATTTCTTTGGCACGGCCTGCAGCCTAAACGGCTTGATGGATTTTAATGTATGAGGTGTCATTGGATTCGTAGAAATCTTGAGTGACATAGGGTATATTATTTCAAGATGGCGTCTACGAATTAAAAAGGAGAGGGGGTAGAAACAATTTTTTTTGTTAAAAATTACAACATGGGTTTCAAATGAAAGCTAGTAATTAGACGATTCCGAATATTATAGTACTTTTATGTTTTCGTTTCGACATAGGACTAAAAAGTATGAAATAAACTAAATTATTAAGATAAACAAAAAACCCGACTGCATAAAAAACCGAAGGTATTTTAAATGAAAACAATCCCTATCTAACCGTGTACCAAATGTAGGTACGATGCCGACATTATGGTACCTATATTGCTTCTCTCTCGGTAGAATCCGCGAGTTTCCAACTAGTCAAATTAACAACTCTTTATCAAACGTCAAAACGCGTGCTTTGTATGAAATTATTGTACTAAAGGGAGTCACGTTGCAGGTTCTGACCCGAGAACTTGTCTCGCGTGTTGTCCGCGCGTCGCGTCTTTGCCTGCCACGAGGCTCCGCATTCCTTAATCTCTTCTTGTTCTTTATCAAAAACAATCCCTGAGATTGGGATAGATACTCCCACAAACTACTTGACATTGGCAGAAATGCGGTACTAACGCACAAGCAAAAAGACCATTAATTATAAATAAAAAAATAAAAAAAATAATTGTACTAAAAATTGAATAGTGACGTCATTGTTTTTTTTCGTCGTTTTGATACTTTTTATAGTTTATCCAGTTATTAAAAATATTATTCAAGCAACAGAATTACTGAAACTGTGAGTTTAGCGGTATTTTTAAACGGTTTACTTACTGAGCAGTTAAAACTAAAATATATTTTATGTAGTCAACTCCCCTATTACTGAAGGACCGGCGAACAGATAGTCCAGACGTTAGTTCTATTTACTTTATCCATAATTCTGATGACTTCTTGGAAGCAAACCGAAATGGAAAATTATGGAAATTAATGTTGACAAATCAAACTTGCCAGGCAAAACTAAGTATATTGGACATTTCTACAAATTTCGCAGAATGTACAGTCGCCATCAGATATATAGCGGTGAGGGAGTAGGTACTTGCCGGTATGTCGGAATGAATAAGTCCAATGTTCACCAACTATCACTTTATTGTTTAGCACAATAGTTAGGCACAAACAGTCACAAGCAGATGGGTAAGTACACAGGGCTGCGTTCAGAGCCTTTGGGTGCGGTTGTTTGGTTGTTTTTCAATCTAAGGTGCGGAACGAACAGTTGTTTTTTAACTCGCCAAAAGGTACGGAACGATCCCGGTTGTTTTATAACCTAAAATTTTGACATTGACAGTTAATATGGGCTTCCAGATCTACCAGGGCTTCCATCATTTCCAAATACAATAAAAACTCATCTTCCATGCTAGAGAATCAAAAAGTGCGTAAAAATAATTTGAACAAAACAAACTTTTATTAAAAATTAGCAAAAAGTCAAGTAACCACAGATAATCAAAACGTCAGAGTGTTTTTTAACCATCTAATTTGATGGTTAAAAGTTGCAACCCGTCAGAGGTACGGAACGGTTGAGTTGTGACAACCGAGTTGCAAAGGGCGTTTTTTCACCGAGGCTCTGAACGGCGTTAGTGCGAAAAGTTGCACCCAGAGTGCACTCTGGGCGTAGGCTCTGAACGCGCCCCAGCACAGGAGAAAGTACGATAGATACTATACACTAATAATTACGTTAGGTTCGCAATTCGGAAACAAGCGGTTAGCCAATGCATTAGCGACTGACTTCGTGTCGGTCATCGATGCGCTCGAGACGGGCGTGCTACGTCATAGGCCTTTTGTTCCACGGTAAGCGCGGTGCAGTTCCAATGCTCTCGACACGGCCAGATGATCGACACATCGTGGACTTCCGACACGGTAAGTATGTACGCCACAGATATATCGTGACATACAAGGTGTTCAAATATTTCTGAGTAGTGCTCATTTTCAATAAATTCTTTATAGTAAATTATACCAATTATAACTAAACGTCTATTTTGGCATAATAATAATAACTTATTTTCAATTATGTATTTCTTTACTAGCATAAGCATATGCTCACGACTATATTCCCCGAGGGGGTAGTCAGAGATATTCTGAAACCTCAGAACATCCACGTTTCACCAGTAGTACCGAAACTCTGTCCAGTGTGACGGGGGGTGAGCCCGTCGCCACTTATAATGGACAGTACATGCCTCGAAATTGAAACATGCAGATTTCCTCACGATGTTTTCCTTCACCGAAAAGCCAGTGGTGTTACAAATCGTACATAAATTCCGAAAAACTCATTGGTACGAGTCGGCCTGTACGGGATCGAACCATCGCCTCCTGCACGGCAGGCAAGGTTACTCGCCACTGGACCACCACGGTATTTTTTTACTATGTTATTTAAAATTTAAATGTATATCAACGGAGTAAGGTCTTTTTTCCGAAACTGCTCAGATGTTTATGATCACCCTGGCTGCGCAGATAAATTGGATGTTCTAGGCATTCCGATATTTTTGATTGGTTATGTGTAAAGAAATTATTGAAAATTACAACTGCTTCGAAATATTTGTCCACCTTGCTTGCTATGATATATCTGCTGGTGACTGTACCTAGTGTAATATTTGCTGTTCATGATGTTGAATTTGCCTAATAATCTAATATACAGGGTGTTACGGTTAACAATTGCATTACTTTAAGGGGTGATTGTACCTATGAAACTGAACAACTTTCCCTAAGAAACCTATAGGAAATACGCAAAAAAAATGTTTGGACAACCAGGATGGTAGAATGTTTGTATGAAAAGTAGTTTTTTTTTTGCGGATAGATTTCTTAGGGAAAGTTCAGTGTCATGGGTAAAATCATACCTTAAAGTAATGCAACTGTTTACCCTAACACCCTGTAGAACACATTTTTAAAAGACTTATCAAACAATACTCCACACCATGGGATAGATGAGAAAAAAAATTGCATCCCCACTTTTCGTGTAGGGGAGGTACCCTAAAAAATAATATTTTTCAAAATTTTCTTTTACCACTTTGTCGGCGTGATAAATACCCAGACCCATGTCAAATTACAGCTTTCTAGTACTAAGTGTCTCTGAGCTAAGCCGCGGACAGATGGACAGACGGACAGACGGACAGACGGACAGACGGACAGACGGACAGACGGACAGACGGACAGACGGACAGACGGACAGACGGACAGACGGACAGACGGACAGACGGACAGACGGACAGACGGACAGACGGACAGACGGACAGACGGACAGACGGACAGACGGACAGACGGACAGACGGACAGACGGACAGACGGACAGACGGACAGACGGACAGACGGACAGACGGACAGACGGACAGACGGACAGACGGACAGACGGACAGACGGACAGACGGACAGACGGACAGACGGACAGACGGACAGACGGACAGACGGACAGACGGACAGACGGACAGACGGACAGACGGACAGACGGACAGACGGACAGACCGACAGACCGACAGACCGACAGACCGACAGACCGACAGACCGACAGACCGACAGACCGACAGACCGACAGACCGACAGACCGACAGACCGACAGACCGACAGACCGACAGACCGACAGACCGACAGACCGACAGACCGACAGACCGACAGACCGACAGACGGACAGGGCAAAACTATAAGGAACTACGGAACCCTAAAAATCCGCTGTTCCATACTAAACTGCAATGCCTGTGATTCAAATGTATGCAACAGCAGAATTTATTTTTTGCTCCGATCGGTTTGCCATAGTTAAAGTTGTTCAGTTTGATGGGTTTGGTGGGGATGGACTCTTAGTTTAAAAGGATGCTAATGATGTCAATTTCATCCTGTATACATACATACCGGGATGATTTTTTTTTACCTTGTCGAAATTTTAAGGGCTGGTTCCGACCATCAAACCACAGTTTACCATGGAAGCAAACCTGAAACGCCAAAATAAATTGCTGTCATACATTTGGTCGAGTAGGCAGGCATTGCAGTTTAGTATGGAACAGCAGATTTTTTGCGATTTCAGATTTGCTCCCATAGTAAAAGTTGCTCAGTTTGATAGTCTTTTAATAGGGTGTTTTGTTACACCCTTTCTATGTCCAGCCAGTGTCCTAGTCTAAATGCTTTAAAATATTACAAGGGTGTTTCTTTACACCCTGTATATTTCATCTGCTAGTTGTTACTATGGATATTCATCATCATCATCAGCCTATAAACGTCCCACTGCAGGGCACAGGCCTACCCTCAGGGAGGGTGTATGGGCATTAGTTCACCACGCGTGCCCAATGCGGATTGGTAGACGTCACATACACATCAGAATTTCTTCTTCAGCGTGTGCAGGTTTCCTCACGATGTTTTCCTTCACCGTTTGAGAGCAGTCGGTATTCCGTATACAACGTGTTAATGAATTAACGCAAAACTAGAAAGTAGTTTGTTTGGAATCGAGAGCAGGATCGAATTATCATGTTTTCAACAAAGGTAATTTTTTTCAAAATATAAATATTTATTTTGTCAAATTTAAAATTTACTAAACTCGATCTCAACCCACCGCACAGGCACACTCGCCCTACTAAGTAGCAAAACAAGATTCTTAAAATGAATCCACGAGCACGCTAGCGCTTTCATTCATTGCTGAAATGACAACAAATCATTTTTGCCTGAAAACTTAAAATGCGAATAACTTTAAATTCTAACTATCAAAATAATGAACTGATTGTTTCAATCGAATTATTTTGTTATAAATCAGTTGGGGTGTATGAGGTTTGGCGCTTATTCATTAACACGTTGTATAAGTTAGAAAAACTCATTGGTACATGGAATGTTGTCCGTGCGAATTCGAACCCGCACCCTCATAATTGGGTGTCCATACCTCTCCACAACGCGCCATCGACGCTCTACTATGGATATTATAGAATTGTATCCACAAGAAAAATCCATTACCAATACAAATATTGTATGAAGTGAAGATCCGCAAATGTTTACAACGTCAACGTCAAGTATCGATTCAGCCACGGCCGAGCAAGTGCCGGGACGAGGATTATGCAAATAAAATGATCATTTCTCATTTGAATTACGGTTTATTTTCAGATAAACGGACTGCAGTATTATTTTTGTATGTTATTATCGTTCGTTTTGCAGCTATTGGCATATTAATGGTTGAAAAATACAAGGTGTAACAAACCACCCGAGTAATATTTTAAAGGAGTGGTTAAAAACATCAAACAGAACAACATTCACTATGGAGACTTACGGTCAGTTGCACGTTCGTTCATTAAAGTTAATTCTCGATTTAATCTCTTGCTAGCTTTTACTACGTCAACAAGACAAAAGGTGACAGCACGAGATTTAATGGAGGATTAACTTTGATGAACGTACGTGTAATTAGCAGTAAGTCGAAAAAAATACTGCAATGCAAATCATTAAGAACTTTACAGGTTGTAACAAAAGACCCTGTCTAGACCATCAAACTGAACAACTTTCACTAGATCGAGAAAAAAGAAAAAATCTGTTTCATACAAAACTGTAGTACAACCTAGACCTGCCATACATTTGAGTTCGAGTATTGAATGGCCTTGAAGTCTACATAGTTAAGATTGTTCAGTTTGACCCCATTAAATATTACTAGGATATTTTGTTACATACTGTAGATATAAGATGGACGATAAACCCTGAATATCTACCGGTTCTCCATTATCTAGGTAGTTTAGGTAATCTGAATAATGCTGGAGGTGGCTCGAGTAGGTTTGCAGTTTTGTATAGAACAGCTGATTTTTTTTCGCGATTTCGATTTTGGTGCCATACAGAAAGTTGTTCAGTTTGACGGTCTGATCATCCCCTTAAAAAAGTGTCAGCATATTAAGGGCCCTGTATACAACGTGTTAATGAATAAGCGCAAAACCTCATACACCCCAACTGATTTACAATAAAATAATTAGATTGAAACATTAATTTAATTATTTTGATAGTTAAAATTTAAAGTTAATCGCATTTTAAGTTTTGAGGCAACAATGATTTCTTCTTATTTCAGCAATGAATGAAAGCGCTAGCGTGCTCATGGATACATTTTTAGAATCTTGTTTTGATAGTAAGTAGGGTGAGTGTGCCCGTGCGGTGGGTTGACATCGAGTTTAGAAAATTTAAAATTTTACAAACAAAGTATTTAATATTTTGAAAAAAATTACTTATATCGAAACCATGATAATTCGACTCTGCTCTCGATTCTAAACAAACTACTTTCTAGTTTTGCGTTAATTCATTAACACGTTGTATATCGTAGCATACCTACAAGGTGGTCAAATATTCCTGAGCAGCGCTAATTTTCAATAAATTCTTTACAGTAAATGTTACCAATTATATCTTAACGTGTATTGTGTCATAAATATCTGAACAGCTAATTTTCAATAATTTCTTTATAATCTTAACTATTATAAAACTGTAACAGAAGTACATTAAAGATATTTACATGAAAAAGATTACGATATGGTTTTTAGGTATCCCGGACTCCAAATCAACCTTTTTTAGAATTTTTGTCTATCTGTTTTTGTTTGTATGTTTGTAACAGCATCACGCAAAAACTACTGAACCTATTTTGATGACATTTTTTGTTTGATAGCTTACGATCTGACTTTAAAATATGGTATATAATTTGTGCGGACGAAGTCGCGGGTTAACTTTAGTGTTATTTAAAATTGAAATGTATAAAAACGGAATAAGGTTTTTTTGCCTAAATTGCTCAGATGTTTATAATCAACTTCGTAGATATATTTTATGTTCTAGGCGTTCAAGTATTTTTGATTAGTTATGTGTAAAGAAATTATTGAAATAAGAACTGCTTAGAAATATTTGACCACCTTGTTTGCTATGATATATCTGCTGGTGACTGTACCTAGTGTAATATTTGTAGTTCATGATGTTGAATTTGCCTAATAATCTAATATACAGTGTGTTACGGTTAACAGTTGCATTACTTTAAGGGGTGATTGTACCTATGAAACTGAACAACTTTCCCTAAGAAACATCCACGGAAGGAAATACGCAAAAAAAAATGTTTGGACAACCAGGATGGTAGAATGTTTGTATGAAAAGTAGTTTTTTTTTTTGCGGATAGATTTCTTAGGGAAAGTTCAGTGTCATGGGTACAATCATCCCTTAAAGTAATACAACTGTTTACCCTAACACCCTGTAGAACATATTTTTAAAAGACTTGTCCAACAATACCCCACACCATGGGATAGATGAGAAAAAAAATTTCATCCCCAATTTTCCCCAAATGATGGCGACTGTACAACAAATTCAATCGAAAAAAAATACAGCAAAATGTAGGTAATATTTTTATTTATCTTGTTGCTAGATAGTAGAAAAACTTATAAATAAAATCATAATACGAAGGCAGTAAAATCATTTTTTACATCTAAAATAGGTGGTATTGTATTCACAGTGGGGTCCTTCTTCACATACTGACGATTTTTTAAGGGAATATAATCCGAAGCGTGCTCCATACAAACGTACTATGGTGATATTTTCAATACTAACCAATTAAAGTCAATGAAATTTTGCTGAAACTATCTTGAAACAAATATCTATGCTGGTATGAAGTCAGATTTTCGTTAAAGTTTATAGTTTTAAAGTTACAGTGCCTCAAAGATTTCCATACAAATCTTAAATTAATCCTAGCATTAAAACTATATATTTTAACGAAAATCGGACACGATACCAGCATACAAATTTGTTCCTGGATTGTTTCTGCAAAATTTTATTGAGTTTAATTGGTTAGTATTGATAATATCACCAGACTACGTTTGTATGCAGCGCGCATTTACGCATTCGGAATAAACTTCTCTTAAAGGGATTATCATCTCAAAAAACTGTCAGCATTCTAAGAAGGACCTGTTTACAGGGTGAAATTCGGTAAGTATGTCAAGTTTTTTTTTTGGAGGGCTGAATTGACAACCATTTCGAGATAATTGTCTCAATAATAATATTTTCTATGTCAAAGATTTTAAAATTAAAGGATTACAGATATTTTTAATAAAATACTACGTTTTTCAGTCCGTCCAGTGACTTCACTAGAAAACCTGTGAACTCCTTGGTAAACTTAAAATAACTGGCCATTAAGAAAAAAATACATTCACAATGTCAGAATTTAACATTTGATGTTGCCGTTTCTATTTGCAGCATAGAGTTAGAAAGAGAAGGCAAACAATATTATTTAAATAAAGTAGTAAGTAGTTTTTCACCATGGAGTTCGAATTATTTTCTCTCCACCATTTTTGCATTTAGAGATTAAAGATCAAAGTAATTTAAAACTTAAATTTATATTGATAAACTTGATGAATCGCAATAAAAATTAAATAGGTTTCTTAAAATTATGTCTTCTATCCGTAAAAAATATAAAATGAAGACAAAGAAAAAAACTTGACATAAAGAATTGATACATTAGCATCCATGAAATCAATTTCACCCTGTATATTTTTGAACAGACAAATTAGAAATACTATGGATTCTGTTATACCTATTCTGTTCAAATAAATTAAATTTTCTCTTCTAAAACGAATTCGGACATGGGTTTATACAACGTGTTAACAAAATGAACGCAAAAATATTTGGCTTTACGTTCATTTGATCTCATCTTGTATAATAATAAATATTATATTCCAATATGATAGTCTTCAGAGATAAACAATAATTGTAAAGCTCAAATCTGGACGTTTATCACAAATCACATACATGAACTAAAACAACTTACACAAACTACTAAATAAATATAAATCATAAAGAACAACGTAAAATCGTCCGAACAAATTAGACTTTAATTGCAAAAATTATTAAAAATACTGAAATACCTATCCAATTCTAATATAATCTATGTTGATATTAACCTTTCAAGACTATCCTATTAGAATAGAATATCATTATTTATGAACCTAATTAAAATAATAATCAAAAGATATAAAACATAAAATACATTTCGAACATAAATAAATAGTTATAAGTCAATTTCTTTGAAAATAATTGTCCTTTCTTAACAGGGGTGGTACACACGGCGACACATCAAACTATACAACACAAGTTCGATTCCTGGCCTGTACCACTAAGTTCTACAGAATTTTTGTACGGTTTTATAAGGTCTAACAAAATTAGCTGAAACTATTTTAAGGGGATGATCAGACCATCAAACTGAACAACTTTCTCTATAGGACCAATATCGAATTCACAAAAAAAAAATCTGCTGCTACACACAAACCTACTCGACCTAAACGTATGGGACCACAGATTTTTTTTTTCGCGATTTCTATATTGGTCCCATAGAGAAAGTTGTTCAGTTTGATGGTCTGATCATCCTCTTAAAATAGTTTCAGCTAATGTTGTTAGACCTTATATTTATCATTATCACTAGCTCGGCGGTGAAGAAAACCATCGTGAGGAAACTTGCATACTCGAGCGTGAAAAAAAAATAGTTCGGATGTATGTGTAAATAAAATATGAGTGAGCTTGGGGCAAACACAATAGACCAGAAATGGTCGCAGTGTTAGGGTCAATTCCCACCAAAAGAGCAGACACGAGGTGCCGCGCGGAAAAAAATGGCGCGCGCGGCCGCTAGCCGTCTTCGCTTCAAGTCAATTTGAACCTTAAGAGAAGTTTATTCCGAATGCGTAAATGCGCGCTGCATACAAACGAAGTCTGGTGATATTTTCAATACTAACCAATTAAAGTCAATGAAATTTTGCAGAAACAATCTAGAAATAAATCTCTATGCTTGTATCGTGTCCGATTGTTGATAAAATATACAGTTTCAATGCTAGGATTAATTTAAGATTTGTATGGAAATCTTTGAGGTACTGTAAGTTTAAAACTGTACATTTTAAGGAAAATCTGACACGATACAAGCATAGAGCTTTGTTTCTAGAATGTTTCTGCAAAATGTCATTGAGTTTAATCGGTTAGTATTAAAAATATCACCAGACTTCGTTTGTATGGAGCGCGCCAACAGTAATATACCCTTAACCTACTAGCAATAAGATTCAAAAACCTAGGTAACATTTTCTCCGAAAATGCTCCTGCCGCCGCTTCGCTTCACTGCTCATTTGGTGTGAATGGACCCTTACATAACGAACCTTGCTTGCAAATAGCCCAGCCAACAATATTCCAACACAATGTTAAAAAACTGCCTCAAAACAAAATGGACAATTATAGCTTAAATTCACTGAAATTTTTACATTACATTTAGATTGCACAAAATCCTATCACAACGCCATAACATCATTTCTTAGATAAAACCAAAAAGAGGAGTATGCGGCAGATGAACACATTATTTCAAAATGTTGGTAGCAATGTCCTATGCTTCCAACTAAATAAATTACAGGTAAAATGGAAGTTATCTCAGTACAGTTAGAGTTTCGTCAATAATTGTTATGATTTTTTTGTTTCCGTGAGTTTATGTATGTAAAATGTATAAGTTGTACGTGTACAACTATTTAACCACTCGACTTAGTTTCACAGGTGATTGCTGCGCCTTCCTCCCTTTGTTTATACAGGGTGTAACAAAACACGCTAGTACCTAATATTTAGAGGGGTGGTTTAGACCAAATCTGCTTTCTCATACAAAACTGCCCGATTTTCGACTCACAAATGTATGGGACAGCAAATTTTGTTTACTTTTTTTCGACATTGTCTGCATCCATAGTGAAAGTTGTTCAGTTTGATGGTCTAACTCTTAACTAAACAAATTTTTCACCCCTTAAAATACTACTAGGATGTTTTGTTACACCTTGTATAACCCAGATAATTATATACTAGGTACTGAATAAATGTAGGACTAGGTTTACAATACATTATGATCCCAAAAATATTTTATTTAAGTTTTGGGTAAGTATAATTTGAACCCAAAACTAAATAAAAATCCCAGAATGAAAATCTGATCATTAAAAATAAAAACACATTTTGTGTTTCACATTTTTAATGAACATCCTATGAACTAGGGAATGGACCAAATTGTTAACTAACTCGTTGTAACAAAATTATTTTACAATTTTGCGTCCGATCAATAAAGATAATTAAATACAATACATCTAACTAGGATTCCGCGGCGACAGTTCAATTTCAATAACTTCATCATATTTATTGATCACAGCGCTCTCTTGCTTAACAGGGAAGGCCATCGGCCGATTCATGACAACAGCACATTTATGTTTAGCCCGAATATGTTTACCAACAGAATCTCTACGGTAAAACATCAATTCGCAATGCGGGCATGGATACTTCTTTTCTTCAAAATGTCTCCGCTGGTGAAGTATCAACTTTTGAGTACTGTCAAAGAACATTCCGCAAACCGTGCACGGAATGTTGGAATCCGTGTGGCGTACTTTATGTTTTTTTATCATTTCGTTCCTCGTAGACTTGTATTCGCACAAATCACATTTGTACCAATATTTCCCTTTGTTATGTACGGTACGATTATGATTAGATAGCTCGCTTCCTGTATAAAATGTACTAGCGCATTTTTCACACGTATACGACTTGACACCTGTATGCCTTTGCATGTGTTGCGCTAAGCTATTTCTGTTTTTTAATATTTTATTGCAGACCGTACACGGGATGCCTTTTTCTGTATGTACTTTTAGGTGTCTGTAGATTCGGTTACGGCCTTTGACTAGTTTACCGCAATAATGGCAAGTTAATTCAACTTTAAATTCTTTATGCGCTGACTCTCTATGGGCTTGTAGGGAACTTTGTTGCGTACAGGTTTTTGGACACAGATCGCACTTAAACGGCCTGTCTCCGGTGTGCACAACGATATGTGTCATAACGTCTTTGATGCGATGTGACTTGTACGGACATTCTTTACAATAGAACACTCGTTGTTTCCCTTCACCTTCGATTCTGAAGTTTGAAGCAGCGAGGCAGCTCTTCCGTTTATCTCGCTGATGTCTATTATAAGCTTTGTACGATTTGAATCTACGTTTACACACTTTGCAAAACAGAGCTTGTTTCAAATGAACTTTTTTCCAGTGGACTCGTAGTTTGCATTTGCTTTTGAAGTAATCACCACAGTCGTCACACTGCAACTGTAGATCTATTGCTCTGCTTTTACGCAGGCCCATTTCTACTTTATTTAAACCGTCCTCAGACTTAAATTTTGTACCATCATCTTCGAACAAGGTTGAATCGAAGAAGTTTCCGTCGTCGTCAAAAAAGTCTATAGATTCCTCTGGAGGTTCCTCCTTCTTTACGAGGAGTTTTACATCGATGTCAGCATCCTGGGGCGTTGGATTTAGGCTCGTTGTTTGGAGGATAATATTCGAACTTTCGCATTTCTGTTTGAAGTGGATGGCTGTCTCTAGTTCCAAGAGACAGTGTGGGCAGATTTTGTCAGGTAGACCATCCCCTTCGCTTATTTCAATGTTAGCTATTGCATTGATATGGTTGAATACGAGGAAATCTTTGTACTTTTGAAACAAGGACATGCATTTTTTCTTGACTGTGGATAAACATACGCGACAAACACCACTTTTCTTTTCGTCTTCCATCGTCGGTTTAATTTTCTTATTCGATTTGGAAGGTTTACAATAATTTTAGAACAAGAATTCCAATAAAACACCAAAACACGAAAATTCCATTTCACCAGAATGAAAGCTTATCGCGAAGAGTAGCGATCCTGATTGAGACGCATTACTTGCCTCTTTTTTACTCTCGTAAGACTGAGTAAGAAAGACAATATTATTATCACTTTCCCCTGTTCGTGAGAGAAAGAAAAAAAGATAGAATGGTTAATAATCGAATTGAACGTCAGATAACCTTTGTCTATGGACTAACGTCACAAATCAAGTGAGCTTTTGTGGATTTTCTTAGACTTGATAGGTGCCTGTGAAAGGAACATCGCAATACAATTTTAATGCTATCTTTATCTTCCACACATTCGAATCATCGTAAATTTTAGGGTTAAGAAGCGTGTTTGGATACGCATTTAGCATGAAATGTGTAACATTTTTATTTTTAATTATAGGTAAACCAACAGTCAAATTACAATCGAATGGTTACAAACTATGAATACAAACTGATAAGACGACCAGCACGTCTAGTATGATTTCTCTTCATGCGCGCGACGCGCCTTCGCTGCAAAGAATATAACCTGTTCACGGCGGCCCCCGCGCTTTTCAGAAAGCGGAAGTCGCGCTTGCCGCGACATGTAGTATGGAAAAAAGCAGAGTTGCGCGCGTGTTGAGAAATAATACTAGAGGGGCAGGAGTGCTATTTTTGAAAGTCACACATCCTATTTCGTATTCGAAAGTGATGCCAAACTCTCTGGAAAATTGTCGCGGTAAGCGCGGTGTAGATTCTATGCAGCGAAGGCGCGTCGCACGATTATAGAGTAATCATACTAGACTAGAAGGTATAGTGATAATAAACTAATCTCATACCAACCAAGTAACCATCAAGGTACCTACGTAGAGAAAACCAGCTTTCTATCAGTACCATTGAAAGTTTCAAGATGAAAATAGGTCGCTAGTCTTTCGCCCGCAAATTTACTGCAGAAGAAACCCTCATCCCTTAGTCGCCTCGTTCGACACCCACGTGAAGAAATGCAATTCCCTTTCCTCAACTTTCTTCATGGCCAAGCTAAGAACTTCGATTTTATACTTAACCATGATCAGAAATGGATAAAAATTAATTAAACCAGCGCCCGCAGCATGGTGCCTCGATAAACGTTGAATCGCGCCTGCTAACTCGGTCGTTAGCGCGCAAAAAGAAAGTGAGCTAGGGCGCGATAGAGCTTTATCGCGCCATAATGCCGCAGGAGCAGAAAGGGCGGGCCATAGAACTTGCAAAGGTAGGTAGGTATTCACTTATTAGGGCAAGCAATAAAACAAACACGATTTGAAATATAAATTACTTTTGTATTTTCGTATCATTTTCTTAAAAATACATAATTATCACTTTCCTTTTCCAACTTAGTTCATTTTATGACTTTTACAAGGTAATTGTGGAATAAACGTAACGTAGAAATTAATAATAGTTATAAAATACCTATATTTAAATCCTAAGAAGACTAGTAAAATTTTAAACACAAACATTCAGATCCATTTCAGCCAGAAGTTTTATATAGTGCGGTCGGAAAAAATAAAAATCTATCTTGTGGCACCCAAAAATAATAATAAGGGGATACAACCGATTGCACTGCAAGTAAACGAAATTAGTTCCAACGATTTTCCACAACATGGCGACGTTTTTAATTTTCTGGTTAGAAGTTACAAAGAAAACATTTTCGAATAAAAGATTAATTTGTAAATACGTGAAACGCACAAGATTTAGTATTCTGTCTCTTTCTTATCAACGTGAACGTCTAGCACACAGATTTATCGGCTGTTTTTTTGCCTCGTAATAGTTTAATATAAAACTAGAGTTTACCCGCGACTTCGTCCGCAACAATTATATACCAGATTTTAAGTCAATTCATAAGCTATCAAATAAAAAACTTTCATCAAAATCGTATGATTAGTTTTTGCGTGATGCTCGAACAAACAAAAAGACAAAAAAATTCTAAAAAGGTTGATTCGGAGTCAGGGACACCTAAAGACCATTTCGTAATCTTTTTCTTGAAATATCTAAAATCTAATCTATAACACTTCTGTTACAGTTTTATAATAGTTTAGATTAGACTATTTGGTACTTGTAATAATTAATGCACTTTCTTCAAAACCATTAAATAGGTACCAACTGTAACGGAGTCTCTCACAATAACTTTGCGTTTGTTTAGCAGGCAGACATTGGATTTTTTTAGCCCGCAATGCCGTTTGGAGCGATCGTGCCATACAAAGCTTCCGTTATTGTGCGCAATCTCAATTTTGTCATTTTGCCGTCACTACGGACAAACAACTCAAACAAGAAAAAAATCTCAAAAGAAACTAATTTCAATATAATTAGTTATATAGTTGTAATGGACCAATGTACTTAATAAGAATATAATATTGACTATTCTTATGCCAATAAGTTATTTTCAATACCTAATTTTTCTGTGATCGTCTAAGTAATCATAAATTTACAGTTATACGAATTATAAATTGGACTCGAACATGATTACAATTTTAGTCTTAAATTAATTTTCGAAAGGCACAATTCAGTAATATTTTTATTCTAATAGGTACCTATTAATCAGATATTGCGATTGCCATAGCTAGAAATTAATATGTCAAAATGTTTCTTATGAATTAGTTACAGTCCGTGAACACTTAGAATAATGCACTGTACTGTACTGAATATGTATAAAGCTGTCAGGTTAAATCGGTTTTATTCGTAAAATAGATAAGATCGCAGCAAATAACAATAGTTGTAACAATTTTTATAGTTTAACAATAGCTGTAAAAAATAAACCAAGCTTATTTAAACCCGAATCCTATTCCAAGTGCTCACGGATTGTTTTTTTTTTAAAGGTACGTTACATTAGTACTTTTTTTATGTTGAAAACAGTGAAAAAAAAATGATGAAACAATGAGTGCGCTGCCAATACGGTTCACAAATTAGCACCTGTAAATTGTTGACCATTTTATTGTATGAAACACTCCCCCGGGCGGTTACAAAGTGGTCAATTTCATACAAAAGATTGACGCAGTATACGCGTAGACAGTATTAATCAAAGTAATGTTTTATATATTAAAAAATATTTTAGAAAATCTAGATGCCGTGTCACAAATAACATTTGAAATTTATAATATAATTAAATAAGATATAAAGCTTTGAAATTATTCATAGAAAATTTCAAAGATTTATATCTTAATTTTGTCGCGGCATGAAGATTTTCTAAACTATTTTTCCATTTATACAATTATATTTTTCTACGAAAACTTTTGTATGAAATTGATAACTCTGCAACCACCTTAAATATATGTAAGCAGATAAATAATCTCCAAGTTCTTTGAACAGAAAAAATTGGTCCCATGTCCCGTAGCGATAAGTAACGTGTTAGTTGTGTGACAAAAATTGTACTAAGCATTCATGGCATTTTCCCTCTATATACACACATAGCCTTATTATCTATTCGACAGATACACCATTAGAAAATCCTATAAAATAATGTTAACATTCATACTTTTTGAGATTAGTTTCCTAAGACAATTGAGATTTCAATAAAACTGTAAGATATTTAACCCAAATAACGTTATCAGGCATTACGAATAGGAATTTAAGCAACAAATGAATTAATTTCGAAACAAAATACTGTAGGGCTAGTATGCCATGTACGATAAAGCGACAAAACGAGAAAACCGTCGTGAGCGCTCACTTTCGGATACGCAAAAAGAACTAAGATAGAGGCACTTCTCGATTTTTGTCGTTTTCTCGGGGGTGGCATGCTAAGCCCACAGTGATATATTTGTTTTGTGACAAAATTATTTCTAGTTTCGCTTTTTGCATTCAACATTGTTAATGGATGACAATATTGTCACTTAATTGCTTTGACTATTTATATATGGACTGGTTACGCGTGTAATTCTACTAACAAACATTTCTACCACTTTTTGCGGGGGGCGAGGTAACATGAAATCCGCAACTTTGGATTTTATTCCCCATAACTTTAGATTCTAATTTTAAATGTTAAAAATCATGAAAAGTAGTCTCGTGTGAACCCCAAACGTTCTAAGTTCGAAGTTATTATTTTGCAATTATAGGCTGTCTCGTTTAGTGATAAGGTGTAAAATTGAATGTAAATGCACAAGATCAATTGTGCTTATACCTTGGCAGAGGGGAAATGCTACCGCAAGGCTAGTCCTTATAATAATTAGTCAAAGCTTAATTGTGAAATAACAAAACAGGATCTCCTTTTATGAGAGATAAGTATTCAATTCAATGAGTCAAAATTATATTAAATAGTCAATAGTAAAGTCCCAGTTATACGGCGCTATGAATCTTGAGAAATAATAAAATTAGGGCATGTTTCACCACTTTTGGATAAGTTCTTGATAGCTTATCCGACAGCTCAGTTGACATATTGTTCAAACAAAATATGTCGTATGAGCTGTCGGATAAGCTAACCAGAACTTATTCGGAAGTGGTGAAACAAGCCCTTAGTCTCACGAAAAGTGTTAAGATAGGAGAGATCAGTCAATAATAGATCAGTCAGATTCTCTATCTCTTCTTTAAAAAAACGAATTAGTTTTTTTCCTAATTAACACTTTTTCTCAAAGCGCTATGCAACTGGAAATGTCAGCTCAAATGTCAGAGTCGAAAATATCACTTCACACGAAATGGCCAAAGCACATGATAAACAATCGGTGACAGATTTATAATTTCGATTACGGTACAAGAATACAATCATTACCTATTAAATAATACAACAAAAAACTAGGTAGAAAAATTCCCTCTTAAGCGTTCATCGGCCATCTTTAAAAAGTTTACCGTGTGCTATTTCCATAATCAATAAAATGTAAGCTAAAGTTAAACATTGTGGTTCTAATTGTTTATAATTATTTAAATTTAATGAATTTCGACAGTCACCCCTTAATCATGGCAGTTGGAACACTGTCGAAATATTAGGGCCCCAATTACAACCACGATAAGAACTCTTCAAAATACTCGTACGAGTAGATCAAACACGTAAAAAATATGTCAACACTTTTGACGCGTTTCTAACAAAATCCCCTTATCTTTATAAGCTACACATTCGATCGAACTAAAATGGAATCGAAAAAAATAATTTTGCGTACGCCCTGAAGGACGCAATACAGAAGACTTGGATAAAGACAGAAGAGTGTGCTCACTCTTTTTTTCAAGAGTAATCGGATACAAACAATTTAAATCTTTCTCAACAATGTATAACTTTACCTTAATTAGAAACCTCTCAAATTCTCAATCACAAATTCGTTATTAAAAATCTACTATCTAAATTAACCTTTATAACTCAATCTGGAGGTTCCTGATGAGAGCAGTGTGGAACAGGAGTTGGGGAAGACTTGAAGGCGCGGGGGAACAGCGAGGAGTATGTGGGGGGAGGTTCGTACTCCGGCGGGGAGGGGAGCGGTTGCGCGAACAGCTGTTGTGAAGCGGCTGTCACCGTGACAGTTGGCGACAGATCGATACAGGATGCTGGGATGTTGATCGGCGTGTCGGATGGCTTTGAGCGCTTGCAGCAGCATTCTGGAAGAAAATACGCCATAAGTAATAGCTCAGAATACTTTTTAAATAAGACAGAGGGTCTTGTGTGCCTGTGGTCTGGTCAGACCTCAGTGAAATTAAATTTCAACCATTCTAACAACCCCCTTAAGGTCGGAAGTTTAAGAGTTGCTGAGTTTTATATCGCTGGTGTGAAAGGCTTTCCAGGTCGCAAATTAACGGAGCTATATAAAA
The DNA here is from genome assembly GCA_963924505.1 of Agonopterix alstromeriana. Classification (NCBI taxonomy): domain Eukaryota; kingdom Metazoa; phylum Arthropoda; class Insecta; order Lepidoptera; family Depressariidae; genus Agonopterix; species Agonopterix alstromeriana. Next base: position 2,935,277 of record OZ004665.1, on the reverse strand, counting down.
ATTTTCAACCGCAAAGGTGTTCAATCTATCCCAAGCCATAGTGTGAAGGGCTTTCCAGTTTGCAAATTATCAGAGCTATACAGGGTGTAAGGAAAAGAATCATTAACTTTTAAACCACATACTCTACCCATCAAACTGAACAACTTTTACTATGGGAACAAACCTCTCAGAACAAAAATAAACCACATACTCTACCCATCAAACTGAACAACTTTTACTATGGGAACAAACCTCTCAGAACAAAAATTTTACCACATAGGTTTTCGACTTATCCCAAGCTATAGTGAGAAAGGCTTCCTAGAAGCTGTAGCATTTTGCGCGTGATACGGCTAGCCTTTTATCTCGTTCGTTCGCGGGCAGCGGGCAAATAGAAAGAGAGCTAAGGCGTGATAGCGCTATATCACGCTGCCTTACTACGGCCGCAGAACTACTTACCTATATTAATTTTCAACCACAAAGGTGGGTATTCAACTTACCCCAAGCCAAACAGAACATCAGTATAGTGGCGCAGACCAACATGCCGACCACCAGGTAACTCCATGGCCCGTAAGGCTTCAACGCGGCTGCAAACTCCATGAACGCGTTGGACTTCTGCTCACCCTCCGTTATCTTCACTGTAAGTTTCAAATCGCCTGCTTTCAGTTAAATCTGTCTTTGACGTCAGGGGTAGGTAGGTATATATAAAATCAAGGTGGTTTATTGGAGTAATATATTAATTTAAAGCCCGACCAGATAAATAAAAAACCTGCTTTGGGGGCGCTAAAATCGTCTATAGCCTTTAATAACAATGTTTGAAGTACAAAAATGAGTTCCAACGATTGTCCGCAACATGGCGATGGCAGATTTTTCTGTTCAGGCTTTAATAGTACGTTACGGGGTCGTGGTCCAACTAATTGGATCACGGGCACGGACAAGGGGCAGTGATCCTTTTCATTGGATCAGTTAGTTACTCATCATCTATTATATCTTACTACAGAGACACACGCAGGCCTTGGGGTCAAGAGAGGGCGTTTATACCGTGCGTGTCCGAAAGACATGGATTGCTGGACTGGCTAAATATCTTCCTTAGCGCACGCAGGTTTCCGCGTTTTCCTATACCGTTTGTGAGCAATCGGTATTCATCATCAGCCTAACACTACTGCAGGGTAGAGGCCACTTCATTTACACGCCAAGTAGAACACTTCCACGCTAGTCTCATCCACTGTTTGCTGGCCGCTCTACAGATGTCGTCCGACGGTCTAGCAGTCGGTATTACGCAAGAACAACTCAATGGTCGTGCGTGTGGTGGATGATGGTTGAAAGTCCACAGTTAGGTACTATTATTATCAAAAACACTCACTTATAACAGAAGGTTTCGTCTGCCCATCCGCCTGGCCATCAATGCCCAGCAACTCTTGGTTCCTTGCAGCGAACCTCCTCAACAGTTCCAAGAATGGGGGGTCCCGTCTATGGGAACAAGCGCTGGTATCTTCATCCTCGCCTCCAGGGCAATGACGGACTCCATCGCAGACCAGGTACGAGGATATGCAGAGGCTGGTCAACCCGCATATGAATTGAGATTGATTGTTGCAGATGGAGCCTGGAATTTCAAGAAAAGGTTTTGGTTAGATTCAAGGTTACAGTAACTGGTCTTCCGTTGAGTCGTGGGCGTGGCATTGCCCCTTGTAGTGCAGTAGAATTAAATTATCAATTTGCATAAATTGTGGTACTAATGATAATTTCCCCATCAATAGAGTTATGTATGGATATGATTACCTTTAATTCGCAACCGATTTGGAATTACGTAAAATGGTGAAAATTGGGAAAATCCTCAATTATTTAATAACTCCAAAACAAAAATTGTGGTACTAGTTGCGATTATACCATTTCTTTAGAGAACCAGTACCTACCTTCTCAGGAAATTTGGAGCGGTTGCGACATACGGAACATACCTAAACTTGTAAAACAGATTTTTCGTCTTTAACTCCTAGGCATAATTTGTGGTACTAGTTGCGAACTCTTTGGCAACTTGTATTAGCCTTCTACATTTAGTTTTAAGTTCGCAACCGGTTGCGACCTACGGAACCCTAAAAAAATACTTTTTTCGAAATTCTACTTCGGGCAAAATTTGCGTAGTCTGTATTATTGCTTCTATCACATTTATAAGTCGAATTCTATCTAACTTGTGATCGCAACTTAAGAAAACATAACGGAACATTGTCTATTTCATAAATAAAAACCGCGGGTGTTGTGAGGGGAATGAGTGCGGCGCGCGGGGGCAGGTCGCAGCTTGTGCGTGTACGCGGGTGTTGTGAGACGTGCGGGAGGCAGAAGCTTTATTTTTACCCGACTTCGTGACGCAAAGGAGGGTAATGTGTTTATTGAATCTAATGATTTCTACTGATTTTCGTTCGATTTTTACCGGTTTTCGTTCGATTTCTAACAAAAATTGCTCGTTTCGCCTTTGCGCTCGACTCAATTGACAACGTTACATTTTTACCACCTGTTTTTAATAAAAATAGGTTAAAAATAAGAGATATGTATTTTTCCGATTTTATTTTTGACCGATATTTCTATTTTTAATTTACTTTTTAAATTTCTGAAAAACATAGGATTTATGGCTAAGATACTTTGGCCGCAATAAAATTAAAAATAAAAACTGTCAAATACAATAGAAAAGCCAAGCAGGCAAAGGAATGAAATCTCATTCAACCTCTATTATATTTTTCAAATAACTCGAGAAATAATGGATAGAAAAATCTGATAATTTTGATATAAGCTTTGAATCATATTATCTCCAAATGGTTTTCTTATTTTGGTACCTTTCTTAAAATGAAATGTTGTCCATTGCGTAACAAGTATTTTCATGAAAAAATTTACAAATTTGTAGTAACTATATCTAAAAGTTAAGCGCAAGGTGGCGAAATTTTCAAATGTTAAAAAAATATCAAAATCTCGAAAACTATCAAACTTTGATTTGAAAATTTAAAGTTATTCACATTTTAAGTTTGAGGCAAAAACGATTTGTTATCATTTCAGCAATGAATGAAAGTGCTCATAGATACATTTTAAGAATCTTGTTTTGGTAGAAGTCGGGTGAGGGTAGAGGTGGGCGCCGCGCCATGTTACCCGTGCCGCCGCCGCCGCCGCTGCCGAGTTAAGGTACCGGCGGCGCCGTTTGCCGAGGTTGCTGCTGGCGTACCGACTGCCGGCGCTAGTTGCCGGGCTAAACTGTACTTTACATGGGCTCTCCGCTGACGGCGCCAGTCGCTCATTTGGTTGCCAGCGCTGGTTATCTATGCCGGCGCTGGTTGCCAAGCTAGCTGCCGGCAGCCAGGTTGGCTATGGGCGCTAGTTACATGCATAAACTGGGCTGCAATCGCGGTAAATATTCGGCGATTGAAGCGTGACTGGACTACGTACGAACCATAAATTTGGACACATTTGGTATTGCGCTAATCGCGGTAAAGCTCATGGCAGCCGTTATAGCCGTTTTGACAGATCGCTCAGACGTTAAAGGCTGTCAGTTACATAGAGTTTAGCGCGATGCGAAATTCAGCACAGTTGAATAGTAATTGCATTGCAATGTGATTAGAACTGAAATTGGATAAGAATAGAACTTCGATGTTTTAACTTAGCGCAATCGGGCTCCAGTACTTTACATGTGCTACTCTCCGCTGACGACGCCAGTCGCTTATTTGGTTGCCGGCGCACACTGGTTATGAGAAAAAGTGGACTTAGGGATTTTGCACCTTTTTTGGCTACCATCCTATGCAGTTTATCATTTTCTGCAACGTTTGTATGACACACTTCTCTCAATGAAGCTATAGTTTCAAAGATATTAGAACTTAAATTATGTTTTTGTATGAAACGTAAACTACTTATTACATTTCAGAAAAATGGGTTTATTTGGGACGCCTCCCTCTTAAAGTAGTTTATAGACGGACTTACCCAAAATCTACAATCAGAACCACATTCCAACTCGTCCCGATTCTCATGACATGGGGCGAAGAAACATACAACAATTAATGGCTCACGATTTCAATTTTAAATGATAAGTTTTATTATGCGGTGGTAATATCCTATGAACTACTGTAAAATAGTGAGAATCAATAATTACGTTCCTACCTGTTTACAAGTCGCGAAAAAAACTCACGTTTCATATGATGTTAGTTCCATACTAAATTTGTTCAGTTTGATGATCTGAAGCACCCTGTTCGATATTGTAACGCATTTATTTTAACACCCTGTACAGACTGAAGTTGATGTTTCAGTGCTGTCGGATGATGCTGATTTGTAAACAGTTAGGTCCATCATTGTTGATTCTCACTATTTTACAGTATTTCATAAGGTAATTACCACCACATGCGAAAACTTATCATTTAAAATTGAAATTGTGACACATTAATTGTTGTATGTTTCTTCGCCCCATATCATGAGAATTGGGACGAGTTGGGATTTAGTTTTTATTGGGATAGATTCTGGAAAAGTTCGTCTATAAACTACTTTAAGAGGGAGACAGCCCAATTGAATAAATTTTTCTGAAATGTTATAAATAGTTAACGTTCAATACAAAAAATTCTTATAAGTTATAATATCTTTGAAACTGTAGCTTTTTTGAAACGTGTGTCATACAAACGTTGTAGGAAATGATAAACTGCATAGGATGCCAGCCAAAAAAGGTTAAAAATCCCTTAGTCCACTTTTTACCCATTTGAAACCAGTGTGCGACGCTGGTTATCCATATAGCCAGCTTGCCAAGCTAGCTGCCGGCAGCGCCCCGGTTGCCAAGAAAGGTGCCGGCGGCGCCGGTTGCCGAGATACTTGCCGGCGCCAACAGCCAAGTTCGCTCCCGGCGCTATAGTTACAGACCTTAACTACTTTACTAGGGCTACTCTTCGCTGACGGCGCCAGTTACTCATTTGGTTGCCGACGCTGGTTATCCATATCAGTGTCTGCGCTGCTTGCCAAGCTAGCTGCCGTCAGCGCCCTTGTTGCCGAGTTTGGTGCCGGTGTCGCCGGTTGCCGAGATTACTGCTAGCGCCGACAGCCAAGTTGACTGCCGGCGCTAGTTACATGCCTAAACTACTTTACAAGGGCCACTCTCCGCTGACAGCGCTAGTTGCTCATTTGGTTGCCTGCGCTGCTTGCCAAGTTAACTGCTGGCAGCGCCCCGAATGCCGAATTAGGTGCCGGCGGCGCGGGTTGACGAGCTGGCTGCCAGCGCTTATTACTGGTTTAAACTGTAGAGCGGGGTTTCTACACATGATTAGAAATGGATAGCCGGGATTAGTCTAGCGATTCCTGCTAATACGAACCCCGTTATTTTTTCTACATTCAGATAGATTTTTTTGAATGCTGAATGCTGCGTTAGTAGTTGTAATAACATGAGCACGTTTTTTTCTTTTTGTTCTTGTCATATTTCTGGCTCCTGGAGCTTCTAGATAAACATTTAACACCTATAGTGTGAAGTTTCAAAAAAAAAAATTATCGACCATTTTCACCCGGCGCGCCGCCGCCGGCAAATTTCAGGTCGGCGCCCACCTCTGGGTTAGAGTGCCCGAGCGGTGGGTTGAGATCGAGTTCAGTAAGTTTTAAATTTTACAAACAAATTATTTAATATTTTGATAAAATTACCTAAGTTGAAAACATGATAATTCGATTCTGCTCTCGTTTCTAAAAAAACTACTTTCTAGTTTTGCGTTAATTCATTAACACGTTGTATAATGTAAGTATGTACACGTTTTCTGTAACTGACTGTACGTACGAACGATGTGTGCTGGCTGTATACACCAAAGGCTCTAATCCGTTCATGTGTAGTATAAGGTAAGTCTAGTAAAGTCACACAATAGGTAATGGTAGTAACAAGCCGTGAACTGCCTCCCGCGCGTCTCACAACACCCGCGTACACGCACAAGCGGCGACCTGCCCCCGCGCGCCGCACTCATTCCCCTCACAACACCCGCGGTTTTTATTTATGAAATAGACAATGTTCCGTAATGTTTTCTTAAGTTGCGATCACAAGGTAGATAGAATTCGACTTATAAATATGATAGAAGCAATAATATAGACTACGCAAATTTTGCCCGAAGTAGAATTTCGAAAAAAGTATTTTTTTAGGGTTCCGTAGGTCGCAACCGGTTGCGAACTTAAAACTAAATGTAGAAGGCTAATACAAGTTGCCAAAGAGTTCGCAACTAGTACCACAAATTATGCCTAGGAGTTAAAGACGAAAAATCTGTTTTACAAGTTTAGGTATGTTCCGTATGTCGCAACCGCTCCAAATTTCCTGAGAAGTTAGGTACTGGTTCTCTAAAGAAATGATATAATCGCAACTAGTACCACAATTTTTGTTTTGGAGTTATTAAATAATTGAGGATTTTCCCAATTTTCACCATTTTCCGTAATTCCAAATCGGTTGCGAATTTAAGATAATCATACCCATACATAACTCTATTGATGGGGAAATTATCATTAGTACCACAATTTATGTGAAATGATGCTTTATTTCGTGCTAATTCTACTGCACTATTGCTCATTACCCAGGAGGCGCCGTACGTATCAGGCTGGGACGTCTCTCATTTTGCACATTAACAGGTTAAAAGTAGCATATCAAATGCTACTTTTAGCTGCAGATTCGTACCTAAATTTATTCCCGTAAATGTCGTTATGGATTACCTTTCTTCTACAATGTTTTTGTGGGCGAAAGGCTGGCTATCAATAAACAATTGACACATCATTCCATACTGAAACTTTGCTACAACTTTACTGACCGCTTAAAAGATATTTCGAACCAATTGTAGCAATGTTTGTGACCACTCGAAAGGAATTATAGTGGATACAAGTTTGTAGCAAACATTTTCAGTTTGTTTTAAAACAACTCTTGGTAAAGAACATTAAATACAGGGTCATGCTTGTAAACTCTTGGGACATTTTTTCATTCAAATTTAATAACCCTGGAACACCTTTGCGAAGTAATTAACTTTAATAAATTAAACCACACTGCAGGCCTGGCGACTTGCCCTCATTTTTACATACTGCAATTGTATGTGACGAAAGAGTAGGTATACTCGTAATCGAACATATAAGGTTTGTGAATGTTTTAAGATACAATCCATAAAGCATACTGTACTCCTACCATGAGTTTTTAACTGTACTTTACTACTAGTGTAGTTGCATCACCAATTTTGTATTGAAATTCGTACAGCGCTACTAGTGGTTACGTTGAGAACTAATTTCTGCCATACGAAATTGGTACCGTTACAACAGTCATTTAGTACAGTGAAAACTCATGGTAGGCCTACTGGGTGGAACGTAACGATGGGCTTTCCATTTAAGGGTGTATTCAGACAGTGAAACTACACAACTTTCCCTTATTTTTTTCGACCCATATTCCTTAAGAAAAGTTGTTTAGTTTCATTGTCTGAAAAGGAAAGCCCCTCGTTACGTTCCAGCCAGTATATTTACTACTAGACTTGACCATGTCAAGTAAACGACAGTCAAACGTGAATGGCATCAAATTAAATGGATATAATATGCTGACACTTTTTAAGGGGACGGTCAGACCATGAAACTGAACAACTTTCTCTATGGTACCAACTTCGAAATGGCGAAAAAAATTAGTTATCCCATACAAAAGTGCAAACCTACTCGAGCCAAATGTATAGGACAGCTGATTTTTTTTTCGCGATTTCGATGTTGGTCACATAGAGAAAAGAGAAAGTGGTTCAGTTTGACGGTCTGACCGTCCTTTTAAAAAACTGTCAGCATATTAAATTGGACGCTGTATGTGTATCATCATCATCATCCCAACAACGACCGGCGGTCCGACGCTGCACTCAAGCAATGGAATCCCGCAATTTTCACCAGGTCGTCGGTCTACCATGTGGGTACGCGGCGTAAATGTGTCATGTCATCAAATTAAATTCTGTACGTTATCGTTTATCCTAATTCTGCCACCGCCCATCCTGTATTTACATTCCACCGCATTCCACCCAGTGGTCCAGTTGATTTGATCAAGTAGTATTGGTTGTGTTGTTCAACCAAAAATAATTGCGCAACTCATAAATTCTCAATTTATTTTCTATTAACTCCGTCAGAAGCCAATTAAGGTTCCTTGATGATAAGATGTAGGTACCTGCTGTTTTACCCGACTGCCCCAGAAGGAGTGTAATGATTTTGTATTTATTATATTGGGTGGCACTGAACGAGGGGCTTTCCCGAGAATATCTCAAAATATTAATGACGTTGTAATCTAAGATGGTTTGTGAAACCTGTGTAATCTAAGATCTAGAAACTAATTTCTGTTTGCATGAATTCAGAATTTCGTTTCAAATTATATTCCGTTAACTATCAAAATAAATCATTTTTGATCATGCTGCCAACCCTAATGCGTCACGCGCTCCTCCGTCATCCGTCCGCCCGGAGCCAAATTTTGTACAAATACTATAGTGTGACATTTTCAGGAAATCCCCTCGTTCAGTACCACTTTAAACCAACACGGCTATCGTCAGAGACCGGTGGTGCCACCCAGTCCAGTATGATATTATGTTACAGTACACATAACCGGTCAAAACCACATTTGACTGCAAATTGCAGTTCTTAGCGATTCTGCTTCTTAATGCTACATATTTAGGTAATTAAGAAAGGATATGATGATCACAGAAACAAAATATTACTTATAATTGCCTAGTACAGTACATGATACGTTACCGATCTTGTAAACTATACACCGTGTTAATGAATTAACGCAAAACTAGAAAGTAGTTTGTTTAGAATCGAGAGCAGAATCGAATTATCAAGGTTTTAAAATTTTCTGAACTCGATGTCAATCCACCGCACAGGCACACTCAGCCTATTCACTAGCAAAACAAGATTCTTAAAATGTATCCATAAGCTCGATAGCGCTTTCATTCATTGCTGAAATGATAACAAATCATTTTTGCCTCAAAACTTAAAATGCGAATAACTTTAAATTTTACTTATCAAAAAAATGAAATTATTGTTACAATTTAATTATTTTGTTCAGGGATCGGAAACCGGTTAATTTTGGAAACCGGTTTTGGTCATTGACCCCAAACCTGAATTGATTGCGGTTTAGTTTTCGGTTACCGGTATTTTAACCGGTTAATCTATCAAACCGGTTTTTTACAAATTTCAATTTTGTTGAGCAGAATTAACCGGTTAATTTGAGTAAAAAACGAGCGCCATCTCTTGTAGTTACTGCATAACGGAACTCTCGCTTTTTCTGCGGCTTGCCACTACAAGGTCATAGCAGTGTGGGCCCAAAGTTAATTTTGTTTTGATTAATCAAGTAATCAAAGCCTTAATCTGATTAATGATTAACGATTAAAGTCCACGCACCAGCATGGAGTCGTGATGACTGGTTGGGTCAAATCTTGACTGTGTAGTGGATGGATGGATGGATGGATGGCTGTTGGTAAGTGGTTAGTGGGTGTTTTGGTTTGGTGGTTATTTGGTGAGTGTTTGGTAAGTGGAGGTGGATGGTGGTGGATGTTGGGTGGCTGGTGATGGGTGGCGGGTTTTGGTGGTAGGTTGTGGAGTGGGTGGCGGGTGCTGCTAGGTTTGTAGGTATTTGGTCGGGACCGCCATAATTAACTTTTAGTTTTCCAACCGATTGCTTCCAAAATCGATATTTGAAGGTCCACATGAACTTTAAACAAGAAACCGATGAGGGAATTAAGAAACGTAGACGCCATCTTGCAGTTGTTTGTTTTTCTACCGATTCCGTCCAAAATCGATATCTGATGGTTTCTGCGATCTCCTATGACGAATGACAGTTTTGTTCAGATTTCGGAAAAATGGCCGCCATTTTGAACTTTTTTGTTTTTCAACCGATTGCGTCCAAAATCGATATCTGGGGGTTTCTGTGATCTCCTACGACGAATCTGACGTCAGATTTTGGAAAAGTGGCCGCCATTTTGAACTTTTTTGTTTTTCACCCGATTGCTTCCAAAATCGATATCTGAGGGTCCGTGTGGACTCCAAATACGGATCCGATGTCAGATTTGAGAAAAGTAGCCGCCATCTTGAACTTTTTTGTTTTTCAACGGATTGTTTTCAAAATCTATGTCTGAGAGTCCGCGTGGACTCCAAACACGGATCCAATGTCAGATTTGAGTAAAGTGGCCGCCATCTTGAACTTTTTTGTTTCTCAACCGATTGCTTCCAAAATCGATAACTGGGAGTTTCTGTGATCTCTTACGACGAATCTAACGTCAGATTTCGGAAAAGTGGCCGCCATCTTGAACTGTTTTGTTTTTCAACCGATTGCGTCCAAAATCGATATCTGGGCGCTTCTGCGATCTCTTACGACGAATCTGACGTCAGATTTTGGAAAAGTGGCCGCCATTTTGAACTTTTTTGTTTTTCACCCGATTGCGTCCAAAATCGATATCTGAGGGTCCGCGTGGATTTCAAACACGAATCCGATGTCAGATTTGAGAAAAGTGACCGCCATCTTGAACTTTTTTGTTTCTCAACCGATTGCTTCCAAAATCGATATCTGAGTATCCGCGTGGACTCCAAACACGGATCCGATGTCAGATTTGAGTAAAGTGACCGCCATCTTGAACTTTTTTGTTTCTCAACCGATTGCTTCCAAAATCGATATCTGGGAGTTTCTGTGATCTCTTACGACGAATCTGACGTCAGATTTCGGAAAAGTGGCCGCCATCTTGAACTGTTTTGTTTTTCAACCGATTGCGTCCAAAATCGATATCTGGGCGCTTCTGCGATCTCTTACGACGAATCTGACGTCAGATTTCGGAAAAGTGGCTGCCATCTTGATTTTTTTTTGTTTTCCACCCGATTGCATCCAAAATCGATATCTGGGCGCTTCTGCGATCTCTTACGACGAATCTAACGTAAGATTTCCGAAAAGTGGCTGCCATCTTGAACTTTTTTGTTTCTCAACCGATTGCTTCCAAAATCGATATCTGAAGATCCGCGTGGACTCCAAACACGGATCCGATGTCAGATTTGAGAAAAGTGGCCGCCATCTTGAACTTTTTTGTTTCTCAACCGATTGCTTCCAAAATCTATATCTGAGGATCCGCGTGGACTCCAAACACGGATCCGATATCAGATTTGAGAAAAGTGGTCGCCATCTTGAACTTCTATGTTTCTCAACCAATTGCTTCCAAAATCTATAATGTTAAATTTGAATCTAAAAAAAGTTGGCTAAATGTTGTACTAAAGTGTCAGCGGTAACAGCTTGTAGTATAGAAGCGTCTTGACGGTACATCTTCGCCTTATACAGCAAAACTGTCCTATTAACAGTATTGATGTAAATGTTTAATTCGCCATTTTATACAACTGTTATAGCCCAGTACATAACCTAACCTAAACCTAGCCTAATCGGTTGAGAATTAAATAACTCTCCTTCTGTCGCAGTTGGGTAAGAAGTTCAAGATGTCCGCCACTTTTCTCTAATCTTACATCGGATTCGTGTTTGAAGTTCGCGTGGACCCTCAGATCATCAGATTTTCGAAGCAATCGCTTCAAAAACAAAAAAGTTCGATATAGCGGCCACTCTTAAATCGGATATTGGATCCGTGTTTGTTGCCACGCGGACCCTCAGATATTGATTTATTGAAGCAATCGATTTGAGAAACAAAAAAGTTCAAGATGTCTGCCACTTTTCTCAAATCTGACATCAGATCCGTGCTTGGAGTCCACGCGGACCCTCAGATATAGATTTTGAAAGCAATCGGTTGAAAGACAAAAAGTTCAAGATGGCAGCCACTTTTCTCAAATCTGACATCGGATCCGTGTTTGGAGTCCACGCGGACCCTCAGATATTGATTTTGGAAGCAATCGATTTAAAAAACAAATAAGTTCAAGATGTCCGCCACTTTTCTCATATCTGACATCAGATCCGTGTTTGGAGTCCACGCGGACCCTCAGATATAGATTTTGAAAGCAATCGGTTGAAAAACAAAAAAGTTGAAGATGGCGGCCACATTTCTCAAATCTGACATCGGATCCGTGTTTGGAGTCCACGCGGCCTCTCAGATGTCGATTTTGGAAGCAATCGGTTGAGAAACAAAAAAGTTCAAGATGGCGGCCACTTTTCTCAAATCTGACATCGGATCCGTGTTTGAAATCCACGAGGACCCTCAGATATCGATTTTGGAAGCAATCGGTTGAAGAACAAACAAGTTCAGGATGGCGGCCACTTTTCTCAAATCTGACATCGGATCCGTGTTTGGAGTCCACGCGGACCCTCAGATATAGATTTTGAAAGCAATCGGTTGAAAAACAAAAAAGTTCAAGATGGCGGCCACTTTTCTCAAATCTGACATCAGATCCGTGTTTGGAGTCCACGCGGATCCTCAGATATCGATTTTGGAAGCAATCGGTTGAGAAACAAAAAAGTTCAAGATGGCCGCCACTTTTCTCAAATCTGACATCGGATCCGTGTTTGGAGTCCACGCGGATCCTCAGATATCGATTTTGGACGCAATCGGGTGGAAAACAAAAAAAATCAAGATGGCACCCACTTTTCCGAAATCTGACGTCAGATTCGTCGTAAGAGATCGCAGAAACTCCCAGATATCGATTTTGGAAGCAATCGGTTGAGAAACAAAAAAGTTCAAGATGGCGGCCACTTTTCTCAAATCTGACATCGGATCCGTGTTTGGAGTCCACGCGGATCCTCAGATATCGATTTTGGAAGCAATCGGTTGAGAAACAAAAAAGTTCAAGATGGCCGCCACTTTTCTCAAATCTGACATCGGATCCGTGTTTGGAGTCCACGCGGATCCTCAGATATCGATTTTGGAAGCAATCGGTTGAGAAACAAAAAAGTTCAAGATGGCCGCCACTTTTCTCAAATCTGACATCGGATCCGTGTTTGGAGTCCACGCGGATCCTCAGATATCGATTTTGGAAGCAATCGGTTGAGAAACAAAAAAGTTCAAGATGGCGGCCACTTTTCTCAAATCTGACATCGGATCCGTGTTTGAAATCCACGAGGACCCTCAGATATCGATTTTGGAAGCAATCGGTTGAAGAACAAACAAGTTCAGGATGGCGGCCACTTTTCTCAAATCTGACATCGGATCCGTGTTTGGAGTCCACGCGGATCCTCAGATATCGATTTTGGAAGCAATCGGTTGAGAAACAAAAAAGTTCAAGATGGCGGCCACTTTTCTCAAATCTGACATCGGATCCGTGTTTGAAATCCACGAGGACCCTCAGATATCGATTTTGGAAGCAATCGGTTGAAGAACAAACAAGTTCAGGATGGCGGCCACTTTTCTCAAATCTGACATCGGATCCGTGTTTGGAGTCCACGCGGACCCTCAGATATAGATTTTGAAAGCAATCGGTTGAAAAACAAAAAAGTTCAAGATGGCGGCCACTTTTCTCAAATCTGACATCAGATCCGTGTTTGGAGTCCACGCGGATCCTCAGATATCGATTTTGGAAGCAATCGGTTGAGAAACAAAAAAGTTCAAGATGGCGGCCACTTTTCTCAAATCTGACATCGGATCCGTGTTTGGAGTCCACGCGGATCCTCAGATATCGATTTTGGAAGCAATCGGTTGAGAAACAAAAAAGTTCAAGATGGCGGCCACTTTTCTCAAATCTGACATCGGATCCATGTTAGGAGTCCACGCGGACCCTCATATATCAATTTTCGAAGCAATCAATTCAAAAACAAAAAAGTACAAGATGGCAGCCACTTTTCGGAAATCTGACGTTAGATTCGTCGTAAGAGATCGCAGAAACCCCCAGATATCGATTTTGGACGCAATCGGGTGGAAAACAAAAAAAATCAAGATGGCACCCACTTTTCCGAAATCTGACGTCAGATTCGTCGTAAGAGATCGCAGAAACTCCCAGATATCGATTTTGGAAGCAATCGGTTGAGAAACAAAAAAGTTCAAGATGGCGGCCACTTTTCTCAAATCTGACATCGGATCCGTGTTTGGAGTCCACGCGGATCCTCAGATATCGATTTTGGAAGCAATCGGTTGAGAAACAAAAAAGTTCAAGATGGCCGCCACTTTTCTCAAATCTGACATCGGATCCGTGTTTGGAGTCCACGCGGATCCTCAGATATCGATTTTGGAAGCAATCGGTTGAGAAACAAAAAAGTTCAAGATGGCCGCCACTTTTCTCAAATTTGACATCGGATCCGTGTTTGGAGTCCACGCGGATCCTCAGATATCGATTTTGGAAGCAATCGGTTGAGAAACAAAAAAGTTCAAGATGGCGGCCACTTTTCTCAAATCTGACATCGGATCCGTGTTTGGAGTCCACGCGGATCCTCAGATATCGATTTTGGAAGCAATCGGTTGAGAAACAAAAAAGTTCAAGATGGCGGCCACTTTTTTCAAATCTGACATCGGATCCATGTTAGGAGTCCACGCGGACCCTCATATATCAATTTTCGAAGCAATCAATTCAAAAACAAAAAAGTACAAGATGGCAGCCACTTTTCGGAAATCTGACGTTAGATTCGTCGTAAGAGATCGCAGAAACCCCCAGATATCGATTTTGGACGCAATCGGGTGGAAAACAAAAAAATCAAGATGGCAGCCACTTTTCCGAAATCTGACGTCAGATTCGTCGTAAGAGATCGCAGAAACTCCTAGATATCGATTTTGGAAGCAATCGGTTGAGAAACAAAAAAGTTCAAGATGGCGGCCACTTTTCTCAAATCTGACTTCGGATCCGTGGTTGGAGCCCACGCGGACCCTCAGATATCGATTTTGAAAGCAATCGGTTGAGAAACAAAAAGTTCAAGATGGCGGCCACTTTTCTCAAATCTGACATCGGATTCGTCGCAAGAGATCGCAGAAACCCCCAGATGTAGATTTTGGACGCATTCGGTTAAAAAAACAAAAAAGTTTAAAATTAAATTAATTTTAAATGAGTTATTCATTAAAAAATAAAAATGTATTTTTTAAAGGTTTCTAAGTAGACAATAAAATTTACTCCGTGTTTGAAGGCTGTAAAGGTAAAGGATTAAAAAAGTGAAATAAAAAAATTTTACCGTAAGATATTTTTTGAAGAGATAAACGCATAATTTTAAATTTGGGGTGGGGTGGGCTGACGTGAGTGTTTTAAAATTTTGATATATTTCTAGGCCCAATTTGGTTCTCAAATGATACACCCAAAAAAAAAACAATTCTTAATTCATCCCGACTCAAACTGTAATTAATGACTGGGCTACATATCACCGAAACGAATGCACAGCGCGCGCAGCGTTGCCAGATTGGCGGCAATCTGGCAACAGCGCAGCGACCGGCGCACGGGTGGCGTGAGTTTAACCGGTTAATTCTGATCATAATATCGGTTAGCACGAGTTCAATAATTTCGTTCTCTGAATTAACCGGTAACCAAAATTATTTCGTTTTTTTAAAAACCGGTTACTGGATTAACCGGTTAATGAATGAACACAATTATAACGGTTTTATGAACTATATTAACCGGTATTTCAAAACCGGTTAAGATCCCTGATTTTGTTATAAATCAGTTGGGGTGTATGAGGTTTTGCGCTTATTCATTAACACGTTGTATAATCAGAAACTCACACTATAGTATAGCACTATAGATTGTTTTACAACTTTTAACGTCTTTAAAATCAAGGTTCCTGGTCAACTTACCACTGTTAACAGCAGTGACCACCAGCCTTAACTTCTCAGTGTAGTGGTAGGGAGATGAGGGGGGGTTCCACACTATCCTCAGCTTCGGAGGCAGCATCTTCGTGCCGGTCCGTGAGGCGACCATGGCTGCGTTCCCGCCGCAAAGTGACATCCGCCATATTGGATTTTTAGCGTCGCCTATGTACTGTGGAAGAGAAAATTCATAATCTTAACGATCATAAAACTGTATCAGAAGTGTGTCTGTACATTGAAGATATTTACATGAAAAAGATTACGATATGGTTTTTAGGTATCCCGGACTCCAAATAAACTTTATTTTATAATTTTTGTCAGCCTGTTTGTTTGTTTGTATGTTTGTAACAGCATCACGCAAAAAACTACTAAACCGATTTTGATGAAACATGTACTTGTTTGATAGCTTATCTTCTCTTCTTCTATCGTGTCGATGGCATGTCATTCTAAATCTTTCCAGCCCAGAATTTCGCCACACGGATAGCATTTTCGATTTTTGATAGCTAGATTGATCTGACTTAAAATATGGTATATATAATTTGTGCGGACGAAGTCACGGACGAAGTCACGGACAAAGTCACTCTAGTTATAAATAAATGTATCTTGAACTTTGTTCTTCTCTTTCTTTTGAGTAAGAATGAGCGATATCTCTTGATGATCTAATTCTGTAGTGGAAATTAGCCAGTCTGCAATGGTCGTATCGAAGCTGACTGGCCAGGGTACGCCAGCCGTGTTCAGATTTCGTCACTCAGGGAGTCAGGGACATTTTCACACTTGGTATTTATTAGGTATCTATACTCCATTCAAAATAGCAACGAAATTTTAAGGCTGTTTTGCATTACAGAAACAGAGATTTCAAACACTTCCTCTCACTTATTCTTAAAACAGTTTTGGTAACGTCCAAGATATGTCGGATAGTATATGTATCCAATAAATTAATTACATTTGGTAATCCGAATTGGCAAGAAAGCTAAATAGAATCGGAAAATCTCGTCGTCCTTATTTGGAATGAAGTATAGTTTTAATAAGAATTTTCTTATGTACCAATGATTTTTTGCAACTTATGTACAAAATATCGACTGCTCTTAAATCTCTCAATTTCTTCTGATGCGCATGTAACGTCTTCCAATCCGCATTGGGCACGCGCTGTGGACTAACGCCCATCATCCCCTTTGGGGATAGGCCTGCGCCCTGCTGCAACTGCCCTAAACAACGCGCATTATCGACTAAAAAATAGTTACCAACATTGTTAACGTAAAACCAATGCCATTTAACAATCGACTCACGAAGCTATTAACACAAAACACATTTAACCTCCTTTTGTGTACATCTGATTACATAACACTATTACGAATGAGGTTAACGATACGTACCAACCAGTGTTACTATTATGAATGAAAACTTGAATGAAATACAAAGTTTAGGACCACTGTGCACCTAAACAAATATCTATGTACAATATGAACTATGTACATAAAAGACCATTCTAAAGTAAACTTTATTTTAAAGAAGTAAGGTGGGGTAACCTATAGATTTCTGTATAGGTACCTAGTCCGTACCAAAGTAAATTGATAGCGCATGTCAGTAATTTAGTTTCATGGAAGGTTAATTGGAGTTAAACGGTTAAATTAAATGGACTATAATTCTTATCGAGAATGTTCTGGAGTAGTCGAAATACGTATAATAAATAAATAAACTATATTGTAAAGGGTCTTAATATGCAGACGGTTTTTTAAGAGGATGATCTGACCATCATCCTGAACAGCTTTTGATAAGGGATAACTGTCGAAATCGCGAAAAAAAAATCTACTGTTCCTTACTAAACTGCATCCTACTCGACCTAATTGTATGGGACAGCTGACTTTTTTCTCGCGATTTCGTTTGTAGTCCGATAGAAAGTTGTTCAGGTTGATGGTCTGAGCATCTTCTTAAAAACCCGTCAGCATATCAAGTTGGACCCTGTATAAACCTAACAAAATTTGCTGAAACTATCAGACCAGCTATTCGAACAATATCGAAATAGCGAAAAAATACAACTGTCCCATACATTTGGGTCTAGAATTTTGCAGTTTTGTGCACTCCTATTCGGCGCCCCTGTGACCGGCGCAGTAGCATCCACGTCGCTGACTCCCCTCTCCCATTCCACTAGAGATTAATTAACTTACAATGAGCAGCTAGCAGGCGTCCGTGCTGTTGGCTGGCGCGGCCTGGTCGGTAGAGGTGTCCTGCGCGTGCGCGTTGTTCCTCGCGCTCCGGCGCCCTTGCAACCGGCGCAGGAGCATCCACGTCGCTGACTCCCCGCTCCCATTCCACTAGAGATTAACTAACTTACAATGAGCAGCTAGCAAGCGTCCGAGCTGTTGGCTGGCGCGGCCTGGTCGGTAGTGGTGTCCTGCGCGTGCGCGTTGGTCCTCGCGCTCCGGCGCCCCTGCATCCGGCGAATGAGCCTCCACGTCGCTGACTCCCCTCTCCCATTCCACTAGAGATTAACTAACTTACAATGAGTAGCTTGCAGGCGTCCGTGCTGTTGGCTGGCGCGGCCTGGTCGGTAGAGGTGTCCTGCGCGTGCGCGTTGTTCCTCGCGCTCCACTTGCGCTCCGGAGCCCCTGCGACCGGCGCGGGAGCCTCCACGTCGCTGACTCCCCTCTCCCATTCCGCTAGAGATTCCTGGAAAGAGAGAAGTTGAGGTCAAGAGGTGTGCCAAAATTGGCCGACACCAAATGGCATTTAGTGTCGAAACTGCCCCCCTAGCGTGCAAGCACGTATTAAAGACCTTAAAGCTACTGATAGACTCGACAGAGGACAACAGTGCTGATGGCGCTTTCCTCGCTCAACGAATCAGCATAATCATTCAGCGAAGAAATGCCGATAACGTTTCGAGTCTCCCACAAGGACCGAACCAGAATCACATCTTAGGTTAGTTTAGTTTTAAGTTCCGTTATTTTTGTAAATACTTTAATGTAAATTCATTCACACCACTGTAACTCCTGTAAACCAGGATCAACAGCGGCAACAACTCACAACACTAGACTCTGTGACTAGACAGTGAAGTCCAGTGAGCCGGGGATCGCAACGAATTTAATCAAAGAAGTTTTGAAGAGAAGGAAATTAAATATCAGTTTTTTCTCTATTGCAATACGTAAGATCTTGTATCTTGCTTGTGTCTTGTGTCATGCTTTGGCGTATATGGCAGGGTTGAGGACCCTACCGTAAAAACATAGATTCAATAGGAAAGACAATCATCTTTCTTTTTGATTCGGCCTGCAATGTCCTAACCAACTGGGGAAAAACGAACAAAGTGACATATCACTAGGTGTCCCCCGTGGGAATCGAGCCCACGACCTCCGCTTCAAGAGCCCAATGCAGAACAAAAGACAATTATGATAATAGAATTAGAAAGAATTATCATCGTCATCGCCAAGAAGTCCAGTACTGAATACTATCCTGAAACAACAATAATAGATTCCCGTTGGCACTCTTTTGGTACGGACCCCCAAAAACGCTATGGGTGAGCCTAGCTACAATTATCAACCTTGGGAGGTTGTTAGTTGTAGCAAAATGTTGACCGGAGGTGTAGCGACACGTCTGCCGAATTTACGCGACGCCGACATAAATTACGCGTGCGTTTTCACTATACCGGCGGCGACACACCAGTATGTGCCATTTTTCCTAGTTAACGCGTAAATTCGGCAGGTGTGTCATCACTAATCACACTAAGGGGAGTATAGTCGTTTCGTGTGTTTATACATGAATACATGTATGTACCTATATGCTAAATCAAAGCGGTTGAGATGTGAGTAATGACCAGAGTACTTAGAAAGAAATGACGCTATCAGAACGTCATTTGTCTCTTAAAATCTCAACTAATAATCATTGGCTCTTCATTCTTCTCAACCTCAATGCCAAATGAACAAAATAGCTTCCTCAAAGTCATTTCCACGTCTCTTCATTCACAAGGTTTTAAAAACAATATCTTCTATAGAACTGACATTAGCTGACATTTTGTAACAAGTTATTTTTTGTTTTCAATTTCATTCATGGCACTTCTGTTACATTTTAACTTATTACAAATGACCCTATTATACAAATTAAGCAGAAGTGACGCTAAGTACACTATAGTATAAATGAACTCAAAATATATCAACTCTGATAGACTCTTTACCTAAGAGGAAGGATCTCTTTAAGACTAGAGACTGCATCAAATTAGGATGGTACTCAACATTAGGTACTCTCCCAGCGCGTTCGGGTAAAACATTACCCTCCTTCTGGCGCAGTGTCGATATCTATGTAGAAAGTATCGATATCTCTGGTAATGGCCGCACCTCACTAGCTCATCAAAAAAAGTGGACAGCCTTGCAATACGTAGGCTCTCTCTAGTCTTAAAGAGATCCTTCCTCTAGCCTCTTTACTTAAGAGCCTATCAGAGTTGAGTTTGAGAACATGCGTTTGACACTGCCAAACGCATACTAGAACGCCGCCGCGTTGGAGTTTTGTTTATTAATACGGGCCTAAGACTTGATAAGGTATAAGTAGTAACTTTATGGACTTGATAGAGATAATAGGGAGCTGCCGCTAAGTTGGCGCCACTTTACTTCCTAAAAACCTTCATAAGCTAAAAAACCTTTCTACAAAAACAATGCAAGCACTACGCTCTCAAGAACAAACAAGAAAGGCCGAGAACGAGAGTGCGGGTACACCTCATTGTTCTCACGGCGTCGTCGTTGTGATTTCCTTTGCAATCTTATTCTTGCGGCTTCGCTCTTTCCTTGGCATTCTTGCTGATTCTCACGAGAGTCTAGTGCCTGCTTAAAGGGGCATATTCACTATCCTGCCTAGTAGTCCACTGCAGGATATAGCTCACACACTGTCCTGTAGGCGGAGTTTGCACGCTTTGTGCAGGACTCAAGACGTATCCTGCTCGGTGTTGTCGGACGCCATGCAGGCTGCGACAACATTCACAAACCTGCATAAAGCGACCGACGACAAAGCGGACTGTGGACTGTGCAAAGGGGAGAGGTGGCAACCCTAGTTTTTTCAGTTCTTTAGATTGGTCGAATCTCGGAGATGGCACCTCATTTACGTCCCAAACAGATCGGTGAAAAAAATGGTACGATAAATCATCATGGTAAAGGCACTTGCGGCAAGATTTTGCTAGGCAACCCGGTGGCTTTGTACTATGAACCTCTGTATAGAAATTCACTTAAATCACATTTCGTTCACCAAATAAATAGGTGCATAATTTTGCGATCAGATCTTAATATATAAGTCAAGAATCACAATCACGCAGTCATGTCCTTTAAAGTTCGTTGGTCAAGGTCACACATTTTGACAGTTAAAAAAAACCAGTCAGACACGGTTAATGACTCATGGACTCATGTCGTTTCTACGAGTGACTTAATCGAATTAAGTTAATGACTAAATTGAGTAAGTCTACAAATTGGTAGGTAAACAGCAAGTAAAATAACAAGCCAAGAGCGAGTCGGTCTCGTTTCGCTTGGTTTTGTCTAATCTGTCTGTTTCTATTGTTAAATTTTTCATACAAAAACTCTAAGTCCAAGAAAGAGTCTCGCTCTCTTTGTGCTCATGTGCATGCTTGGTATAGCATAGGTAGGCATTATGCTGCATGTTCTTCTTGCCTGACTCTTCTAACATCTTCCCTGAAGTGCGGGGTGAGGGGCGGTACCGGAAGTATCACAGTACCTATTGTAAGAGGAAGCATAAGCATATGCTCACGACTATATTCCCCGAGGGGGTAGTCAGAGATATGCTGAAACCTTAGAACATCCACGTTTCACCAGTAGTACCGAAACTCTGTCCAGTGTGACGGGGGGAGACCGTCGCCACTTATATTGGACGGTGGGTACAATACATGCCTCGAAATTGAAGTATGCTGGTTTCCTCACGATGTTTTCCTTCACCGAAAAGCCAGTGGTGTTACAAATCGCACATAAATTCCGAAAAACTCATTGGTACGAGTCGGCTTGGACGAAGAGAGCAAGTGAGAGGAAGTTGGTAGATTAATCAGAATCAGGCTTTCTTTTCTATAACACTTTGACCTCAATCATTTCTGCATCGGCTATTACGGCTTTTGATGATTATAAGACGAAAGGAACGATCCGATCCGATAGATACAGCGATATTTTCAATAAGTTTACAACTACTCTTGCTTGTTGACATCATAGTAGGTACGATCAATAATCATGTGATCGTGAAGACATATTCATAGAATTTAAAAGAATTAATGGATAATTACATTGAAATTTACGACAATGACACTTAATTAAAGTGTATAAAAGCTGTGTAAATTATAAATAATGTAGGTAGGTATTGATTTGTCTTTATTTTTGTTTGATTTAGTTCGTATTACAGAAGAATACAATGACATACAGTCTTTGACTAATTATTATAAGGACTAGCCTTGCGGTAGCATTTCCCCTCTGCCACGGTCCCTGCAATTGATCTTGAGCATTTACATTCAATTTTACACCTTACCACTAAACGAGACAGCCTATAACTGCGAAATAATAACTTCGAACTTAGAACGTTTGGGGTTCACACGAGACTACTTTTCATGATTTTTAACATTCAAAATTAGAATCTAAAGTTATGGGGAATAAAATCCAAAGTTGCGGATTTCATGTTACCTCGCCCCCCGCAAAAAGTGGCAGAAATGTTTGTTAGTAGAATTAAACGCGTAACCAGTCCACATATAAATAGTCAAAGCATACAGTCATGTTTATTTCATGGCAGTTCCGAATGTCAAATCATTTTATGATTAATTTGTAGATACCGATAAAATGAATACTAATTCTTCATTTCTTTTGTAATTATTTTATGTTGTATCTTGTTATTTATATAGTAAAACGGTCTTCCATTATGATCTTATCATCATAATCTTATAAAAATATTTGAAAATGAAAAGGTAAATCTTGAGGCATTTTAGAACATACAACCTATTTCTTAAAATTCAAAATGAGCAAAATTTAGAATTATAACGCAAAACGTTATCTTTACTTACGACAAACTTGCAACGTTCTTTACGTTACGTAGTAACTATTAAGTTATACAACGTGTTAACGCAAAGAGCAAGAATTAACGCAAAACTAGAAAGTCGTTTGTTTAGATCCAGAGCAGAATCGAATTATCATGTTTTCAACATAGGTAATTTTTTTCAAAATATTAAATAATTTGTTTGTAAAATTTAAAATTTACGGAACCCGATCTCAACTCACCGCACTCATCCTACTAAGTACCAAAATAATTTCTTCTTCTATCCACGAGCAAGCTAGCGCTTTCATTCATTGCTGTAATGATAACAAATCATTATGGCCTGAAAACTTAAAATACGAATAACTTTAAATTTTATCTATCAAAATATGAAATTATTGTTTCAATCTAATTATTTTGTTATAAATCAGTTGGGGTGTATGAGGTTTTGCGCTTATTCATTAACACGTTGTATATTGTTCATTGCCAATTCTTTGTCCCTTATAAATCTTATTATATTTCAAAGCTGAATATAACTTCCTACAAGTCCATAGTTTTATGTTGAGATTACAGAACTTTGTTCCAAGTTGGGATCAATCCTGAATATTTATACCGTACCTACGTCTCCTGCATTATTTAAAAGCTATTGTGAATAAATCTTTTGTTTTTTTTATTTATTTACGTTGTGTTACCAAACCAAACGGATTTTATTTATTCTGTGGAATTATTTGATTCAAGATTAGCTTGATGCCACAAATAAGTTAACCAACTCGTAATTTGAGACAATTCCGTTTAGTTCCGGGTTAGAATGCGCCCATTTCTTCCCGTGGGTGTCGTACGAGGCGACTAAGGGTTTCATACCCCTTAGTCGCCTCGTGGTTTTCTTTTCTTTTTTTAGTAATATCAAAAAAAAGAAAGGAAAGACATAACAGAAAAACATAATTGTAGATCTTGTCTCTTCGAATGTCATGGATAATTTTGGCAGTGAAACTAAAATATACTTAAACTAATATTTCATAGTTTGATTTTTTTGATGTTTTTAGCACACATATAAACTTTTCACATCAAAGTTGCAAAAGTTTTTCGCCCTTGATTTTTATTTGGGGCAAAATACGTGCGAAAATTTACGTATACCTACAACTGTGGGTACTAATGGCGCACAGTGCAAGAAGTTGTAAAATGTGTATTGTTACCAATTCTGCACCCATCGCAAGGTTGAACATTTTGCAAGCCACTTGTAATTCAAACGATGTTTTTCATGAATTCAAGACATGTTTTTATTTCTGAACGGCATTTGCTAATCCCATTGTTTTGCTAGCAGCTTTAAAATTCGTTGATTTGCATGGAAAATACATACATAAAGCATTAAATGTTTAGAGCATCTGTATAATTCATCTGTCCTCATTTCCTCATCTCCCACTCAAGACCTTAGGGAGAAGGGAGGGGCTAAGTAGGTGCTTCAGACCATCGAACTGAACAACTTTCACTATTGAGCCGACGTCTATAAAAAAATAATAAAATCTGCTGTCCTCCGGCTCCATAAGACTTCAACTGCGTCTGGTTACTGTAGCCCTGACTGGCCACGGCCCTTTTAACAAACATCTCTTTAATATTGGTGTTGGTGGTGGTAACAGTCCTCTGTGCAGGGCGTGCATGGAGGTTGAGGAAACGGCTGCGCACGTGCTACTAGAATGCAACAAGCTAGCACACTATCGGGCACAACACCTCGGATCACCGGGGTCTCTTCCAGAAGTCTTCGGCAGCATTAACAAGCTGGTGGGCTTCCCGGAGGAGCTTGGATGGCAGGAGTAAAAAGATATTCCCACCTCACGCAAAATAGGCGATCACGACGTCGAGTTGCGGAAATCGAGCCCGCTCAACCAATGCCAAAATACACCCAGTAGAGTCGATATATTTAAACAGAAAACGCAAAAAATACAGAGTATGGAAAAACGTACACACATATTTAAGGTAAAAGATATCCTCCAAGGCGCCCACCCGAGGCAGGGTACCTAGGAGGCTAGCCGCATTACCTCTTTGGATGGCCAAACCTATCCTCTGAGAAAAATAGCTACCAGCCCTCCTGTCCCCCGTGGCCTCAAACAGGCGCCTCGAGAGGCACTTTAGAAAAAGTTTCGCCGCGGGACCCCAACAACCTAGGGTCGATGGGATATGTATGTCACAATTCCTGCCTAATATTTTGCCACACAGAGTAGGCACTGCATCTCTAGTTGAAACCAAATGATGCAAACTACCATAAACCACCGTATTCATTGTTCTTAAAGCGATTGAAACAGCACACATGCAGATCAGCTATCATTAGGGTTATCAGACTGGAAAACAGCCCAAAATCCTGATTGTTGTTTAACAAATCCGGAACATTTTAATAAATTGTTTTGTAAAAGTTTCGCACAGAAACGAAAATAATTATTTGGAGATTTGGTTACCGTTACAGAATTTTTTTAGCCTATCAAAAAAAAAATTACACTAAACATAACATAATATTTCATTAATAGGGTATCTGCCTACATCAAATATGTTTTCATCTGCTTCCAATCTATCATGTGTCATATTCACTCTAACTGCCAGTTTTACGTACGTTCATTAAAGTTAATCCTCCATTAAATCTCTTCCTGTCACTTTGTCTTGTTGACGTAGTAAAAGCTAACAAGAGATTTAATGGAGGATTATCTTTAATGAACGTATGTGCAACTGACCATTAGTCTTTCATATAATATAATGTGACAACTGTTATTTTTGATAAGTCTTTTTATTTAGAAAATTCGTTGCTAAGTCATTACTAGCATTGCTGCCAAAATAATTGTGGTATAGACCAAAATCTTGTTTTCACCAAAATATTTAACAATATAATTGTAATTTTTTTCCTTATGCATTTTTGACACCCCTAGATATGATGCAATTTTACTTCACATACTCACACTATTGTTCCATTCACCTCTGCTATACTGAGGTAATATCTTATTGTAGAGTTTTCACAACGTTCCAATTGTTACTGAATTTCTAATCTTTTTTTCTGAAACGTTTGCTATTGATGAAGTTCTTGTTGGTTAAAGATAACATAAGATATCTACTCGTATAAGTACATAAATTCAAGACAGTACAGTTTCAGGGTGGTTAGAAACTTTTAAGGTTGCTAAATGCAGCAATGTTTATTCTTAACATTTTAAGGATTTCATTATATTATCAAGTTTATGTGCTTACCGGTAAAGTTAGTTACATTGATTAGTAAATTTTTTTTTTGGTCAACAATCAGGACGAACGCTGCTGCTTGGTGAGCCGGGCCCACCTCTTTACTAAAAAACTCGCACACCGAGTGTTCCATACGTACCACCACATAATTTGAACAACAAAAAACGATTTTTCCGGGACCATTAACGCGAGACCGACTCACTCTTGGCCAGTTTTTACTATTTGTTGTTATACTGTAGAGTTTGCACTATAATCACACCAATTTTGAAGCTTGTATGTATTACCGTTTTTACGATAGAGCGAGAATCAAATTCTGGTATGGGTTTTTTAGAGATGACATTTTTTTTCTCGTCTATCCCATGGCGTGGGGTATCGTTTGATAGGTCTTTTAAAAATATTGTGGGTGTGGGAAAGCCATTTTTCGATTTAGGGATCCGTTAGTGAAATATTAAGCTTTAAAATGAAAATTTTTGTTAGAATCAAGTGTCCGACATATTCTGTAAAAATGTCAACTGGCTGCCTTTTACGGTTCAGAAGATACAGCCCTCTGAAACTAGGACGAACTGACGGACGGACAGGTCCCAATTTCACCCTTTTCGTACGGAACCCTAAAAAGCTCGACTTTGTAATACTAAAGGTTAGATTCTTCAGACCCCTTCAGGCCCTGGACCCCTGGCATTTTACCAGTCCTACCACCTTCTAGCTACAACAGTACGCTACTGAACAGAACCAAAGATCTCTATACTCCATTCAAAATAGCAACGAAATTTTAAGGCTATTTCGCATTACAGAAACAGAGATTTGAAACACTTCCTCTCACTTATTCTTAAAACAGCTTTAGTAACGTCCAAGATATGTCGGATAGTATAATTATGTATCCAATAAATTAATTACATTTGGTAATCAGAATTGGCCAGAAAGCTAAATAGGAATCGAAAAATCTCTTCATCCTTATTTGGAATGAAGTATAGATCACAACAAACTTATGGGTAGGTATATCTTTGCCCTTAGAAACACATAGGATTCTCAAGAATGATGATTGACCAATTTCGCTAACCGCAGACGAGTGCGTCATTCGTAAGGATTCCTCCTCGGAATATTATACTTAATTATACCTATATTATCTAGACCGAATGTATAAGTGGTTTAAGGTCGTTTACCTCTGCTATGGAAACCATAGGAGAAGATTCTGAAATGCTTTGGATAGAGTAATGTAAGGTCATAGCACCCTAGATAACTTTCGCCATCAGTCATCAGCCTATACAAGGTATAACATTTAAAAAAACCGGCCAAGTGCGTGTCGGGCCACGCGCAGGGTAGGGTTCCGTAGTTGGCCGTCGCAATATACGGACTTGGAAGGGGGCTTTTTTGTCTAAAAAGTCAATTTAGCTAATTTTTTTTTTTTTTTTTAAAGTAAATACCCACAATATTTTTAAGATCTATCCAAAGATACCCCACACCATGGGACAGACGAGAAAAAAAATTGCATCCCCACTTTTCGCGTAGGGGAGGTACCCTAAAAAAATACTTTCCACTGCAATTCTGCCAATATGAAGCAGTGTTCCAATCTCAAGGATTGTTTTATGAGCAAAAGACAAGATGGTGGGGCCTCGTGGCATGCTCAAACGCCATCGACCGTTCGTGACCATACTTGCAACGTGCCTCTACCTACGCTTTAAACATAGTTTCAATCTATAATAAGCGTGTATGCTTATGTCATGCTCAAATAAATTTATCAAACTAGAAACGGTTGTTTCGTTCTCGCTAAACCTCATACAATGTAGGAAAGGTGCCTATACCTATAAACATGCACCTTATATCACTATGTTCAGTGCCATGAATAGGGCGGTGCCAGGGCGCAGAAGCTGGAGGGACGCAGAAATGACCAGGAGTGCAATTCACTAAGCGTCACATCGCTGTCAAAAACATCAACGAGCTCACAAATGTAACATCCTTCTTGCATCCTTCAGATCGTCGAAGTTTTTATATGAGTTTGACACATGGCATAACCATAGAGAGTACCGAATTGACAGCTCGCCGATGTTTTAACGACTAATTTAAAGTTGTGACGATATTTCGTTGGCTAAAGTGTCAAACCTCGTAACTCCATTTTTTTTTAAATTACCATTTTATACACTTTTATTACTAATTTCTGTATGCATCCATGGTACAACTCTTAAATCCTTTTAAAAAGCCGTTAAAATTTAAAATGATAAATAGAAAACCATATAACTGGGCTGCGATTGTTCGTGGTGACATTTTTGTGCCTCCTGTAAAATTTGATCTAATGGAGTTACGAGGTCTGACACTTTAGTCGACGATTTGCGCTTAGTGAATTGAATTGCAGGACAAAGTTCGGGTCATGCATGGTAGTAGTAGCATACCTAATTTTTATTAAATCGCGTATACGTAGATCGGGTGTACTAAGTATAAGACATTTTGTCGAACGATCTTGATACTACAACAATCGCAACATTTCACACACAATCAAAAATATACCGTGAGGGTTATGAAAATGATCTAAATTAATTTGAAGGAGGGTGCACATCTCTAAACAAAATTAAATCTGAAACTGGCTGAGATTACCATGCTTATAGTTACCGTTGTCAGCCACGTTCATTCTGATCTTTGTCGCTCTGTTAGCGTGCGAGAGATAGCAGTATTCATCGTCGACAAGACTGAAAAGGACGGCTGGCGGCAACAAATGAACATCAACGATTCAGTGCTCCAGTACTGGAGTGCGTATAATATCCTTAGTAATTTTGTCATTTTTTACTGCTGATTTGACTGTGTGACGTTCAAAAAACGCACTCGCCCCGCCCGATGGAAATTAGGACCGATTTAGATTTAGAGTATTTTTCAAGGGCGCAGATAAAAGGCTAGTTACGGCACTGTCTATGTTGCTTGCTGATCGCGATCGCATTCAATCGTGCACGCATGACAGACAGACAACATGCATAATACAGTATGTTTCAACCTAATATATATCCGGTCGCACAGTTTATAACTATAGGTAACTATAGTTTCTATTGTGACAATCTTCTTCTTGTGGTGCCATCTCCTATCGGAGGTTAGCTATCATTGGGGCTATTTGGACCCTGGAAACTGCAGCCGTGAACAGTGAGCATCTTTGACTATTTATATGTGGACTGGTTACGCGTGTAATTCTACTAACAAACATTTCTGCCACTTTTTGCGGGGGGCGAGGTAACATGAAATCCGCAACTTTGGATTTTATTCCCCATAACTTTAGATTCTAATTTGGAATGTTAAAAATCATGAAAAGTAGTCTTGTGTGAACCCCAAACGTTCTAAGTTCGAAGTTATTATTTCGCAATTAAAGGCTGTCTCGTTTAGTGATAAGGAAGCATTTATTGAATATAAATGGACAAGATCAATTGTGCTAATACCGTGGCAGAGGGGAAATGGTACCGCAAGGCTAGTCCTTATAATAATTAGTCAAAGGTGAGCATGCATGCATAGCATATGCTCATTTTTATTTTTGTGTTTAAACACCTATAACAAAATAATCTTTAATGTCCATTATGCATGATATTGGGACTGTAGTACAAAAAGCAGCGAGGCTCATATAAGTACTTGACTTCAATTAAACTAAGTAATTTGAGGTTAGTTTTTATTAACCATAAAAGTAAAAAATAAATTGAACATACAATGACGTCGAGAATAAAAATTTGAGTCAATTACTACCTTCGCTACGTGAATATTATAGCGAAGGCTTCGCGGAAAAAAGTTCCACGATTCTAACGACTCTTAGTCCATTCATTTTTTTTTCAAATGACCGATACAAGGTAAAGGTCACAATAAATCTATGTTTTATCCACTAACATACGATAAGTTTTTGCTTTGATATAGTGCATCCAATGCCTGAAAATCTAACCCCAAAACAAACATTTATATCTTGGTTAAAGAAAGTTAGTTGGCCGTTTTGCGGAGCTTTGGCAAATTGCCGCGAAATGGCAAACTCATTTTATTGGCATGACGACTACATCCCATCCTGAAAATTGTAACTGAAAGGTATGTAGGTACTATCCAAACCGAATGCCGAAGTTGAGCGTTCAAAAATATGTCGAATCGCTTC
Organism: Agonopterix alstromeriana; assembly: GCA_963924505.1. Lineage (NCBI taxonomy): Eukaryota > Metazoa > Arthropoda > Insecta > Lepidoptera > Depressariidae > Agonopterix > Agonopterix alstromeriana. The sequence goes on along the minus strand of OZ004665.1, from coordinate 2,905,349 downwards.
GAGAAAAGGTACGACAGTGCCCCTTGCTACTACCGTGCCCCGAGATACCTACGAGTACCTAAGCAATTGCCTATTTGATAGAAGTAATAGATAGAAAAAAGAATGTAACGAAATCGGATAAAAAACTAAAGTAGAAGTTAAAGACATAGAAACATTAAACCCTAGACGCAATGATAAGTTACCAAGCACTTAGCAACATGTAACCTTATGAAACCATGCTTATTAAACCTAAGAAACTAAAGAGTTAAACATAGAACCTCCCAGTTTAACAGTTGGCTAACAGAGACCCGTTCAGGCAGTTTTCTCTTGGTATAAAACGATCGGGCTATTAGCCTCTGAGCTAAAAATAACTTGAATGACTACTCGACGGGCGTTCACGTGTTTATGACACTTGTTGCAGTTCGAAACGATCCTTATTTGATATGTTGTTTCACTATCTTTGGGTCTTCGTTGCAGTTGCTGCGTGTATCGAATTTGTTAGCAAATATGTCGTTTTCCGCGTCCAAAATCGGTGGTGATGTTGAAATGGCAGTAAATCGAGCAATGCCAACTAAGGCAAAGAATAATTAGCTAAATATAAACACAGTACAGTGATGATGATGGATTCCTAGTCGATTTCGGTTACGGCGACTGCTAATCCTAATAGAAAAGCAGTCATGTACGCTGGATATTTTGAAGTGCATAATGTGTACGCGATAAACACAGATGCACTCTCTCGTCTTAACTTATAAATCTTATAATGTTTGATGAAACGGAAGACCTATACGCCGATGGTCAAAACCAGGACGCTGGAAATAGGTATTGTGTTATGGTTTAAACCAAAGGCGGCTTGAACCTGACAGCAAAGTGGAACACAGGAGGTACTGTCAATGTCCAAGCCATGGTTTATACAGAAGAGACGTGTGGCGGTCGCGGATAATCTAAGTAACACAATTTAAACCTTATAGTACGTAGCATAGCGTCGTTTTTGTCGTAAAGGAGAATTGCGCCCGCGCTTCGAGGTGACGTCGCCTGGAGGCGCGGGCGTAATTCTACGTACTATAAAGTTTATAATTGTGTTGTCTCTTCTGTATAAACCGCGCCTAACAGTTTTCCTGACACCCTTTTTTTGAAAAAAAAAAAAAGGCATTAAGCTATACCATTGTAGGTACGTATAATATAGGCAGAGTATGATGTTGATGATTATACTAACACCAAGTTTAGAACATGATTAATCTAGGTATCATGCAGTTTGTTATAATTATCATGTTGCAAAAGCACGGAAAGATAAACAATGGTGGGAAAATTAACATGATTGATATACTACGGCTGAGTAGGCTGATAGAGGAAAATCATGCACGATTCAGTACAGACATCGATTATCCTTATCCTTCTTTACATATAAAGTCCCGACGCGTTTTTATGTCTGTCTGTTTCTGTGTCTGGAAAATTAGTCCGCTCGTCAATCTTTGTTTACGCAGATCCGGCAGACCAAACCAGAGTACACGTCAAAACGAAAAGAAGTCTTTTAGTGATTAAAAATCAATCATGTGTGTGCGGTAGTCAAAGGATGCAAGATCTGGTGCTACTAAATTCGCTCTAAGTCGATGACAAAACGAGAAAGCCCTCATAAGCGCTCGTTTTGGCATACTCAAAGTAGCAAAAAGATAGGCCACATCACCGTTTGCCTTATTTTCTAAGCGGCATGACAGGCCCACTACCCACCCCCTCAGGGAATATCGACGTGATTTGAGTACCTATGCTATAATATTAAGCTAGTTAATGTATACAGTAGGTAAACAGTGTGTCAACTAAAAGAGGAGCTAGTGCCAAAATCCAAATTCCCTTTCTACAAGTATCGCGGTGCTAAAAATAAATGTCACTGACTGCCAAAATATTGACCACTGTAAAATTAATGTTATTACGAACGAAATTTATTTCTCTGTGTTTATCAGGTACGTAGGATAATTACAGGATTAAGTCTTAGTCTGTGTTGTACTGGTCACTTTCCGAAATCGCTGAAAAATTATTGTTTTTCCTTACATTGGAGTCGAGTGTAGGGTACGTACTGCCGTTTTGTATGGAATAGTTGATGTTTAACGAGTATGATGCATGGATAAAGTTTCCGAAAGTATGTGAAAACATAGATGCACACTCCAGTCCTTACCCTCCCTGAGTCTCTTCTTGTGGGCAAGCCCTGAGTCTCTGATAGAAATCGTTACGATCAGAGAAGAGACAGAATGGATCTGATGGATAATAGCGTAACTGATACCACCTGATACCCACAAGGTGTGGGCTTCAGAGATGTTGACGATGCCTAAAGAAATTTGTCGTCTCTCCAATAATCTGGGTTGTTGGTGATATTCTAAGCAGGACACCAATTATTCTTCCTCTATTGAGTCGGAAGAATATCATTGAGTTTGACTTGCCTACGTAAGGAAGGACACGCGTGTCTGTAGACATCTTGACGATGTATGAAGAAACTGATCGCCTCTTCAATGCTCATCTGGGCTGGTCCTGTTTTAAGCAGGATATCTATTTTTCTTTTGTCGAGTCGGGAGCAATAATATCTTAACGGCAGTTAGACTGTCGAACGTAGTTTTTAGGGTCCTGTCCGGCCAAGTATTTACAGGAAATACACCTGGCAACTCTGTGCCAAGTGCCAACGTGAAGGGGTTTACTTGGCGCAATTGCTCTTGCTGTGTTTCGTCGTATTTGAAATTCGGAAAAAATTGGTTTTAGTTATATTTGTGACATAATTTCGTGCGGATTGTGTACCAAACAGTTGCGTACAGCGACCGACGTAACAGGAATCTCAAATAAATACGATAACAGAACATAAGTTTTGGTTCAAGTTAACTCGTACAATTTGGCGGCAACGCGCGAGCTTAGGAAATCGACCACAGATTCATCGTCATCTATCATCCTAACATCAATATAAAGAATATAAAGAAAAAAAAATAACGAATGGCTCAAAAGGACTAGTATCCAGAGCCGTTAAAGACATTATAAAAAAATGCCAACGTGAAGAATAGATAGGACACCACTAGAAAACTGGTTTTCTATGGTTTAAATTAAAATAACTGGTTTTTATGCCGACCCTATATCCTATTTGTTTTTAAACACGTCACGTTTATTCGTGTGCATGTGCTATGTAGTACGATGTACATACATAGGGTCCTTCTTAATATGCTGACACTTTGGGATGATCAGACCGTCAAACTGAACAACTGTCTATGGCACCAACATCGAAGAAGTGAAAAAAATCTGCTGTTCCATACAAAACTGCAAAGCAAACCTAGTCGATTCAAATGTATGATACAACAGATTTTTAGCGATTTCGATGCTGGTCCCATAGAGAAAGTTGTTCAGTTTGATAGTGTCAGCATATTAAAAAGTACCCTGTATAGGTATAGAATGTAACAAAACATCCTAGTAAAGGGGTGGTTTATAACATCAAACTGAACAACGTTCACTATGAAGCCAAATTCGAGAAACAGTCAGTGGGTCTACGAGAAATAAGTCTCCCTCGTGGACCCACCAGTGGGGCAAATTAGTGGGTCTCCGAGAAAACAGCGCATAAAATCTTCTGTTTCCTTAGATCATGATCTAAGGCTGTTTCACACAAAACTGCTGTACCTGCTCGACTCAAATGTATGGAACGGCAATTAAAAAAAAAACAACATTGTCTCCGTACTTAGTAAAAGTTGTTCAATTTGATGGTCTAAATCTAAACCACCGCTTTAAATATTATTAGGGTGTATTGTTACATCTTGTATAGGCTGATGATGATGCTAAAACTATCAAAACAAATCACAACGAACCGTTAACCACAGTAAACAATCCATTGAACAGATAAAAACTGGCATAAAGCCATCTAATAGTTGTAACTACGCACTATCCGTGACGGTAGGACACACCCACGCCGTGATTGTAAACTTAATACTTGAAGGTGAATAAGCTGACATAATGGAGACTGGTATTGTACCTATTTTTTTTTTCGATTGCTGCAAAACGGTTTCGGCGTTTAGTTATTGGTGGTTTTGAATTATAAAGCAGTCAACAGACAGCAAAACATTTATATTAATATTAAAACACAGGGTGTTACGGTAAACAATTGCATTACTTTAAGGGGTGATTGTAACCATGATACTGAACAACTTTCCCTAAGAAACCTATAGGAAATTCGCAACACTTTCATATAGTTAGATCAGCCCAAAAAAAATTTTTATGATTTCCTTTAGGTTTCTTAGGGAAAGTTGTTCAGTATCATGGGTACAATCACCTCTTAAAGTAATGCAACTGTTTACCCTAACACCCTGTATAGCATAGTCATCATCATCAGTCGATATACGTCCAATTGCAGGGCTCAGGTCTGCCTCAAGGAGGGTGTATGGGTGTTTGTCCACTACGCGTGCCCAAAGCGTGCCCTAAACTTCACATACACGCATCAGAATTTCTTCAGCGTATGCAGATTTCCTTTGCGGTTTCAGAGCAGTCGATATTGTTAGTAAGAAAAACTCATTGATAAAATAAAATCTGCTGTTCCATACTAAACTGAAATCTTACTCGACCCAATTGTAAGGGATAGCTGATTTCTTTTTCGCGATTTCGACATTGGTCCTATAGAGAAAGTTGTTCAGTTTGACGGTCTAATCATCCCCTTAAAAAAGTGTCAGCATATTAAGTAGGACCCTGTATAGTCAGACAGAATGCGTACACAATTCGTCAGCAGTGCTCGAACTCTGTCCATCCGTCGTTACCACAATCATTTACTCTGATAAAATGGCAGAGTGGACAAGTTTCTCTTTCCTGATCAAAGTAGAAACCAAGAAAAAATAAAAACGTTACGCAGACGACTTTATAAAGTCCTTTTGTACTGAGTCAACAACTAGAACTGGTTTTCTATAACTACGTAATCGGCAGGCTTACGCATTGGCTGTATGGTCAATATACGCTAACCAACCGATTTGAAAAGTCACTTTTATCTTAGGAACGCTATTGACTATCCTTCTATTTGAAAGAAGTTGAATGCAATAAGGCTTAAAAGGAATGCGATCACGCCACCACTGTTTGTCAAGATATATTAATAGTTAGGTACTGTAAAGGTAAAATTTCTATGGTTAATTCAGTATTTTCAATTTATAGACAGTAAAGGTACACATTTTGTGGGCTATATAGCCCCAAACAATTGGGCTTTGGCTGGGTTTTCTGGGCTATGTAATAACAAAAAAACCACCTATACATTTCAGCTTTGGTTATCCGTATTGGTACTTAGAAATTAATGTGTTTTTACCGGAGTATGTTGTAATGATAAGAAACATTTATATAGGGTGTAACAAAACACCTTAGTAATACTTAAAGGGGTGCTTCAGACCATCAAACTGAACAACTTTCACTACAGGGCAAACATCGAAATCGCTTAAAAAAATCGCTCTTTCTTACAAAACTGCAGTTCCGTCTCGTCGCGACTCAAATGTAATAGCTTTTTTTTCATAGTGAAAGTTGTTCAGTTTGATGGTCTGAAACACCCCCTTAAGTATTACTAGGGTGTTTTGTTACACCCTGTATCCTTCTATACAGGGTGTAACAAAGAATGTGGTGGACATTGGAAGACCAAGAATATCATGGTGGCTAGTAAACCAAAGAGCTTTTTTCATCTATCAATAGATAGAGAGTGATCTGCAGAGAAGAGTATACTGCCAAACTCCAGTAATGAAGAGGACAAGAAGATAATCTTTTGATTACAAAAGCCGCCTATTGTTTATAGTTAATGATGATTTAATTGTACACACAACACAATACGTTTCATGTACGACGAGCGATAGATAGCCCACGCAAAAAATGTCACATTCTACTTTCCATTCAACTTTCTCTTCCATTGTTCGCAAAATTATCAAATGTGACAATTTTCAATCATAATCGTAACTGGTTTGCATCACGTTAAATTACATTTTAGATAACTATGTTTTTAGGGTTCCGTAGTCAAAAAGGAACCCTTATACTTTCGTCGATTCTGTCTGTCTGAATGCCCCATCTCAATCACAATAACTCGCTCATTTTTGCACCTATTGAATCGAAATTTGGCATGGAGACAGATAACAGTAACCCAAAAATAGAAATGAAATAGTCTTGAAGAAAAATTTTTTTCAAACAATCTAAAAGCATAGTTCTTTGGAGATGGTTACCCAAAACCGGGAGATTACAGGTTTCTTCCCCTGAACGGTATTGCCTCTCATTTACCATGTTTTTAAAGGGTTATTAAAATAAATTTCTAGGGGTTAATAGAAATATTCTATTGGGACGAAGTGTTGCCAGCTGGCCAGCCCCCATACCTACTAAGATAAGAAGGATAACTTCCAAGATCTTAGACACAGAACCCTGTAGGGTGTTAGGGTAAACAGTTGCATTACTTAAAGGGGTGATTGTACCCATGATACTGAACAATTTTCCCTAAGAAACCTATAGGAAATTAGCAAAAAAATGTTTGAACTTTCCATACTAAATGCAATCAGTTGATCGAATGTTTGTTTGAAAAGTTGACAATTTTTTTTGCGGATTTCTCTTTGTTTCTTTGGGAACGTTGTTCAGTATCTTGGGTACAATCACCCCTTAAAGTAATGCACCTGTATTCTTATATCTATTGCAATAACCGTTAAACTATCTATGTGGTTGCCAAAGAACGTCCTTGCATATTACACAAGTTCAAAGGAAGCAATTAACATCCAAAAAGCCGTTTGAAGTTTTATATTGACATTCGAAAACTGGATTTTCGCCTACGTGACCGGTGGCATAGCGTGCCGAGACTCGCAAATCTACATATTTACGCGAAAATTGTGATAATTGATGCCGCCATCTTGGAATTGGTAAGCGTCATTGCGTATTTGGACATCGCTAAAATATCTTCAACCTACCACTAGAGGGCCACGCTAACACGAGAGGTTGTGGTGGCCACTGTTGGGTGGCTAGTTGGTGGATGCTAAATGACATAATTAACAATCGATGGCACTATCGATATTATCGATAGTATTGCTTTGAGAAAATTATATTGTCGATAAAGTTGACAGTATCTAGAATCAATTTGCCTTAGAGTAAAACTATTCATACTATTGATAGTATTGAAAATATCCATACTCTCAATACTAACTAATACCAAATATCGGTACTATCGATATACAGGATGATTGGCGCATTGATTGCCAAAATAAATAGGTGGATAGAAGAGGTCTTTTGGAATCTCGACACGCCCAAAAAAAATGCTTCACCACGGATTTTTTTAGGTTAATTCTTTAGTGTATTTCTCAATAAAGTCCGAAAGTCAGCATTTAAGCTTGAATTAAAAGAAAAGTTGTGTGTACAATAGGGTGGAGTGAAAAAATCATTTTCAAAATTTTATGATTCCTGTATTATCAATCGATGATACGTAATATTAGAAGTGTTCATGCAAAATTTCAGCTATTTTAGTCAATATTATAAGGTGGCGCACTTGGTTTCAATTTTAGAAAAAAAACTTTTTTGGGCTTACAAACTAAACTTTATTTACGACTATATTACTATTTTTACTAGTATTTTGATACTTAAAATTACTAAAGGAACGAATAAATATGATAAATACGCATAAAAAAACAGAAAAAAATACGTTTTAATAACCTAAATCGGTAGTTCTAGCACCATCTTTTTTATGAAAATACTGAGATTTCGTGTTGAAGTATTTAATTGTTATTCAGTTGTTCAGTTTTCAACCTCCAACGGTTCTATTAAAATTAAAATAACATGGATGCGACCTCTAGTTATTTTTTTATTGACCTTAACTTGTTTTGGAAGAAGAAAAATAAAATTAATAGACCAACTTTCAATTAAAATTTAAAAAAAACTAAAAGTTCTCGAGATCTTCTGATTTTCCTCAAAGTCAAAGTCAAAGTCAATATAATTTATTCAATATAGGAGCTTGCAGCACACTTATCAAACGTCAAATCTTTTTAAAGCTACCACCGCGTAGGAACGTGTTGTCCTCTTCTATCCACCTATTTATTATGGCAATCGATGCGCCAAATACCCTGTATATTACTTTCGCGGAAAAGCAGCTGATGCATACATAAGAAGTTTTACTTTCAGCCCCAGATCAGCAAGGCACATATCAGGCAAATTTTAAAAAGTGTGAAGTCACGTGCCTTATATAAAGTGTTACAAAAATACAAGTAAACATTTAAAGTTGTAGTTTCCATCAATATGAACAACTTTTACTATGGGACCAATACCGAAATCACGAAAAAAAAATCTTATGTTCCATACTTTGACGAATTATTATAAGGACTAGCCTTGCGGTAGCATTTCCCCTCTGCCACGGTATAAGCACAATTGATCTTGTGCACTTACATTCAATTTTACACCTTATCACTAAACGAGACAGCCTATAATTGCGAAATAATAAATTCGAACTTAGAACGTTTGGGGTTCACACGAGACTACTTTTCATGATTTTTAACATTCAAAATTAGAATCTAAAGTTATGGGGAGTAAAATTCAAAATTGCGGATTTCATGTTACCTCGCCCCCTGCAAAAAGTGGCAGAAATGTTTGTTAGTAGAATTACACGCGTAAGCAGTCCATATAATAATTAGTCAAAGGTTCCATACTAACTAAACTACAAATCTACTCGAGCTAAATGTCCCATACATTTAGCTCGAGTAGATTTGTAGTTTAGTTAGCAGATTTTTTTTCGCTATTTCGATGTTGGTCCACGCCCTTAAATGTTTTAAATGTTTATTTTACTTTTGTAACACCTTGTAAATAAACGTATCAAATTGTGGCGCCTTAGCATAACATAATAAACTTAATTCTGTAAAATATATACAAAACTGTTCTCCATGAGGTGCCTGAAATGATACCTAATAAATAAATAAATATCTTGGACATTGTCACACAAATTATCTAGTCACATTTAAAGTACCAGAATCTAGCCTGGACTTGTGTTATGATGACTAGACAACGATATAGAATAAATATATAGATACAAACGTCCATGACTCGGGTACAAATATTCATATTCATCATACAAATATTTGTCCCTTACGGGATTCGAACCTGCGACCCTCGGCACAGCAGGCAGGTTCACTACCGACTGTGCTATCGGGCCGTCGTTTTATATTTCTATAAACTGTTTAGTAGTGATAGCGAGATGGTTAACAAACCTACTGGTATCGAATCACATCGATAATTTTACCTGAAAACAAAAAAGTCTTGAGTTAGTAAATTGAAAACAGTTATGTACATTTTTAGGGTTCCGTAGTCAAAAAGGAACCCTTATAGTTTCGCCATGTCCGTCCGTCTGTCCGTATGTCCGCGGCTTAGCTCAAAGAAGCTTAGTACTAGAAAGCTCTAATTTGACATGGGTATACATATTAATCACGTCGATAAAGTGGTTATATAAAATCGAGAAAAAATAATTTTTTTAGGATACACGAAAAGTGGGGATACAATTTTTTTTCTCGTCTATCCCCTGGTGTGGGGTATCGTTGGATAGGTCTTTTAAAATATTGTGTTTGTAAGAAAACCATTTTTCGATTTAGGGATCCGTTAGTGAAATATTAAGCTTTAAAGCAAATTTGCAAATTCTTGTTAGAGTCAAGTGTTCCACAAATAACAGACTTATTCTAACTAAATCGCAATAAACTAAACAAAAAAATGTTTACGTAACAATAACAATAGACAAACGTGTGATTTGCAAAAATAAAAACATCTTCAAGGCTTATTCAATTTGCGTTGAAGCCGCCTACGTGCAATAGTCGATAATAAACGGTTTGCCGTTCTATCTGATTCTGAGTTTTTTAGCATTTTAGTGGCATACATAGTCAATATCCACTACAGCTACTACAGTACCTTATATTTGTATTTATGAAATTGCATTATTTAGACGCCAAACTAATAAAGCTATCTGCTTCCAACCGTAACACCACCTTTAACGGTAAAACAACAGTATGTATGACGAATAAACTGGGACACGCCTTATCTAACTTAAAACTGCTACTGGATAATATACTTTGTGTCGACGGCTTAAGAGCTTGGTTGAAATTCGTGACGGTATTGAACTAATTGTTCCTATGTAGGTTCGAGTGAATCAGGACGAGGTTGTTTCAATGGAAGTTTCAATGAAAGATTTATGTCTTTATGTTACTTTTAAACTTCCATAAATCATAATAATATACAGGGTGTAAGTAACAGCCTAGCAAATACTGAAACTGTGAACTCAGACCATCAAACTGATGCTAACTACTCACCTCCCTACCTCAGGAAACGGGAAAAAAAATCAGCTGTCCCATACATTTGAGTCGGGCAGGTACAACAGTTTTATATGGGACAGCTGATTTTTTTTCGCGTTTCCTGAGGTAGGCTCTATAGTGAAAGTTGTTCAGTTTGATGGTCTGAGTTCACCGTTTTTATATTTGCTAGGCTGTCAGTTACACCCTGTATAGACTTCATAAAATGTAGTTAGAATTGCCACAGGGTGATGCAGAAGTTACATGAACAAAAAGGTGCTTAACTTACTAATTTCCTACAAAATGGGCATAAAATCCTTTTTTCAATAACAAATGTGGCTCCTCAATCCATACGCACATCAATATCAAATGTGTCAATTAAGAGAAGTTTATTCCGAATGCGTAAATGCGCGCTGCATACAAACGAAGTCTGGTGATATTTTCAATAGTAACCAATTAAAGTCAATGAAATTTTGCTGAAACAATCTAGAAACAAATATCTATGCTTGTATGGAGTCAGATTTTCGTTCAAATATACAGTTTCAATGCTAGGATTAATTTAAGATTTGTATGGAAATCTTTGAGGCGCTGTAACTTTAAAACTATACATTTCAACGAAAATCGGACTCTATACAAGCATAGAAATTTGTTTTTAGATTGATTCTGAAAAATGTCATTGACTTTAATTGGTTAATATTGAAAATATTACCGTAGTACGTTTGTATGGCGCGCGCTCCGAATTATATCTTCAGTTATAGTTCGTACGTAATCCAGTCACGGTTCGATAATCGAATATTTACCGCGATGGCAGCGCTGTACGCTTGCTTTTATCAATATCATATCATGTACCACTTAACATTTAACCACCATTTTTAACAGATATCTAGGCTTTATCAAAACTATGTCATGATCACAACCACCATATTATTATAATGTCCAATCTTACTTACCATTAAACTTAACTACTGAGTTGTCAAGTGATCATTTTCAAACACTATGCTCAGTTTTAACCATTATGTCATTACATTGGAGCTTGTTATTTACGCGGAAAAATTGAGCTAGATATACGTTGATTAAGATTGTCATTGTCTGTGCAAAATGGTTGTTAGTTAGTTATACGTAGGTTTCTAGGGTGAATCTCCAGGTCGTTTTAGTATAAGAGATAAGAGGAATTTTGGTAACCATCAGCTGCAAGGCTGATTCAGTATTCATAGGGCGTAGAGCATCTCTGTGATGGGGATGGACCAGGTCTGCCTGCATAACTCCAGTCGGTTTAGGAGTTGCAGCCGTTCAAAGGTCTGTATCAAGTGAACGATCAGCTGCAAGGCTGATCATTGGATATTATTGTAATATGCACTGTAGCTCTATGAACAGTACAAAAACTGTCATGTTCTGTCAGTCGGTTTAGGAGATACAGCCATTCAAATTTCCGACCTTTGAACGGCTGTATCTCCTAAACCGACTTATAGACCATATCTGTTTTTGTACTGTTCACATAGTTACAGGGTATGTTACAATAATATCCTATGATCAGCTTTGCAGCTGATCGTTCACTTGATACAGACCTTTGAAGGGCAGTAACTCCTAAACCGACTGGAGTTATACAGGCAGACCTGGTCGATCCCCATCACAGAGATGCTCTACGCCCTATGAATACTGAATCAGCCTTGCAGCTGATGGTTACCAAAATTCCTCTTATCTCTTATACTATTTTGTTTAGACTCCATATTATGTTCATTTTATCTTGTCGGTAAGAAAAGGCATACAATTTTATAACGTTATAAAAGTCCACGAGCTCTATAATAGCGCTACTTGCCAGTGGCTGCCCAGTAGGCCTCGCATGCCACTCTCGAGAAAACGATAAAAATCGAGATGTGACTCCATCCTTATTATATTACGTATGCCAGAGAGAGCGAGCATGACGATTTCCTCGTTTAAACGCTTTGTCGTGGGTGGCATGCTAGCCGTGCAGGTTCGAAAAGTGTATTTGTCACTTCCATTAACTGGACAGCTACCTTCTACTTTTAAGGGAATATAATTCGGAGCTCGCTCCATACAAACGAAGTCTGGTGATATTTTCAATATTAAACTAACCAATTAAAGTCAGTGACCTTAAAACTATTCATTTCAACGAAAATCTGACTTCATACAAACATAGATATTCGTTTCTAGATTGTTACTGAAAAATTTCATTGACTTTAATTGGTTAGTATTGAAAATATCACCAGACTTTGTTTGTATGCAGAAGTGAATAAACTTCTCTTAGTAATTTCAACAATTTACCAAACTGGTATCTTGTATAGAAGGTAACGTTTACTTATTTGAAGCAGAACCCTAATAAAACAACACGGAAGTAAACTGACATTTTATTAAGCGATCTATGCAACTAAGCCAGTCACTATAAGCTATATCTGTTAACCCAAGGTCTTAATGACATAACGAGGGTCATTATGTAACTGGACACGGCCTGAATACATATATAAACGTGCCTTATCGTCAGAGGCATGAGCAGAATGCTTGTTTAGTGGTAGGTATATATGTAGGTAGGTAGGTTTCCATACCACACAGCCTCACAACATATTATTAACTTAGAAAAACGTTTTGTTTTCTCCGGGACCTTTAGCGCGAGACCGACTCACACTTGGCCGGTTTTTATTATTTGTTGATCTACTGTAGAGTTTTCTCTATAATCCCACCAAGTTTGACGCATTTATGTATTACCGTTTTTACAATAGAGCGAGAAGAAAAGACGTTGATAAAAACTATTTTCTTGTATCAGGACACCACTTAATATTTAACTTTTAGACATTTTTATTATTTGTTAACCAATCCGCCGTAATAACGCATATTCTGTGAAAATTTCAACTGTCTAGTTATTACGGTTCAAAAGTTACAGCCTTAAATAGGTAGGACGGACGGACGGACGGACAACGTAGGCTTAGTAATAGGGTTTTAACCCTAAAAAGAAGCAGATATGTTACCAGCGCGCGCAAAGTGAAGACTCGAAAAAAACCCATCACACTAAGATTAGAGAAAGTGCAAAGAGTACTTACAAATAGTTGTAGCAAAGTATCTGCATACCCGGAAGAGGTATATCGAAGTGTTAGGTTTTCATTGTATTGTTGTGTAGTCTCAAGGTTAAGGCACGATGGGGCTGGCATAACCTCAGGGTTAAAAGCCCCAATTAAAAAAATAATTATAATTAGAATTTAAAAAAAAGGAGTAAAATAACTGAATAACTTCTTGGACTTTGAACCATCAGTGTAACATCTATGTTCTAAATTCTGATACAAGATTTTACAGATTCTAACTTGAAACTGAAACTGATTAATTTAACGGTAAACCACTGGCACAGAGTTTAGTATCTAGTACGTGTTTTACTTGCCTGCCGTGCAGGAGGCGATGGTTCGATCCCCGTCCATGCCGTCTCGTACCAATGAGTTTTTCGGAATTTATGTACGATTTGTAACACCACTGGCTTTTCGGAGAAGGAAAACATCGTAAGGAAATCTGCATGCTTCAATTTCGAGGCATGTATTGTACCCACTGTTCCCTTACAAGTGGCGACGGGTTCACTCCCCGTCACACTAGATAGAGTTTCGGTGGATGTTCTGTGGTTTCAGAATATCTCTGACTACCCCCTCGGGGAATATAGTCGTGAGCATATGCGTGCATTTAATGCATGCATGCATTGACTTTAATCGGTTAGTATTGAAAATAGGATCTTGCAAAGACTACCCTCTTAACTATTTCTCTACAACTTGATTCATTTTTAATTGCATCTTTGTAATTTTAAATATCAAGATAAGAAAACTGACGAAAGGAACAGTTATCTTTCGCACAGTAAACTTGCAATACAGTTAAGCGTCTTTGTTTTATTTAATTATATTTCTCCATAGTCGGATAGCAATTTGCAAATTAGTTGCTCCGTGAGAATAATCTTAAGATCATGCTCTCATGGTTGAGCGATTTCATACTTAATTTCATATTTATTAGTGTCAAAATACGGTTGAAATTTGATAAAGTTTCAAAATATAATTTGAACACTGGCATAAATGAGGTAAGTATTTAATTATACCGCTCTTTTCTGTGTAGCCATTTCTTTTCCTTTCTTGTTAAGAGAAGTTTATTTCGAATGCGTAAATGCGCGCTGCATACAAACGAAGTATGGTGATATTTTCAATACTAAACAATTAAACTCAATGAAATTTTGCACAAACAATCTAAGAACAAATATCAGATTTTTGTTAAAATATACAGTTTCAATGTATATTTTAGGATTAATTTAAGATTTGTATGGAAATCTTGGAGGCACTGTATCATTAAAACTGTACATTTTAAGGAAAATCTGGCACGATACAAGCATAGAGATTTGTTTCTAGATTGTTTCTGCAAAATTTCATTGAGTTTGATTGGTTAGTATTGAAAATATCACCAGACTTCGTTTGTATGGAGCGCGCCAACAGTAATATACCCTTAATATGCTGACAGTTTTTTAAGAGGATGACCAGACCATCAAACTGAACAACTTTCTATATAGGACCAAAGTCGAAATCGCGAAAAAAAATCAGCTGTCCCATATAATTGGGTCGAGTAACATTTCAGGTTTGTATGGAACAGCTGATTTTTTTTGGCGGTTTTGACGTTGGTCCCATAAAGATAGTTGTTCAGTTTGATGGTCTGCTCATCCCCTTAAAAAAGTGTCAGCATATAATGAAGGACCCTAGAGTATCTGAAAGGGTGTTTTGTTTACACCCTTTCTACCCGTGTAGAATGACCGTTCCGGAAAAATGGCGGTTTGGCGAAAGACTAAATTTGGGAATGGAAGTTCGGAATAATGCCCATTCGGGGAAATGGCCGTTCGGGGAAATGACCGTTCGGTTCTGGGAAATGGACCAAACCATGGAAGTGGACGTTCGGGTCTACAATGGGCGTTCGGGGAAAAATGCGTAACCGACCTGATCCATTATGGCCACTTCCTTCTCACCCTATCGTGGAAGGAGACCAGTAGAGGGAAAAGAAAGATAAGGAACAGAGTTCAAAGAAATGTGCTTTGACTTTCGATTTAAGAACATCTTCGCCGCATAAGCATATGCTCACTGAAACCACAGAACAACCACGTTTCACTAGTACCGAAATTATATCCAGTATGACGGGGAGTGAGCCCGTTGCCACTTGTAATGGGCAGTAGGTACAATACATGCCTTGAAATTGAAGCATGCAGGTTTAACAGAATTGTGTCTTTACATTGAAGATATTTACAAAAAAAGATGACGAAATGGTTTTTAGGTGTCTGTGACTCCAAATCAACGTTTTTTAGAATTTTTGTTTATTTGTTTGTCATCACGCGAAAACTGCAGAACCAATTTTGATAACATTGTTTTTGTTTGATAGCTTATGATCCGACTTAAAATCTGATATGTTATTTGTGCGGATGAAGTCGTGGGTTAACTCTAGTTTATTCATAAAATATGACTTGCGTATGTCGTATACATATGTTCACGACTATATTCTGAAACTTCAGAACATCCACGTTTCGTACTGAAACTCTGTCCAGTCTGACAGAGCCCGTCACCACTTGTAATGGACAGAGGGTACAATACATGCCTAGAAATTGAAGCATGCAGGTTTCCTCACGATGTTATCCTTCACCGAAAAGCCAATGGTGTTACAAATCGTACATAAATTCCGAAAAACTCATTGGTACGAGTCGGCCTGGACGGCAGGCAAGGTTACTCGCCACTGGACCACCACGGCACCACATCTTCGCCGTATTGTGGTAATCCAATCGGTGCAAATGCTAATGATAAAATGACGTCTGAATACTCCGAATTGGACATGATTATCCTCAAGTGTTGCATCGATATCATAACATCGTCGATGTCGACAGTTTTTTTAAACCACTTTGCACATGTGAATCGATTCAACGACTCTTGCGCAAGCATTCTTGTGGCCGTCAAATTCGCGTGTTGTTTGTTGTTGTTTTCTAAAATTTTAGGTTATTCATATCAATTAACCGTTAAATGACGTGTAAGAGACAGGAAAACTTAGTTTTGATTGGGGTTAACAGAATAAAATTTAAAACCTTAGGCGCGGTTTATACAGAAGAGACGTGTGGCGGTGGAGGATAGTCAAAGTAACACAATTATAAACCTTATAGGCGCGGTTTATACAGAAGAGACGTGTGGCTGTGGCGGACAGTTAAAGTAACACAATTATAAACCTTATAGTACGTAGCAAAGCGACGTATGGAGAATTATGCCCGCGCCTACAGGCGACGTCACCTGGAGGCGCGGGCGCGATTCTCCTTTACGACAAAAACGACGCTATGTTACGTACGATAAGATTTATATTATGTTACTTATATTATCCGCCACAGCCACACGTCTCTTCTGTATAAACCGTGGCTAAGTCCTGTAGTTTTAGCAATACTTGGCCGTTTTGAAATTGCCTATTTGGATTTATGATGACGCCATTATGCCCTATAGACATGAATAGAAAATAGATAGTCCGACATCCCCGAGGTATTGTTCATGTGCTATAAACAACTCACTTATCGAAATTGATTGAGCTTTTAAACTGTATGTGGTACCTTACATAATACACCTACTTAACATAATACAGGGTGTAAGCACATACTCTACCCATCAAACTGAACAACTTTTACTATAGGAGCAAACCTGTCAGAACACAACCTCCGCCTTATTCCGCATTGAAAACGTTACTCTCCTATTTTCGCTACAGTCGGATAAATACAGATTCACCGATACGTAAACTGTAGTAGTTACTTACAAGAAAACAGCAAAATGGCAATTTAAATAATCCCCTACTAAGGTACAAATTACGTTGTCAGTGAAAGGAGAAATGCGTACGTGACCCATGCGCGTGCGCCGTTACTGCGCGGCCGGTGCTATTTTTGGAACACAGAACCTGCGCAGCTGGTATAGTTAGACGTCAAGTTTTGCAGCCTTCTTGAGCGAGCTAAGATATCCAATTTTAGATATCGATTTGAGCTTGTAGCTTCCGAGAATTCTGTTTTTTATGGCCTTATTTTAACTTTTCCTGTTGCACTTTTTGTTAAAATGTTAAGGGGAATAGTGGACACATATCCTCAAGAGTCAAGACAAAATTACCAATAGGGCATATTATACAGAATATCCACATTTCGCCAGAGCTAGAGCGCCGAACGTTGCCGTCGGTGGTGCGTTGAGAATAGCTATACTATAAACTAAATCTTGAGGTCCAGGTTCGAATCCGCACGGATGACATGACATGCCATGTTAAATTAGTATGTAAACGTACTTACTATGGTGATATTTTCAATACTAACCAATTAAACTCAATGAAATTTTACTGAAACAATCTTGAAACAAATATCTATGCTTGTATGAAGTCAGATTTTCGTTAAAATATACAGTTTCTAGAATTAATTTAAGCTTTGTATGGAAATCTTTGAGGTACTGTAACTTTAAAACTATACATTTTAACGAAAATCTGAGCATAGAAATTTGTTTTTAGATTGAATCTTAAAAATTTCTTTGAGTTTAATTGGTTAGTATTGAAAATATCACCATAGTACGTTTGTATGGAGCGCGCTCCGAATTATATCCTCTTAAGCACGAAAAACCGACTGCTCTCAAACGGTGAAAGAAAACATAGTGTGGAAACCTGCATACGCTGAAGAAGACATTCAGATGTGTATGTGAAGTCTACCAATCCGCATTTGGGCAGGCGTGGCCGCGGTGGACTACACTCTCTCGGGATAGGCCTGTGCCCTGCAGTGGGACGCATATAGGCTGTGAGTGTGATATGTCTCTTCCTACCCTAAAGGGATATAGGCGGCTTATACGGGGTCCTAATGTCTTTTTAAAAGGATAATCAGACCATCAAACTAAACAATTTTCTAACCCAAATAGAAATCGAAAAAAAAATCAGCTATCCCATAATTTGAGTCGAGTAGGATTGCAGTTTTGTATGTAACAGCCGACCTTTTTTGCGATTTCGATGTTGGTCCCTTAGAGAAAGTTGTTCAGTTTGATGGTCTGATCATCTTTTTAAAAAACCGTCAGCATATTAAGTTGGACCCTGTGTAATGTATGTAGAAAAGAAACTGTTTCCAGGTTTTACACTCATTTGTCAATGCGTTACAAAGTTAAGACCTTGACAACTTCGAATAGGCTATACTATACTTTTACAATTACAATCTAGCCTAACTATGACACTAGAATCGACTAGAGTCTAGCTAGAAAATCACTTCGCGGAAACTTCTGGATTTTTCTGAGCAGTTCGAGTTTATTTTTACCCGACTGCCTCAGAAGGAGGGTATTGTTTATCATCATTTTTTAAAATAAAATACTGGGGACAATTTTCGTATGAAAATGGATAGCTTAATTATTAAAACGACAGCGATTATACAGGTGTTAGGGTAAACAGTTGCATTACTTTAAAGGGTGATTGTACCCATGATACTGAACAACTTTCCCTAAGAAACCTATAGGAAATTCGCAAATTTTTTTTTGGTTTTTTATACAAACGTTCGATCAGCTGCCTGCATTTATTATGGAAAGTTCCAAATAAAAATCGAATTTTCTATAGGTTTCTTAGGGAAAGTTGTTCAGTACCATGGGTACAATCGACCCTTAAAGTAATGCAACTGTTTACCCTAACACCCTGTATTATCAATAGCTTTTTCATAGACAATGCTAAATTGTAGGCCAAGATTATTCTGTCATTAATGTGTGATGTTTGTTCAATGTAAGTCCATACTGCATTTTAATAAGAGTTAAGAGAGATTTTAGAAAGGTATTAACGGAGAAACTCTTAGGAAAGTATTTCAAGTGTCTCCTTTAAATCTGCTTAATCATTCAGCAATAATGTGTCATATTTCCGTGAATCTTTCTTCTTTCACTAAACCGTTATTTTACGATTTCACCGAAAACCAAATGTAAATGTCACTACTCAAAATCGAGAATACAATGTAACAATACAGGGTCTTTCTTAATATGCTGACACTTTTTTAAGGAGATGATCAGACCATCAAACTGAACAACTTTCTCTATGGGACCAACATCGAAATCGCGAAAAAAAAATCAGCTGTCCCATACATTTGGCTCGAGTAGGTTTGCAGGGTTATATGGAAGAGGTGATTTTTTTTTCGCGATTTCGATGTTGGTGCCATAGAGAAAGTTGTTCAGTTTGACGGTCTGATGATGATGATCTCCTTAAAAAAGTGTCAGAATATTAAGAAGGACCCTGTATAGAGAACGAGTGAATATTTTATGCAAACGAAATTTTTAAAATTACACTTGTGATGTAAACTGTTATTTGAACACATTATGAGAGTAGGTATTATCCAACGCTTTCCCCTTTCGGAGCATTATGTGGCATAACATAATTCAATAGATTTCCTTTGTAAATGAAATTGTTTGTTAAAGTAAATTTAAAGCCTGGGACTTCTTTGTTTTCCGTACCATATTGTAATTCAAAAGGCTGACATAAACGATGAAAAAATAAATAGCGCAATATTCATTCCGAGAAACTGGATGATCTAATAATCGGGGAAATCTACGGATTTTTGTATGGAGAAGGTTGCATTAATTGAACTTTTGGTGATAATTTGGAATATAGTAGATAAATACCTGAAAAACATAAATTCTCAATAATCCCCGATTTTTTATTGTGTATTATTGAATAATTAAGACATTTACAAAACATTAAATTTAGGTATGAACAAAAAATGGAAAACTGGTGATTTTGTGCAGGATGGCTTCATTCAATACGTTTTATTTATAACAATAATAATCCCCGGTTAATACCGTAAATTTGCGTAGATATTTAATATTTTGTAAGTCTTCGAAAATTATAACCTCAAAACTAAATTATTTACTGTTTGTTTGTACACATTAAATTTGCCTTGTTATAATTAACTATCTCTTTTGCTAGTAGTATGCTGGAAGAAATATCTTTCGAAATAAGCTTGCCCTTTGTACGTTTTTATCGATTTTAAGGTATTTCTCAGGTTCCTGAGCCAATACAACCACGAAATCTCGTCAAAAGTGTTTTAAACTAACAGTAATATTATTTCAAACACAATTTACTAAAGTGTCTTTAATGCAATCTCAAACCTTATTTTTCCTAGACTATTATGCAACATTTATACAACAAATATTTTTACTAATTACCTATGCGTTTTTTTAATTGTATCCAGAATAAAGAAATGACTAGTTATTTTTAATGCAATGTGATCCCTATTCGTTCAAGTCCATATTACTGAAAAGGTACAAAATTCGTAGCCGACTGCAGACCGCACTACAGTCGCTAGTACAATCTCTGTAGAAATATTTTAAGTTTAGTACTGGCGACTGCAGTGCAGTCTGAAGTTGCGGTCTGCAGTCGGCTACGAACTTGTATATATTTAGTTTATTCAGAAGGACCCTGTATCAGAAAATATTGGGACAGCCATTGACATCAACAGTCAATGGTGACAGCAGATTTTTTTCGCGATTTCGGTGTTAGAGAAAATTTAGTTTGACGGTCTGATCACCCCCTTAAAATATCGTATACCTACTATAGGTAGTTAAGGAGAAACCTGTATAAACCTTCGCTCGACTAATAGGGGAGTTGACTCCATCAAATATATTTTAGTTTTAACTGCTCAGTAAAAAAAAACCATTTGAAAAAAACGGTAATGCAATAATTATAAATTAATAATTCAGTAATGCTGTTGCTTGAATACTATTTTTAATAATTGGATAAACTGTAAAAAGTATCAAAACGACGACGAAAAACAATGACGTCACTATTCAATTTTTAGTACAATATTTCACACAAAGCACGCGTTTTGACGTTTGATAAAGAGTTGTTAAGAGGCTATGTGAAAAAAATAGGATTCTTCAAAGCATCATACCTCATGAAGTACTAACAGTATGATTTGCGGATATGCGTAAATTGAACATATAATTGAAGTTTTGATTAGAGCCAAAACACGATTAAGACACATTTTCTCGATAGAAAAACAAGCCAAAGTAGCCTCCGTCTTTATCGATAAACGCTTGGAAGTGCTAAACGGTGAATATTAGAAACAAGAGGCTTGATTTAAAAAAAGAGATTGATTTTTATAAATTTATATTAGAGCAGAATTGAACTTACATAAATAGTACAATTACAATTAAATAAAGTTTGTTTTATGCTTGCGTCATTTCAGGCGCGCGCGCCGCCCTGTCTCTTTCTTTCGCATCAGGCAGTAATATAAGCTATCACACGCCCATTTCGCTTCAATTATTTTTCGACATAGGCCCTTAATATGACTAGTTGGAAACTCGCGGATTGCATAACCTAGGTACTTATAGAAAGGATGATTTCTATCCATCAATAATAACAGCTAACAATCCAGTAGTTAAGAACTATTAATAGACTAACGAGGTTCATTTAATGGGATATGAATTCCATTAGTTTTTATGAGTTAAACGAGTTTTAGTTATAGGATGAGTCTTTGAATTAATGCATCTTCGTTTCCTTCACGTGTGGTTTATGAGAATGTGTTTTTACTCGACTTACAAGTAAAAGAAGGGTTATGTAGTATGTATAATGGCGAAGAATCGTACTTCGCTACGGTGATTATTTCAATACTGGTGGAGCAAGTATCCCTACCAAGCTTTTCTTACGGGTAAGGCTTAGTTACATACCTCTAGGGGGTGAATTAAACAAATATTTTTTAGGTCTTTTTTAGGTTTGAACAGAAGAGACGTGTGGGGGGTGGTGGCGGATAGTAAAAGTAACATAATTATAAACTTTTAGTACGTAGCATAGCGTCGTTTAGAGAATTACGCCCGCGCCCCGACGTCACCTGAAGGCGCGGGCGCGATTCTCCTTTACGACAAAAACGACGTACGTAGCATAGGTACTATATGGTTTATATTGTGTTACTTATTAATAACGTTACTTACTGGTCGTCCCCCTAAAAATCCGTCTGCTTATTATTACCTTGGATCCTGTATACCTACCTACTTCGATCTAAATGTTGCAGGCGAAAATGGAGTCATGGTCATGCATGACATTTAAAAAACTTGATCAGATTAATTCTTTTCTGATTTGGACCTAACGAAATGCTCTTTTAATTACGTAATGCGGAAAACTAGCGCCGATTTTACGAGCGTGGGTTGCCATAGATACGTCAATGTCCAAACAATGTACACCCGAATTCGCATTTCAAGAGTTAGGTATTAAGGTTAAGTTTAAGCAACAATAAAAATATAACTAAAGACCACGGCAGTAAGGGCTAGTTCCCATTGCCTTTTCGAAAGGATAAACTTATAAAAAAACGACTAAAATCTTATGACAAGGCGTTAGAAGTTAAATTGGTGGACAAATGCAGTCCAGACAATGCAAGGTCAAATCTAAAATTGTATTTTACGAGATGAAAAATAAATAATAGCTTTTGGCACATTTGATGTCTTTTATAAGTTCAGATTTCAGTTGGTTTGCATTTCATGAATATTTATGTTGATATACAACGTGTTAATGAATTAACGCAAAACTAGAAAGTAGTTTGTTTAGAATCCAGAGCAGAATCGAATTATCATGGTTTCAACATAGGTAATTTTTTCTAAAATATTAAATAATATGATTGTAAAATTTAAAATTTACTGAACTCGATCTCAGCCCACCGTACGGGCACACTCACCCTACTTACTACCAAAACAAGATTCTTAAAATGTATCCATGCGCAGTTAGCGCTTTCATTCATTGCTGAAATGATTACAAATCATTTTTGCCTGAATACTTAAAATGCGAATAACTTTAAATTTTAATTGTCAAAATAATGAAATTATTGTTTCAATCTAATTATTTCGTTATTAATCAGTTGGGGTGTATGAGGTTTTGCGCTTATTCATTAACACGTTGTATATATTATATATATATGTATATTTATATTTGTTTTATTTTTTTTATTTATTCAACTTTTACAGAATGATTATAATCTAGGATACACAATTTCTCTCCAAAACTCCGTATGGAGTTTAGCGGGAGATCCACAGTTGCTGCGTGACGTTAGGCATCACACACTAATTACAGTGCAATCAAGAGTACAGTTACAGGGCTTAGTTTCATTTTTAAATACAGAATAACCTTATTTGAGAAGTTAATATAAGTGTTTATCAATAACAACAATTATGAGTGCATGCAAACAATAATTAAATTCCTCCTGCCTAGCCCTTCGACGGAGTCTTGGGATCGGATTTCACAGGGGTTAGACTGGTATTATACTTTTATCTGGTATGACTTTATATCGTATGGTAGGTAGAGTGGTACTGAAAATGTTACAGTAATCTTGTTGTAAAATGAAATGAGATGTGTGTTGTAAAATGAAATAAAAAATGCTGAATTTTTTGGCCGCATCTTCTCTACAACGAACGTTGCGTTGTAGAGAAGAACCCGGAGATTCAAAAAAGTGACGTCAGAAAGCTATTTATGTGATACTATTTTGAATAAAAAGTTTGAATTTTGATAATGTAGGTATGAGCCGTATAAGTCAACGCAACTCCTATCGAGTTTAGGTTGTCATTGCGCGCTGCATTCAAACGAAGTCTGGTAATATTTTCAATACTAAACAATGAAACTCAATGAAACTTTGCATGTACAATCTAGGAACAAATCTCTATGCTTGTATCGTGTAAAATTTTCGTTAAAATATACAGTTTCAATGCTAGGATTAATTTAATATTTGTATGGAAATCTTTGAGGCGCTGTAACTTTAAAACTGTACATTTTAAGGTTTGCGCAAAATTTCATTGAGTTTGATCGGTTAGTATTGAAAATATCACCAGACATCGTTTGTATGGAGCGCGCCAACAGTAATATACCCTTAAAAGGGGTTGCGCTCTTCATGCTACGGTTGCAGTGCTATAAGCCTAATACAAAATTTGTTCTTTGATATGCTTTCCTGCAAAATGCAAAATAGGATTACAATGTTATTTGTAGGGAGAGTCGATATTAAAATTAACGTAAGTAATAAAAATGCATGGTCGTACATTGAAATACATGTATTCTATCCAATGTCGAACATGCAATAGGAGACTGATCAGAAGCCATAAAGTGTGAATTAAAGAAGCATAAGGTTTCTTCATTTTATTGGACTGACATGACATTGAAAACGACTCATCTATTTCGATGTTTGGTTTTTTTTTTCAAAGGATGATGACAGGGTTTGTATGAAATCTGGTCCCACCCTCCATTAGCTATGTCTGATACATCGTTGGATAGGTATTTTTGAGCTGAACAAAACTTACTATTGCGCCAAGTTCCAAATCTTAGTCCGTTCAGAGTAAAAAAAAAGTTTTGTGAATCCTGGTCCCTCCCTCCAAAACCAGGATTTGGAACTTGGCGCTATAGTAACATTTGTTCAGCTCAAAAATACCTATCCAATGATGTATCACACATAGCTATTGGAGGGGGGGACCAGGATTTGCATCATCCTTTGTATCATGTTCACATCAAAATATAGTAAATAGCATGGTTTAACTGGTCTCAAGAGTGATCTTTCAATGTGAATCTCAAGAGTGAATCTCATGTAGGCAGTACAATAATACGCTATTGCCTAAATTTTAAGCCACGCTTCCTACCAGAGGGGGTGAGGTTAAAATTGGTGGGGGGCAGGAAGTGTTCATACTGTATGTATTCCTAAGTAGATACCTATTCTTTCTTATACTGTGCCTGTTCTAAGTAATAATCTTATAATGCGCGGTTTATACAGAAGAGACGTGTGGCGGTGGCGAATAGTCAAAGTAACACAATAGGGTATTTGACAGGTTTTTAAAAACTGTTCTACGTTAATCACTGATGTCTAAGGACTCTATAGAAAATGTATATTTTACGTTCCATTACATATAGTACAAGAAAAAACGACAAAAAAAAATGATATTTAAATATCCCGCGAAAACGCTTTTCCTGACAAAATACGTGGCTACAAGCAGGTGACGTCACGATGACGTAAACTTTATACGACACTCATACTCTACACGCAACTGTTTACAAGCAGTTGACGTCATCAACCATTCGGCCAATCACTGTCGTTTACGATCACGTGACTAAAGTAGACAAAAGAAATATTAGTTGGTTTCCAAAATGCATATTCAATACGGATGCCATCAATAGATCCTATATTTTACATAAACAATATAGTATTTAGTACTATAGGGTCGTTTGGAGAATTACGCCCGATCCTCCAGCCGTCGTCAAGGAGGCGCGGGCGCGATTCTCCTTTACGACAAAAACGACGCTATGCTCCGTACTATAAGGTTTATATTGTGTTACTTAGATTATCCGCCACCGCCACATGTCTGTTCTGTATAAACCGTGGCTTAATTATTATAACTACGCTCTGTGTGACAGGGATGTACGCAAGAACTAAACCGTACACCGATAATCGATTACCTAGAATATGAGTCAGTCAGTTACATGTCAGACGACATAAATGATTTAACGTCATATTAATTATATTAATTGCTTTTATAAAATAAAAATAAAATCGTCCTAGAACGAAGGTTAATTGGTATAAAAATATAAAATAACGTAGAGACATTTGTAGAATATGTAGAAAATAACTATGACATGAGGTTTTTAAGATATTTCCCTATATTCAATACAATGCAGGGCACACTCTTATGAAGAAATGTGTTTGTGTGCATTGTAGCGGCAATATCTTATTGGGATACCTATACTACAGCACAGATGATTATCACAGAGATTATTTAAGTAACGCCATCCAGCAAATGTCATCGAATTATTATGTTTTTCAATGAAAACTCCTCATTGTTTTGTACAGGGAGGTACCGACAGGCCTATCTCACATCACAGCTCAGGTACGCATGACGGCCGATCCCCACCGAGGGGTGAATGGGAATAGGTTAGGTATACCGTGTATACTTCATGGTCAAATCTCATTAGACTTGCCGCCATTTTGTTAGTAGTCAATGCCAGACTTGAAAACGTGAAAGAATGAAAGGAAGCTTTCATGTCTAATAACTCGGTTCATTTTTGTTTGCACGTGCACCGTTGTGGCGGTTGGAAGGTTATTCACAAATTGTATATGTTTTGGTGTGTGGAGCGAGTCGCTATTTATTTAAATCTGTTTTCGATGTGATTCTTCTGTACGGGTAGTACTAGTATTTACTCTGTGGTACCGATATAGTCTCTACTCTACTTCCATCTCAACGAGGAACGTGGCCGTCTGTATCACGGATTCCTTGGACTATTAAATTTATAAACCTAGTTAATGTTATATAAAGTGATTCATAATTGCTCTGACGATGTTATGATAAGTTGAGTATTTATGATTCTAGTTTAGAATTGTATTAATTGACTGGTTATTTATCATTCCATATGATCCATCCAATAATTACAAATAAGACAAAATATTATGTAACTTTTCAGTATAGGTATAAGCAAATTAATGTAATGGTTTTTCTTCCTTTAAGCATGCATGCATGCATGCATAGCATAGCATATACTCACGACTATATTCCTCGAGGGGGTAGTCAGTGATATTCTGAAACCTCAGAACAACCACGTTTCACTAGTAGTACCGAAACTCTGTCCAGTGTGACGGGGAGTGAGCCCGTCGCCGTACAATACATGCCTCGAAATTGAAGCATGCCGGTTTCCTCACGATGTTTTCCTTCACCGAAAAGCCAGTGGTGTTACAAATCGTACATAAATTCGAAAAACTCATTGGTACGAGTCGGCGTGGACGAGGATTGAACCATCGATCGCCTCCTGCACGGTAGGCAAGGTTACTCGCCACTGGACCACCACGGCTCTCAGACGCCCGACAAAACAAGGTTCTTTCGTGCCTTTTATCTAGACCATATGTGTGAAAAGTGAAAGTTATAATTTCTTCAACAAAAAAATTAGCCTATAGCCCTAGCACATAAAATAATGTTTATCCCTTTCTTATAATAAATCATCACATTACATAACAACAAAACATAATACAGTAGACAATATGCTTAATGAGTTCATAATAGAAACTGTATATTTGGTGAGCGTACAGTCTTTTGTTTCTTAACACGGCGTGTAGATGAAATTGTACATTTTCATTCGAACCATCTGTCGTTAATTTCATGTAAGAAATCAATTTACGATCGGTACAGCTATGAATCATTCATCACGTTACGGAACACCGTAAACATCGATTTAAAAAATGAACTAGCGCACGGGTGCAATGCACATAATTAAACCTTCCTCTTGAATCACTCTATCTATTAAAAAAACCGCATCAAAATCCGTTGCGTAGTTTTAAAGATCTAAGCATACATAGGGACAGACAGACAGCGGGAAGCGACTTTGTTTTATACTATGTAGTGATGATAAGAAATTTATATTACTGCGTGGTACAAATTTGCCTGGTTTTAAATTATCAACAAATTATTGCAATAGGCTTAGATTAAAGTAAAAAAACGGTCAAATGCGAGTCGGGCCAACTTACAAAAAAGTTTTTGCCGGGACCTTTAGCCCGAGACCGACTCACACTTGGCCGGTTTTTATTATTTGTTGTTACACTGTAGAGTTTGCTCTATAATCACACCAAGTTTGACGCTTGAATGTATTACCGTTTTTACGATAGAGCGAGAAGAAAAAACGTCGATAAAAACTATTTTCTTGTTTCAGGACACCCCTTATTTTGAGCTTTTTGACATTTTTATTATTTGTTAGAAAATCCGCCTCAATAACGCACATTCTGTGTTAACGAGAAGTTCAGGTAGTCAGTATGATTTTCTAAAGTACGACCAAATAAGTTAAACAAACATCCATAAAATTATAAAAGCATACTTATAAAGGTGGACTTCCGATGCCAGCGGCCGATGCGTCTTACGCGCGCGGCTCGCGGCTGACGTCCGATGCGACAATACTAGTTACTATGAAAACGTATAGCGCCGCTTCCGATGCCAGCGACTGACGCGTGCGGCCGATGCGATACACATAATATGGCATATGACAGAACCACGCGTCAGAAAGTCAAAGTCAATATAGGAGCTTGCAGCACACTTATCAAACGTCAAATCTTTTTTAAAGCTACTACCGCATAGGAACGTGTTGTCGCTGTAGAGAAGATGCGGCCAGAAACTCTACAACATAACACGACTTAATAACTATTACAATATAAATTCTTAAGCTAAAGTTATGTATACAATAATACATAGTCTATTTAATAAAATAATTGATACTATACAGTAAAGTAAATAAACTATAAGCTAGTGACCTCAGACCCAAGAATTTTCATCATTTAAATAATCATCCAGTTTTATAATATGCTTTTTACAGAGGGTTTTTTTTTTTAATTTGAGTTTTAAACATGTTTTCGGAAAGATTCAAAATGGTCTCGGGGATTTATTATAACAACAGACGCGCGCGTCAGTCGCATCGGCCGCTGGCATCGGAAGTCCACCTTAAATGTGAACACTTTACGAACGATACTTCAGTCACGTGAAAAATAGTGATGTCATATTGTAATAATTGATGACGAATAATTTATCTAAGTTTGCCTATTCAATTGACATGTCAAGTGTTATCGAAACGTTTCCTATAATATTTGCGAGGATATCATGCCGGGGATTTTTTATATGAGGATAAATACATATTTGATTTGTGCGACTGCGACTTTGTGAAAGGACACTCAGAAAATGCAGTTACAGGGTTATATCTACCTATATATAGTAATAGTTTAAGGTCTGTATTATGATGACGTAGCAACATTGACATAAATACTATAGACTCCAAGTCTCATACAAAATCTTAGCAAATTTTGTCCGAATCTGACACATAACCCACACAAATCAAATATGCATGCTGTTGGGTGGCGCGAATATGTGATTTTTGATTTATAAGTCTTATATATTATAGTTTACATCATCCTCTTAAAAACTGTCAGCATATGAAGAAGAACACTATTTATAGGGTGTTACAAAAATACCCCTAAAGAAGAAATTGTGCTAAAGGGTCCCTTGTAAAGAGTCTATTGGCAATGTACCACCGTAGTATATTATTATTTACTGAAAAATCAATTATCGATAAAAAAATATAAAATAAATAAGTATAATAGTCATCGTTGAAGCGCAGCACTATTTTACTGACTGTGACTGTGTTATAATACTAGACAATGAAGTCCAGCGAGCCCGGGGGACGACTCTTATCTGTCTTGGAACCCGCAATGAATTAAGAGGATATAATTCGGAGCGCGCTCCATACAAACGTACTATGGTGATATTTTCAATACTAACCAATTAAACTCAATGAAATTTTTCAGAATCAATATAAAAACAAATTGCTATGCTTCTATAGAGTCAGATTTTTGTTAAAATGTATAGTTTTAAAGTGACAGTGCCTCAAAGATTTCCTATATATAAAATATACAGTTTCAATGCTAGGATTAATTTAAGATTTGTATGGAAATCTTTGGGGCACTGTAAGTTTAAAACTATTTTAACGAAAATCTGACTCCATACAAGCATAGATATTTGTTTCAAGATTGTTTCAGCAAAATTTCATTGACTTTAATTGGTTAGTATTGAAAATATCACCATAGTACGTTTGTATGGAGCGCGCTCCGAATTATATCCCCTCAAAGAAGATAAAGAGGAGTAGGAAAAAAAAATATCCGACTTCCCTCCATTGCAAATCTGTTTTGTCATTCACATAATTAGGCGTATAAGTTAACTTTTTTAAATTAAAACTGAATGCTGGAAACATGACAACAGCATCACCTGACCAGATACTTTAACCTTGAAGAGATTGGAAAAATGTCAACTCGGTAACTAACTAAAAATAGCATTACGTAGCTTAGGTAATTAACGTAGCGGAAATAAATCAAATTCAGTTCCTGTATCTACCATGTAACATAGTGAAATAGAATACCTTCTATGTAATGTCTGGTTTGATATTTTATTAGTTAACAGTCATTACATCAATCATGGTTTAAAATAAAAAAATAAAAAATAAATATCTTGGACATTGTCACACAAATTATCTAAGTACCAGAATCTAGCCTGGACTTGTATTATGATGACTAGACAACGATATAGAATACATATATACATACAAACATCCATGACTCGGGTACAAATATTCATATTCATCACACAAATATTTGTCCCTTACGGGATTCGAACCCGCGACTCTCGGCACAGCAGGCAGGTTCACTACAGACTGTGCTATCGGGCCGTCGGGTTTAGATTACTATCAATTCAGAATAATGGTATCATCCTTAGAAGTAGTATAGTCTAGAATGAGCCTAACGCTTTTACCGTATAAAACAAAACGGGCCAACTTTCTTAGGGTGGTGTGCGTGAGGCGTCATACAAATTATGTCTGTGTGCGTGTATATGGATAGGGTTTAGAGGAAAGGAGACCGATTGCGCTAATTTATAAAATCGAAGTTCTATTCTTATCCAATTTCAGTTCTAATCACATTACTATTAAACTGTGTTGAATTCCGCATCGCTCTAAACTCTATGTGACAGCCTTTAAAATCTGAGCGATCTGTCAAAATGGCTCTAACGGCTGTCACAAGCTGTACCACGATTAGCGCAATACCAAATGTGTCAAAAGTTATGGTTCGTACGTAGTCCAGTCAAGTCCATCACCGAATATTTACCGCGATTGCAGCCCAGTATTGGTGTTGCAATTTTTTTCGACGCTTTATTAGCTTCGACTTTAAATCTTGACATACATACTGTATAACTTATCCAAGGGTATTATCATCCACGCTACGAGGGGTATCCCTTTCAGGATTTGCAGAAACTGCAGATTTGTAGCAAGGCATACATTTAAGAGAGTATACCTGTTAGCATGCTCCATGTGATTTCCATACAAATCTTAAATTATTAAACCCTAGCTATGGCACGCTGTCAGCACGTGAAAGAATTAAACAGGGAGACTATGTAAAGGAAGCTTTCATGTCTAATGACTCGGCTCATTTTTGTTTGCACCCGCGCCGTTGTGACGGTTGCTACGAATAACTTTGCACCGTATTGCCGTGCAGAGAGAGTCGTTTTTTTTTTTAAGTCTGTTTCTGAAGTGATTCTTCTTTACGGTTAGTACTTAGTATTTATTCTCTGTTCAGTAAATCTTCAAACATCTTTAATAAAAGTTTTAGCTATTTCTAAAGCTAGTTCTAGTAAAGGCTTACCTTAACATCAATAAGTCTAACAGTGAACGCCGCAGCGTCAGGCGCCGTCAGCCGCAGCTGGCAGGGTGTGCGGGCGGGGGTGGAGGCGGGGCGGACCAGCGCCAGCGCAAGTGCTGCGCCTACGCCGACGCTTCCCCCCACCTCCACCTCTTTGGTGCGGCCGCATAGTAGACTAGAGCACAACCCTGTGGACAAGAAAATTATCGTTTCATAATCATCAACATTGAGATCGCGGAAAAGAAAATGATCCGATATAGGTTTCACAGTGAAAGTTGTGCAGTTTGATGGTCTGAAGCACCCCCTAAAATAAAAGCATTAAAGTTTACACCCTATAGGGGGTGACCATTAAACTGAACAACTTTCTCAATGGGACCAACATCGAAATCGCGAAATAAAATCTGCTGTATTTGTATCGTGACCTCCGCTTCTAAAAACTGTTACAAGCGGAGATCTCGAATCTCGATACAATCTATACAACGTGTTAATGAATTAACGCAAAACTAGAAAGGAGTTTGTTTAGAATCGAGAGCAGAATCGAATTATCATGTGTGTGTGTCAAACCTCGTAACTCCATTTTATTTTTCAAATTACATTTTATACAATTTTATCACTAATTTCTCAACTCTTAAATCCTTTTAAAAAGCCGTTACAATTTAAAATGATAAATAGAAAACCATATAACTCTGGGCTGCCATTTTTTGTGGTGAAGTTTTTTGTGCCTCCTGTAAAATTTGATCTAATGGAGTTACGAGGTCTAACACTTTAGTCGACGTTATTATACCTTTGACATTACAATAGTTACGTATATGTATAACTACTATGTTTCTAACATTGAATGGTCACGAACTTTACCTAGGTAACAGATAAAATAACAAGAACATTTTACATAAAAACCATGTAAACAATTTAGATAGGAACGTGTAGGTACCTAATATTTGCAATAATTCAATAGAATCAAGGAAAACGTAATCTTCAAAGAAATAACATAAAAAATGTTTCTCCGTAGGGGGGTGATGTGGCGAGTAGCCGCGCCACGGTTTTATCTGTGGTGTTCAAACGCTTTAGAGAGTTTGTCTTTGGTTGTAGAAGATTTTAACAGACTTGTTGCTAGGCTTGAGTTTCTCGAGCGATTCAATATAAGAGGAAGGATCTCTCTTTAAGACTAGAGTGAGCCATACCAATTGTAATGTGTCCACTTTTTTTGACGTTTAGGTTTGAGTGTGTGGTGTCAAGTGGTATGGACAAAAGGCACCAAGTGACATATGGCCTTATGTTTACGGTCACTTTTCACACACACTAGCTCAAAAAAAGTGGACAGCCGCATAAACAAATATCTATAGTTCCATCTCCTTCTACTATTAAAGGTACGTCATAAGACAAAAGAGACCAACTACAATCGCAAATTTATGCGGACTCTATGGAGATGATTCCTCTTAGGATTCAATTGTATTCTTAGTTTACCCATATAAAGAAGTACATGCAAGCTCAATCCTATCATTCATCGACACTCCTGCTCCGGACGTTTCTACGTGTCTATCGGATTATATTGTATCATATTATTTCTGTGTACCTAATAAATGCTAAATACCCCACATAAAATATTGAGCTGTATTTATCCTCATCGTAAGATTCTAATTCTTGAGTAAACTTTTGTTGTAAGAAATCGTGAATTTCGTCATAAGTTATTCGCTGTATACCTGCCTGCGTAGTTTATTTGTTAATATTGCCTATTGATGCGTAAGTATTAAACTACAGAGTTGAGATCACAATAATTAGTACGTAAGTGTAGGCAGAGTAAACAAATACCTATTGTAATATTGAGTTCTTTATACCATGCTCTGGGGCTTCGTGAAGTATATTGCCCTCTTCCTCTCACTCTTATTACACAGGAATCCGAGAAAAGAAGACTAAACTCTTTGATTAAATTAATAGTGGAAGATAAGTGACTAAGCCTATAGCGCATGGACCGCATAAAGCCCCCGTCGCCTAATTGACTTAATCGCAATTCGAGCGACGTTGCGTGATTGAGATACTTTTTTGATTTTACAGTTTTGGAGAGTTACGCGGTTATTATTTAATCTAGAATTAAACATTTTTATGGGTTCTTATCGGGAAATACCGGGAACTCAAATATATCTAAACGCGGTAAGAACCCGTTAAAATGTTATTTTTTTTTATTTTGGCAGAATAAAGGTACCACAATGCCTTCGTGTGCAAATCATTCAAAAAGAAAAAATCACACGGCATTACTTAGATATGACTGCTCTTATAAAAATAAATAAATAAAATAAATAGTGGCGACGGGCTCACTACCCGTCACACTGGACAGAGTTTCGGTACTACTAGTAAAACGTGGATGTTCTGAGGTTTCAGAATATCTCTGACTACCCCCTCGGGGAATATAGTCGTGAGCATATGCTTATGCTTATAAAAATAAAATCTATCTGCGTATTTAATAGGTCACCGCGTGAAGATTTCCAGCTCCAACAAGTTTTGACTTATTATTATAAGGACTAGCCTTGCGGTAGCATTTCCCCTCTGCCACGGTATAAGCACAATTGATCTTGTGAATTTACATTCAATTTTACACCTTATCACTAAACAAGACAGCCTGTAATTGCGAAATAATAACTTCGAACTTAGAACGTTTGGGGTTCACACGAGACTACTTTTCATGATTTTTTACATTCAAAATTAGAATCTTAAGTTATTGGGAATAAAATCCAAAGTTGCGGATTTCATTTTACCTCGCCCCCCGCAAAAAGTGGCAGAAATGTTGTTTCTTAGTAGAATTACACGCGTAACCAGTCCACATATAGTCAAAGAGAAAAACATACGCCATCAGAGAACATAAACAAATCTTTTTAAAAAGTATCACAGTAAAAAGGCGCAAGTATTTAACATCTCAATAAGGCCAAGACAACTCAAGCGAACCCAAAATAGCCATTCCATTACAGCAGCAGCTATTTTAGTACAATCAGTTAAGTATGTTGTTTAAATGAGTGAAGACCCTAATTGAGCAGTAGTCGGTATTTAAGAAAAGATTATCAAGTAGGATTTAAAAGCCCTGGTGGGTCAACGACATAACAAAGAAAGGCGGGATGGTCAATTGGTCATCTTCTACATGTTCCGTGTGTAACTTCTATGAAAGATACAAGATCAGTTTCGAACAAGGGATTCATTTTCCATATAGGTACTATAGAGCGGTAACTCAGCGGAGGCAATGTAAATATAACGAAATTAAAGAGATTTTAAGATATAATTTATTATTATAATTATAGAAATCAATCCAACGCGAGACGTCATTCTGTCCTGTCCAAGGAATATACTACTCTCTACCAAAGAACACTTATAATCCTGACCTCTCTACCGAGAGGTCCTGCCAACCAAAGATATAACAAAATTCAAAAGCTTCCAATGCTTCTTCTCTCGATATGTGTTCCAATTTCAATCTCTAGTTGCCAGTACCGAACCCTCTGGTATACCATCTCTGCAGTACGCACGGCGACACATCAACCTACCCATAGTTGGACCTTATGTCCATGAACATAGAGTTCAACTATGGGTAGGATGATCTGTCGCCGTGTGTACATACGTGTAAATGCGACGCGGTTTCGACAGAGAAAATCGCCAAACAACCATGGCGTTAGATACAATCTAAGCTTCTTATTAAACGACACACTCTATTTTTTTCGATAATTTTTTCAAGATGAAGTAGCTCATGAGCTCATCAAAAATGAAGAATTTCAATCCAAATCAGATGATCGACTTTAGATCTCTTGTGGGCTTCATTTATCATCAATCCAGTAATGCTAAGCTAGAGGAAGGTAACAAGCTAGTTGCATAATCAACCGTTTAAAAAGGTAAGTACTTTGGAAAACCGTTCTAGTAATAAAAAGTAAACTAAAATAGAAACTCCAGCGAGAACATTCGATACGTGTGACTAAAAAGGACTTGAAGCCATAGAATAACTAATGAACGATTGAGTTGAAGTCCAACTAGCGGTGCAAGCCAGCAAGAAACTGTTAAAATAGCAGAATTCCTACGCCAATGAGGGCAATGCTTTAACTGCATCTTAAGACAAACATTTTTATCATTAGTTAATGGATAGGTTTTAAAAATCGAAAAAGAAAACTGTAATATTCATAGTATATTAATATTCATTGTAGAGTTGATACGTAGACTACTTATACAGGGTGTCTCAAAAGAAATTTTATATTTATTTAGCTTACTGCGTGAGCGCAACGTATCCGAGGGGCGCGGGGTTATGTCAATCGGTAGCCTGGCTCTTGGGAATTCAGTCGCTATGGAGCGTTTCTCGGGAGCAGACCGCGCGTTGTGCGTGCGAGAGTTTTACAAAAACGGTGATTCGGCGACTGTAGCGCGTAGAAAATTCTGCAGTATTCGAGGTTTTCGCCACTTAAATGATGCGCCAAGCATTCCTCTCATTCGACATTGGGTTAAAAAGTTTGAAGAGACCGGTGCAACGCTAGATAAATCAAAATCCGGGCGACCTAGGTCATCAAGAACGGTAGAAAACGTGGAGAATGTTAATCAGTCTGTTCGTGACGACCCGAACCTTTCAATTCGGAAGCGCGCAAGTGCTTTAAATGTGCATAGATCATCATTACATCGCATCATGCACAAAGACCTAAAGCTGCACCCCTACAAAATTCAATTGGTGCAAGAATTAAAGCCCCAAGATGCCAGTCAGAGGCTTCATTTCGTAAATCAGGTGATTGAGCGATTTTCAACGTTTACCAACATTTTGTTTTCGGATGAAGCTCATTTTCATCTTAATGGCCACGTAAATAAGCAGAACTGCCGCTACTGGAGTGCAACGAATCCAAAACGCAAACATCAGAAACCCGATAAACCGACTTCACTGGCCCATTTGAAAGAAAATATCCGTCACGAAATGGCAGCCATCCCTGAATCCACCTGCCGAGCCGTCATAAGTAATTTTACTGTTCGATTAAATGAGTGCCGAGAACGCGAGGGTCTACATTTAGACGATATCATTTTTAAGAAATAAATCCCCAAAAAGTGTATTTCAATAATTAATAAACATTTTTTCTAAATACGGCTTACTTTTTTTTAATCGATCCACTAAATATAAAATTTCTTTTGAGACACCCTGTATATGAGGACAAGTTACG
This sequence comes from Agonopterix alstromeriana, assembly GCA_963924505.1. Lineage (NCBI taxonomy): Eukaryota > Metazoa > Arthropoda > Insecta > Lepidoptera > Depressariidae > Agonopterix > Agonopterix alstromeriana. Next base: position 2,868,771 of record OZ004665.1, on the reverse strand, counting down.
CGTGTAATTCTACTAACAAACTTTTCTGCCACTTTTAGCGGGGGGCGAGGTAGCACGAGATACGCAAGTTTGCATTTTATTCAATTAATTTAGATTCTAATTTTGAATATTAAAAATCATAAAAAACAGTGTCGTGTGAACCCCAAACGTTAGAAATTATTGTTCCGCAATTATAGGCTGTCGCGTCTAGTGATAAGATATAAAATTGTATGTAAATGAGTAAGATTTTTTGATCTTGTACGTTGGCAGAGGGGAAATGCTAATAGTCTAGGAAAAATAAGGTTTGAGATTGCATTAAAGACACTTTAGTAAATTGTGTTTGAAATAATATTACTGTTAGTTTATAACACTTTTGTCGAGATTTCGTGGTTATATAGGCTCAGGAACCTGAGAAATACCATAAAATCGATATTAAAGTACAAATGGCAAGCTTATTTCTAAAAATATTTCGACCAGCATACCAGCAATAGAGACAGTTAATTATCAATTGGCAAATTTAATATGTAAAAACAAACAGTAAATAATTTTGTTTTGAGGTTATAATTTTTGAAGACTTACAAAATATTAAATATCTACCCAAATTAACGATATTAACCGGGGATTATTATTGTTATAAGTAAAACGTATTGAACGAAGCCATCCTGTACAAAATCACCAGTTTTCCATTTTTTGTTCATACCTAAATTTAATGTTTTGTAAATGTCTTAATTATTCAATAATACAACATAAAAAATCGGGGATTATTGAGAATTTATGTTTTTCAGGTATGTATCTACTATATTCCAAATTTTCACCAAAAGTGCAATTAATGCAACCTACTCCATACAAAAATCCGTAGATTTCCCCGACTATAAGGAGAGGCGGGTCCGTATATAAATCGTCTAAGAGTTGATATCATTAAACCAAATTCTGAATATTCTGAGCTTACGAAGCATAGGAAAGTTCGTGTTTTGAAATTTTTGTAATGACATACTTCTTATCTTCCCCGTAGCTTTATCAGGTCATCGTCATCTTCAGGCCTCATCTACGCATTGTATACTCAACTACTCAGGGCAATATAAGCCTCCACATTGCAGATAATAAACCACCGCTGCCGCCCACTTTTATTATACAGGGTCCTTCTTAATATGCTGATACTTTTTTAAGGGGATCAGACCGTCAAACTGAACAAATTTCTCTATGGCACAAACATCAATATCCATAAAAAACTGCAAACCTACTCGAGTCAAATGTAAGGAAAGCTGTTATTTTGCTGTTATTTTTTCGTGATTTCGATGTTGGTCCCTTAGAGAAAGTTGTTCAGTTTGACGGTCTGATCATAGCCTTAAAAAGTGTCAATATATTAAGAAGGACCCTATGTGATTCATCAAAACTCTGGGATGCGCCGGGCCCACCTGACTCCCCCTTTCTTACACCTTGGTGGTAGGCATACTGATTTTGAAAATCGAAACGATTGGAAACCAACAACGTTTTTAAAACAAAAGACGTTTTTGTCTTAAAGCATCCAACATAATGCGTGTTCAATTCTATTTTTAGCCGCATTTGCGTAAGTATGTACACCTACTTAATTGCTTATTGCACACACGTCTTCACAATCGACGTGTGCACTGCAATGTTAACATTCGTCATTATTGGACTGTCTGTTTGTTTGTCTGAGTTATGTTGATTCTTTATCTGCCCGTCTCTCGTCGCCGTGTACGCCATTTTGTTTAGGTTATAACCTAATCAAAATGGCGCATCATAGTAATACTTAGTTACAAGGTTTGAAATAGGTACTATGTTGTGGTACTATGATTTAATTATTCAAATAGCGCATATATCGGTCAGATAACATCTTAAGAAATAGTTTGGTACTGATGGGAAGACTAGTTATTTTATTTCAAATCAAATAGGTAGGTATTAGGTACCTACGTATAACTTTTCATTATACACTTACTGCAGGACAGGCTTTTCTTTTATTTTCGTAGTTAAACTTATCTTAGAAAGTTAGAAATGACATACTGTACCTATTCACTAATATCTACAATAAAAACTTGCTGATATATCAACATTCAAGCTGATTATCTAAAGGGGAAAGTAAGTTTTCTCTCTATATTGTTGATTTAGGAGTTTATAAATAATAACACTGTACTCCTTACTGTAATAAAAAGATCCAATGGGAATTGATGATCATATTCATTGTATGGTACATATAAGGTCCTTCTTAATATGCTGATACTTTTTTAAAGAGATGATCAGACCATTAAACTGAACAACTTTCTCTATTGGACCAATATCGAAATCGCGAAAAAAAAAAACAGCTGTACCTACTGATGCCATACATTTGGCTCGAGTAAGTCTGCAGTTTTGTATGGAAGAGAAGATTATTTTCTCGTGATTTCGATGTTGGTGCCATAGAGAAAGTTGTTCAGTTTGACCGTCTGATCATGCCCTTAAAAAAGTGTCAGCATATTAAGAAGGACCCTGTATATGCACAGTCGGACGGTAGAAAGAGTGTATTGTATTGTACTACACAGTATCGAATAAGTTATAACCCGTAGAATCCCACTGCAGGGCAAAGGCCTCCTTACACGAAGATGGAGTGAGCCATACTACAGCACGCGGGCGGGCGGGCGTTCATTTAAGGGCCTATGTCGAAAAATAATTGAAGCAGAATGAGCGTGTGATAGCTTATATTACTGCCTGATGCGAGAGAAAGAGATGGGGCAGCGCGCGCGCCTGAAACGACGCAAGCGTAAAACAAACTTTATTTAATTGTGATTGCACTATTTATGTAAGTTAATTTCTGCTCTAATCAAAATTTATCAAATATCAGTCTCTTTTTTTAAAATCAAGTCTCGTGTTTCTATTATTCTCCGTTTAGCAGTTCCAAGCGTTTATCGATAAAGACGGAGGCTACTTTGGCTTATTTTTTTAAAGAGAAAATGTCTCTTAATCGTGTTTTGGCTCTAATCAAAACTGCAATTATATGTTCAGTTTACACATATCCGCAAATCATACTCCTACTGTTAGTACTTCATGAGATATGATGCTTTGAAGAATCCTATTTTTTTCACATATCCTCTTAACGCCATGTGACGGAACTATCAGAGACCAACTGCTTAACGGAAACGCTCTTGCTTAACTTCGGTGATCGTTTCCAATAACGAAGCTCCACTACGCCAACGAGCGCTTCAGGTTGTAATAAATGATGAACATGAACACAGTCATGTGAATTAATTTAGTTATGTCTTTATCGTTTCTCTCAATGAAAATAATAGCGTACTTTTAAATACAATTTCTATGAATCATATACAACATTGTATGTTCCTATTAGACATTCAATATTCAAGAATTTCTAGTCTCGTACAAGCAGGTATACTAATAAGATCAGGTAATTATAAACTGTGATATACAGGGTGAAATTGAAATCATTAGCATTCTTTTAAACTAAGAGTCTACCCATCAAACTGAACAACTTTTACTACGGGAGGAAACCAATCTGAGCAAAAAAATCTGTTGTTCCAAACTAAACTGAAATGCCTACTCGACTCAAATGTTTGCAGCAGATTTTTTTTTTTGCTTTGATCAGTTTGCTCCCATAGTAAAAGTTGTTCAGTTTGATGGGTAGACTCTTAGTTTAAAAGGATGCTAATGATATCAATTTCGTGCATGGTGCTCTCCAAACTGATGTTTTATAATTTTAAAGGACTGGATTTTTAGATTTTTTTTAAATGAAAATTAAGTAAGTTTTCTATCTAAGATATAGGTTTAATTAAACAGATTTGACACCAATGAAAAAACAAGGATTATTATATTCTTCATTTTTTCAAGTTGTGAAATCTGTTCAAATGTTTTTAGATTTAGCGCCAATTTGTAAATTTCTAATGAATTATTTAAATGATATCAATCAAGATGTCATTTAAATAATTCGATTGAGTTCGACTACATTGTGATCATTATCTATTTAATACCTGTGTTCAATGAACCACAATGAACCATCCTGTGACATGTATAAGTATATAGTACTCTGTGTTGCAGGTAAACGTAGGTAAACTAGTATATAATACTCATTTATGACGTGTATTGTTTTATGTCAGAAGATTTGTGTTGCGCACGCGCATTAAGCACGTGGCTAACCACGATACGTCTCAAATAAGAGTACAAGATAAGAAAGTAAGTTTTTGAGAAAAATTCAGATGCGTAGCGTATATCGTATGTGAAGTCTACCAACCCGCATTGGTCAAACATGGTAGACTAACGCCTTCCTTGAGGGTACACTTGTACGTAACGTACGGACGTACCGGACGTAATATAGGCTGGTGATGAATTGATGATTATACCGCAATCGTCATCATTCCATCAGTTCATACATTCGATGCACGGTACCGCGGTAGACCATCACTGCGAAGTGCGAAGCCACTAGACTTCGATGCAGGTTACCGCGAAAGACCGTCAATGCGAAGCCACTATAGGTACTTCGATGCACGGTACCGCGGTAGACCATCACTGCGAAGTCACTAGACTTCAGTGCACTTTCCTACCGCGAAAGACCGTCAATGTGAAGCCACTATAGGTACTTCGATGCACGGTACCACGGTAGACCATCACTGCGAAGTGCGAAGCCACTAGACTTCGATGCAGGTTACCGCGAAAGACCGTCAATGCGAAGCCACTATAGGTACTTCGATGCACGGTACCGCGGTAGACCATCACTGCGAAGTCACTAGACTTCAGTGCACTTTCCTACCGCGAAAGACCGTCAATGTGAAGCCACTATAGGTACTTCGATGCACGGTACCACGGTAGACCAACACTGCGAAGTGCGAAGACACTAGACTTTGAAGCAGGTTACCGCGAAAGACCGTCAATGCGAAGCCACTATACTTCGATGCACGGGACCGCTGTAGACCATCATTGCGAAGTGCGAAGCCACAGTTGATTCAATTTTGTAGCATCGTGTTAGCATTCATGGATGGTTTGTGCATCCAGATTCCTTACTACAACCTACGTGAGCAATCCATTGATGTAATTTCCACTTTCAAGACGGCCTCTAAATAGAGAAAATAAATATTCTTAGAGACAATTAGGTACCTACCTACATGAGTGGTTGCCAATTTTTTTGTTTAGTATGTTCTGTGTTGTATTATTTTTGTCTTTTCTTAAATAAATATCACTACACACACATGAGTGGATATTTAGATAAGAAATAACCAGTATAAAAGGTGGTATCTCTAAAGCTTTTGCGTCATGGACTGATTGAATACATGATCTTGAGGAGCTATAATCTATTTTCAAGATTATCGCCTTATCAGTTACCATAAATAGGGAGGTACGTTGGTTCCGAAAATACTATGACATTGACCTTTATTTTCTTTGTTACCTACTATCTTATTGTAACATGGATAGCCGGTCCCACCGCAAGCAAAAACGAGAGTTTATTTTTATACAACATTAGAGTTAACCCGCGACTTCGTCCGCACAAATAATATACCTACCAGATTTTAAGTCAGATCATAAGCTACCAAACAAAAAAGTTTCATCAAAATTGGTTCAGTAGTTTTGGCGTGATGTTTTTACAAACACACAAACAAACAAACAAACCGACCGACAAAAATTATAAAAAAGGTTGATTTGGAGTCCGGGATACCAAGATTTGGTTTGTTGTTTGGTGGTGAAACGTGGATGTTCTGAAGTTTCAGAATATCTCTGACTACCCCCTCGGGGAATATAGTCGTGAGCATATGTTATGCTTATGTGATTGTACCCATGATACTGAACAACTTTCCCTAAGAAATCTAAGTGAAATAAGATTTTTTTTTTGGACTTTCCTTACTTAATGTCGATCGTTTGTATGAAAAATCGAAAAAAAAAATGCTAATTTCCTATAGGTTTCTTAGGGAAAGTTGTTCAGTATCATGGGTACAATCATCCCTTAAAGTAATGCAATTGTTTACCCCTAACACCCTGAATACCAGATTTTAAGTCAAATCATAAGCTATCAAACAAAAAAGTTTAATCAAAATCTGTTCATTAGTTTTTGCGTGATGCTCGAACCTTTGACTAATTATTATATGGACTGGTTACGCGTGTAATTCTACTAACAAACATTTCTGCCACTTTTTGCGGGGGGCGAGGTAACATGAAATCCGCCACTTTGGTTTTTATTCCCCATAACTTTAGATTCTAATTTTGAATGTTAAAAATCATGAAAAGTAGTCTCGTGTGAACCCCAAACGTTCTAAGTTCGAAGTTATTATTTCGCAATTATAGGTTGTCTAGCTCTGAGTGGAAATGCTACCGCAAGGCTAGTCCTTATAATAATTAGTCAAAGGCTCGAACAAACAAAAAGACGGTCAATAATTTAAAAAAACAAGGTTGATTTGGAGTACCTAAAAACCATATCGTAGGTAATATTTTTCTTGTAAATATCTTCAATGTACAGACACACTTCTGTTACAGTTTTATAAATTGTTTACATTAGAAACGTAAGACCCACGCAATTGTCCTCATTTTTCGCTTTATTTAGTTCTAATGGTTTTTATAGCGAGAATAATATTTGTGAAATGTTTTTCTTTTATGAATGTATACGTTATTTAACATTATATTTTCGACACGTTGTTGATTGTGAATCTGGATTGGATTTTCGATACATCGTGATCGTTTTTTGTCGGAACTGGATATTAACGCGTTATAATTTTTTCATATAAATAATAAGTAGGTATACAAGGTATTACAAAAATAAAAATACACATTTATAAAATAAACAACAGTAAGGGGGTGGTTTAGACCATCAAACTGGACAACTTTGACTATGGAACCAATATCTAAATCGCGAAAAAAAAAATTATGTTCCATACTAATCTACAAATCTACTCGAGTTAAATGTATGGGACAGCTGATTTTTTTCCGATCTCGATGTCGGTCCCATAGTGAAAGTTGTTCAGTTTGATGGTCTAAACAACCCCCTAAAAAATTTTATATGTTTATTTTTACTTTTGTATAATCTTGTATAATAAGTAAATTTAAAGATTCAATAAATCTACCAAAAAAAAGCTGAACATTACCTTAGACTCACACAGAACTCATTTTGGTACACGTAGGTAGCCACTTACCTAAGTTCTTCAAATTTGGGTCGAACAAATATGTCAAACAAGGCAAATCTATTAACCATTACCTGACCTAATACAATTTGTAATACCTGCTAAGAATAGTGTACGGCTTTGATGAAATTAAAAAAGCGGAAGATAGGTGACTAGCCTAAGCGCATGGACCGCATAAATTGAGCCCTCGTCGTATATTTAGCATAGCATATGCTCACGACTATATTCCCCGAGGGGGTAGTCAGAGATATTCTGAAAACTCAGAACATCCACGTTTCACTAGTAGTACCGAAACTCTGTCCAGTGTGACGGGGGGTGAGCCCGTCGCCACTTATAATGGACAGTGGGTACAATACATGCCTCGAAATTGAAGCATGCATTTACTTAGTCGCAATACGAGCGGCATTGCGTGATTGAGATACTTTTTTTGATTTTAGGCGGAATAAAGGTACCACAATGCCTTCGTATACTTTGAATCGTTGTACAAAACATTCAAAACGAAAAAACAAATCACACGGCGTTATTTTTCACTGATAAGTACACGAAAAGCAGGTCCATTGTGCGAATACGTAATGCAAGAACGTCACCTATCTTCCGCTATTTTAATTTAATCAAAGGTGTACGGGAAATTTATTTTTAAATACGTAAATAAATCCTTTGAAATAAGTAGCTAACTGTTGCCAAAGACTGTATTAAACAAGGGTTTATTAAGGATCAGTCGTCAAGCCATTCAGTAATATAGATTACATACTTACTTCACTGCATCAACTTATACTTTGCCTCATTGTTTATCGTAAACATTACGTTTTATATCTAAGTAATTGGTACTTTGTTTCATGTCGTACTACCAATGACGTACTGCTAGAGTTGTAGATGCTACGTAGCTTACCACTGCCTAACGTAGTCTACCGGGTAGAATCGTAGATTATGTAGATTTCAAATAAGTAAAACGCATTTTTTTATTTTTGTTAATGTAATATGAGAAAGTACAAATCAACACAAATCAATTAAAATTTAGTAAATTTTAGGTTTACGCGCGTGCGTTTTTGCCTACGACAAGGCTCCGCAATACTCAATCTCTTCTTGTTCTTGATCAAAAACTATCCCTTAGATTGGGAAAGATACTCCCACAAACTACTTGACACTGGCGGAAATGCAGTGCTAATGCACAAGCATTCCATTAACAGTCCATTAACTATAAATTTAAAAAAATAACTTATCCAGAAGTGGTGAAAAAGTCCCGGTATATTCTTTAATTAGCCTATTCAAAATGACGTCGTAAGTACATTTTTTTTAAGTAGTTTATCCTTTGGGAAAGGCAATGGGAACTAGCCCTTACAGCCTGGTCTTTAGTTATATTTTTCTTTGTACTTAAACCTCACCTTAATAACTAACTCCTGAAATGCGAGGGTGGTACAAACATTCCAATGTTCAGGGGAATTTTACACGAGGATCAATCCGAATCAAACGGGAGCGCCTTCTTTATTTCTCACTTTAACTATATTTTTCTCCATTAATGGCACATTATTAAACTAATTCCACCACATTAACACAATAATAGCCACGACAAACTAATTTAGAAAATTAAGAAACAAAGCCCGTCCTTTTCTTCACGATTCTCATGCAAAACTCTCCTGATGATGAAGGGATGATAGATGAAAGCTGGCGATGAAATTGTGGTAGATTTTGTAAGCCCGCGCGTTGCCGCCAAAATCACCAGTACGAGTAAACTTGCACCAAAACTTGTTGTTCGATTTACGCAACTTTTTGGTACACAATCCGCACGAAATTATGTCACAAATATCACTAAAACCAATTTTTCACTAATAACAAATACAACAACACCGAACATGATAATTGCGGCAAGCGAACGCCGTCGTAAGTACACATACCTAGTTAGTATTGTCAACTTACTTACCTAATACGCGAAAATTCTGTCCACTTAAACCTAATGACAACAAATTAAAGTAAATTCCAGTATTACGTTCTATTGTTTACAGTAACAGTACGTAATAGTAACGTTAGTTCATGGTATGACCGGAAAATTATTAAGGTCTTTGTTTTGTAAAATAAAACCACCAAAACTTAAAGTCCGGCCGCTGAAAGATTGCGTTTGACAGTTACCATAAAATTGTAAAAAACTGAATGAAAATATTGTTTACCTGTGCTCACTCTAGTACACAGGGCACTAGCTGCCCTTTTAAGTTCAAAAGCTACTAAATAATGATCGGCATTTATAGTTTTCATTCAGTTTTTTACAATTTTATGGTAACTGTCAAACGCAATCTTTCAGCGGCCGGACTTTAACAATTTATCTTCATAGGCTTGTAGTTTTAGAAAAAAAAATTAAGTTGCTAACAAATTAATAAAATAACCTAAACGCCCTTTTCTACCTATACAGGGTCCTTCTTAATATGCTGGCAGTTTTTAATTATATGACTATACCTTAGATAAAGTCTAGATTGAGCCTCACGCTTCTACGGTACAAAACAAAATGGGGTTAAAACTTTCTTAGGTTAGTGTGTGTCATACAAATTGTGTCTTTGTGTGTGCATAGCGATAGGGTTTAGACTTAGAGGCCAGTACTGGTTGCAATTTTTTTTCGACGCGTTCGTAATTTCTATCTTGACACATAACTTATCAAAGGACCAGATCATCAAACTGAACAACGTTATCTATGGGACAAACAATTGTCCTATCGTACAATTTGCGAATAATCTACCAACCGTCACAACGAACGACGCGCATGCTAACTAAAATGAAACGAGTTATTAGACATGAAAGCTTCCTTTACATAGTCTCCCTCTTTTATTCTTTCACGTGCTTGCAGCGTGACATCGCTGGGGTTTTCAAGTCCGGCATTGATTACTCACAAAATGGCGGCAAGTCTTAAGAGGTTTGACCAACAAGTTTACACGGTATACCTATTCTATTGCCATTCACCCCTCGGTGGGGACCGCCGTAAAGCGTACCTGAAATTTTTTCGACTAGGGCGGGATTTCAAAAGAAACTGATTCTTTAGATAATAGCGGGACACAACAAAAATCATTATCATTATTCTTACTTACCTATAAATTCTTTAATACCTTTCTCTACCTATAAATTAGTTTTTCCCTTTCTAAGGGCCCTTAACTACTCTAGTCTTGAAATCACTTCAATTTGATTATTATACTTACAGTAAGTGAAAACAGCAGTTCCATTATTTTAAAGGATGACTGTACTTTCCACAGGAAACCTAAGGGAATTACGCAAAATTTAATTTCAACTTTTATACAAACGTTCGATCAGCTGGTTGCATTTCGTGGCAAGTCAAAATTTCTTATCGGTTCCTTGGGGAAAGTTAGTGCGGATATTTAGTATCAAGAGGACAAACATCCTTTAAAGTAATGTAAATGTAACTGTCTATGTACACCCTGTAGAACCAAATGTCTTGAATTATTTCACGTACAATTGACAACATAAAATTTTTTTAACCACCTGTTTTTAATACAAAATATAAAAATGGGTTCAAAAATAAGAGATATGTATTTTTCCGATTTTATTTTTGACCGATATTTCTATTTTTAATTTACTTTTGAATTTTCTGAAAAACGTAGGATTTATGGCTAAGATACCTTGGCCGCAATAACATTAAAAATAAAACTGTCAAATACAATAGAAAAGCCAGGTTCGCTTGCCGCCATTAATCAGTTCGGTCGGAGTTGTATTTGATATTCGTGAAAAATTGGTTTTAGTGGTATTTGTGACATAATTTCGTGCGGATTGTGTACCAAAAAGTTGCGTAAAGCGACCAATATGACAGGAATCTCAAATATATACGAAGAAAGAACAAAAGTTTTGGTGCAAGTTTACTCATACATGGTGATTTTGGCGGCAACGCGCGAGCTTACAAAATCGACCACAATTTCATATCGTCATCTTTCATCTATCATCCCATCATCATCAGGAGAGTTTTGCGCGGGAATCGTGAAAAAAAGGACGGGCTTTGTTTCTTAATTTTCTAAATTCGTTTTTCGTGGCTATTATTTTGATAATGTGGTGGATTTGTTTAATAATGTGCTAATGGAGAACAATATAGTGAAAGTGAGAAATAAAGAAGGCGCTCCCGTTTGATTCGGATGGATCCTCGCGTAAAACTCGCCTGAACATTGGAATGTGTGTACCACCCTCGCATTTCAAGAGTTAGGTATTAAGGTTAGGTTTAAGTACAAAGAAAAATATAACTAAAGACCACGGCTGTAAGGGCTAGATCCCATTGCCTTTCCGAAAGGATAAACTAATTAAAAAAAAAAATAGAAAAGCCAAGCAGGCAAAGGAATAAAATCTCATTCAACCTCTATTATATTTTACAGTATTTTTCAAATAACTCGAGAAATAATGGATAGAAAAATCTGATAATTTTGATATAAGCTTTGAATCACATAATCCCCAAATGGTTTTCTTATTTTGGTACCTTTCTTAAAATGAAATGTTGTCAATTAGTCATGAACACGACTAGAACAAATTGATCGGGTACCAGCTATACCTATACAATCCAAGTATCCGTTTCTTCCAACTGGGCCAACGAACGGTATCCCATACCGTCCCATAAGACCTGAGAACAGACTCATGGGAATACAGACGTCCTAGAAACCTAGATAATAGACCATAGAGAATAGTCTACGAGATGCGTCGACAATTTTGCATAACAATCTTTGACTAATGCCCTCGTTTGAGTTAATGTCTTCCTTAGTCTGTTTTTCATATTCTAGACCTCTTTCATATGGAAACTTGTACGTAATTTGTGAGAAGATTTCTTCCTTATTTTTATTTACTACAAACTGTAAAAGATCCTTTGAAGTGTAAACAGGTACAAACAGCGACACAGGTTGATCTGTCGCCGTGTGAGGCCAAAAAAGTATCAATATCTCGGTTATGAATGTAACGATGAGAAAGACCACAAAGACACAATATGTATACTTAAGTAAATTTGTAATTGATACCTTACTGTATGGATATGGAGTATGGCCGTAACTATCATTATCATTCCTTAATGGTACGAGAACCGACCGTAAAATTATGTACCTATTTGTTTGGTGAACGAAATGTGATTTAAGTGAATGTTTAACAGAGGTTCATATAGTGCCGCCGGGTTGCCTAGCAAAATCTAGCCGCAAGTGCCTTTACCATGATGATTTATGGTACCATTTTTCCACCGATCTGTTTGGGAAGTAAATGAGGTGCCATCTGAAGGAGAACAATCTAAAGAATTTGAAAAACTAGGGATGCCACGTCTCGGTCTGCCACAACTTCGCAACTCTAAGGGTTAAAAATGACTTATTTTTGAACCTGGCAACCCTAGAGTTGCGGCAGACTGAGAGGTGGCAACCCTAGTTTTACCAGTTCTTTACATCGGTCACCTTCAGATGGCACCTCAATTACTACCCAAACAGATAGGTGGAAAAAATTGTACCATAAATCATCATGGTAATGGTATTTGCGGCAAGATTTTGCTAGGCAACCCGGCGGAGTTGTATGAAACCCTGTGTAACCTTTCACTTAAATCACATTTCGTTCAAACAAATAGGTACATAATTTTGCGGTCGGACTTGGTATATAAGAGGATTGTGAAGCTAGCAGTCTCTCGTCATTTATTTTTGTGCTATATATTACATGCTATTCGAACAAACAAAAGTTTTTCCACCTTGTAGTTTGGTCGGTAGGTAAACCACCATAATTTTTTTAATGTCTTTAACGGCTTTGGATACAAGTCCTTTTGAGCCATTCGTAATTTTTTACGAATTTCAAATACGATGAAACACAGCAAGAGCAATGGCGCCAAGCAAACTCTAAACTACCATATGTTGCAAAGTGTTGCTATCATATCACAGACCCTAATATGCTACTATCAGTCTATGAGAACTGTTTGACCTTCCATGAAAATTAAGATCATTTAGAAGATGAATCGGAGAATACATTGAAACTAAATTAGAGGTGTCAATTGGGTCAAAGAGTGCAGTGGCGAAAAACAAGTTTTATAGATGTAGGTGTGAGTTCAAGGTCAGGTGGCCTACCAAGAGTTTTCACAGCACTTTACTATGTAGTTAAGTTGCCAATTTCGTATGGCATAAATTATTTGTCGACGTAATCGCTAGGAGCGCTATACGAAATTTAATACAAAATTGGTGATGTTACTACAGTAGTAAAGTACAGTAAAAACTCATGGTAGGCCTACCGGTTACAGAATTCGGTATGTCAAGTTTTTTTATTCATTTTTTTTTTATTTTTTATTTATAATTAATGGACTTTTTGCTTGTGCGTTAGCACCGCATTTCCGCCAATGTCAAGTAGTTTGTGAGAGTATCTATCCCAATCTCAGGGATTGTTTTTGATAAAGAACAAGAAGAGATTAAGTAATGCGGAGCCTCGTGGCAGGCAAAGACGCGACGCGCGGACAACACGCGAGACAAGTTCTCGGGTCAGAACCTGCAACGTGACTCCTTATTTATTTTTAGGGCTGAATCTAAAACCACTTCGAGACAATTGTCTCAATAGCAATATTTTCTATGTCTGAGATTTTAAAATGTAAGGATTACAGATATTTAATAAAATAACGTCGTTTTTCGGTCCTACGAGTGACTGTAAACTCCTTGGTAAACTAAAAATCAACATAAAATAACTGGCCATTAAGAAAAAAAAAATATTCAATATGTCAGAATTTGACAGATTTTGATGTTGCCGTTTCTGTTTTCAGCACAGAGTTAGAAAGTGAAGGCAGGTGATTTTCATTTCTTAAAATCAAGCAAAGGGTCTCCATGGAGTTCGAATGAGTTTTTCGCGACCACTTTTGCCATTGACAAATTACAGTTAAAAATTAAATTTGTAAACCCATTTTCCTTTATCCAAAGTGTCCTATCGTGTATACCTAAAAATACTAAAAGTCCATAACTTTTCAGCCACACATTTTTATTAAATCATCACTTGTTAAACTATATTCTTCTTCATCACATTTTATAAGAGCATAAAGTCCAATACTTACCACATTTGACGTAAGTATAGAAAAACACAACATATAACCTACACATTTATAGGTAGGAAGGTAAGTCCTAAGTCTGACGCACACGTTACCAGAAAGAATTAAATGCAGAAAAGTTACTGAGAATCGATCTACAAGAATTAACTGGTACAAAGTCTATTTTAATTTAACCACAGATAGTCTAGGTAGCCAAGGCAGCTTCGGAATAGCCCATCTCATTTCCTCTTTACATGGACTTGTCATTCTAAAGTCATATCCAAGAACATTGTATATAGCAAAGAGATTATACCAAATAGAGTGAGCCACACCAATTGTAAAGTGACCACTTTTTTGACGTTTAGGTTTGAGTGTGTGGTGTCAAGTAGTATGGACAAAAGGCACCAAGTGACATATGGCCTTATGTTTACGGTCACTTTTCACACACACTAGCTCAAAAAAGAATGGACAGCCGCATAAACAAATATATATAGTTCCATCTCCTTCTACTATTAAAGGTAAGTCATAAGACAAAAGAGGCTAACTACAATCGTAAATTTATGCGGACTCTATGGAGAACCTTCCTCTGAGGTATATAGGGTCCTTCTTAATATGCTGAGACTTTTTTAAGGGGATAATATGACCGTCAATCTGAACAACTTTCTCCATGGCATCAACGTCGAAACCGCGAAAAAAAAGTGATGTTCCATAATAAACTACAAATCTACTCGAGCTAAATGTATGAGACAGCAGATTTTTTTCTCGCGATTTCGATTCACTATGGAACCAACATCGAAATCTCGAAAAAAAAAACACCAGTTTTTCATACAAAACTACAGTACCAACTCGATTCAAATGTATGGGACAGCAGATTTTTTTCGCGATTTCGATGTTGGTACCATAGAGAAAGTTGTTTAGTTTGATGGTTTGATCATCCCCTGAAAAAAGTGTCAGCATATTAAGAGGACGCTGTATGTAATGTGACCACTATTTATTTTAGCATAAGAGAACATGCATATTGATAATGTTATTAAGTCGATTTTAGTGAAATCTAATAAAAGAAATAGATTTAATAACAAAACAATGTCTATATTAAAGTCTGCTAAAGTCTGTAATAAATAGTTGTCCTAGATATTTTTCTCTGTGTAGTGCAAACTAGTACAAAGCCGCGGGCCAGAGTTAGTACATTATAGTTACAAAACGTGTAGAGTTAGACAGACTGTCTATGTTTGACTGGGTAGTTACGTGTTTGAAACGGATTCAACTTTCTATTGCCAGCTGCTATTTAGGATTTTACGTACATACCTACATAGGTACAAAACAAACTCACTTTTCTACCGTTTTCCCTTTTAAAGTAGTCAGAAAACTGCAACTGACCAACCTAAAATTTTAATAAATGTCCAATTTCAGGCGTTTTTTAGTATTTGCTCATGACTATATTCCCCGAGGGGGTAGACAGAGATATTCTGAAACCTCAGAACATCCATGTTTCAGCAGTAGTACCGAAACTCTGTCCAGTGTGCCGGGGGGTGAGCCTGTCGCCACTTATAATGGACAACGGGTACAATACATGCCTCGAAATTGAAGCATGCAGGTTTCCTCACGATGTTTTCCTTCACCGAAAAGCCAGTGGTGTTAAAAGCTGCTGCTGGGGCTGCCGCGCTTCTGCAGTGCGTCTGGAATGTTTACGGACGCTCATGTCGATGGGTTTCCCACCACGCTCCGCAAACGGTGTGCCTCCACGCTGCAGAGGGTTCGCGCCAGCACCAACAGCATCCTGAACATGCTTCTGCAAATCGCATATTAATTCCTAAAAACTCATTGGTACGAGTCGGCCTGGACGGGGATCGAACCATCGCCTCCTGCATGGCAGGCAAGATTACTCGGCACTGGCCCACCACGGCTTTTTTCGGATAGAAATTTTGTCCGTTCTTCTTGTTTGAAATCATCACTCAAAAAACATATTATATCAATGAAAAACAATCTTCGTTCTACAAAAACTTCTACATCGTAGAGTAAAACTTCTTGGTCAATGGTCAAGACAGATCCTTTCTCTTAGGTACTCCTAATAGGTGCGTTTAAGATAGCTCCGTGATTTTGACAGGAAGTTTTAGAGATTTTATATAAGAGAAGTTTATTCCGAATGCGTAAATAGAGCTCATATACAAACGAAGTCTGGTGATATTTTCAATACTAACCAATTAAACTCAGTGAAATTTTTCAAAAACAATCTAGGTACAAATATCTATGCTTGTATCGTGTCCGATTTTCGTTAAAATGTACAGTTTCAATGCTAGGATTAATTTAAGATTTGTATGGATATCTTTGAGTCACTGTAACTTTAAAACTTTACATTTTAAGGAAAATCTGACACGATACAAGCATAGAGATTTGTTTCTAGAAAGTTTCTGCATAATTTAATTGATTTTAATCCGTTGGTATTGAAAATATCACTAAACTTCGTTTGTATGGAGCGCGCCAACAGTAATATACCCTAAAGAATATAGGGTACCTTACTACTAAGATATTTTTCTCCGTGCATTTTTTTTATGGTAAACAATAGCGTAAGTTTTCACGCCGAAAGATGTCATATTCCACGGCGATTGGTTGAACTATTGATTGAAAGTGAAACAAACTGTCTTTTGTTTACCTACATAATACCTATTAGTTATTTAGGTACTTAGTAGGTTTTTTAATATTAAAAATTGTGTTTTCTGTATGAAACATAATCATGGCGTTTTGTTTATCATCGTTTGTTTGGATCAAAGATATGTCTAGATTGCGCCACACGCTTCTACCGTATAAAAGAAAAGTGGCCAACTTTCTTAGGTTGGAGTCTGAAGTGCGTGATGCGTCATATAACTTATTTTTTCGACGCGTTCGTAGCTCCGACTGTCTATCTAGACATACAAGCATTTTTCTTCTTATCGTGTGGGCAGCAAGACCTGGTGTCAGAGTTTTTTCAGACCGCCTTACGACCTCAGACGTGGTTTTTATGTAACGACTACTGCCACAAGAGATAGTAGCCGAGACCAACGGCTTAACGTGCCATCCGAAGCACGGAAGCATCTTTCTTTTCAGACAATCAGGTGATTTGGCCTGCAATGTCCTAACCAACTGGGGAAAACGCACAAAGTGAAATGTCACTAAGTGTCCCACGTGGAAATCGAACCCACGACCTCCGTGTCAAGAACCTAAACCATTAGACCACGGAGGCAGATAAGAAGAAGCGTGCTGAAAGTAAAATATTGCTTTTTTGTTTACTCATTTTCTCCCAGGCCACCAAACCCATAAAACTATTTATAATAAAAATGAAAACAGCCAGAGTTGTGGAAAATGATACATTGCCTATAACTGTCGTTTTCAGGGTTCCGACCTTCTCAAAGTCTAAAAGGGTAAGTGCGCTTATTTTTAAATTCGGTCGGCTGTCTGTCTGTCACAGATTTTAATGAGGCGTTATCCAAGACTAGTTAATCAAAAAATCTCTAGACTATACAGGGTGTTACATAATTAACCAAAAAAAATAAAATCCTTCATCGAAGCCATTTACTAAAAAATCCCAACTCTAGTGATCAGCTGATAAGGTCATTCAATCTGAAGTTGACCTCTGAAACATAGACTTTTTTTTTTCAGAAGGGTAATGTTTGTACGTCATTTGTACCTAAATTTCAGTAAGAGCCGAAGATACTTTTTTGCCGAAAAAAGAAATTGTAAGAAGCTTAAATTATCTAACATGAAGACAAATATGAATATTTTTTTGAAATTATTCTTTATTGTTTATTTTTGTAACAATAATTTAACATTTTTGAAAATCTGTTATTTATTGTTTTTTAGGGCTTAATATTCAAGTTAGTTTAGTATTAAAGATAACTTCGAGAATAATTATCTTTTAAGTTAAGCACTTACAAGATAGGGGTTAGTAGTGGAGACAACGCAGTGACTTTACGACATATCTGCTGCCGTTTAGTCTTTGAACTACCAGGCAGCCAGAATTTTGGCGCCATTTCCTAAAAATAATTATGCGGGTTCCACACGTGTAATTTTTTAAATTAAAAATTTTGCGTACGTTGCCGTGCGTCTTCATAGAATACAGTGGCCGGCAAACAATGGATGAGCAAAATTAAAATAAACATCCATTTTACAGCTGAGATCCCCATGATCTTCGAATCGGCTGACCTGATCTTCATGAAAATCATCACTGTTAAACTAGCTTTCTAATAAAACCGATAAAAAACGCCGTCGCCGCGATAGCGCCCAAATGTCCTGTACCATATGGCCGGTTAGTTACACCCTGGCGATAAGAACGGGTTCGATTCTTACGCTACACAATTTCAAGAGAAAAAGATAAAAAGTTTATCTGGTTTGTAGATAAAGTCTTCTTCTTATCGTGTGGGCAGCAAGCCCTGATGTCAGAGTTTTTCAGACCGCCTTACGGCGTCTGACGTGGATTTTATGACTACCACCAGAGAAAATGGCCCGTACCAACGGCTTAATGTGCCATCCGAAGTACGGATTCGTCTTTATTTTCAGACAATCAAGTGATTCAACCTGCAATGCCCTAACCAACTGGGGAAAAACGCACAAAGTAACATATCACTAGGTGTCCCCCGTGGAAATCGGACCCACGACCTCCGTGTCAAGAGCCCAATGCTCTTAACCATTAGACCACGGAGGCAGTTGTAGATAAAGTGAAACTACGTTAGTAGTGTGTAAACTACTAGTACTAGGAGACTAGAGGAGAGGAGAGATACAGGGATTTCAAGCTTCATATTTGTTTGTGACGGGACCCTAATTGTAAGACAAAGATAGGTGATCATTTCTCTATGTGACATTGATGCACAACATTTTTTGAAAATGTTGTTTTTAATTCTCGTTCCAAAAAATCGGCACATTATGACTGCAAGATTATCACTAAGTATCTATTAATTATTCGTAAAAGTCTTGCAAGTACCTACGTAAAAAGACAATAATCAGTTATTATTTTTTAACCATTATTAACCATATCAGTGCGAGCTAGCTGCCGGTGCGGCTGTTTTGGATGCCAGCACTAGCAGAATCCTACAAGCCCCCCGTCAGCGGCCGCCATTTTTGGTGCCGGCCGTGGCAGCCGTTGTTTAAAATCTTGGCTGCCGGCAGTATTACCTATCGCTTGTTCCCAATGGCGTTATTTTTGGTTGCCAGCGCTCCAACAGCGGAGGCACTCCCTATTTTTTAATATTTCTTTCAACAAATACCTACCTACCTATTATCAATAATGGGTAACATAAAAAAGGACTGCAGAAAAATAAAACTAATGCACTTAATTGGAAATCTATGATGTAGGTATTTACCGACTGATTTGCCGAATATGTGAATAATGTGCAAATAATGTAATGAAAAAAAAATAAGACGGCGCCTGCGACGACACAGGGTGAAATGGTTGCCAACCCCGGGACTACGATGGTAGTTCCTTTCGCGCGCAAACAGCGGGCGACTTCCTACGCTCTTATTGGCTGATTGATGACCAATATGGCTACCGCTACCGATATACCTACCTTTAGATATCGCCGCGCCGCCTTGTCGGGGTTTCTTTGAAATTTGCACTCAGTGTTGCCGGATTGGGGATTTTTCCACAATTTTGGGGAATAATTCCGTTCTATGAATAGAATCACTGGGAAAAATTTAATCACAATGGGTAAATTTAGGGACATTATTTGGACAAATACAATACAATACAACAATTCTTTACGTAATACCAGTTACCAAGTTAGTGTCGTACTGATCCGGAGAGTGTCATAGGGTATATCACGTGTAGATAAATCTTTAGGTAGCTGTCATTTTGTGTAATATTAAATTCGGGTTTGAATTTTTTCTTTTACCTATTTATTTGTGTATTTCCGTTAAATAAACCTTAGGGAACAAAACGTATCATCCTAGAGGAAAAAAATGAGGAAATGTAAGAAATAGTATTTGGCAACCCTGGTTGCACTTTCATATCAATCATTCGATCATTAATCTTTCGCTTGATTGTTTTGTTTTGATTTGATTGATGCTTTGTCGTAATTTGAGAAAATGGCTCAGTAGGTATTCTAACATGGAATATTACGATATGATACTGTGTAGGCCATGAGGATAGTAATTTAAATCGTGCCCGCGAACTGTATCGTCAACGGTTTATCGATGGCAGGCCACCTGCTGAACAGCGACGGTTACCATCATACCAATGCTTCCTGGATACGGCAAGACGCTTGCATTCTACCGGATCATTTCATCGATCCAGTGGCAGTGGACGCCCGAGCACTGTCGAACCCGGGCAGGTCGAGGAGGTGTTAGAGCAAGTAAGGCGTAGGCAGTTTGAATAAAACTCTAACACCAGGGCTTGCTGCCCACACGATAAGAAGAAGAAAAGTTGGTTGTGTAAAATGTGAAGTTGTGTGTTTCGCCCGAAGAGACAGTTTGAGTCCCGGAAATCACGTGTTCTCCACGAAAAAGAATAAGTGGTGAGTAGATTGATGCTAGAATGTTACCTATTTGATTGAGTTGTGATATTTTAAACATTAAATTATGGCAGATACCTACATACTCTGCCTAAAACTTCACCATTTCTCACGTAAACAATAGATCAGTTAAGTTCAAAGTTAAATAGCTAATTTAGTTTAATACAAACTATTTAGTTAAGAAACATTTTAGTCAGCTCCTGGTACTAGCCTGGTAGTACCAGGAGATAGGAAAAGGAGGTAACATTTTTAGTAGGCGGTAGCGGGTAATTACTCCTGGTAAGGTTAATGAACTTAAAATAGTGCTGCGCTTCTACGATGCCGATTAATTTTTTTTAGTATCGATAGTTAATTTTTCGATAAATAATTATCTTGCACTACGGTTGTCATACATTGTCAATAGACTCTTTACAAGGGACCCTTCAACACCTTTTTTTCTTTAGGGGTATTTTTGTAACACCCTGTATAAAGACGAAAAAAAGAAGATCACAGAAGCAGGACCATGAAACCTTTTCAGACCGTGATCATTTTATAAAAATTCTAGACACTTATGTCAGTGTTTGATGACAGAATGATTTTAAAGACGAACCACATGTGCACACCACTGCTTCTTTAGGTCTTTCAACATCGCCATTTTGTTGTTTGATACAATATTCGTATTTCTTTAAAGTGTGTACTATAAAGAACCCTTTTTACCTTCTTTTCGTACCTATTTGGAATGGAGTATAGATGACAATATTAAAATTACTGATAAACCTGTCACATTGTTTTTTAATTATTTATAATTATTGGACTTTTTGCTTGTGCGTTAGCACTGCATTTCCGACAATGGCAAGCAGTTTGTGGGAGTATCTATCCCAATCTCAAGATTGTTTTTGATCAAGAACAAGAAGAGATTGTGGATTGCGGAGCCTCGTAGCAGACAAAAACGCGACGCGCTGTCATATTGATAGTAAAAATTGTTGTTTGTCTATGGTTTGCAATGCATCAATTTTTTTTCAAATGTCTTTAACGGCTCTGGATACTAGTCCTTTTGAGCCATTCGTTATTGTTTTTCTTTGTATTCTTTATTTTGATGATGACGATGAATCTGTGATAGATGACGATGAATCTGTGGTCGATTTCGTAAGCTCGCGCGTTGCCGCCAAAATGACCATGTACTCGTACGAGTTAACTTGAACCAAAACGTATGTTCTGTTATCGTATTTATTAGAGATTCCTATTACGTCGGTCGCTTTACGCAACTGTTTGGTACACAATCCGCACGAAATTATGTCACAAATATCACTAAAACCAATTTTTTACAAATTTCAAATACGACGAAACACAACAAGAGCAACGGCGCCAAGCAAACTCGCATTGCATCAAGTCTGACAGGTGGTGTTGCCAATGGATAAATTGTTTACTACATATAAATTTGCCATAGCAGCGAAAATGTTAGTTTGTTATACCTAAAATGAACATATCAAAACGTCTTTCACATTATAACTTCAGGATCATAACCAAAAATTGCTCCATAAAAAGAAAAACCTATGCTTGATTAAAAAAATAAAATCACCTGCCTTCTCTTTCTAACTCTGTGCTAGATTTTTCCCGAATTTGCCGCTCCTAGTAATTTTTAACTATCGCGTCAACGCCATCTATCGCGGTTTGTTGGAACTACGTTTTACTAGCTGTCAGAAAACTCCTCATTAATCAGGCCCGACTTGGCATACATTGCTTGCTTTGATCTCTCTATTAGCTCTAACTGCTAGCAATGCCAAATCGGACCTGATTAATTGGGTAGTGTAATCGCACCTTAACTACTCGTAACTAATACGTATATTTACCAATATAAGCTGACCGCGCGACGTTATACGTTGTTCAACCTACGCGTGGTCCAGCTTATGTTGGTTTTGTATAGCTTGATGTGTCGCCGTGTGTACATTTACGCATTCAACCGTTTAACCAATCGCCTTGTTAGGTATGCTACCTAGTCTTCGATATCCGCAAAAACGAATCAATTACTAACAATCAACAAATACACGCTTTCTTAAAACATCATCATCAACACGGCACCAAAATAGCACAGTTGCTACTGGCGACGATGCGATGACGTCGCGCCAAAACAAATTCAGTTTTATTTTTGTTTAGAATGACGTTTGTTTTGAAAGCTGGCGAGCTGACAGGAGCTTGCTGGCTGAATGGAATAGCGAGGGCCATGCGAGGGCGGTTTACCTACGTTGATGCTGTTAAAATTCGCGCCAAAATTTCAAATAAAGACTCTCGAATTTCTTCAAGAAAGTTCTTCACTGTATTTAATAAAATTATAGATACGATATGAGCCATTTTGATCTATTTTCTACTTTGACAATTTATATGTGGACTGGTTACGCGTGTAATACTACTAACAAACATTTCTGCCACTTTTTGCGGGGGGCGAGGTAACATGAAATCCGCAATCCGATTTTATTCCCCATAACTTTAGATTCTAATTTTGAATGTTAAAAATCATAAAAAGTTGTCTCGTGTGAACCCCAAACGTTCTAAGTTCGAAGTTATTATTTCGCAAATATAGGCTGTCTCGGTTAGAGATAAGGTTTAAAATTGAATGTAAATGCACAAGATCAATTGTGCTTATACCGTGGCAGAGGGGAAATGCTACCGCAAGGCTAGTCCTGATAATAATTCGTCAAAGAAGGTAGGTCATAATATACAAGGATCGCTACTCATCCTACTTCTGAATTACTAATTGTTATAAAAGCAGGAGCCCGATTGCGCTAAGTTAAAACATCGAAGTTCTATTCTAATCCAATTTCAGTTCTAATCACATTGCAATCCATCAATCAAAGATTTTCTAGAATGATTTGGTTGTTTGTTGTAACTGCGTGATAGATGCATAATGCTGACCAAGATATTTCTTTAAGAAAAAAAGTGGTTAAGTGCGAGTCGAGATACTCGCGCACCGAGGGTTCTGTACCACAACACATCAAAATAATAACTTTTCAGAATATCCGCATTTCCTACCTATACCTGCAGTGGTTGAATTTGATCAGGTAGGTATACTTTTTAAATAATATTACTACCGAAAATAGTATTGGGAAAATAAATCAATACCTAGGTACCTTATACACTAGGTACCTTGCAATATTTTTAAATAAATTATTAGTAGGTAGGTATAAAAACAAGGAAACCCGGATTTAAAAAAACAATCTGCGAATAGATCCGACAATTATATCTAGGAAAGCCTTCATCAAAGACTATTCTAATAAGCTGATAACCATCTAGTTTATCGACAAGAATCATGAAAACAATGTCGCCTTCGCCAGTTTTTTTTTAAATTTCTTTCTCCTGACTATACTCTGTCCAATTGCTCATTATAAAAAAAAAAAAAAAATAAGTCCTCTTCTAACACTTTAATGCCATATACAGAATGAAATTGATATCATTAGCATCCTTGTAAACTAAGAGTCTACCTATCAAACTGAACAACTTTAACTATGGGAGCAAATCAATCAGAGCAAAAAAGAAATCAGCTGTTGCTTACATTTGAGTCGAGTAGTCATTTTGCAGTTTAGTATGGAACAGCTGATTTTTTTTTTGCCCAAATCCGTTTGCTCTTATAGTAAAAGTTGTTCAGTTTGATGGGCAGACTCTTAGCTTAAAAGGATGCTAATGATATCAATTTCTTATTATAGTATTACTTATTCTGTTCTAATGCTTAAAACGATATTAAATCGATATGACATAGAACGATATAGAGAATATGGCTTCAGACTATAACAGCAAAACATTTTTTCTTTTTCATTTTAGGTATCTAGTACCTACTCGTACCAACTAGAGAAACACACTGTCTGAACTTTAGTGCGATCGACTCAAGGATGAAAATTGCTTGATTTGCGCATTTTATACGTGAGACGGATGAACACAATCGCCAATCCAGTACTAATTGCGTTACATCCACATGCAAGCCTAATTGTCGGCAAGAAAAATAAAGGTGATAAAAAATCTGCACGAGGCAGTCCATGCTTCGTCACTTGCATTGAAATTATTATTTATACACAGTTTCAAAATGAAAAATTGTTGCCCATTAATTTCTTGCTAATTTACATTTTTTATCTGTCCTTTTTTTTTTTTTTTTGAATGACGTATACAGCGTTGCTCAGGGAGCATTTACTGCTTTTTACTGCGGACTATTGGAGGGACCAGAAGGGTCACCGAGCCAATTGAATGAACTTAAGGGCCTATGTCGAAAAATAATTGAAGCGAAATGGGCGTGTGATAGCTTATATTACTGCCTGATGCGAGAGAAAGAGATGGGGCGGCGCGCGCGCCTGAAACGACGCAAGCGTAAGACAAACTTTATTTAATTGTGATTGTACTATGTATGTAATTTCATTTCTGCTCTAATCAAACTTTATAAAATATCAATCTCTTTTTTTTAAATCAAGTCTCGTGTTTCTATTATTCACCGTTTAGCAGTTCCAAGCGTTTATCGATAAAGATGGAGGCTACTTCGGCTTATTTTTCTATCGAGAAAATGTCTCTTAATCGTGTTTTGGCTTTAATCAAAACTTCAATTATATGTTTAATTTACACATATCCGCAAATGATACTCAAGTAGGAGTATCATTTGCGGATATGTGTAAATTAAACATATAATTGAAGTTTTGATTAGAGTACTTCATGATAAACGATGCTTTGAAGAATCCTATTTTTGTCACATATCCTCTTAAGCAACCGACCTAGGGGTACCCCAGGGGGGTACGGGCCTCGGCATAGGACGTTGCTGGGGCTACGCGGCGGATTGGGTAGCTGGGATCGGTGAGAATTATCTGTCCTAAGATGTAAAAAGGTCACATATACAGGGTCCTTCTTTATATGCTGACACTTTTTTAAGTGAACAGTTCACTTATCAAAGAGGTAGGTACCTACCTATATTCAAGATATTGATAGAAGGCTGATGAAAGCTCGTCTAAAAAAGTGTAAGATTAAGAATGTCTTTTTCTTAATCTTACACTTTTTTAGACGAGCACTTTTTTCATCAGGCTATAAAAAATACAATACGACTGCAAAATTTTTCTATATAGGTTCCTTTTTAATATGCTGACACTTTTTAAGGGGATGATCAGACCGTCAAATTGAACAACTTTCTCTATGGCACCAACATCGAAATCGCGAAAAAAAATCTGTTGTTGCATACAAAACTGCAAACCAACTCAAGCCAAATGTATTTATTTGGACAGCTGATTTATTTTCGCGATTTCGATATTGAAGCTATAGAGAAAGTTGTTCAGTTTGATATCAACTCCACCCTGTATATGGTAGAAGCGCGAGGGTCAATGTAGATATATACTTACTTTATCTAAGCTATACCTATTATAATTATTTATCCTATAGAATGTGTTCACAGAACAAGTTTTCGTTTTGAGAACCAGTTACTGTTAATAAATGTTGTAGGAGTAAGTGGTTTTTCAATCCTACACAAAAAACTCGATTTTAGCCATAATACACAGATTTTGTAGTGTCGATAAAATAAATATTTAACCACCTATGCGTACCTACAGATAATTAATTCATTTTATTAACGATAAAACTCGGTTCACTGAAAGGCCTTTGTCGAAATGGAGAAAAAACGAAATCAAATGTACAAGACACGAGGCACATTCAGACAAGCAAAAATATTGTATTAGAATTACATAAGTACTTAATTAAATCAATTGGCAACGTTAAAATTATTCATATTAAAGGCGGGATTTGAACCCGCACTCTTCGAAACCGGGGAATTGCGTTATCCAATTTCGTCACCGAGCCCACTACCCAGAGAACGAAATTTCTGCACAACATGGCTGTAAAATGTTTAAAATCTATATATTTGAAGTTAATAGTTATTTGTTATACAAGAGTGCAAAGTTGCTTTTAACCGCGTGCTCAATTTTGATGACCGAACAAGGTGAAAAATCATTTGCACTCGAGTGCAACACGTAACTTTTCATCCCACCTCAGCGAGGAAATGACTAAATGAAAAAAAAAAACTATGATAAATTCGGCACCATGGAGAGAGAACTAAAAAATTGGGTTAGGTTTAATAATGTTTTGAATTCACAAACAGTGCACACGATGTTCTAAATTAATTTAACTTTATCCTCTAGTGAATAAAATCGGCTTTTGAACTAAGATATCGAGGAGCAAAAATACTCTTTCCGAGATGGATGAAAAGTAATTTATTTATCTGATTGATTGAATCTCAATCACCTATTGTTTAATTTCCAATCAAGTTTTTCTTTTTATATCCGATTTGTGATAGCTAAAGCAAACAAGTTAGAAAAGACCCAGGTCTTGACAGTTAAGTACCTAGCGTGAGAAACCCTTTCTGCAGCAGACAGGAAACTAGCAAGCGACAATGATTTATAATTAGCTTTAATTGCTGTCAATTATCTTGAAACAACAGGAATGGATCGCTCGAAGTACCTGGGCTAGGCAGTAGCCTAGAATCTGTATGTACAGCGATGACCAAATTAAAAATGGATCATTCTAATTGAATTTGAAGCTGATTCGTGCCTATTGAATTTAATCAAGTATTTTATGGTTTCGGCATCGGCATATTAGGTCATAGGCACGTCTCTTGAAATTAACTTTTTTTTTTTTGCGCATGGTAAATGTTACCAACAAAGAAAGGATCTAAATGGGTATCACACAACCGAATTTGGTTCTTTCCCTGTCGTTCTTGATGTGTTCTTCTCGAGTACATAATATACTCCATGCCAAATAGCAACGAAATTATAACACTTTACTCTAACTTATTCTTTAGCTTTAGTGACTCAGATTCAGATCAGATTCATTCATTTGTCAAAATGTAGTGCATTACAGTTGGTGTTAATATTATTTAAAAGTTCTGATTATTATTTAAACGACTGATGACGTCTAAAATTTGTGCGATATTATTACTTTCTGATAAATAAATTATATTTGCTAAACAGAATTGGAAGCTAAACAGGAATCGGAAAATCTTTTCGCCCTTATTCGGAATTTAGTATTATAGGTACTTGGACTTTGTATTTACATTGGTAGGTACTAGCATAGAGTACTTGTCTTTACTCTATGGTAGATACAGTATCAGATTTATAAGTTCCCTCGATGTATCTGCGTAGTTGAATTTTTTTAATAACGTGCGAAATTATATTGACCAATCAGGATGTGTCACCTTCAATGCTTTGCCACGATTGGTTGATTGTTTTCGCGCCCTTTTCGCTGCTATCCGACTTTGCACCCTTTGATCACTAAGGTCGAGATTCAGAGACGATTATTAAGTCATAGTTCGAACTCCCGTATGTCAAAATGCATACATTTTCGCCACGCTTAGCTCGAGCTAAGACTAATAAAATCGTCTCTGAATCTCGGCCTAAATGACTTCGGGTTTTGTCGGGGGACTCTGCGCAAACGAAGATTGATGAGGTTAATTATTTTCCTGGTCGTACAGTACTAGGTCTACCTAGACCTAGTCAAGTTTTGTCGAACCGACCCCTACCGAAAATGCACGTTGCAGCTGAGGGTTGTAATGTAATTCGGTATGTCAAGTTTTTTTTGGGTCTTTACGGATAAAAGAAGAAAGAATTTTTAATTCGATCCATCGAGTTTATCAATATAAATTTAATTTTTAAATTACTCTGATCTGTAATCTCTAAATGCAAAAATTGAGGAGAGAAAATAATTCGAATTCCATGGAGAAAAACTACTTACTGCTTTATTTAAAAAAATATACCTGCCTTCTCTTTCTAACTATATGCTGGAACAGAAACGGCAACATCAAATATCAAATTCACAAGTGAATGTATTTTTTTTTTCATAATGGCCAGTTATTTTAAGTCGATTTTATGTTTACCAAGGAGTTCACAGGTTTTCCAGTGACGTCATTGGACGGACCGAAAAACGACATTATTTCATTATAAATATCTGTATTTCTTTCATTTTTAAATCTCTGACATAGAAAATATTATTATTGAGACAATTATCTCGAAATTGTTTTCGATTCAGACCTCCAAAAAGAATTGTAGATACCTAATGAATTTTTATAAGAGATAGAAGATCATACGGGTTAAGGTGCTTCAAGCCTTCAAACAACTCTATTACCTATGTAGGTAATCTGCGCCTTCGGTTTGACCCAGCCAATCTTTTTCGATGTCTCCATTATTAATAACCAAGTTATCGTCAACTTTACTAACTATGTAGGAAACATTATCTACGGGCTATGTTGTAAGTGGCAACTACGGTAGTAAATAAACATTTCAATTAGCATTATGTTTATGTGCCTCACTAAAACTAATGCCTGTAAAGACCATTACGTTAACTTGCTATGCAAACTTTACAATATAATATGTTTTGACATGAATCGTCACTTTACATGTACCTATCCATTTCATCATGAAAAAAAAAACTGTCTAACTTAGTGCCCGCCTGATAATTTTCCCGCCATCTACATCTTTCAAATGCTCATGATTAATTTTCAGATTTTACATGACTCTAGTTTTTGAAACATCTGTGGGGTGGGGTAGCAGTTTTTTTGTGCTTATTGAAACATTTCGTTAAACAAAGTTTCAATATTTTTTTTTTAATTTTTTTTTTTTTTTATTGGGGCTTTAAACCCTGATGTTATGCTAGCCCAATATTATTTATATAAGCTTTCATTTGATACGCCACACGATATTGTAGAATTTTTTATCTGTTTTTGCCCCTCAATATTAAACATTAAGCTTTTTTGACTTTATTTATGTCATTGGACCGTTGATTGCTATGCTGCTTGAGACAGACGGACGGACAGATACCGAGGTGATGCCATAAGTGTTCCGTTTTGCAAATTTTGGTCCGGAACACTAAAAATCGTAGAGGGAGAAGTGATAGAGGTCGGAATGTGTTTTGTCCTATTCACTCAATAAGAAATGTATTAGCATATTCGCTCTAGTTAAAAAAGGAGATCACTACCTTATTGCTGTCCTTATCGACGTAACCACGTTTTTTTGAACTACGGCTACCTGACCTGATTCTAAAATGTCACTTCATAATTATATAAACTGTATAGGATAGTCATAAGACTATTATATCGCTGTCTCATACCCACGCGGTTACACCGACATTCTGTCTACCAGCGTAAGCGAAAAAAAAAAGATTCTTAGCACACCATCGAGCAACAGTAGAATATGGAGGAGCATGAACCCCTAATGTTCCTTGCAAGTCTTGATTTACCTGCTCCGTAGTAAAATTGTTGAAGCAGAGATATTTAATTACCGCGCGAATTTCAATTTTCTCAATTTTCCAGAACAAGTTCGGAAACGTAGAAAACAAATAAATAAATTTTTTTTAAAGAAAATGTTTTTTTTAATTTATTTTTAGCGAATGTCTAGGCTTTGCCTGCCAGTGTCTTTGAATAATCATGAGCCAATATCAATTTTTTTTCTTACCAAGGAGTATTCTATTTCATTCTCAGTTTTTATTGAACCCCCCTAGTAGTAGGTAGCTATAGGTACTCCATTCAAAATAGCAACGTTTAAGGCCATTTTGCATTACAGAAACAGTGATATGAAATATTTCCTCTCATTTATTCTTAGAACGGTTTTAGTAACGTCTATGATATGTCGGATAGTATATGTATCCAATAAATTAATTACATTTGGTAATCAGAATTAGCCAGAAAGCTAAATAAGGATCGGAAAATCTCGTCGTTCTTATTTGGAATGAAGTATAGATGAACACGTGAAAGCCCTCATTGTTCTATATCAATTACATAATAAATAAGATTTAAAGCAGTTTAATTTGCATTAGGTTCCTATAAAAAACTTTTAGGTAAGGTAAGTTGGTGTAGGTACAGTCAACATCAAAAGTCAATTAACTATAGCAAAATTTTAAATGAAATGAAATTAATCTTATAAACCTAATTATCGATTTTTTACTATGTTATAGATCATGAAAGAGAGTTAAATAATCGTCAGCTTAAGCTAACAATAAAAAAGTACCAAGTAGCACGAATGTAAAATCAGATACAATATTGAAAGCTACTTTTGATGTTGACTGTACCTTACAAGCAAAAGAAATATACTTCGAGGTAAAATCGCTTAAAAAACAAAAGTTTTGGCGCAATTTATATTTTTTATTTTTTAACGCACAGATTAAAGCTACGGACCTAGAGAGTCCTTCAATCAAGAATCGAGAATTCGAGATTCAAAATGAAATCAAATTTGAAGTCGCGCTAATTTTTGATGAGATTTTACTTTTTAACAATACCTACAAGGTAGGTACTTAGGTACTATCTACATAGCTGTACTTTAGGTAGATATACCTACCTATTGACCAATGTAATAATGACTTTGTTGGTTTGGCTGTGGAAACCGCAGGCTTAGCTCAATTAATTTAATGAATCCTGTTATCGTCGCAATAGGTTTTTTTTTGTGTTTTAAGAGATTAGAGTGATATTTACGATGTTTAATTTCACATTTTATGTTAGTTTCTATGCTAAAGGTAGGTTATATTTTATTGTATAATTTATTACCTAGGTAAATAAAAGGTTACTCACCTGAAGGGAATGTGTGGAAAAGTAAAAGAGAAAACACTATGAATCCTGTCAACATTTTTCCAACAGTACAATTTCGTACACACTAAACATAGACTTAAAATTCAGAATCGTTTGCATCGTGTATTTAAAAAAAAACTAGTTTTAACATACGACCACTACACAAGGTTATTTTCGCACAGAATAAAAAAAACGGCAGATTTTGCACGTCAAAAATAACAGTTTTAATTCGGAATTAAATATCTGTTGTTTCGTTTAAACCGCATTGAACATTTTTGCGCGTACGCGACACGTCTGCGCGCTTTGGCGCGGCGAAGCGGACTTGAAATCTTGTTTGGTTTGGTATTGCCATTAGCAACCGGTATATTGTGACGGTTGTTGCGACGCGGCATTTTAGTTTGCGTATAGTTTTAATATCCACTTTCAAGTGACCTCACATTCAAACTCGTTAGCGTTTGTAGTTACTTATCATCTTATAAGAAACTGATTAGAGTTTTGTTAGATGGTCGCCACAGCTATTTTTTTTTTTTTTTTTTATCACAATAGCTAATTGGGCTTTCTACTAGGTAGGTAACGGCGACACATCAAGCTATACAAAACCAACATAATTAAGCTAGCCGCACGTAGATTGCAAATCGTATAACGTCGCGCGGCCAGCTTATTTAGGCTTTGTATAGCTTGATGTGTCGCCGTGTGTACGTCAGTAACCTACTCTATTCTCTTTTCTATGCTCCTACTCCTACCCGACACAGTGAGTTACCGATGAAGAAAAACATGAGGAACCCTTGGATAAATTATACCTATGTCAAGAACAAGATACTCAAGATTGACAGTCGACGATACAAAGCGTCGAAAAAATTGCAGCCAGTACTGGCCTCTAATCTAAAACCCTATCATATACATTGAACAATGTATACCTATCTAATTATAGCCGGCAAACAATGGTTGTGGTGGGTGAAGGGTATAGATGTAAGGCCGGTTTAAAACCAATTAATCCAATCCGTTTAAAACGAAAAAAATTGTTTAAAAACCGAAATAAACCATTTTATTTCGGTTAAAAACCGTTGGTGTTGGTGAGGTTGGTTTCTTAATTACCTATAACATCATTATTTTTTATTTTACCGATAGGGATATGATATAGATGTGAAACAACCGATTTAAAACTTTTTAAATCAAATGTTGCTGTTTTAAACTCCAAATAAATCTTTTTATTTGTTTCGGTCGATTTAAAACTGGTTTAAATCTAAACTCACACTTTCGCACTCTCATTGATGAATCGACGCAACGTTGCCAGCTCGCCTACCCTACACACACATGCACATACATAAACTGCCGCGTGTAATAAATTTTCGTGTATTAGGTAGGTACTTTCTATAAACTAATTCAAACGAAACATGACGTCAGGTGACCAAAAATCGCCCACAATGAAGTGTAGAACACAGTTCGTTTATTTTTGTAGGCGAGTTTAAAACCGGTTTAAAACGGTTTGTTTGTGGTTTAAATCGGCAAAGTTTGGTTTAAAACGTTTTAAACCGGTTTTTTTACATCTATAGTGAAGGGTGATCCTAAGGGATGATCAGCTGGTCGGCTGACTAAAGCCGAGATTCAGAGACGATTTTTTAAGTCTTAGCTCGAGCTAAGCAGGGTGAAAATAAACTTTTAAGAACTTTTTATCTAGCCCTTCTAGTATGGTTTCTCTACTTGCGCGCGACTCGGCTTTTTCCCATACTGCAAATATGCCAAGCGCGGCTTTCGCTCTCGGAAAAGCGCGGGAACAGGTTATTTTCTATGCAGCGAAGGCGCGAAAAATCATACTAAACGTGCTGGTCGCGAAAAGCGCGTCGTTCGCTCTCTGAAAAGTGCGGGAATATTGGGAATGGGTAATTTTATAAATTACAGCAAAGGCGTGTCGCGCGCGATTAGATACTAGGCTGGTGAGCTCAACCTTTTAGTTTTGTGTGTGTATCCGATTACGATCTTTTAGTTCCGTTTTTTTAGCATAGAAAATGTTCTAACTATATACAAGAATGAGAAATTTCCAAATAGCGTTATCTCTTTCTTTAAACCAAAATGTGAGTAAATAAGTTCCATAAAAGTTTCATTTGACAGCTACTATTCAACGTCATAAAGTTTGTTGTTGCGTGGCAATGGTAAAGTTGTCGCCGCGAAGTTTATAAAAGTTTATTTTTATTATTTTCTAAGTAATATGTTAAATATTAATAGTGAAATATCCTTACTAGATCTGAAATTTTGCATTCCGTCCTATATTTATAATGTTATTTAAGTGTATTCAAAGTTTATCTTAAGTATCAAAAATGTTTATTAATAAAACTATTCTTCACGTTTTTGGAGGATGTTGTGCGAGTGCTTTCCTCATGGAAATTCTTATGGCAAGAGTTCCATACTCCGCAAACCTAATTACCTTTCTACAGTTCTTCTTCATTTCCCTCCAAGGTTTTATTTTCACTTCAAAATTCGGTACGGTAAGTTGTTTGTAGTTTTGTCCTACGAAGTTTCGAAAACACAAAAAAAAGTAAACAGAAGATCTACAACACACATTTAGTTATTATGATTTACGATTTTCAGATGAAAAGTCGTAGTAAGTGGTGGCAGTAGCGATTAACCTTGCCTGCCGCGCTGTGCAGGAGGCGATGA
Source organism: Agonopterix alstromeriana (assembly GCA_963924505.1). Lineage (NCBI taxonomy): Eukaryota > Metazoa > Arthropoda > Insecta > Lepidoptera > Depressariidae > Agonopterix > Agonopterix alstromeriana. Next base: position 2,835,027 of record OZ004665.1, on the reverse strand, counting down.
TCCAGGCCGACTCGTACCAATGAGTTTTTCGGAATTTATGTACGATTTGTAACATCACTGGCTTTTCGGTGAAGGAAAACATTGTGAGGAAACCTGCATGCTTCAATTTCGAGGCATGTATTGTACCCACTGTCCATTTGGATTCGACAGAGTTTCGGTACTAGTGAAACGTGGTTGTTCTGAGGTTTCAGAATATAGTCATGAGCATATGTATGTATGTAAGTCGTATTTTATGAATAAACTAGAGTTAACCCACGACTTTGTCTGCACAATTTATATATAAGATTTTAAGTCAAATCATAAGCTATCAAATAAAAAAGTTTCGTCTAAATCGGTTTAGCAGTTTTCACATGATGCTCGCACAAACCAACAAACAGATAAACAAAAATTCTAAAAAAAGGTTGATTTGGAGTCACGGACACTGAAAAACCATTTCGTCATCTTTTTTTGTAAATATCTTCAACGTAAAGACACAATTCTGTTACAGTCTTATTAATAGTAAAGATTTTCATTTTCTACATAACAGCTGAACGTAACATATGAATAATTTTCAGATAAAACCGAAAGTGCCTTTAGGCCAGTACGCTCTGCTCGTGGCTTTATTTTTTTTAACAAGTGTGGCCAATAACTATGTTTACGCTTTGCATGTTCCTTCTACACTGCACATGATTATAAGGTAATTTAAGACTATATTGTTCGAAAACATAAATTCTAACATGTCAATTGTGGTGTCAGCCTAGGCTACAGGTAACCGCCGAGGTAACCAGAGGACAATAGAGGGGGGGAGGTAAAAAGTTGGTGGGAGGCAGGGAGTGTCCATACTGTATGTAGTACTAGATACACTTTCTTATACTGTGCCTATGTATTGGTTGACGTTTAGGGTGAATTAGCACTGTAAGTAGTGCCTAATATTAGTGATTGATAACATTTTCCAGATCCGCCTCATCCCCAGCCAGTATGCTAGTTTCCTGGTACACCAAGAGACAAGCACCAAAATTTACTAAATGCGTCGGCTCTGTCCTTATTTCCATTGGGGTAGCCCTAGCAATGTATGGAGGTGCAACAATAGTGGAACAGAATAAGGGAGAATTATTTTACTGGTGTATCGGAGTTTTTATATTGGTGTCTACGTTATTTGTTGGTGCTTTCACTGGATTGCAGCAGGAGCTTTTGTATGGGAAGTTTGGGAAGAATCCCGATGAGGTATAATTTTGATTCTTATAGTGTCTACACAACGAGCCTGCTGACACAGCCCAAAGATACAAACTACATGGAAACGGGTGCGGGATCGGTGTGTAGGCACCTTTGACTAATTATTATATGGACTGGTTACGCGTGTAATTCTACTAACAAACATTTCTGCCACTTTTTGCGGGGGGCGAGGTAACATGAAATCCGCAACTTCGGATTTTATTCCCCATAACTTTAGATTCTAATTTTGAATGTTAAAAATCATGAAAAGTAGTCTCGTGTGAACCCCAAATTTTCTAAGTTCGAAGTTATTATTTCGCAATTATAGGCAGTCTCGTTTAGTGATAAGGTGTAAAATTTAATGTAAATGCACAAGATCAATTGTGCTTATACCGTGGCAGAGGGGAAATGCTACCGCAAGGCTAGTCCTTATAATAATTAGTCAAAGTCAACCTTTAGAAGATTAAGAATTGTCACCTATAAAAAACCACCTGTGGTTGTAGTTTGATCATACCCTTAAAAAACCGTTAGCATTTAATTAAGAATTACCTATACAACCTTAGACAATAAACTGGGGACCTGCCTTGCGGTAGCATTTCCCATCTGCAGTGGCAGAGCTCTGCCACGTTACAAGATCAAATAATCATGTGCATTTACATACAATTTTATACCTTATTAGTTATTGCTAAACGAGACAGCCTATAATTGCGGAACAATAATTTCTAACTTATCACGTTTGGGGTTCACACGCGACTGTTTTTCAAGATTTTTAACAATCAAAGTTGCGGATTTCCTCCGCCGCAAAAGTGGCAGAGATTGTTAGTAGAATTACACGCGTTACTTGTCCATAATATAAATAGTCTAAGTAATACTACCAATGGAAAGTCAAATAATTTTTTTTTTCAGATGCTGTTTTATACCCATGCAATGCCACTACCTTTATTTATGGGAATCTATCCACAGCTCCGCGACACATCATTAAGCCTTCCATTAGACGTGTGGTTTATCATCGCGATAAACATTATTTCCCAATTTTACTGCACACATTCCGTCCACGAACTGGCAACGAAAGAAACTTCTGAGACTGTTACTTTTATTCTAACTCTAAGAAAGTTTGTTTCTTTAATGTTTTCGTCCGTAGTTTTTAAGAATAATCTGACATTTTTACATGTTATTGGAACAGTATTTGTTGCAGTAGGGACGTATGTGTACTTTGACTTCTTTGTAAGTAGAAAGCAGAGACCTGTTAGTTTAAAGCAGGATTAAGTTATTTATATTTGTTATACAACGTGTTAATGAATTAACGCAAAACTAGAAAGTAGTTTGTTTGGAATCGAGAGCAGAATCGAATTATCATGGTTTCAACATAGGTAATTTAAAAAAAAAAAAATATATTTTGTTTGAAAAATTTAAAATTTATTGAACTCGATCTCAATCCACCGCTTGGGCACTCCTAGTTACCACCAAAACAAGATTCTTAAAATGTACACATGATCACGTTAGCGCTTTCATTCATGGCTGAAATGATAACAAATAGTTTTTGCCTCAAAACTTAAAATGCGAATAACTTGATATTTTAACAATCAAAATAATGAAATTATTGTTTCAATCGAATTATTTTGTCATAAATCAGTTGGGGTGTATGAGGTTTTGCGCTTATTCATTAACACGTTGTATAATGTAAAGACTGAAAAACCAGCAAGTGGGATTGTTGGTAAAATCAATCAATTTTCAATACTAATAGATATTGTCCTGAACCAGGTACGCAAGATGTTGTAAGACGGGTTACAGTGAAAGGTTGGGAATAATTTTAGAAGTAGCCTTGCTACGATCATGCTTAAACTCATTTAACTAGTTGTCAACAAATATCAAGGGATGGGGCTTTATCATGATGAAATACCAACCGAAGTCTATCCTTAACTTTGTTATCGACTAGGGCTACAAAAATTTTCCTGCGACACGCACTTTTCAAATTGCCGCCAAAGCGTTAAACCAAATGACAATCGAATAAAATTTTCAGCTGTAGTTTGCCAAAGAGTTGTTTATTAGAAACATTAGAAATTAAAATAAATGTTTCATTGACATTGTCGCTAACTGGTCCGTTCTAAAAACTTTTAGTATCTGCCCTTCTTAGTACTTCCTATTTCTATGGTAGTCGAAGGGTCAATTCACACCAGAAGAGCATCGAAGAGCATTTGACCACAGCGGCAATCGTATCACTAGTGAATAAAGGTTACATTTATTTGCGCTTCGCCGACGCTGCGGTGCCCGTGTCGCTCCAAATAAATTTGACCTTTATTCACTAGCCATAAGATTGCCGCTGCTGCGAGCAAATGCTCTTCTGCGCCCGCGGCATGGAGCCTCGATCAACGTTTTATCGCGCCTGCTAACTCGTTCGTTCGCGCGCAAAAAGAAAGGGAGCTAGGGCGCGATAGCGCTTTATCGCGCCATCATGCCGCAGTCTCACGTGTGAATCGAATCGACCCTAAGATGGTAGTTGGAAAACTCCCACTGAACAAGTAATCACGAGGTATTAAAATCAATACAGTTGCATCATAATTATGTAGATATAATCTGATGTCATAATGCTGAATTGTGTTATAACGTTCATTTAGACAATGTTAGGCAATAAATATTTTTATATTACTGATCTATTGAGGTGTTGTTAGGTGGTTACTGATATTTGGAAGTTATTGATTATATGTTATTTATTTTTATATAAATTTTCTTATGTTGTGCTTGTCATAGAAATCCAAAATCTATTGAGGTTGTGAATTTATCATTCTTGTTTTTCTGTTTCATATTATACAAAATCTATTTTTACATTAAAATTTGTTATGTACTGAAACTAAATAAAACTAATACAAAATTGCCAAAATTGGTTGTTTTCCTGGATCTTTTTTCTGTTTGTAATTTTTAATGAAACGGACAACTTTTTCCCAGAATTCGTATATTCAGGTCATTTAATAGTTAATCTTAAAAGTAATTAATCCTAAATAATTCTAATTTAATACGTACACGAGTAGCAGCTCACTAAATTTATACAACTGTAAGGGTACAATAACTTTATACAATATCTACGAAAAATTAGAATGTTTATCAAAGACAATAAAGCTATCTTTATCTCAAGCTAACTAACTTTGTCCGAGCAAACAGGGTAGTACGTAATCTAGGTACTTCACACATGCAATCCACATTCACACTACTATAAATAAAGTTCATATTTGTCCAATTGTACATGTTCTTGAATGTTGCTCCCTTTTCAATACCTGGAAAATAAGATAATGTTACTTCAAAACTGGATTGCATGAAATTATGTGTTTAAAACTTAAATCTTTTTTAGATAACGTCTATTGAGATTGATAAGGCTATCATAATTCGTAGATGACGTTTGCTATATTTAAACTATACAGGGTGTAAGGAAAAAAAACCTTTCAACCACATACTCTAACCATCAAACTGAACAACTTTTACTATAGGAGCAAACCGATCAGAACAAAAAAAATCTGCTGTCCCATATATTTGAGTCGTGTAGCCGCTGCAGTTTAGCATGGAACATTTTTTGTTTACTCTGATTGGTTTGCTCCCAAAGTAAAAGTTGTTCAGTTTGATGGGTAGAGTATGTGGTTTAAAGGTTCACCTGTATAGGGCCTTAATATTGTACTGACGGTTTTTAAGGGGATGATCAGACCATCAAACTGAACAACTTTCTTTGTGGAACTAAAACCGAAATCAAGAAAAGAAAAATCTGCTGTTCCATACAAAACTACAAATCTACACAAAAATATGTGAAAGCCGATAATTTTCGCAATTTTGATGTTAGTCCATAGAGAAAGCTTTTCAGTTTTAATGGTCTGATCACCCTCTTAAAATGGTCAGCGTATGAAGAAAGATCCTACACACGAGTATTTTATATTGTCAGGGGAGCCCATAAAGTATTTCTACTATATTCTATTGAATATCAGAGTCTTCCCTCCTTAATACCTACATAATAATTATAAAAATACTATACTATACAAGAATACACCTGGCTTATTCATAATAATATCATAAAAATTACATTATTAGCTGTGGTGGTCCAGTAGCGAGTAACCTTGCCTACCGTGTAGGAGGCGATGGTTCGATCCCCGTCCAGGCCGACTCGTACCAATGAGTTTTTTTGGAATTTATGTACGATTTGTAACAGCTCTGGCTTTTCGGTGAAGGAAGACATCGTGACGAAACCTACATGCTTCAATTTCGAGGCATGTATTGTACTCACTGTACATTACAGGTGGCGACGGGCTCACTCCCCGTCACACTGAAAAGTTTCAGTACTACTGAAATGTGATGTTCAGAATATCTCTGACTACCCCCTCGGGGAATATAGTCGTAAGCATATGCTATGCCATGCTAGAATTACATAATTACCTGGTCTTGCTGTCGGATCGGCTCCTGCGTTCGCGGGGAGACCTTGAGCGGCGAACTGATGGGGAGCGGCGACGAACCGACGGTGAACGACGTGGGGACCCCGACCTCCCCCGGGAGTAGGACCTGCGACGGGGGCTACGACTGCGAGACCTGCTAATCATCCATTAATTTACGTTAAGACTTAAATAAACAGGTCACAATTTCAGACTGGAAAGCTTTAATTTTGAAAAACAGACATCGCGAGAATCTACTTTTTAATAAATTGTAATTCAAATAATGTATTCTCAACCCCGTAGTATGTTTGGATCTCTAAGTTCTTAAATTTATTCAAGTCTTATTGTAAAAAGGACCACAGTTAATCAAATTACTTTTGTTCTACATTACAGTCAAACCCTAATAAGTACCTAAACGCCAACAAATATCTAGTGCTAAATACAGGTAAAGGTAAGGTAGTGCTAAGTATAGGATTCAAAAAGTACCGAGCCTTGGTGAGCCTGCGAAGGTTGACCGTTGGGGCTGCTGTGAGGCCGAAGGGACTTTAACTTGAAATTTTCAATGTTATCTTCCGTCGATCGGCTTTAATTGGAAGTTTTGAGAACAAATTGTGGTGACACGGGAGAGTTGATCGCCGGGTAGGTTGTATTTCTAGCACGGTGCCTCGGTGACGACGAGTGTGTGCAGTCGAAGCGTCAGGAATCAGGATTTGCAAAGGCGTTCAGGGAGGTAGGTGCCTACGTTGTGTGGCTCTCAAGTGCGTATTTAATGTCCAGGTGTTGGATTTGGTAGGACTAGGTGATGGCTGTCAAGAGGGTAGTTAAGGGGACGCAGTTGGTGACTCCGGCTGCGCGTAGAAGTTTGGAGAGCCAATCGTAGAAGTAGAGCGGGTTGTTGCGAGCGGCGTTCGCGGATGTCTTATCGGTAAACGAGCCGTAGTTGTGGTGAAGAGATGTGGTGAGGTCGTTGGTGTGTTGGTGGTTGGTTGATAAAATGGACCTGCAAACGTTCCAACACCCACCACATTTAGTATCTCCTTACAAGTCGCTAAGAAATTACTCAGATCAGATTTAGACAAAAAAAAATATTGCACCTCAAAAATACAAGTATATAAAAAATTTCCACTAGGTTTTGGAATGCACACACTGATTCACTAACCATTAGAAATTTTACATGTATTAAAAAAAAATTTTTTGCAAGTTTCAAATCAATTAAATCAGAGCATTAGAAAGGGCATTATCTAATTAGCTAATTACAAGGGATAAGGTAATATGTTATATCCCGCAAATTAAGCAGTGTGTAGGCTCCAAATGTAATGAAAGGTAAATAATTGAAAGAACAAAATATAATAGTTTATACCTTGAGAATCTGCGATCTCTTCTAGTGCGACCGTTTGACATTTCAACACGAATGCGGGTCCCACAGCAGCGTCTAAACAAAAGATTGTTATGAATTAAACAAACGCAAAACAGCATAATTAGCAAAGCTCCGGCACAAATATAAGCTTTTCTACGGAAATTTCGCAAGAATAGACAAAACAGAATCATTCAAAATTTTTAAGGTTAGTCTGATGGTAAAATTTGCAGAAGATCAACCTTTTTTGGCTTAGTACCTATTAAGGATCCTTTCGGCCCATAAGGACCACTTCCCAAAACGACCACTTAAGTGATCTACCAAAAAGTATCAAATTCTACTAAATACTACATCAAAGAACCAAAAACTACCCAAAAAGAATGAAAAATATAAAACATTATTATAAAAGGTCGCTGCTGCATGACTAGCATGCCACACACGACAAAGCAACAAAACGAGAAAACCTTCATGCGCGCTCACTTTGGCACGCGTAAAGTAACAAAGACAGACTTATCTCGATTTTTCTCGGTTGTCAGGGGTGGTATAGCCTAGTAAAAATATGGGTCGAAAGGAAATTTTGTTTCAGGTTGAGTTTACATACACTGTGCAAAGTTTGTACTAAAATTGAGTATTCATTATTTCTACTTATTTAAAAGCAAAGATCCCGTGGTGATTTTTCTTCGGTTTTTTAATCTAAATAATAACTAGAATTATAATCTAAAGTATAAAAACGGTTTTGAGAAGTTATATAAATGTTCCCCATTCCAAGACAAGTGAAATTCTATGGAGAAAATCACATTTCAGTCTCAGAATGGAGGTATCATGCTCTTGCACACTTATGACTCAAGCGTCTCACATTGACAATGAAACGGATCTAAGGAGCGTGCTAATTTAATTTTTACAGTATCACATCAAAATGTAGAGGAAAGTGTTCTGCAAACCGTAGAAAATTAGAGAACAGTGAAGCGTGACCTGGTTGCACCTCATTTGGCAGCACGGATTTCTGATGTTCGAGAATGTCATTTGCTAGAGTGAGAAAGATAGCGGGAATGTGATAACTTGCAACCTTTCAGGCTCTCGAGTTTCGGTACAACTGGTGAAACGTGGATGTTCTGAGGTTTCAGTATATCTCTGAGAATACAGTCATGAGCAATGCATATGCTGATGCTTTCTCGCTCTAGCAAATGATGTTCCTTAGCGACAGAAAAATGGTCAGAGTGTCATCTAAGGGTTGATTCCGTACTGCCAGATGCGGCTCAACCATTAAACTATGAAGCAGAATAGTTGTATACATTTAGTTAGTAGGTTAGTGGGCCTAACAAGCTGCCTCTGCAAAAATCTGCCTCGGTTTTTCATGTATATTTTTGTAACTTTATTTAGATCCTCTCTCTGTGTTCTCTCAAGGTGTTCGGGCTCACGGGACATTCTAGCAGGTGTACCACTAACTGAATAGGTTCACATGTACCTACTGTCTGCACTGTACATTCAGTGGCCTCGAGGCTCAATACAAGAAATGTGGATATTTTGAATATGCAGATATTAATGATAAGTACATTAGTGTGACAGCCTAGCAAATACTGAAACGGTGAACTTTTTCGCGTTTACTGAGGTAGGTCCCATAGTGAAAGTTGTACAGTTTGATCATCTGAGTTCACCGTTTCAGTATTTGCTAGGCTGTCACTTACACCCTGTACACATAGTCATAAGCATATACTTCGGGTGCATTTCCGTAGAAGTGGAGCGGAACGGCATGCATTGGCATGTCCCGTCCATGTTATTTTGGAAAAATTATAGACTATTTTCAGAAATAACAGACCTAGGGAATTTCTTATTCGAAAACCCTAAAAATACCACGCGCAAGAAATCAGGTCAAGTTAACTAAAAGAAACCAAAATGGCGGACTAAACATGGCGCCGGCTGCGAGGCTTCTACTTTCACCAAAAATCAATATGCTACGGTTAAGTAAAGTTATGAATGAGATAAAAAATATAGGAGTATTAACTTACGTTCCATCTAAACCACGTACTGCATCTTCGGCGTCGCGTGGGTCTTCAAACTCGCAAAAGGCAAAGCCTGGCGGGTTTCTCGCCACCCATACATTCCTGATATTTCCATATTTAGCGAATATTTTCTCGATTTCATATTTCGAAGCATTCGTGCCGAGATTTCCGACGTAGACTTTGCAAGAAAGGTCCCATTCACGATAGCGAGACATCTAAAAATTAGATTACGTGTTAAGCATGGATGTGCGACGACGCCATATTGACGTGAATTTTGCGTCGCAGAAACAGAAATTTATATCGACACAAAAAAACAAATAAATCTTACCTTTAATTTAAATGATTTAACAACAAGAAAGATATTATACTAAACGTAAATTGTACTTTTTTTCCTCAATCAAAATCGAATGGGCGAAAAGACGTGCTTCCTCCACAAATGTCCAAAAATGAATGAATGAGATGAGAATGAGAATGAGAATGAGAATGAATGTATGAATTCCGTACGTCTGGCATGGCAGCCCAGGGATGTTGCATTAAGTGGCAACCCTGTTGTGAAATGTGAATGATTGAGAGAGAGAGAGTGAACTTGAATGTATTGATTTCGTTTTGAAATGTTTGCCAAATGCAAATGCTGGCTGCCTGGCTGGCGTAGTTTTGAAATTCGGAAACCCCAAAAGCTTAGACGATTTATAATACGGACCCGCCTCGCCTTAGCATTTCTCCTCTGCCAATTTACAAGATAAAAAAATCTTACGCATTAACATACAATTTTATACCTTATCGAACACATTTCATTACATTTCGAACTTATCACGTTTGGGATTCACACGCCACTGTTTTTCATGATTTTTAACATTCAATAATAGAATCTAAACCAAAAAAATAAAATTCTAAGTTGCGTATCTCGTGCTACCTCGCTCCCCGCAAAAAGTGGCAGAAAAGTGTGTTAGTAGAATTACACGCTTAACTTGTCCTCATATAAATAATCTAAGGCCGACATTCAAAGACGATTTTTGAGTCATAGTTCGAACACCCGTATGTCACAATCCATACATTTTAGCCACGCTTAGCTCGAGCTAAGACTAAAAAAATCGTCTCTGAATCTCGGCCTAAGTCCAACATAAAACTAAAAAGTGAGTGCCAACGCTGCCGGATCCGGGACCTAAAAATAACGCCAATGGGAACCGGTGACAGGTGCCAGGCCCTGTCACCGGCTGCCATTTTCGGTGCCAGCACTGGCAGCCGTTGTAACCTAACCGACTGAGTTAGATCTGGGGTCTAAAAACTCATAACCGGTCAAAAAACCCCAGCATAGGTAGCATGCCACCGTGATACAGCGCTATCACACCTTCACTCTCTTTCTATTTGCGCGCGAACGAACGAGATAAAAAGCGTGATACAGCCGTATCACGTGTAGCATGCTACGCATGCAAATTTAAATCAGTCGGACAGATAGCACGTTTATCGCTCCATAGAGATGTTTACGAGATCCTGTCAAAATCATGTCAAGACTGTGCATGCCTTTTTTTAAAGGCCAAGGTATCGAGTCCATACAACTATGTCAGAAGTAAACAGTTTCAAATTTTCTATTAAAATGATTCGTAAATAAAAAAATAATCGAAAAATGCTTTTGATCATCTTTTCCCTCTTTTAAATTTTAAAGAAACACTTATCGAAATTTTGACCTTTATTCGCGCAGACCGTAGCGCTATTGGTTTTCTAGAGGATCGATCTCTAGAAAACCAAAATAAAAACGCTCATATAATTTATTATTATCATTATTTATGATACACTAGCAGCTTAGAGCTGATGCGTGTATAATTATCACTGCACTTGTTTAGAATTTAATTTGTATTTGATTATCTGCAAGATCGCTCGCTAATTCATGTTTCGTCAACGCCATCTATCGGCCATTTGGAACTACTTTTTCTTTTTGAATCTGTTTGAATGGCTTTCGGAAAAAAAATTCAAATCATTCATTCATTTAAATGTCAAAGTAAACAGCTGAGTTTTTGCTGAAATGTCTAATAAATTATTTTAGAAATTACAAATTCAACAGTAATAATGGATGTGGTTAGTCTATTGAACAATATAAATGATAAATCGAATATGTTTGCTGTGACAACGTGGACTTCCGAATGGTCAAACAATATCCAAGAGAATCAAGTAAGAACATATTGATTTTTTCGGAGAAAATATTTCTTTTAATAAATTGTATTTTGTAGTTATTCTGACAACAATAAGCTTTGTTGTTGTATTATTCGTGAATTTTATTGTTAGGTAACGGTTGGTTAAGAATAGAAATCAATATCCTTGAGGTCAATGTTAACATAGATAAAATCTTGTTATTTGTTAGGTATTGAATCGAATGTGCCGAATTTTCTGGGCATTTATCTATGCATAGTCACTAATAATCGCTGCGAATTTGTTGATATATCATATATACCTAAAACATGTTATCATTTAAAAAAAAAAATCCTTTGTCTTCAAATTCAAACATAATTTTTTGTTTGAATATTTTTTGCAGTCTTAAAACAACTGAGAACTGACCGGAAATTTTGTGTCTGGAATATAATTCAGAGCGCGCTCCATACAAACGAAGTATGGTGCTATTTTCAACACTAACCAATTAAAGTCAATGTAATTTTTCAGAAACAATCTAGTAACTAATCTCTATGCTTGTATGAAGTCAGATTTTCGTTAAAATGTATAGTTTTAAAGTTACAGTGCCTCAAAGAAATCTTAAATTAATGCTGGCATTAACACTGTATATTGTAATGAAAATCTGACTTCAAACAAGCATAGAGATTTGTTTCTAGATTGTTTCTGAAAAATGTCTTTGACTTTATTTGGTTAGTATTGAAAATATCACCAGACTTCGTTTGTCTTCAGTGCGCAATCTGAGGTTGAACAAATTTGATGTAGGTGCTTTTCACAACGCTTTAGCTAGCCGTAGTTCCTATGAAGCCAAAAAGTTGTTCACCTTTATGATTTCATCAGTGAATCAGTGATGTGATTTATCTTCTGATGTAATAAAGTTCAGGGTACGATGGGACTGATATATTCATGCGTATAAAAGTCCCTAACAAAGAATCAAAAAAATAAATTTAAAAGAGTCCTTCAATTATAAACACAATTCCGAATAACATTACAATTACTCGCCTTGCAAGTGAATAATACAAATTCCTGGGAATCTATAATAACAGGAAACTTAAGTAAAATGTTAATACAGCTTTTTTGTTGTTGTGATTGTACAACTAACAACTTTCATATAAACAAGATTCACATAGTATATTGACTTGTATACAATACAATGGGTTTGTCGCATGTGCAACAAAATTTTACAAGATTTGCATATTACATTGACATCTTATTATGTTGTATGCAGAGTTTGGGCACTTCTGGAGAAATGTGGATAGTAAGAATACATTATAATATTTAGAATATGTTGATGGCAGTTCATAATGTGGTGTTAGTCCTGACATTGATGTATGGAAGTGAATCTTGGGTATGGCAGAAGACGCACGAAAGTAGAATTAACGCTGTGGAAATGCGCTCATTGAGAAGTATATAGTGTAACTGTGATGGAAAAATTGAAAAAATAGTTTAATTAGAGAATGTTGTGGTCTGAAAGAGTATGTAGTGACAAAGATAGAGAAAGGTGTGTTGAGATGGTTTGGTTATATGGAAAGAATAGATGAGAGCAGATTGACGAGTGCAATCTATTAGGCAAGGGTAAGTGGAAATGTTGGTTGGTCTAGGGGACGGCCTAGACGTACATATACGGACCAAATTGTCGACGTGCTAAAAAAGGGCCAGGTAAGATCTACCCGAAACCGAAGAGTATGCATGAAAGGACTAATGAATGTGGAGGAAGCTAGAGAAGTTTGTCAGGATTGTAGCAGGTAGCGTTCCATTGTCTCTGCCTACCCTAGTGGGAGACAGTCGTGAGAATATGTATGTATGTAGAATATCTCTCACTACCCCTCAGGAATGTAGATAATAGTACGGGACATAATTATGCAGGGACGTTGGTGGTGTGGTGTGTTGCCGAATGATACAGACACCCAGTTCTAATTTGCATAAACCACATGCCATGTACCAATTAGTTGTCCTATCTTATATATATAATATCTATATAAGATAGGACAATCTATATAAGGCTCTCAAACAATGAAGGAAACCTGCATACGCTGAGGAAGAAATTCTGATCCTCAGTTTGAGGTTGGAAATACTGACGCAGGCAGGGCATTCCACTCCTTGGCTGTGCGTATTATAAAAGATTCTGAATGGCGCTTAGTGTGAATATGTGAGATGTCAACAAAGTGGGGTGATATCCCGCGGTGCGCCTGGATATCCGATATTAGAATGGGGAAGGCGGAATGAGCTTATTCGGCATACGCGGTGAGTGGACTAACACCCACGCACTCTCCTTGAGGGTAGGTTTGCAGAGCATCAACCCTGGGTTGTGCTTGTATGGATTTGTTACGAATCTGTGTAAAAAATAAATAAAATATAATTGTTAAACAGCTAAATTGAATTGAAGGTCTTACCACGGTCTGTTTCAATAAAGTTCTGTTCTATTCCACAGAAATAAATGAAGAACAAATAATTTAATAAAGCAGTATTTGATACAGTAACTAACTACTTACTCTACTCAGGCAGGTTCTCTTTTCTCATAAGATTTGGGTTCATTAAAAAAAACCAAAAAGGTACATTATGAATACAAAAAAAAAGGTTCATGATTTCACAATTATAATTATATATTTTACAGAGTACCTTCTTCAAACAATAAGCATCTATTTTGTTCGGTATAATAAACACATTGATTAAAAAAATAGCAACTATACTCCATTCAAAATAGCAACGTAATTTTAAGGCTATTTTGCATTACAAAAACAGAGATTTGAAATACTTCCTCTCACTTATTCTTAGAACAGCTTTAGTAACATTCAAGATATGTCGGATAGTATATGTATCCAATAAATTAATTACATTTGTCTTTATTTGGAATGAAGTATAGGTAAATTAAACTAAAGTAACACTTGGAAAATTATAAAATTATATCAGTTGCTTATTACTTGTTACTAGTCTTTTTGTATAACTGATACATAGTTACTAGTAGTGGACGATGTGATGTAAACAACAGTTTGTGTTAGTCACTGTTTGAAATACGTCATTTCTGATAACGATTGTGGAGATTTGCAATGTTGTAAATCTTCCTAATAATGAGAACAATACAAAACATTTATCGGACGTAGAACTTTATCCTAAATGAGAACATTGCTACAAACAAATTTTACTTGTTATAAATGTGGTCAGTAATTGAAGCAATGTTATCTTTTTGGCCCAGTCATTTTACGGTTTGACCCGGGACAACTTAAGAATATATTTTTTTGTATTTAGTTTAAGAGCCAAATTGAGCCTAGAAATATACCAAAATAAAAAAAACAAATAAATTAAGTGGTGATGTAGCTTTGGCTAGGGGCGACACGACACGACAAACAAACGTCACGTGTCAGGTGCGGGTAGTAGGCAGGTAGACATGCCATCGACTCGATAGAAGAATACCCACTGCATTCAGGAATCGTAGTAGGTTGTTAGCAGGGAGTGGTATCGCATCTGGTACCAGAACCTGTCTACGTAGATGAATAATACGTTCATACACTAGTGGGCCAAACTAGAAGATGCAGGGGAATTTCCATCTATATGCTGAATCTGCAGCCGGTCGAGTTACTTAAGTGCACGCATGTGTTTATTCAATTTGCAGTGGCATGTGAGTGATCTCGTTACTGTATCAATTTTGTCCTTGATTAGAGTAAGCTGTTCGCAAATTTGCGAACGAACGAACGAATATCCTTTCATACGTGCTTTGGAATGATACGAACCTGGAGAATTCCTCCATACCTCTATCGCCTCAGCTAAACTTAATCAATGATTCTCGGGTAGACTTTTCGGGATTCCGAGGAGGGTTTCGGGGCTTATGAACAGATTTGCCAGTGCCCCTGGCCACTTACATAACTTAACTAACATTAATATATAATCTTTATTTGCACGTCAAAAACATAATTTTAATATAAATAAAATAAGGGCGCGTTTCGACGACACACACCCGGCCCGCACCCGCGCACGCCACTACGTCGGCACCCGCGTCTTACCCGCATGGAAAATACACTGCTTATGATTTCAGTCTTATGACTATGATAAATTATAGCGTGCGCGGAGCGGGTGCGGGTCGTCTGAACGCGCCCTGATGCCAATTCGTCCACATTTTTATTTCTTTCGCTTCCTCAAGCTGATTACAGTTGCCTAATGACTACGCCCTAGTGCATTTAGTTGCGCTACGCAGTTCTGTACTAGTCTGTACTTAATTATAGGCGACTATGACTAGTAAGGCTGTTTGGCTATCTTAATAATGGTGTAGCGTAGCGTTTGCGTAAGTCGTTTCCAGCGCGGACTGTTATGGCGTAAACCTTAGCCTGGAATATGGCCAAGATTTAGATTCATTTTGATTCTTGGTCTTTGCTTAGAGTGTCTGGCCAGATCTTCTCTAAAACCTTTCGAAGTGGTGGTATAGTCATAAAATTACGCGAAAAAAGTATCTGTGTGATATTATTTAAATAAAATTGAATTCTCTAAAAAATCATAAAAATGACTAAATCAATTTTTTTGTGTAACATTTCTCGTTGTGTTTTTACGCAGAACTTAATAATTTGTGCAATATTTTTAATACATGTTCGAAGAATGTTTTATTCGAATATTTCGAATGTAATATACGCAAATACGCATGTAGTCCGTCATTATTGTATGTATCTCGAAGATTATTAGACATCTAATAACAAAACCAAAACAATAACTGATTACGTGCTTTAAACTAATCTAATAACAATGTTACTATGTGATAGCAATCGAGTGTTAGTTTTTACGCAATTTCCCAGTATGCGCGTACATCTTGCGACAGTGAAATGAAAAGTTGCGCGCAAGGACTTTTGCGTCTCTGGGTCATCGGTAGTATGGCGCGCGTTACAAAAACAAACGGTCGTTTCATTGACTATGTCAGTCCTAAGATCATGCTTGTTTTTTTGGTATGTGCTGGTTTTAATAGTTTGTTAATCGGACTTGGTTTGCAGTTTAGTAGTTATGTTTCTGTTGTGAGTGAGAGACTGATCTTATTTACTTTCGTGTTGTTTTTTTATAAATATTATTTATAATCTAGTTAGACGGCCCGATAGCACAGTCGGTAGTGAACCTGCCTGCTGTGCCGAGGGTCGCGGGTTCGAATCCCGTAAGGGACAAATATTTGTATGATGAATATGAATATTTGTACCCGAGTCATGGACGTTTGTATCTATATATGTATTCTGTCTCGTTATCTAGTCATCATAATACAAGTCCAGGCTAGATTCTGGTACTTTAAATGTGACTAGATAATTTGTGTGACAATGTCCAAGATATTTATTTATCTATTCACGGACTGGGTTCCCCAGGGTGGTCGCCGGTGTCGGGGTAGACCTAGAAAACGGTGGAGAACCTGGACAACCTAGATGCCTTCTTGGAGATTTGGTCGATAGTTGCACACAAAAGAGGGGATTGGAGAGTGAAAGAGCAGGGCTTTGCCCAGCAATGGGACACTGAACTGGATACGCAAAAAAAAATTTTCTTTTAGTTAAGTTAGAGCGACGTAAGTCTTCAATTGTTATTCTCGAGTCGATGCCATGTCATAGAGTTTGATTTGCCATCGAGGGGAAGAGATTTTCTAATTAATTAGAGGATTGTTGAATTGCTGATGGCCCTGGGTGCGCCTGAATCAGTCCAAGGGATGTATGTCGAGGATTCGGCGCGTCACACGGGCTCTTTAATTAAATCTGAACACATCTTTCTTAATATGCTGACACTTTTTTAAGGGGATGATCAGACCATCAAACTGAAAAAAATTTTATATGGCACCAACATCGAAATCACGATAAAAAAATCAGCTGTTCTATACAAAACTGCAAACCTATTGGAGCCAAATGTATGGGACAACTGATTTTTTTTTCGCAATTTTGATGTTGGTCCCATGTAGAAAGTTGTTCAGTTTGACGGTCTGATCATCCCCTTAAAAAGTGTCAGCATATGAATATACAGGGTGTATAGGTAACAATGGATGTTGTAATATCTGTTTGAGATTAAACTTCGATAACGTTAGACCGACTGCGATTTGGTGGGTTACTGTGCGTATACCTGGGAAGGTTTATCAAAAAAAGCCCTTATCTAGTCCCATTTAAAGTACCAAAATCTAGCCCGGATTTGTTTTATGATTAGTAAACTACTACGTTACAGAATACATAATTACCTATATAAGGTGTTGCAAAACATTTAAGGGGGTAGTTTAGACCATCAAACTGTACAACTTTCACTATGGGGCCAACATCGAAATCGCGAAGAAAAAATCAGCTGTGCCACACATTTAGCTCGAGTCGATTTGTAGTTTAGTATGGAACATCAATTTTTTTTTCGCGATTTCGATATTGGTCCCCTAGTGAAAGTTGTTCAGTTTGATGGACTAAATCACCCCCTTTAATGTTAATCTGTATTTTTGTAACACCTTGTAGATACAATCACTTGGGTACAATATTCTTATTTACCGTACACATATCTGCCCCTTGCTGATTTCGAATCGATCCTGCGACCCTCAGATCAGCAGACAGGTTCACTACCAATGTATCGGTCAATAGGTTTATTTTTAGATATTGATAAACAACATTGTCAATAAGATTAAACGTATACCTATAGAGACGCAATCATTTTAAAATGTTTTTATAGATTTCTGACTAGTTTTAAATATATAAATATAAATATAATATTATAAAGAGGAACGATTTGTACCTATTTTTGTATGTTTGTAATGAATAGGCTCAAAAATTACTGGGCCGATTTAAAAAAATTCTTTCACCAATAGAATGCTACATTCTTCCAATTTGACATAGGCTACATTTCATTTTGAAAAAAAATAGGGATCCTTGTTAAAAATTGAAAATAAAAATATTTGTGAAAAAAAGTGTTTTATATCCAAATTTCCAAAAATAAATAATTGTCTACCCCGTGCGAAGCCGCGACGGGCTGCTAGTTTTAAATATAGAGATTAGAAATAACAAATATCTATTTAATTATCAACCTGCAACAAGTGAAACTTAAAAGCATACGCTCACGACTCTATTTCACGAGAGCGTGGACAGATAAATTCTAAACATACTCGTACATTTAGGATAATATACATTTCAGAACATATACTATCTTATTAGTGGCCATTATCCATTACGCAGAAGCACGTAAATTTCCTCACCTAATGTAAGGAGGTATTATAAATAATACCAATTAGTGTAAAAAATCCGTGGTGGTCCAGTGGCGAGTAACCTTGCCTGCCGTGCAGGAGGCGATGGTTCGATCCCCGTCCAAGCCGACTCGTACCAATGAGTTTTTCGGAATTTATGTACGATTTGTAACACCACTGACTTTTCGGTGAAGGAAAACATCGTGAGGAAACCTGCATGCTTTAATTTCGAGGCATGTATTGTACCTAACTGTCCATTACAAGTGGCGACGGGCTCACTGCCCGTCACACTGGATAGAAGTTCCGGTACTACTAATGAAACGTAGATGTTCTGAGTTTTCAGATTATCTCGGACTACCTCCTCGTGGAATACAGTCGTAAGCATATGGTATGTTTCGCCAACTAGTGTATGTAGTGCCCACTGATTTTATTATCAAAATAATGTTTTGGTTGCCTCAATAAAACTACGAAAATAACTTTATCTTAAATCCAGTTTGACCGTCATTCAAGATATGAACAAAAATGGGTTTCTAGTTTAATGTTTTCAAGGTTCCTCTCAACTCAAGGTTCTATTTACTTCCTTTTGCAAAAAACTGGTTCTTATTTCATACCAGTTAAGGTGCTAGGTATTTTAAAAAAATAGTTAAATTCATGACTTCAATTAGACGCTTGTTGCAAATTAATGTTAAGTTATATATACAACGTGTTAATGAATAAACGCATAATTAGAAAGTAATTTGTTTAGAATCGAGAGCAGAATCGAATTGTCATGGTTTCAACATAGGTAATTTTTTCAAAATATAAATAATTTGTTTGTAAAATTTAAAATTTACTGAACTTGGTCTAAACCCACCTCACAGTTACACTCACTCTACTTACTACCAAAACAAGATTCCTAAAATGTTTCCACGAGCATGTTAGCGCTTTCATTCGTTGTTGAAACATTAACAAATAATTTTTGCCTGAAAACTTAAAATGCGAATAACTTTAACTATCAAAATATAGAAATTATTGTTTCAATCTAATTATTTTGTTATAAATCTATCGTGCATTGTTCTATTTCATAAGATTTATATTAAAGGATTTAATATTAATTATGGACAGTGGATAAAATAATCACATTGAAATTAAAGCATGCAGGTTCTCGTGATATTTTTATGGACCGAAAAGTCCCCAAAAAATAACTACTGGAGCTTTACAAATCATGCTTAAGATCGTGGCCCTGGCCTTAGACACTCTTACTTTTTGATTTTCCATAAACATAGGGTCCTTTTTTATATGCTGTCAGTATAAATATTAAGAAAGACCCTATATTGTATAGGGTCCTTCCTAATATACTGACGGTTTTTAAGAGGACGATCAGACCATCAACCTGAACAACTGCCAATATGGGACCAACATCGAAATCACGAAAATAAATTCAGCTGTTCCATACACAACTGCAAACCTAGGCCTACTCGACTACAATGCATGGGACTGTAGATTTTTTTATGATTTGTATATCGTGATTGTTTTTGTCGGAACTTCATTGCAATAGAGTTGTCATTTAAACGAAAACATTCACGATATGCCTAAACTCCGAGACCCGAATATATTGCACCGCCACCCACAAAGCGGAAGGCGACGCTGCTATCCACTAAACCACTATGGCTTTTCAATCAATTAATTTACTGAATTGTTTGTTCTCAGGTATTTTGGTCATTTTGCGGGTGTCTTGTGGTGTCTCTACTAGTCGTATTTTTCTACTACTACAGAAGATGGCGGACGAAAGGTATGAGTTCAATTACAGTATGGGGCTATCTAGGTATATTCATCATATCACGACCGTATTCCCTTTGCGAGTGTTCAGGAATTTTGTTGCTCAGAGGATTAGCTAGTTGATAATATTTTCAAATGGTAAAAACCATTTACTGCCAATCAAAAACATTTTTCATATTTTCAACTATTGAAAATGCTTGATTATAATATTTACTCGGGTGCAGAAGCAAAGCTGGCGAATAAAAAAATATACAGCTAAAAAGGACTAACCACAAGCATAGCAGGGGGTAGTCAGAGATATTCTGAAACCTCAGAACATCCACGTTTCACCAGTAGTACCGAAACTATGTCCAGTGTGGCGGGGGGTGAGCCCGTCGCCACATAATGGACAGTGGACCAACCACAAATTGGTCATAATCAATTAAATAATGTTTAAATCAGTAACATAAATGTTTTTTTAAATAAATAATGAAACTCAATCAACTTTTAACATGTAAAGTAATTAAATTAACACAAGCTAAATAAAAGTTAATAAAAATATGTTTTTTACGACTTTTTTGATTCGTTTTTATCACCTTTTCCGGTAACCTTTTCAGCACAATACCCCTGTTTTTGTAGATGACGAACGAGGCAACCGAGAGGTTTTTTTGTAATTTAATAATTACATTGGGACGTCATTCCGTCCTGAAACCGTAAAATGCTAATAATAAATTAAATAAAAAATCTTTATTTCAGACATTACATCCAAATATTGTTAGTATCAAACTTAAATAACGATGTTAGTACAAAAACTTACGTGTAGACCGATCCAGTGCTTAATAAAGCTACTGTCACAGTATCTACTGGAGACCATGTTCAGGATGCTGTTGGTGCTGGCGCGAACCCTCTGCACCGTAAACATTCCAGACGCACTGCAGAAGCGCGGCAGCCCCAGCAGCAGCTTGTAACACCACTGGCTTTTCGGTGAAGGAAAACATCGTGAGGAAACCTGCATGCTTCAATTTCGAGGCATGTATTGTACCCATTGTCCATTACAAGTGGCGACGGGCTCAATCCCTGTCACACTGTCACACTGGACAGAGTTTCGGTACTACTGTGAAAGGTGGATTTTCTGAGGTTCCAGAATATCTCTGACCCTTAGAGATCCCTGGCGATATGCAGTCCACAGACTTCAGGTGTACAGAGATGTGCAGTAAACAGTGTTATTTTAACTTGAGCTGAGCAATACCTGAATCTGTGGACTATCATATTGGCCCTGACCGCAAGCGCCCTGCGCTCCCTTTCTATGTCTGCATCATCCTGCAGGTCCTGCAGGCTAAAATATGATATTAGAAATATTGGTACATAGTTGAAAAGGCCCAGAATCCGCTAAACCGAAGCGGAGTTGAAATGTGTAATGTCAACAACAAAATAGCTTGATTCTGTCAAGCGAGGAAAGTGGAGCAATGCGATTGGTTGAGTTTACACACCGGTCCGCTCCGGTTCGGCGGATTCTGGGCCTAAAAAAGGAGTGAGCACTGAAATGACATCTAATAGAGATGAATGGAAGACGTCTAATTGCGTTGACCTCATATAATGATATAAGGGAGGAGAATGATGATTTGCAACGACATTTCTCATCCTCATTAGCCTATATAGGGTCCTTCTTAATATGCACACACTTTTTTATGGAGATGATCAGACCATCAAACTGAACAACTTTCTCCATGGGACCAACATGCAATCGCAATAAAAAAAAAACCGCTCCATACAAAACTGCAAACCTGCTTTAGCCAAATTTATGGGACAGCAAATTTTTTTTCGCGATTTCGATGTTGGTCCGATAGTGAACGTTGTTCAGTTTGAGGGTAGCATATTAGGTTGGACCCTGTATACGTCCCTCTGCAGGGCACAGGCCTAAACTCAGGGTAGGTAGGGTAGACTAATGATGCCCATACACCCTGTATGGGCATCACTAGTCTACCACGCGTGCCCATTGTGAACTGGTGGACTACACATACGTATTAGAATTTCGTGTTCAGCTCTTCTATCATGGATTACGCGGTGGTTTTTCTAGAAAACGATTACATTGCAGAATTATCGGGCGGCGCGGGCGCAGCTGGTGCGGCAGGGGAACCGCTGAAACGTTTCAGGAAGCGAGACAAGATGTTGTTCTACGGTCGACGCATGCTTCGGAAAGTAAAGTCTATATCCAACTCCGGCCAGGGTCGGAAGCGGCGAGCTGTCATGAGGTTCGCGAGGAAACTGCTGCAGCTGAAGAAGGAATCTGCGCCTGAGCAGTTGAAGGTTCGTTTTTTATCGCAATCGACTAATATCAATCGAAACGCAAACATGTAATGTGAATAATCGGGGTCTACTTTGGGATTTAAATCTAGCGAGAAAATTTTACGGAATCATGTTTTCCTCTTATCAAAATAGCATATGCATTGATGCATGCATGCACTATGTCAATATTTTTATCTGTTTTCAAAATATAAGTAACTAAATCTCAGGAAGCTGGAAATAGGTATTTGGTTTAATATCCATGGTAACTCTGCAAAGTGTGACACATAAAGTGAAGAATTTAAAAACGATGTAGGTAATCTGTTCTCGGATCGTTTAAATTTAATTATAGGCATAATTCCAAGTCAGCATAGTGAAGCTACAACTTTATGTCAATTCTAATTTCAAGGTGAACACAATAGTGTTTTGTATGTATCAAAAGTAATGATAGAATGATCTTTATTGCATAACAAACAGTCTTGTAATACCCCGACCTCACGGAAAATGAGTACCTTATCTGTTTTGGACTTTAAACAAGAATGAATAAGGGCAAATATCGGACGTGACGTATCTTCTTATTGTTAATGAAGAGTGTATTATATTTTATGCTTTTCAAAAGAAGCAAATTGGGATTGCGATCCATTTACAGGGTGTAACAAAACACCCTAATACTTAAGGTACTGAACAACTTTTAGTATGGAGCCAAGATCGAAATCGTGAAAAAAAAATCGCTCTTTTTCATTTAAAACTGCAGTACCGACTCGACTCAAATGTATGGTACATGATTTTTTTTTTGCGATTTCGAAGTTGGCTCCTTGGTTAAAGATGTTCAGTTTGATGGTTTCAGACCACCCCCTTAAGTATTATATTTAGCAGATTTATTGTTTATTCTGTGAGGTTTGTTCCCATAGTAAAAGTTGTTCGGGTTGATAGATAGAGTACCTGATTTAAATGTTTGCCTTAAGTTAGTTTACATACTGTATCTTAACTATTATAAAACTGTAACAGAAGTGTATGTAATATTTACTAAAAAAAGATTACGATATGGCTTTTAGATGTCCATGACTCCAAATCAACCTTATTTAGAATTTTTGTCCGTCTGTTTGTGAGTTTGTTTGTGCGAGCATCACGCAGAATTAACTGAACCGATTTGATAAAAATGACATGACTTAAAATCTGGACGAAGCGGACGAAGTCGCGGGTTAACTCTAGTACTGTATAATTTGTGCGGACTTAGTCGCGCGTTAAAAGCTCATCATTAACCTCTCGGCAGCGGGAACGCGGATCCGCGCGACGAAAACAATTGATTTCTATTGTGTCTGTATTTCCCGGCATACGACAGGTTAATATTTGTCATGTTGCAGGTGCTAGAACCTCCAGCGGAGTACCTCGAAGAGGACCTGACGAGCGATGACCGAGTTCCACCGGACGCCTTGTACATGCTGCATAGCATCAGAGTGTTCGGACACTTCGAGAAGCCCGTGTTCCTGATGCTCTGCAAACACACAGAGATACTGAACCTGCCAGCTGGTTCCTTTCTGTTTAAAGTTGGTGAGTACTGAATCTATGTATGAATTTATGTAATTGTACTTTGTATATTTTGTTATGTTTAAAAGAAGTGTGTTGTAGAGTTTCTGGCCGCATCTTCTCTACAACGGAATACCTTCCAACGCGGTGGTAGATTCAAAAACATGACGTCAAAAAGTTATCTATGTGATATTATTTTGAATAAACAATTTTGACTTTTGACTTTTGATCCAATGAAATACTTACCTCAGGGAACTGATGTATGTCTTGAGTTCTTCAACTCTGATAATAAAGCCATTAGAATCCGACGAAATATAAATAATATCATCCAAATCGGGTCATTTTTGTAGTACTGAATGTTATGCACGGCGTCATAAAAATATGATAATAATTTGCCTAAACATATTACTAAAACGTATTATTTCATCGATATATTTTGTTTTACGAACGAGATTTCTTGAATTTCATGATAGATATTTTCCTTTCCAAAATGTGCAAAAATGGCAAAAATAAATCGGATCGGATTTAGTGGCAAGATCTTTTTTTTTTGTATCACTGACTGCGCTATTTGTAATCTTCTTATCGTGTGGGCAGCAAGCCCTGGTGTCAGAGTTTTTCCAGACCGCCTTACGGCCTCTGACGTGGTTTTTATGTAACGACTACTACCACCAGAGATAGTAGCCGGGACCAACGGCTTAACGTGCCATTCGAAGCACGGAATCATCTTTTTTTCAGACAATCAGGTGATTCAGCCTACAATGGCCTAACCAACTGGGTAAAAATGCACAAAGTGACATATTACTAGGTGTCCCCCGTTGGAATCGAACCAACGACCTCCGTGTCAAGAGCCCAATGCTCTTAACCGTTAGACCACGGAGGTAGTTTGTACGACTGTTGGAACTGTACTGTGTGTTTCGGTACTACTAGTGAAAGGTGGATGTTCTGTGGTTTCAGAATATCTCTGACTATTATCGGGGAATATATAGTCTTGAGCATATTATATGCATATGCTGTGGGAATTGTTAGAGTAATTACTCTACATGATCTTCTGATTCAGCCAATAACAAAAGGTTGAATTTAATTTTATCAGTTTTACGTTGTACTTGGACGTTCTGAGGTTTCAGAATATCTCTGACTACCCCCTCAGGGAAAATAGTCGTGAGCATATGCTATGCTATAGTTTAACGCTTTTATGGTGTCACTAGTTTTCGAACTAAACTGTCTTCTGATTTTTTTTTGTAGTGTCGTTAACGGCTCTGGATACTAGTCCTTTTGAGCCATTTGTTATTTTTTCTTTATATTCTTTATTTGATGATGGGATGATGGATGACGATGAATCTGTGGTCGATTTCGTAAGCTCGCGCGTTGCCGCCAAAATGACCATGTACGAGTTAACTTGAACCAAAACGTATGTTCTGTTATCGTATTTATTTGAGATTCCTGTTACGTCGGTTGCTTTACGCAACTGTTTGGTACACAATCCGCACGAAATTATGTCACAAATATCACTAAAACCAATTTTTTACGAATTTCAAATAACACGAAACACAGCAAGAGCAATGGCGCCAAGCAAACTCCTCTTCTGATTTTTCTCTTTTCTGTGTTGCCAGTACTACGATTCACTATGTCCTAAATTATAATAAATTTCAGGTGACACCGATGAAAACGTGTACGTCGTACAGAACGGGCGCGTGAACGTTTACATAACGAATCAAGATGGTAGCAGTTTGTCTTTGAAGGTCGTTCGAACCGGCGAGAGTGTCACCTCACTGCTTAGTTTCACCGACGTGCTGACGGTAAACTAACAATTTTTATATTACACTTTATGTTGGTAATAATAAGGATGTTAATTGAACAGCAAGACTTTGAAAGTTGTGCAAATTGGCGAAAGTTGACTATACAGTGTGTAAGGAAAAATATATGGGAGCAAACCTGTCAGAACAAAATAAAAACTAGCTGTTCCATACTAAACTGCAATGCCTACTAGACTCAAAAGAATGGAACATCAGTTTTTTTTCTTTCTGACAGGTTTGCTCCCATAGTAAAAGTTGTTCAGTTTGGTGGTTAACGTGTGGTTTAAAGGTTAATTATACTTTTCCTTATACCTTGTATGAGTAGTACATATGACGGCAATATTACAAGAGTGGGAATGTGCAAGTCACTGGCCAATTGAAGCATTGTGAGGTCGTTGTATGGAGTGCCGGGGGTGTGGCCATGTTAGCAGATGTATTTTGCTAATAATAAACTGTTATGATTTACAGGGTAACTCGCAACCGTACAAAACAGTGAATGCGAAAGCTCTAGAAGATTCGCAAGTTATAAAACTACCAATGAGAGCATTCCAGGAAGTATTCAAGGAATATCCTGACATTTTCGTTAGGGTCATACAGGTATGTCACAAAATTAATATCTACCTTACCTACAGGTCGGTTAACAGCTTTGACTAATTATTATAAGGACTAGCCTTGCGGTAGCATTTCCCCTATATGCGGTATAAGCACAAGTGATCTTGTGCATTTACATTCAATTTTGCACCTTATCACTAAACGAGACATAAATAATTGCGAAATAATAATTTCGAACTTAGAACGTTTGGGGTTCACACGAGACTACTTTTCATGATTTATAACATTCAAAATTAGAATCTAAAGTTATGGGGAATTAAATCCAAAGTTGCGGATTTCATGTTACCTCGCCCCCCGCAAAAAATGGCAGAAATGTTTGTTAGTAGAATTACACGCGTAACCAGTCCACATATAAATAGTCAAAGCGCGTGCCACACATTTACACAATGCCTTCGACTCACTGTACACATAATTAAAAGTTTCTATATCTCTATCAAGTACGGAAGTGACAGGACATTCTATGTTGTATTGTGAAGTATATTGTAAATTTCCATTTACTTCCGATCAACAATGTAAGAGTAAAATGGTTACATCTGGAAAACACTGTGACTTTAGATCACTTTTTCTTCAGTTTTATTCATTGAAATAGATTTCGAGACAAACCAAATGTCAGGTCGATTGTTCAGTTTTGCTTTCTGCTTAAAAATGTCATAGTTAATGTATACAATGGTGACAAAGCTACTCATTTTTAAGGTAATATCGGGCGGTAGAACCTTAATAACAAATGTACAGACCAAATGAGATCCTTTCAACCTTCCTATTTCCCATCTCTTTTACTCTCGCTTGAGAGATAAAGAAAGGAGGGTTTTCGCATCCATAGAGAAAATGATCCATAAGAGTCTTGATCGATAACGTCTCGCCATGCAATTTATTTCTATACCCCGGTAACCCTCGTTTACCCGTGACTTCTTTCGCACAAATTATATACCAGATTTTAAGTCAGATCATAAGCTATCAAACAAAAAAGTTTAGTCAAAATTGGTTCAGTAGTTTTCGCGTGATGCAAACAAACAGACGGAGACACAAATTATAAAAAGGTTGATTTGAAGTCAGGTACACCTAAAAACTATCTTCATCTTTTTTTTGTAAATATCTTCTATGTTGTAAAGACAGACACCTCTGTTACAGTTTTATAATAGTTACGATTTATTTATCAAATTTTTAAGATGGAGTTAGTTCTACGAAACATCGTAATGTATTGCAAAATTATCCCGAATTGAATGCCATTGTAGTTTGAATTTTCTGCCTGTTTAATTGAAGGTTTATATTTAATTGACAGATCATCATGGTGCGTCTACAACGAGTAACCTTCACAGCACTTCATCAGTATCTTGGGTTGAGCGCCGAACTGGTTAACCCTGTAAGTGATTTTTATAGGTTTCCGTCCCCAAAGGGTAAAAACGGGACCCTATTACTAAGCCCACGTTGTCCGTCCGTCCGTCCTACCTATTTAAGGCTGTAACTTTTGAACCGTAATAGCTAGACAGTTGAAATTTTCACAGAATGTGCGTTATTATGGCGTTATAATAAAAATGTCAAAAAGTTAAAAATTAAGGTGGGTCTTTATACAAGAAACTAGTTATATCAACGTTTTTTCTTTTTGGTCTTTCGTAAAAACGGTAATACCTACAGGCGTCAAACTTGGTGTGATTATAGAGCAAACTCTACAGTATAACAACAAATAATAAAAACCGGCCAAGTGTGAGTCGGTCTCGCGCTTAAGGTCCCAGAGGAAACAAAACTTGTTATCAGTCGACTACTGTACTAAACATAGGCTGGCCTCCGTCACTCGGCTGTAGTTACCGAGATAAACACCTACACTTTTGCGCATCGTTTGCGATTCTCTGCCACTCGCGACAGACGGCAACGTCGCGTATTATACGAAGTAATAACAACGCTGAGTCAATAGTTTGAAATTTTCGTGTAAGGCCCATCCCTTAATTTTAGTTTCATTAAGGGACAGTATGTAATTTTGTCATAAAATTTGACTGAGTCGAAATCGACTAGAGTGGAGGAAATATCGAGGAAGCAACTAAGAACGTGGGTACCGAACAGCCTTCGTCATCATCAGCCTGTCATCGTCCACTACTGAACATGGCCTGGCCTATGGAGCACAGCAAAATATCTTCGTCATCCAGTCGATCCCTTCTACCCTTCTCAGCCCCTCAAGTATGGTTTGTTTATACGCGTACGACGCGCCTTTATCATAATCATCATCATCTCAGCCGACAGACATCTACTGCTCGACAAAGCCAAGGAACGCCACAACGACCGGTCCTGCGCTGTCCTCATCCAACGGGATTCCGTCGCCTTCATCAGGTTGTCGGTCCACCTTGTGGGGGCCACGCTGCACCTTCCGGTACGCGGTCGCCTCTTTAAAACTCCTCGGCCCCATAGGTTATCCATTTTGCGAGCAATGTACCGCGCCCATTGTCACTTTAGTTTAGCAATTCTTCTACGCGCTTGCCGCGACATGTAGTATGAAAAAAAAAACAGAGTCGTTCGCAGGCTAATTTATGGTTAATTTGTACAGGGCCGTGAAAAACGTCGTCCGACCACCGTCGGGTCGTCGCCGGGCAAGACTGGCAAGGTCCAGACTCAGGACAACAGCACGACCATGCACTCTCCTCACCATTCAGAAAGACCTGTGCCTGAAAATTTGGCAAGTATTTATATTGCAACAGCTGCTCTCGTTGGTATTGATGTTGCATTTAGTATGGAATAGAAAAATATGGTATTGCCAATACAAAACAAAGTTTGCTTAATCTACTAAACTAAGATATACAGGGTCCTTCTTAATATGCTGACACTTTTTAAGGAGATGATCAGACCGTCAAACTGAACAACTTTCTCTATTAGACCAACATCGACATCGCGAAAAAAAAAATCTGTTGTCCCATACATTTGGGTCGAGTAGGTTGCCAGTTTTGTATGGAACAGCTGATTTTTTTTACTTTTTAAAGCTTTTTAAAATGTTATCTATTCTTGTCAGCTTTAGGTTTGAACCGCATCTGACAGCACTGAATAGCATTTTCTCACGCTCCATCCTTTGCTGTCGCTCGGAAACGTCATTTGATAGAGCGAGAAAGATAGCGGGAATGCTATAGGACGCGGCAGCACCGGCAGTGCTGCGACCTTTCTCGTTCTAGCAAATGACGTTCCTGAGCTACAGAAAAGGATAGAGCGTGAAAAAATGCGAATTCGTTATGCCGATGAATTTTAATTAATAATCTTAGTGTGTGTGTGTTCGTTTTCTTCTAATTAAAGGTTATAATAACCCCCCTAGATAGTATACTAACATAACAATGTTTGTTTTTGTAACAACGCATGCAGCCGGAAAACGGGCATCAAGTGTCCTCTCCCATACACATTCAAGGCAGGAAACCAAGGCCGGACATGGTTCCTGATATTACTTCTAACACACCACAGGTAATTATACTATTTCTTAAATAGTAGGGACCTCGAGTGGTGCCGTGAGAGAGGGCTGTGTGGTTCCGTATTTGATTTATTATCATTATCGTCCTCCTTCCACTACAGGACACAGGCCTATCCTCAACGAGGGTGTATGGAATTTAGCCCACCACGCGTGCCTTATTCGGATACGAATCAGAATTTCTTCTTCAGCGTATGCAGCTTTCTTCATGATGCGTTCCTTTACGTTTGAAAGTAGTCGATATTTCATAAATAAGTTAGAAAAGCTTATACAGGGCTTGTCGTGCTTGCGAAATTGAACACGAACCATTACTATTGAAGTTCCACTCTCCGCAACGCGCCACCGACGCTCCTAGACATAGACCACTAAAGTAGGATGAAAAAATCAGCGAAATTGTTGCACACTTTTGCCACTCCTTAGATTTTTGAAATGTTGTCTTTGAGAGAGAGAAATTGAGTAAGCCCTATGACAAAGAGGTAGTCTTACAGCGGACATTTTTAATGTCTTTGTAATTCTTTACAGCAACAGCCCGATGTGCAGCCAAATTCGTCTTTCCAGAGATCTAAAGAGGGATCGTCTTTCAAGAAGCATAATACTGAAAACCTTGATGAACAGGTAAACAGGATTTATTCAACACTAGCTGACCCGACAGACGTTCAATTCAATTCAATTCATTTATACTTTATTGCACACCAAAACAGAAAATACATTTGAATACAGATAAAGAATTAAAAGTAGGTACAAATAAGACGGTCTTATCGCAAAAAAGCGACGTTCATCATTCTCTTGCCCATTTCCCATTATTTGGGGTTGGCGCAATTCTTTCTTACATACAGGGTCCAACTTAACATGCTGATAGTTTTTTAAGAGGATTATCAGACCATCAAACTGAACAACTTTCTCTATGGGACTAATTGACGAAATCGCGAAAAAAAATCAGCTGTCCCATACAATTGGGTCGAGTAAGATTTCAGTTTAGTATGGAAGAGCTGATTTTTTATCGCGATTTCAACATTGGTCCCGTAGAGAAAGTTGTTCAGTTTGATGGTCTGATCATCCCCTTAAAAAAGTGTCAGCATATTAAGAAGGACCCTATATAACATCCTTCACAAAATCCATCCATCTTTTCTTCGGCCTTCATCTCGTACCACAGCCATCCCACATTCATACTTAACACTCGTCTCGTTTGACCCGACAGACGTTGTCCTATCGAAAAACCTTGTTCGGATTATGACGAACATTTGAAACAAATTCTTCCGGTGCACTCAGTAAGGCCAGCATGATAAAACGACAAAAGGAAAAATATCGTCATACGCGCTAATTAAGAAATGATACGCAGACTTCCGGAAGTATAGGTTTATTGGGGATCGGATATCGTCCTCCAAGAGTAAGAGGCCTAATCCCCTAGATTACAATAGCCTATATACTAATTAGAAACGACTTTAATGTTAAGAGGATATAATTCGGAGTGCGCTCCATACAAACGTACTATGGTGATATTTTCAATACTAACCAATTAAACTCAATGAAATTTTTCAGAATCAATCTAAAAACAAATTTCTATGCTTGTATAGAGTCAGATTTTCGTTAAAATGTATAGTTTTAAAGTTACAGTGCCTGCAAGATTTCCATACAAATATTAAATGAATCCTAGCATTTGAAAATGTATATTTTTACGAAAATCTAACTCTATACAAGCATAGATATTTGTTTCAAGATTGTTTCAGCAAAATTTCATTGACTTTAATTGGTTAGTATTGAAAATATCACCATAGTAAGTTTGTATGGAGCGCGCTCCGAATTAAATCCCCTTAACTAAGGATCGGACGCTGGCCCAAATTAATAGGGAAAGGTGCAAAGTGCGTCGTGTGCATCAGCAGTTCCGTAGTGATCTACTTTACTTGAACTATATGTCGGATGCTGGGTCAGCATATACGTCGCTCACTTTGGGTTCAAACTTTCTCGTTTTCGCGGAGTATTGGGCAATCGACAAGTTCCCTAAAAAAAAATAAGGGGTTGATTAATAATATAAAGCAAAACAAAATTGCTACTTGACATCTATTCACACTTATGACAAACGTCCATTAGAATAAGAGAGACGTCATTAGTAAACAGATGCCATCTTGAAACCTTGGCACTCCGGTTCCACCTGGAGGCTTTTCATTATTAATAGAAGGTTGAAATTGGGTTGATTTGCATTAAAAAAAGCAAAAAGCTGATAGTTACAGGTTTATGTAAGTCCCTATTTCGGATTGGCAAATCTTTTCACCACAGAAGAAGACTCGTTTGAATTATTAATATGTAATTATTGGTTAATTATGATATGTATTGTTCCACAGGCTTTAATTCAAATAGCGACGGAGGCGTTTGTAAAAGAGCTAGGTCTGGAAAGCGATAACATTCTGCGCGGCAACGTGCAAGTGAGAGATCTGTCGGCCGGCACTTACATTATGAAGGAGGAAAGTCATAAGGTAAGCTAATATTTTATTTACAACGTGGGCCCATCATAGACATTCCGAGAACAACTATTATGTTCGTGGAAATATACTGTAAGGGTTGAACCTCAACTGAGAACACGGAATCGCATTTTCTGACGCTTCATCCTTTTCTGTCGCTCGGGAACGTCATTTGCTAGAGCCAGAAAGATAGCGGAAATGAGATCGCACGCGACAGCACCGGCAGTGCTGCGACCTTTCTCGCTTCGCCAATGTCGTTCCTGAGCGACAGAAAAGGATAGAGCGTGAAAAAACGCAGAACACTCACGCATAACATGCTGCTTATTGATCAATGAGGATCAGTAAAGCCATAGAGTAAAAGACTAGAAGAGTGCTATACTCCATACTAAGTCGCGTACGTCGGAAAAAGTTCGAAATCCCGTTTCATAGATGGCGCTGACTTCGCCCGAGAGTTTCGACTACAACAATTTCAAATCTAATTCTCTTTAGTTACCTAAGCTACCTCTCTTACGTAGTTGGTTTGGTTCATAATATTGGAAGTCTAATCAACATTTCTTAGCGTATACTCGCGGGCAAGGAGTCCGCCATCTAGGAGACGGGCTTTTGAGCCTTTTTCCGACGCACGCCATTTAGTATGGAGTATATCACTCGTCTTGTCTTTTACTCTATCGTAAAGCTAAAGAACTCTGCGGCGTTTAGTTCAACGCTTCGCGCATTTAATTTAGTATAGCTCGTTTACTACTACCAAAAGGTAGTAGGAAATAATTACAAATGTTCAGGATTTTTTATGTACTTTTAATACGACATTCAAAATACAAAACCTTGTTGATTCCCATTTCGAAATTGAGTTTGCGTTTTGAACATTTTGCGAATTGAGTGTTATGCGTGTAGAGCGTTCTGCGCGTGGAATGTTGATAATTTGTACCTTTTATTTCCACGGATTGAAAATTGGTCCGGGTTTCTAGTCAGTGTTGGGCCAAACGCTTACCTACTAGGCATAGATACAACATCCTACTAATATTATAAACGCGAAAGTTTGTAAGTATGGATGGATGTTTGTTACTCTTTAACGTAAAAACTACTGAATGGATTTTAATGAAATTTGGCACACAGTTAGAATATGATATGGATTAACACATAGGATACTTTTTTAAGGTCTACGCAGACGGAGTCGCGGGCAATAACTAGTTATTAATAATGAAGATAGACTAGGTTATAAATTGATTTCATATGATTTAGATGAACATTGACAATGGAAACTGTATAAACTGTTTTATTTATATTCTTTTTTAAATAAAATTAATAGTTTATTATTTTCCCCCAAAAGCTGTATTATAATGCCCCCGGTGAACCAGATATAAAACAGGTATTACATGTATTTTATAGGAGTGTGGATGGATTTCAAAAAATGTTTGATAATTATCACTGTTATGATTGACACATTGTTTGACATATTTCTATTTGTGGATTTAAACTAACTCATGGCGCTGAGCAGTGCAGACGGACTTTTTGTGCGGACCATAAAGGCATTATACCAGGAATATAGGAACTGACAGCTGAGAGAGCGAGATGTACCTAGCGGTAACACTGTTTGATAGAAAGAGATACGTGACGCAAGGCAATAGAACCGTTTTTGGGAACTTATCGACACAATCGATAGGGTAAATATTCGAGCTCTGTGAATAATTAGTGAATCTAAAGTATATATTATTTTGTGAAATATACTAACACTATTTCTTAAATTATCTTATTATTTAAATTATCCACGATTTCACGTTAGATTCACATTTATACACAGAACTAGAATTTTTACTGGGCTGATAGGTGGTGATAAATTCCCAAAAAATGGTTTCATTTGACAACTCATGTCAGTTCCTCTATTCCTGGTAGAATACCTTTATGCTGCGGACAGATATAACCGTCAGAACTCCGTAAGGAATTTACGTACGACTAACTTTGTCTGACGTATGCGTGAGGCGTGCTACATGCATATTCGGGTGCTCACGTGTGTAGCATGCCTTGGAATAGTAAGTTATAGCCTGTAGAATTCTACTGCAGGGCAAAGGCCTCCTCTCACGAATAAGGGTGAGAGGGAGCGGGCCCAGTGCGTGTTGGTGGAGGCAAGTTAGTGGTCAGCTTGCTGTCAGATAATTTTCAAGCCGCCTTAATAGGCCTCTGATCTGGCTTAACGAATAGTTACCTAACGCCATCTGACGGAACTATCCGAGACCAACACTGTCTCAAATTTCAAACAGGATATGTAGAACATTATTGTGACAAAAGGTTGAGGCTTAGCTTGTGCTGGCTTGGGGGTGAGCCAGAGTAGCGCTGATTTTCTGGTACTCCCTTCTCCCTTTGGTCTGAAGAAGGAGTAGAGGAGTAGGTTTATGCTTCATTTCATCCGAGGGTTTCATGCTGACTATTTGTCACAATGCGGACAACATGTCCATCGTCTGCTCAGCGCCGTATTGGTTTCGCTTACGTGTAATTCGGAAATTAATTACAAGAAATGTTGACCATACAAATTGACAGCCATTCTATGAATCTAACAATATCAAAATATTCGTTAGTTTGAATTTACAAAAGCATGTGGGTTGGTATGAATGAGTGTTTTATTATATCTCTCTCATAATCATAAATCATACCATTTTTGGGTTTTTAAGAAAACGTTTCTCGAGTTATTTTTCAGTCGAGTTGTTCTCACCGCTAACCGCTCAATCAAACAAAGCCCTGAAAGTAACGTCCAATGCCGAGATCCATAACCTTCGGGCTACCCTTGAGCGCGTTAATTAACTTCTTTCACTGGTTCGGTTGACCTACCGGGGCACTTCATTGACACTGTTGTGGCCCTCCATAGTCCGCAGTAATTAGCAGGAACTGCTGTTTAAGCAATGCTGCAATAATCACTTCGAAAAAACTCGACTCTTGTACGCGACTCAATACAATACAAATACAATTTCAAATATTAATGATTTTAAAAATGTTGTGCTATTTCGAATCAAATTCTCCGTGTGGGCTAGGTGGCGAAATTGGATAAACGCAATTCCCCGGTTTGGAAGAGTGCGGGTTCAAGTCCCGCCCGAGACTTAATTTTTCAATCTTTAATTTAATACAAATACATATCTTTATTAACAAAAAGAAGAAGTCAGTACACATGATACAATGGACCCCGCATGCGACTCGACAGAGAAATATCGAGGAAGCGACTAAGAATACGGATTGTAGTCGAGGATAGCTTATTTTTCATTTCTCTCTTTCAAACTGAAAACTGTTTGAAGAATCGATAACTGAAGTAATTTACATTTGAATTCGAACGTCAGTTAAGCATTTGTGAAAATTGACCGCGTCCACTTTCGAATTTCCATAAAAACCACATTTGATTTAAAAGATTACATATTAGACAGAATGTAGTCAATCGACGAATCGATAGATCGGTCGTTTTATCGATTTGTAGCAGACGTACATGCGACAAAAGCAGGGCAGGATTAAAACAACACGGAAATGTTTTGTATAAGTATTAAAAACGTTGTTTTTGTGTACAGGATGTGGCGCTCGTGTATCTGCTGTCAGGAGCTTTGTTAGTATCGCAGAGAGTGGCCGAGGGAGACGGTGAAGTACACATGTTTACCGCCTATCCTGGTACGTACATAATGTTGTATTTTCCCATTTTCATAGTGTATGGATTATTGTATGGTTATATTTAGCGTGTGGTGTCCGGATGGTGTGTAAATGAAGAGTTGTCATAAAAAAAAAATTTCGGTGGCACTGGATGGGTGTCATGTCAGAACGACAGTGTTTTTCTCGATTCCCAGATTTAAGGGAGCAATTTGTTAATTCATAAAAAGAATTATGATGCTAACACGTTTGATACTTATAATTGATCCACGTTTTGTGCAGTTAATGTTCGTTTATGTATAGCAAACTAACATTTAGTAGTGAAAAGTTTATCAATCGGGAACATCATAGATATTTTCAATGTTAGTCAGATGATGATGATAAGACAGAATGCCCTTTTTTACCGTCAATGTCATCGGTTTTTTCGAGTTTAATATTGCCATGCACAGATTTTTCGTTTTACTAAAAATCATTGGTGATAAGTGGCTAGCCCTAGCTATAGCTATATAGGCTACTCTATCATCGCCTTCTACGACACCTAAGGGAATAAATACGGTGGTCTATTCTATTCTATACCGAGAACTACATGTCGGATTGTTATATATTTTAACAGGTGAAGTCGAAGGCGGCTTAGCGGTGCTAACCGGAGAGCCGAGCTTCTTCTCCATCCGAGCTAAGCACTTCTCGCGCATCGGACTGCTCTCTAAAACGACGGTGTACAGCATAATGCGGGAACGTCCCTCGGTCGTGCTGCACATAGCGAACACTGTCGTCAGGCGACTGTCGCCCTTCGTGCGACAAGTTGACTTCGCTCTCGATTGGGTGAGTGAGATCCGAGCTAATCACTTCTCGCGCATCGGGTTACTCTCTAAAACAACCTTGTAAAATCTATAAATCAAACCTTACATAGCGAGATATCGACGAGCACCGCAAGATTTTTAACCTGCACAGTAATAAATACTCGAACTGCACGGTATAACTGTTAAATTTAGTTACCAATAACAAATTTTAATTGTTTCGCACGTTCTATCACAAAGATCTTGTCCATCGAAGATGCGCTAAGTGACAATAAATATTTTGCCATACATTTTTAAAATTCTTGCGACTTGCGCATCGCATGACATGTCAGGCGACAGTTTCATGGTATGATTTCTCTACTTGCGCGCGACTCAGCTTATTCCAACGCGCTTTACGGTGCGTCCCGAATTACGCCGACAGCGCTGTGAGAGCGATAAATGTCGTTCCGATTTAACGTGAGCGCATCCACAATCGAAAACGTGACGTCATTCATGACGTCTCTACCGACGCCATCTTGCAATAACAGTGCTCACGGTTCGTAGCGTTTGCGCACTGTGAGCGAGTTGTCAAAAGTGACGTTTGACAGTTTGGTTCTAGTAAATTTTTGAGCGAATTTTCAAAAGTGACGCTTAACCGTTTTGCTGTCGTATATTTTTGGTTTGTTTAGGTCTCGATTTAGGTTTCTTTAGTAGTAATGGGTTTGATTATGTTCTAAAAAAGACGAATAAAAGTTTAGTAACGATTAGTGATGAAGAAAATAATTGGAATATTTGAATGTTGTGATGTGAACGGTGTGAGCGCGATATCTAGCGTTCCGTATTGTTAGAACGCTATCAGCGCTGTAGGCGCGCTGACGCAAATGGAACGGGTGTTAGCGCTGTAATCCCTCATAGCACTGTTATATATGAATCGGAACGTACCGTTAGTAACGCGACGAGGCAAGCGCGACGTCGCTCTTTTAAAATACGAGTAGAGTTCAATTTTCTATGCAGCGAAGGCGCGTCGAGTAAGGGCCTACTAGAGGGGCTGGATGGATTCCCCTTCCGTATAATCAAGTTAAACATTTTCGTCGCCAGGTGTTCTTAGAGTCGGGCCGGGCAGTGTACCGGCAGGACGAGGAGTCAGGGTCCACGTTCATAGTGCTGAGCGGCCGACTCAGGTCCGTCATCACACATCCCAACGGCAAGAAGGAGCTCGTCGGCGAATACGGCAAGGGAGACTTGGTTGGCATTGTAAGTTTAGCATTTTTCCATTGATATCTTATAGATAAACAATCAACGCTCCAAAAATGGCAGAGCTAAAAGAGCCTTAATTAGGCCATATAACTAGGGACCAGCTTTGAGTTAGCATTCCCCTCTGCCAAGTTATAAGGCATACAATTGTATACCTTATCACTAAACGAGACATCAATCGAAAAAAAATATCAGCTGTGCCATACGAAACTGCAAACATAACTCGACTCAAATGTATGGGACAGCTGATTTTCTTTTCGCGATTTAGAAATTGTTCCTATTGAGAAACTTGTTCAGTTTGATGATCTGATCACCCCCTTAAAATAGTCGCAGTTAATTTTGTTAGACCCTTAGACTACTTATATGAGGACAAGTTACGCGTGTAATTCTACTAACAAACTTTTCTGCCACTTTTTGCGGGGGGCGAGGTAGCACGAGATACGCAACTTTGAATTTTATTCCATTAGTTTAGATTCTAATTTTGAATGTTAAATATCATGAAAAACAGTGTCGTGTGAACCCCAAACGTCATAAGTTCAAAATTATTGTTCCGCAATTATAGGCTGTCGCGTTTAGTGATAAGGTATAAAATTGTATGTAAATGCGTAAGATCTTTTGATCTTGCACGTTGGCAGAGGGGAAATGCTAAGGCGAGGCGGGTCCGTATATAATTCGTCTAAGGTTAGACCTTATATTTCGTATTTTACAGATGTAGTGTGATCTACGGGCTTCATAGCTAACCTATTGTATTTATAATTTATCTTGTAGGTTGAGATGGTAACACAAACCCGTCGCAGCACGACAGTGATGGCAGTCAGAGATTCGGAGCTGGCCAAGTTGCCTGAAGGACTGTTCAACGCGATCAAACTTAGATTCCCCGTTGTGGTGACGCGGCTTATCAACTTGTTGGGCCATAGGATTTTAGGTGAGATTTATTTATTTACCAGTTTCCTTACGACAATTATTTAATTCTCAAACTGCTTAGAAATTTGAGCACTATTTTGACAACTTTCTTCGAGATAAATCGAAATTGCTGTACTGGCCAAATGCATGCGAGCAGCGACCGGCTAAAGTTGTATGAAAATCCATATCAGTCGTGGTTTAGCGGCCAAATAAATTACATAGTAAACTCATATCTGACGTGTAATTTAAAAACGATCGAACGATCTTTTACATCGGAACATGGCAACCAAGGAGGTAACTAAAAGTACCCTTCCGATGCTAGCGGCCGATGCGACTGATGCGCGCGGCTGGCGGCCGTTTTTACCGAAAATTTGATTAATTTACTCGTCCAGTATACATTTTTGTACCATTTAAATCTGCCGGAATACAAAAAGTCGTTCAACCGGGTCGTCGTCGACCGCCCGCGTCTTACGCGAGGTTCTGTCATATCTGACAGAACCTCGCGTCAAACGCGCGCGTCAGTCGCATCGGCCGCTGGCATCGGAAGTCTAGATTTATGCTGCCCTAATGTACTAATTTCTCCCCTTCTGCCCCCATAGACAAAATGATCGTCAAAATATATCGATCGCTAATGTCAAATCCATACATTCTGACATTTTCTACTAGCGTCAACGCCAATAGAATGTCCCTATGTCTAGGGGGGCTGGGCGGAAAGCGTCAACTTTCGTCCCGCTACGCTAAACGAAGTTGCCGCTTTCCGCCTCCGTCGAGGAGAAAAATAGTATACACACCTTGGGCGGTAAATAAGAAAGCCTTAGATTACATGTGATCTGAGACCTTTCTTACTTTCCTGCATTAGGTGTATAATCTACTATTTTGACTTACGGGAGGTCGAACTAAGAGTTAAACGTCTATGAATCTCAAGCTAAGCGTGTTCTTGCCTCAGGTTCGTGGCAGAAGCCAACAGCGGGTCTGGGCGGCGCGGCGCCTCTGGAGCCTCGTCCATCTCAACACAACTTTTCCACGGTAGCTGTAGTACCGGTCAGCGACGATGTACCCCTCACAGCGTTCACGTACGAGCTGTACCAT
Organism: Agonopterix alstromeriana; assembly: GCA_963924505.1. Lineage (NCBI taxonomy): Eukaryota > Metazoa > Arthropoda > Insecta > Lepidoptera > Depressariidae > Agonopterix > Agonopterix alstromeriana. The sequence goes on along the minus strand of OZ004665.1, from coordinate 2,795,288 downwards.
TCACTGTGCGCTATTGGTAAGTCACCCGTGCCACAGGGGTGCGTTCAGAACCTACGCCCAGAGTGCACTCCGAGTGCAACTTTTCGCACTAACGCCGTTCCGAGCCTCGGTGAAAAAACGCTCTTTGTAACTCGGTTGTTACAACTCAACCGTTCCGAACCTCTGACGGGTTGCAACTTTTAACCATCAAATTAGATGGTTAAAAAACACTGACTTTCGGATTATCTGTGGTTACTTGACTTTTTGCTCATTTTGAATAAAAGTTAGTTTTTTTCAAATTATTCTTTCTTTTTGATTATCTAGCATGGAAGATGAGTTTTTATTGTATTTGGAAATGATGGTAGCCCTGGAAGTCTATATTACTTTCAATGTCAAAATTTTAGTTTATAAAACAACCGTGATCGTTCCGTACCTTATTGCGAGATGAAAAACAACTGTTCGTTCCGTACCTTAGATTGAAAAACAACCAAACAACCGCACCCGTAGGTTCTGAACGCAGCCCAGTATAAGAAAGAGTGTGGTCACAGATTACTATCTTAACTATTATAAAAATGTAACAGAAGTGTGTTTGTACATTGAAAATATTTACAAGAAAAAGATTACTATATGATTTTTAGGTATCTTTGACTCCAAATCAACCTTTTTTTATTTAGAATTTTTGCCTGTCTGTCTGTTTTTTTGTATGTTTGAAACAGCATTACGCAAAATCTACTGAACTTGGTTTCATGAATCTTTTTTGTTTGATAGATATGATTTGACTTAAAATCTGGTATACAGGGTCCCTCTTAATATGCTGACACTTTTTTAAGGGGATGATCAGACCATCAAACTGAGCGACTTTCTATATGGGACCTCGAAATCGCGAAAAAAATCAGCTGTCTCATACATTTGGCTAGAGTAGGCTTGCAGTTCTATGTGGAACAGAGGATTTTTTTTGCGATTTCGATTTTGGGGCCATAGAGAAAGTAGTTCAGTTTGACGGTCTGAAAATCCCCTTAAAAAAGGGTCCGCATATTGAGAAGTAGAAGGGTGTAAGGAAAAGTATCATTACCCTTTAAACCACATACTCTACCCATCAAACTGAACAGCTTTTATTATGGGAGCAAACCTGTCAGAACAAAAAAAATATCAGCATACTTACACCCTTTATAATTTGTGTGGACGACGTCGCGGGTAAACTCTAGTCCCTTCTTTAATTTATTTCTTAAAATAGGTCCTACAGTCCGGCTTACATCGGACGTGATTAGAAAGCTACTCGGGTTGACCATCATGGACCCCAACAATGAATACAGGCTCAGTTCCTGGCTAGCGCAACAAGAGGATAAACATAAGGTATGTTAATAATATTAATATTTTAGCTAAAGCTACAAAGCCTGTGGTGGTCCAGTAGCGAATAACCTTGCCTGCCGTGTAGGAGGCGATGGTTCGATCCCCGTCCAGGCCGACTCGTACAAATGAGTTTTTCGGAATTTATGTACGATTTGTAACGCCACTGGCTTTTCGGTTAAGGAAAACATCGTGAGGAAACCTGCATGCTTCTACAGCTAGACAGTTGAAATTTTGATAGAATGTTCGTTATTTTGGCGGATTTGCTAGCAAATAATAAAAAATTCCAGAGCTATAAATTATGGGGGGTCCTCACCTCATACAAGAAACTTGTTTTTATCAACGATTTTTCTTCTCGCTCTATCGTAAAAACGGTAATACATACAAGCGTCAAACTTGGTGTGATTATAGAGCAAACTCTACAGTACAACAGCAAATAATAAAAATCGGCCAAGTATGAGTCTGTCTCGCTCTCAAGGTCCCGGAGAAAACAAAACTTTTTTGTAAGTTAATAATTATGTTGTGGTGGTGTGGTGCGGTACCTTAGACCTCTTATATGAGGACTAGTTACCCGTGTAATTCTACTAACAAAATATTCTGCCACTTTTTGCGGGGGGCGAGGTAGCACGAGATACGCAACTTTGAATTTTATTCCATTATTTTAGATTCTAATTTTGAATGTTAAAAATCATGAAAAAGAATGTGAACACCAAACGTCATAAGTTCGAAATTATTGTTCCGCAATTATAGGCTGTCGCGTTTAGTGATAAGGTATAAAATTGAATGTAAATGCGTAAGATTTTTTGATATTGCACGTTGGCAGAGGGAAATGCTAACGCGAGGTGGGTCCGCATATAAGTAGTCTAAGTACGGTACCCTTGGTGCGTGAGTAGACCGACTCGCACTTGACCAGTTTTTATTAATGATTGATGACTAATAATTTGCAGGTGGCGTTATATCAATGTGATCCGAGCTTGACGCAGTGGACTCAGCGGTGTATAAGACAAGCCGACTGTATTCTTATCGTGGCGCTCGGTGATAAACAACCGAGCATCGGCAAAGTAAGTTCAACTGCTTTTGTACTTTTCATTTGTTTACAGTTTTACTATAAGGGTTACGGTGAGGCAACGCTCTTAAGAGGATATAATTCGGAGCGCGCTCCATACAAACGTACTATGGTGATATTTTCAATACTAACCAATTAAACTCAATGAAATTGTTCAGAATTAATCTAAAAACAAATTTCTATGCTTGTATAGAGTCAGATTTTCGTTAAAATATACAGTTTCAATGCTAGGATTAATTTAAGATTTGTATATAAGATAGACAGATAATTTTGATATAAGCTTTGAATCACATAATCTCCAAATGGTTTTCTTATTATGTTACCTTTCTTAAAATGAAATGTTGTCAATTAAAAGTATTGAAATGCAAAGCGTGGCTTTCAACCCTACACGCAATGTCATAGACGGTTTGCACAAAGTGCGCATGTGCAGACGCCATTTCGAAATTCAAAAACGTTCTTTAGAGTGCCAAACCTGTGGTATAGTCTCGGATTGGCAGGTTGCCGGTTCAAGACCCGTCCAATATATAGGGTCCAACTTAATATGCTGACACTTTTTAAGGTGATGATCAGACCATCAAACTGAACAACTTTCTCTATGGGACCAACAAAGAAATCGCGAAAATAAAATCAGCTGTCCCATACATTTGGCTCAAGTAGGTTTGCAGTTTTGTATAGAAAAGCTGATTTTTTTTTCGCGATTTCGTTGTTGGTGCCATAGAGAAAGTTGTTCAGTTTGACGGTCTGATCATCCCCAAAAAGTGTCAGCATATTAAGTTGGACCCTATATACAACGTGTTAATAAGCGCAAAACCTCATACACCCCGACTGATTTATTACAAAATAATTATATTGAAACAATAATTTCATTATTTTTATAGTTAAAATTTAAAGTAATTCGCATTTTAACTTTTGAGGCAAAAATGATTTGTTATAATTTCAGCATTCAATGAAAGCGCTAGTGTGCTCACGGATACATTTTAAGAATCTTGTTTTGGTAGTAATAGAATTGGACGGGTCTTGAACCGGCAACCTGCCAATCCGAGGCTATACCATAGGTTTGGCAAGGACCCTGTATAATTTTGCGCTCTTCAATTTGACGTTGTTTTTAATATCATTCATGTTTATCCATTTCCAGATTGAGAAAGAAATCGAGCGTCTAGCGATCCGTACACAGAAGGAACTAGTGCTGCTCCGTCGTGAAGGAGGAGTGAACCCGACCGGCACGGTGCACTGGCTCAACATGCGCTCCTGGGTCAGCCAGCACCACCACGTGCGGTGCCCGCATCGCATGTTTACACGCAAGAGCCAGTACCGCATCGTTAGTATCATTACAACACTACATTACACTAGTGAACCCGACCGGCACGGTGCACTGGTCAACATACGTTACGTTCTTGGACTATTTATATGTGGACTGGTTACGCGTGTAATTCTACTAACAAACATTTCTGCCACTTTTTGCGGTGGGCGAGGTAACATGAAAACCGCAACTTTAGATTCTAATTTTGTTGTAAAAATCATGAAAAGTAGTCTCGTGTGAACCCCAAACGTTCTAAGTTCGAAGTTATTATTTCGCAATTATATGCTGTCTCGTTTAGTGATAAGGTGTAAAATTTAATGTAAATGCACAAATCAATTGTGCTTATACCGTGGCAGAGGGGAAATGCTACCACAAGGCTAGTCCTTATAATAATTAGTCAAAGGACATCAGTGATTAACGTAGAACAGTTTTTAAAAACCAGTCAAATACCCTATTGCCTTTGCATTTTTTTGACCTTTATATATTAAGGGAATGAACAGACCGTCAAACTGAACAACTTTCTCTATGGCACCAACATCAAACCGCGAAAAAAATTCTTCTGTTCTATACAAAAGTGCAACCTACCTCGAGCCAAATGTATCGGAGAGCTGATTTTTTTTCCGGGATTTCGATATTGGTCCCATAGAGAAAGTTGTATAGTTTGATGGTCTAATCATCCCTTTAAAAAAGTGTCAGCATATAAAGAAGGACCCCGTTTAGTGTATATTGGAGCGCGATACTCTTTCATCCTGAACTTCCTGAATCTGATATATTTTCTTAAATCACCTTCTGATCAGAGAAGGGTCCGGATGCAGTGACAAACTGCTTGCCAATCGGTGCGGACAACGTCATTTCTGATGGAAATGCATACATAGACTGCTAAAATCATATCCCATCTTTTGGGCTTTGCCGCAGTCGGGTAAAAAACTGCATTTTCAATGTCCACTTTTCTGATAGCCGTGGTGGTCCTTGCCTGCCGTGCAGGAGGCGATGGTTCGGTCCCCGTTCAGGCCGACTTGTACCAATGAGTTTTCGGAATTTATGTACGATTTGTAACACCACTGGCTTTTCGGTGAAAGATAACATCGTGAGGAATCCTGCACGCTTCATTTTCGAGGCATTTATTGTACCCACTGTCCATTATAAGTGGCGACGGGCTTACCCTCCGACACACTGGACAGACTTTCGGTACTACTGGTGAAACATGGATGTTCTGATGTTTCAGAATATCGCTGACTACCCCCTCGGGGAATATAATCGTGAGCATATGCTTATGCTATGTACTTTTCTGATTGTCGTAACAAAACATTTCAGAGCGAGCTCTACAGCAAAGTACTGATGTCAGAAGCGAGCGTCCACTCAGACTTCTCGCGGCTGGCTCGCTGGCTGACCGGCACTTCGGTGGGGCTCGTGCTAGGCGGGGGAGGTGCTAGAGGGGCGGCACATGTCGGCATGATACGAGCTATACAGGTATGACGTAATTATAGTAGCTGTCTTATAAAGTATGTCTGAAATCGTCGCGTTATTGCCTCCTCAATATTTTTGAGTTCAATCAGTGACGCTTAGATAACGCTCAGTCAACGCTTGAACTTAAAATCGTGGCGATTAACTTGTGTAGTCGAGGCGGTGCATTTGCGAAATCGCCTACGCTCAAAAATCGCTTGTGTATAGGTTGGTCTCTAACTTTTTAAAAGTAAAAGGTTTGTGAGTCTGTATACGCTATTATAATAAGATACCAGAGGATATTCTAAACTTGCCAGACAACAAGTTTAAGTCCCATGTTAAACAAGTCCTCTGTAAAAAAGGTTAGTATAAACTCGATGATTATATGAATGACCAAAATGTCTGGTCTTGATATTGTTACACTATGTAATTCAATATTTAGTTGTAAGTGTAGTAGTGTATATTTTAGAAGATGTGTGTTGTAGAGTTTACAGTTAGGCCTGTGTCACTCCACAGCCCTGGTACGCTTGAAGGCGATACCCACTGAGTGGTGAAAGGCAATAGGTTAGGTATACCGTGTAAACTTCTTGGTTAAATCTCATTAGACTTGCCGCCATTTCGTGAGTAGTCAATGCGAGACTTGAAAACCGATGTCACGCTGCCAGCACGTGAAAGAATGAAATACCATGTAAAGGAAGCTTTCGTGTCTAATGAATCGGTTCATTTTTGATTGCACGCGCGCCGTTGTGACGGTTGGTATTTTGTTCGCGAATTGTATGATAGGACGGGTGCGAATAACTTTGCACCTTATTGCCTTGCAGAGAGAGTCGCTATTTATTTAAATCTTTTTTCGAAGCGATTCTTCTGTACGGGCAGTACTAGTATTTATTGTGTGCCTTTTCTACAATTTCAGGAAGCCGGAATCCCAATAGACATGGTAGGCGGCGTCAGTATCGGCGCATTCATGGGCGCTCTATGGTGTATGGAACGAAACATTACAACAGTCACGCAAAAAGCGAGGGAGTGGTCACAGGTTTGTAACAAATATCAAACCTTGTGCGATGCTATCATGCTATGATATGCTGGTATGATCTTCACGTGTTCGTATTTATTCAAAATGATTTTACAATTATTTTTTTCTGATCTTCCGTACATCTTTCGGGCTAAATGGACTTCATTGTTTAGAGTTGTGAATGGTCGCGATAATGCTTGTGCACTAATATCAAACATAAGGATTTAAGTTTTGACGTGCGACCCAGATTTATTAGTGTTCAATAATAAAAAAAACAAATTTAACATTACAATAAATTAAAAGAAAAAATTGCTGTGTGGTTCCGGCTTAGAATGGACCACCCCAATTCTTCCCGTGGGTGTCGTACGAGGCGACTAAGGGATTAAATGTTTCTCATGCAGTGTTTATGTGAGCGAAAGGCTAGCCACCTCTCACCACTTGACACGTCATTCCATCCTGAAACTTAAATTGCTAAATGTGAGCATTGCTACAACTACATTCTTAAACAGAAAGTTGGTAGTTGTAGCTATGTTTCTGATCACCCCGAAAGGGATTACGGTCGTGAGTTTATGTATGTATGTATGTAAAAGAAAAAAAACAAATAATTCACTCTTGTAAATCTCGCGGGATTGACCTTGTAAAAAAAAGATTTTCAGTTTGTAGGCTTTATAGTTCATGAGATTCCATAATAAGTTTTATTTCGAATCCGCACGGATGACTTCAAATGACTAATGACTGTTTCTAACTAATGTACGTAATGCCCTCTGCTCTCAAACGGTTAAAGAAAACATCTTGAGGAAACCAGCATACGCTAAAGAAGAAATTCTGATCCGTATGTGTAGTCCACTAATCCGCATTGGGCACTCGTGGTGGACTAACGCCCATACACCCTCCTTGAGGGTAGGCCTGTGCCTAGCAGTGGGATGTATGTAGGCTAATGCTGTTTAGTATTAGGCTTTTTTTTATTTATAGATTACTAGAGTTAACCCGCGACTTCGTCCGCACAAATTATATACCAGATTTCAAGTCAGATCATAAACTATCGAACAAAAAATTTTTCATCAAAATCAGTTCAGTAGTTATTGCGTGATGCTCGCACAAACAAACATACAAACAAACAGACGGACTAAAATTCTAAAATAGGATGATTTGGAGTCAGGGACATCTAAAAACCATATCGTTATCTTTTTTTGTAAATATTAGACACACTTCTGTTACAGTTTTATAATAGTTAAGATTTTCTCCGGCAGAAAATGACTCAATGGGGCAAGCAGCTCCTCGACCTCACCTACCCAGCTACGTCCATGTTCTCCGGGCGGCAGTTCAACACGACCATCAAGACGACCTTCGGGGAGGTCCACATCGAGGACCTGTGGCTCCCATACTTCACCGTCACCACTGATATAAGCTCCAGTTGCATGAGAGTTCATAGGCACGGTAAGTTGTTTTCCAATTGGAAATTCATTTTGTGTAAACAAAAATGTTACCTTAAGGTAGACTTCGGATGCCAGCGGCCGATGCGTCTGACGCGCGCGGTTCGCGGCCGACGGCCGATGCGTCTGATTCGAGCGGCTCGCGGCCGACGGCCGATGCGACAATACTAGTTACTATGAAAACGTATGGCGCCGCTTCGGATGCCAGCGACTGACGCGTGCCTCAGACGCGCGCGGCCGATGCGATAGACATATGGCATATGACAGAACCACGCGTCAGACGCGCGCGTCAGTCGCATCGGCCGCTGGCATCGGAAGTCCACCTTTAAACTGTATTTTTATAGCCTGACCAGTAAAATGTAACGTCTTGGTATGTTGCGGAAAATCAATGAAATTAATGTTTGTACTTGCAAAATTGACAACTTGCAATTAACAAATTCGGCGGCGGGTTGAGCTCCAATCCATTACCTGTTCGATATCAAAAACAGAAGACATAAATGGCATAAGTAAAAACAATGGATGGTTTGCCATGCATTCTACTCGTCAAAATGGACAACTTTTATTATGGGGCGAACTTCGAAATCGCTAAAAAAAATCTGTTGTTCCACATATTTTAGTCGAGTAGGTACTGCAGTTTTGTGTGAAACAACAGATATTTTTTCCAGATTTTGAAAATTCATCTTCAAAACTGCTACAACTTTCATTTTGGAGCCTCTATACTTCATTACAAATAAGGACGAAAAGATTTTCCGATTCCTTTGTAGCTTTCTGGTCAATTCCGATTTGCAAATATAATTTATATATCAGAAAGATATACTATCCGACATATCTTGGACGTTACTAAAGGTGTTCTAAGGACCGTGAGTAGTGGCTCAATAAAAAGGAGGCCTATCCCCAGCAGTGGGTTGATGTGGGCTGATTTGGTTGATTTATTGATTGGGTATTTACTATTTAGATATTTGTTTGTTTAGATACCGATTGACTAGGATCTGTGTTTAGCTCACACACTTATGCACTTAAATGTGGCACAGTATCACCACGATTGAGCAGCAAAAGTGACCTGTTTGTTTCCGTATTGTGAGTTTCCGACTATATCGATACAAGAACGGTTAAATAAATATATAATAATAATAATAAATTTAATAATATTGTGTTTCTACTTAGACCATATAACTAGGGACTAACCTCGCTTTAGTATTTCCCCTCTGACATGACAAGTAACATGATCAATTGATCATGTGCATTTGCATACAATTTTATGCCTTATCACTAAACAATAAATAGATAAATATCTTGGACATTGCTACACAAATTATCTAGCCACATGTTAAGTACCAGAATCTAGCCTGGACTTGTGTTATGATGACTAGACAACGATATAGAATACATATAACATACAAACAACCATGACTTGGGTACAGATACTCATATTCATTATACAAATATATGTCCTCCGGCACATCCGGCAGGATCACTACCGACTGTGCTATCGAGCCGTCTAAATACAGCCTATAATTGCGGAACAATAAGTTCAGACGAGTCTCGTTTGAGGTTCTCACGAGACAATTTTTAACAATCGAAATTAGAATCTAAAGTAAAGGAATAAAATCCAAAGACGCGGATTTCATGCTACCTCGCCTCAAAAAATGTGTCAATAGAATTATACGCGTAGCTCGTCCATAGTTATATGGTCTAAGTGTTTCTACGATCATTTATAGAAAAAAAATAGAATTGCCAACTGTCAAAGATTGCACACTTTGAATGAGTAAACATAAGGTCGATTATTGTATCCATTGATAACCATTTGATTGGAACATAGTCGTGAACTATTCGTCTGACGGCCCGATAGCACAGTCGGTAGTGAACCTGCCTGCTGTGCCGAGGGTCGTGGGTTCGAATCCCGTAAGGGACAAATATTTGTATGATGAATATGAATATTAGTACCCGAGTCATGGATGTTTGTATCTATATATGTATGCTATATCGTTGTCTAGTCTTCATAATACAAGTCCATGCTAGATTCTGGTACTTTCAATGTGACTAGATAATTTGTGTGACAATGTCCAAGATATTTATTATTATTTATTTATAACTATTGATATCCATTGATAACATAACCTTATATACCAGCGCGAACGAAGATTGACTCCGCGAAATAAACGTGGTTATTAAGCGTGGTGGTACTGACCCTACTGATTGCTTTTGTAATTGTGTTCGCTGTAGTCTAAATCGACTATGATTAAGTCATTATTAACTTTAAGTTATACTTAAATTTTTGCCTATACTTCATTCCAAATAAGGACGACGAGATTTTCCGATTCCTATTTCACTTTCTGGCCAATTCTGATTACCAAATGTAATTAATTTATTTGATACTTATACTATCCGACATATCTTGGACGTTACTAAAGCTGTTCTAAGAATAAGTGAGAGGAAGTGTTTCAAATCTCTGTTTCTGTAATTCAAAATATCCTTAAAATTTCGTTGCTATTTTGAATGGAGTATAGTAAAAGCCGAATATCTCATCCTTATTGACAAAATATTGTATCCTGGTCGATCGGTACTGAGTAAAAATATATTTGGTTATTTTATAATAGGTCTCCAAAAAGGTTTAACTTTTAACTAAAAACATCTAACACAACACATTCATGGACAGGAAATTTTTGTGTTTTATTAATTTTGGTGATATTTTATGAAGCTTCGTTTGCACTTTTACTAACCCAAAGATATTTTTGCTTTTGTTTTTATAAATCCAAGATGGCGTCTGTGTTTGGAAGTTAAAAAACGTGTGTAAACTACAGAATTATGTGTAAAATTGATACTTTGCATGGTAAATTATTATGTAGTATCAAATATCATGCTTCGAATCTGCAGACCAGATTCCGAAGCGGAAATAAACATATTATAAATGTATTATTTACTACGATCATAATCATGGCTTCATATTGAAACAATAATATTGAAGCACACGTTATTTGTAATATTTTATTTTATTGTTTTTATTTTTGCGGATTGTCTATGCCATCGTACGGTTCTATATCTATGGTGGCAGAGACATTATTGCGTCTTCTTAACGAATTAGCATGAAAACGAGGCATAAGTTTGATAGTTATGAAAGTGTTTAAAGGATTCCGTACCTTATTTCCTACGTGTTTCGTGCTAAATTCGTAATATTTGACGCATTAATTTGCTAATAATTCAAATATTTCGTCCGCTACAGTGTTTTTTTGTTTTATGTCCTTTTCAACCACACTCACTTGCATTTATGTGTCTGTATATCAAAGTGTACCGTGTGTTTGTTATGTGTCAGATAAAAATATGCAAAAGATTATTATTTACTTTTTTATATAATTATGTATCGTCCTTTGGTGTCCTAAACCTTATTCCAAAACAAACTTAATCAAAATTTATTTCTTTCATAACACCGTTTACGAATCCGACATTTGCTTTTGGGTTGCCATTACTTACTTTTGAAAGAAAATTCAGCGCTTGTGATTGGTTTACCGAATAACGCTTACAATTTGGGAATTTAATTTAGAATTAAATTTAAATCGATGCGTATTTACAATGTCGGGTTGGATGTGATTAATTAATTGTTGTATGTATTGGTTTCATCATACATTCCTTCATCGTATTATTCATTTTATTCATGTATCTGCATGAGTGTGGTTTAGTTATGTCATTTACATTGTAAACCTGTTTCTTTGATCCATTACATCATAGTAATTTTCCTACTAAAACTAATGATTTTTTGTAGAAACGCAACTTGTGCATAGTGTGAGCGCAAATATCACGTGATGACTGACCAATGGGAGCGAGTAAAATATGCTCGCTCGTCGTCTATTGGTTGTAAATGACGCGACAGCGCTTGTTTATTGGCCGACGTGTTGTTTTTAGCGTTTCTGCTTAGATTCTAATGTATTTATAACCGAGCTCCATTCATTCGCATGTAATGCATGTCCTGAATACTGTAGCAACGAAAATATCATTTATTAGAAAAAAAAAACGATACTTCATCGTGTGTATTGTTTCTATGTAAGCGAATTCAGATTAAAGGTTTGGGTTGGTAAAACTAATCCATTTTATCACTAAATAATTATACTGGTGTTATTGTATAGTTTTTAAGGAATTTTCGCCTCTTTTTAATCTATGGGATGGCTTCTCGACATCATCGTTTTCTTTCCATGGATTGTGTTGTCTAGTGTAACATACACTTAATGTTTTCAATTCACTTTTTTCTTTTTAACCGATCTCCACATCTTTTCGGATTTTCAGTCTCATCTTAGCAAAAAAGAACTTCCTTGTTAAAGAATTAGGAGTACATTTTCACAGCTTTATTATAAATAGGAAAAAAAAAGATTAAGACTCTGAATATGAGCGATTCTAACGCCTATGGCGGACCGCAGGTTCACTATGGCGGTACATACGCGCCTCGATGTCTCTCAGTGGGTACATGCCGCCACTTTGCGACCCCGTAGACGGCCACCTCCTATTGGACGGCGGTTACGTCAACAACCTCCCAGGTAAACCAATCACAACGCACCGATGCTTGTGTAGCGCGAATCTGATTGGCTGTGGTATCAGTTTCGACAGCGGAGAGTAGTTGGTAGGCTGAGTGTAAATATTAGAATTAGTGGGATTTAAGGATTGGTTACTTTAATTGCACTTTTCATTCTTCATGATTTTCATTAAACGTGCACAGTTTTATTCTTATTCATTAAACATTTTCTCTCTGAATGAATAAATGACTTCATTCATTCTTTCAATCTCTGTACACAAATAACATTTTAAACTAAAATAAATAGATCTTTAAAAGATAAGGAGTCGGGTTGGGAATCACTTGTAAATGATTGCTACTGTAAATATACTCTATAGAGCGATTATAGTTTTTGTTATGTTTCATCAGCACTTTAACATTGTCAATGCACTTTTTGATTTGTTTTACACAAAGCTAGATTAATTCTCAAAATATTTACTATTGTTCAAATACAAGAAACTTTAATACTTGTTATTCACACGAGTTAGGACCGCTCACTAGTGGTAATTTTCATCCTTTGACATGCTTTCCGTCACTTTTAACCTCGTGTTCTGTGAAGATACTTACTTAGTTGATGCCTAAACTCTTGACTTAACAATTGGCTATTTGCCAGTTTTCGGAAAGATATTTTAAATTATACGTAAGTTTATTTTATACCTCTTTCAATTATCTTTTTCTTAAAAAAACGTTATTTATTTCAGTTCAATCAGTAATTTGAGATTTTGATTGGGTTTGTGAGGTGTATCGTACGCCGTTGAAGAGTTAACCACCTGCAATACAATACAATCTTTATTTGCACACCAAAAATATAAAATTCCCAATAAATTAATACTATAAAATATATTATATAAAAGGATAAGAAGAAAGGCGAAGAAGAAGAGGCTTAAGATCTTTATGACGGATACTTTATCACACATTAAATCTTTGGAGGAAGAGGATAATTTTGTTACCAACCTCTGATATTTTGTTTGTTTAAGGGTGCCTGTCCACTGAAGCGGATTTAGGCTGCGGAGCGGAGAAACGGGGAATTATTAACAAATATGATTGCATTAAGTCTCCGCAATTTGATTTTTTGCAATCCTATTGGTTAATATTTCCTCATTTCTCCGCTCCGCAGCCTAGCTCCGCTTCAGTGGAGTAAGAATTTCTAGCTAATAATTATCTATGATATTGACTTGTAAAGTGCTGATGATACAGGAACAATAATCATTTTGACGGCTTCTTACCACCTTTGTTATTAGAAGAGTTATCGCGTCACTCTAAAAATAGCATAAAACCTTTGACTTTTGTAAATAAGTAAATTTAGTGGTAGATTATCCTCAGTGGAAAAATAGGCATCTTTCTAAAGGCCCCAAATTCTTTAGAGCCACGAAAACCCAGTATCTACTCTAGAAAGCGACAAAGATTGGAACGAAATTTGTTTAGTAAATTTTGACGCTCACACGGGATTCTTAGCTTGTCTCTTTTTCAATGTTTGTTTAAATATAACTGGGAAATTGTGGGAGCCTCAAATCTTAACTGGCTAAAAGCATGTTTGGATCTGATAACATACAATTCCAAAATACACTTTGTGTACTGTCAACAACTCCATTAAAAAACACAAATCTCGATAAATTAATTTCTCAAGACTAGCTCTAAATATAACTTCATAAAGTTCAAAATTCTAAACACTCAGCCGACCAACCAAAGGTAAGTAATGGCAAACCCTTAAAGCGGTGGAAGGTACCCCATCCTGACTTCACTAGTACACCAGGTGTTCTCTGGCGATACTGCCGCGCGTCCATGAGCATCGCTGGCATCTTCCCCCCTATCTGCGACCCCATGGACGGGCATCTACTTCTCGATGGATGCTATACCAACAACGTACCAGGTTTGTTTCTAGTTGGTAATGTCATTATTTCAAATCATTCATGGAATTGACAACATTTCATTTTAAGAAAGGTACCAAAATAAGAAAACCATTTGGAGATTATGTGATTCAAAGCTTATATCAAAGTTATCAGATTTTTCTATCCATTATTTCTCGAGTTATTTGAAAAATTCTGAAAAATATGATAGAGGTTGAATGAGATTTTATTCCTTTACCTGCTTGGCTTTTCTATTGTATTTGACAGTTTTTATTTTAATGTTTTTGCGGCCAAGGAATCTTAGCCATAAATCCTATGTTTTTCAGAAAATTCAAAAGTAAATTTAAAATAGAAATATCGGTCAAAAATTAAATCGGAAAAATATATATGTCTTTTTTAACCTATTTTTAATTTTTATTAAAAACAGGTGGTTAAAAAATGTTATGTTGTCAATTATCTAAAACTCTAAATGTGTTTAACGTTTAAAACATCAACAATTTTCTGTGCCGTTGGACAGTTTCTTTTAAAGAAAAAAAAACGTGCTGAAAACTGCATACGTTGAAGAAGAAATCCTAATTCGTATTGCTCAGTTATTCCATCCCCATTGGGTATGCGTGGTGCACTGACGTCCATACACCCTTATCAAGAAGCTAAGCCTATACTCCAGCTGTGGGAGACATATAGGTTATTAACGATGATGATTCCAAGATACGTTGATATTGATAGATTCTTTTTTAGAATTCTTTAATGTTCTTAAACTATTATGCAGGGTCGGCCCAATATTTCGCTTTCATTCATCTCTTTTATTAACACAGACCAATAAGCTAAAGACGCCGCTTTTGTCGATTGCTGTACGAAAACGAGTGTTGAGCACGGTGCGTATTTAGTAGTGTACTGTTTATGCTCAGTGACCGCGGGTGCTCGGCTATACGATGCGGCGTCTAGTAGCTTATTGGTTTGTCATTATTTATCAAGGATGGATAGAATATTTTTCACAAAAGTATTTAATGATGATTTCAGCGGACGTGATGAGGTCTCTAGGAGCCAAGCACATCCTGGCCATAGACGTGGGCTCGCAAGACGACACGGATCTTACTAACTACGGCGACGACTTATCAGGCTGGTGGCTTTTATGGAAGAGGTGAGCAGAATTTAACTTTAATATTAAACTTTATCATCGCAGTCAAAAGGTTTAACGGTAAAGGAAAATATCGTTGAAACGGAATTCTAAAATACCCAGGAAGTAACTGAATTAAGTATTGATTTTCTTTTCCAGGTGGAATCCGTTCACAACTCCAGTTAAAGTGCCCAACTTGCCTGACATTCAGAGCAGACTGGCTTACGTATCATGCAACCGACAGTTAGAGGTAATTTACTATGTAGGGTTCTGCAGTGGAAATATAGACCTTTATAATTTGCACAAAGACGTCCAATGCTGGACATAGGCCTCCCCCGCAGATCGCCACGTCGTCTGGTCTTGCGATGTCCTCATCCAACAGATTGTCGCCACCTTCACTAGATCGTCGGCCCACCTTCTATCCACTCGAACTCTTCGGCCCCATTGACCATCGGTTATGCGAGCAATGGGCCCCACCCAATTTCGGCTACCTTGGTTCTTCTGCGAATCTCTTCATTTCTGATTCAAAATCGCAGAGAAATTCCGAGCACGGCTCTTTCCATTGCCCTTTATGAGACCTTTAGCGAGCGGCTACATCTCAATCTACATGCAATAACATATCACGAAACTACTAACTTTTTTATTTCTAGGAAAAATGTTTTATTTTACAGGAAGTAAAGAAATCTGACTACTGCGAGTACATAAGGCCACCGATAGACGCGTACAAGACGCTCCAGTTCGGTTCGTTCGATGAGATACGCGAAGTGGGGTACAGGCACGGGGCTGCCTACTTCGAGGGGCAGAGGAGAGGTGGCGGGGGAGGGGTCAGCGGAGCCGCCGCCGAGGGCAAGAGGCCTGATACACAGCCTTCCTTGACCGAGTGAGTTACACTAGAAAGTAGTTTGTTTGAATCGAGAGCAGAATCGAATTATCATGGTTTCAACATAGGTAATTTTTTTCAAAATATATATTTTTTTGTCATAATTAAACTTTACTGAACCCGATCTCAACCCACCGCACGCGCACTCTCACCCTACTTACTACCAAAACAAGATTTTTAAAATGTATACATGAGCACGTTACGCTTTCATTCATTGCTGAAATGATAACAAATCATTTTTGCCTCAAAACTTAAAATGCGAATTACTTTAAATTTTAACTATCAAAATAACGAAATTATTGTTTCAATCTAATTATTTTGTTATAAATCAGTTGGGGCGTATGAGGTTTTGCGCTTATTCATTAACACGTATAACCGAGGACTCCGCTGGGCGTGCTGTATATGGGACGGTAATGTTGTGCTTAATGTCTGTTTAAGCTCAACCTCGTTCTTAGTCATGTGCATTTACAGATTTTGGAAAAATGTACAGTCATCCAGAAAAACATAAATTTTCACAAAACTTTTTTTTCACCCCATTTGATCCTCTTACTGATAAGGAACACAAGTCTCTATGGGGTCTACCGAGGTCGAAGTATTAAAACTATAAGAAAACGCAAAATTAAATTCCCATACATTGATTAGGTAAATAACAAAGTGACCTAATGATGATTTTGTAAACGCTTTTCAAATTTTCAGGGGTTGTTCAGACCATCAAACAGAACAAATTTTACTATGGGAGCAAACCTGAAATCACAAAACAGTCTAGCATTTAGTATGGAACAGCAGATTTTTTTTGTTTTGTAGAGTCAGTCTCGGAACTCTTTAATAATTATAAATGTGTATAGGTATACTGTATCTACTACATAGATGAAACTAATGATTTTTAAGCTTATCGAATAGGAATATGTGATTCCAGTACCTAAGTTAGTTGATAGTTAGCAACGGAACTGGTGGAAAAAAAAGTCAACTATACTCCATTCAAAAGAGCAACGAAATTTTAAGGCCATTTTGCATTACAGAAACAGAGATTTGAAACACTTTCTCTCACTTTTTCTTAGAACAGCTTTAGTAACGTCCAAGATATGTCGGATAGTATATGTATCCAATATATTAATTACTTTTGGTAATCAGAATTGGCTAGAAAGCTAAATAGGAATCGGAAAATCTCGTCCTCCTTATTTGGAATGAAGTATAGTTTCGTTACGGAACTGTTTAAGGAAACAATTGGGACTAGATTAATAATTTCCTTTTTAGTAGATAGTAAAATATTTGATAATGATTGATTGTTTGATTGGTTTGATGTTTTTTTGAGTATTAGGAAAAAATATCACGATTATCCACTAGCACGGTACTTTAGTTCTACCAAATATCGCTAGATGGCGCCACACGAGTCACATTGTACATCGCGCTGTTAAGATTTGCCCTCGAGTTATATATAGGATATTAGGAACATTTTGATCGTTAACTCTGGTTTCCCTTCAAAACGTATAAATCTTTCGCCTTTTACTAAAGATTTCCGTGGAGGGGAACACTCAAATGAGTCTTATGAATTTTTGATGTCCTATCTTCGGATAGGACTTGTAAACCTATTGAAAAATGCTTGAAGCCCGTTCTCGCTGCATGCCATTTCATACAATCATCAAACCCCGTAAGCATGTGAGTTGAGTGGGATACTGGGGGAGTGTGAGCGGGACAGGAATACTCCACTGCCGAAATTTTCCGCCACGCTTCCTACAAAGCGGGGGCTGTCAGGTTAAAATAGGAATTGGTTGAAATTTGTCAGGCAGGGAGGGTCCGTACTTCCTTCTTATACTGTGTATCGGATCATGCGAATCTCTTAAAAATCTTATAAAACAGTTTCTTCGTCTATTACGACCTTACCGAGCTACCTGATACGACAATCTACGTCTGCACGCACAATTATAATAGGGAAATTGATAATTTTTTGGAAAATGTGTATATTGCAATGCAAATTTTCTCAAAATAATGCGTGCCTGATTTACCTACCATGAAAAGAGCCTTACTTTATCGATATTCAATGCAAAATCAACACTTTTTTTACAGTTGCTGGAAACATCCCTATTGTTATACAGTTGAATTTAAAATGAAATGGTAAAATGTGTATAGTAACAATAATATGCCATTTAGGCAACTGTGAAAAAAGTCAATCAATTATACTTTATTTTAAACCAAAAAAACATAGTATACAGAGAGCAAACAAACAGGAAATACAAAAGGTACATAAACAGGAGGTCTTATCGCTAAAATGCGATTTCTTCCAGACAACCTTGTAAAAAAAGTGTGTAACAAGATCCGGCGGATCTGGCCTACTTGAAAATCGCACCGGATTGCAATGGCTAAGTGCGAGCCCGTTTATACGAAGTCCAGGTGTGGCTTGGTCACCACAAATTCCCACCGCTGTAACTCCTGTAAACCAGGATCAACAGCGGCGACCATTCACAACACTAGACAATGAAGTCCAGCGAGCCCGGGGGATGAATCTAATCTATCTTGGAACCCGCAATGAATTAATCAAAGGAGTAGGAAAAAGAAATATCCGACTTCCCTCCTGGTTGTGGCTTTACATAAAACAATGATCTTTCCAGCTACACGTTCACCGACTTAGCACAGATGGTGTGTTCGGTACGCACGGGACGCGACGTGGACAACGAGTCCTCGTCCTCTTCGGACTACGAGGAGGACCAGCGGCACTTCGAGGGGTACGCATCGGAGCCCAGCGGTGGGATCATGGAGGTAAGGCGCTCTTTTACTTTGTTGGTAGATATTTAGATATGTAAAGTGATTTTGTTGTGGTGCTACTTTTGGATATCATAATGTTTTAATTCGTATACGAAAATCTGCGAGTCTGCGAATAGGTCAATCAACGTCCATACTGAGCGTTTGTCATAAGTGTGAATTTAATTTATTTTTTTTCACTTTCAAAATTGTAAGCTTTTAATATATTATCAATGATAATTATTTTCGTAAACGAATTAGAAGTATGTGGAATTCAAAAATAGCACTCACCCGTCGAAGTTGAAATGTCATGTGATTTATAGATTATTTAGATGTCTGTTGGAAAAATGTAACTTTGAATTTATTGATATTATTGTTATGAGCTGTTTTTAGAAAGTCAAAGTGTTAGAAAAACTTAGATTGTCTACTGTTTGATATTTATTCATTTAATCGAATCTTTTTGACATTCGTAATATTACGTGAACTAAAATTCCAAAAGTGGATTTGTCACTAAAATGGTTTGCTCGACTCTTAACGACTATCGCCACCTAGCGGCGAAAGTCAGCTTTACCTTCCCAATGCTTCATCTATAATTCTACTGGTTTACTGCATCGATCATTAATAAAAGAACTTCCTACGATTTCATAACGTGTAAAAATCACTCGGGGTGCCAATTTCAAAGAGAAAAAGCATTCGAGACATGCTAGAGAGAGAGAGAGAGAGAGTTGATTTTTACACGTTTTGAAACGGATGCTTCGACTAGATGCACAGTTTCACAAAAAATCTTACAATTTTTTTTCCGAATTGACATGATTACTGTCTTAAAATGCCCTCAGATATTCGTTGGATACTATTAAACTACCTACACACAATACATCTTAATTTTAAAGGTAAGCGCATATTGCGTCAGGCCGCATCGGTTCGGACCGTAGCGCAGAAATCCTCTCAAATCGCTTCTAAACAATTTATAAGAACTGTCGCATACTATGCCGTGCCGATTGGTTCGCATTATTGCGCGGCGGATTTCCGTCCGTGCGATGCGGCCCGCTCCGCCCTGATACGGCCCGCTCCGCCCCGATACGGTCTGTCGTAATGTGCCATACCAAGCGGAACTTTTGACAACGTCTGCAGTAGTCAATCAAACTCAAAATCCGTTAATGCGTCGTGACCACGCACGCTATATTGTGCGAAGTACGCGTTTTCCGCTGCGATGCGGCCCGCTCCGCTTCGATGCGATCTGTTTTACTTTTATTTATTGTGCATCTAGTCTTTTAATGATTGATGGTATACCAGTTTAAAATTACCATCCGTGTGTATACCTATAATATATTTACAATAACTATGTATTTTAGCTGGTAGTTAGTCAACATTTGTGTAATAAATCTGCAGATGTCGTCAAGTGTAGAAGATGGGGCGGCGTGTGCGTGGATCAGTGACACGGAATTGGTGCGCACATATTGACATGCACGAGTAGTTTTGGCCTTTCGGATTATAAGGCCTGGGGGCAAATGAAACTAATTATGAATTCTGTTCTCAATATCTCTTTCTGATCCCACTCTCTACGGATAGAGACTTACATACAGGGTCCTTCTTAATATGCTGACACTTTTTTAAGGGGATGATCAGACCGTTAAACTGAACAACTTTCTCTATGGCACCAACATCAAGATCACCAAAAAAAAATCAGCTCTTCCATACAAAACTACATACCTACTACGAGCCAAATTTATGGGACACATGTTTTTTTTTCGCGATTTCGATGTTGGTCCAATAGAGAAAGTTGTTCAGTTTGACGGTCTGATCATATTATTTTAAACTAGCTGTTGCCCGCGACTCCGTCAGCGTAGACCTTAACAAAGTATCCTATGTGTTAATCCAGATCATATTCTATCTGTGTGCCAAATTTCATTAAAATCCATTCAGTAGTTTTTACGTGAAAGAGTAACAAACATCCATCCATACTTACAAACTTTCGCGTTTATAATATTATTAGGATTTTAAATGACTAGCTCTGATAATTTTTCTAAATAGTGTTTATGAACTTATAATTCATAATTAGTTTCAAATCCTCGGCTGACCTTATATTTATATTCGTATAAGTATTTCCATCTTATTTTCTGGTTGCGGGAGCACTTTGGTGGATGATAAGACACTTGTGGCTTTATTTCTTATGGTGTAAAGTTTAATCTAAGTTGCATGCTTGGGTTAGATGTAATCAAAGTAGATGATCATGTAGATTATGTATTCTCTATCTGTCTTAACTTCTCAAGATGAAAACATCACCATCTTATTTAAGCTGTACTTCTTCGTGTTCAACCATATGCCTCGATTTTAATGAATAATATTGATGATGTATTTAGCTTTGCTTATTTATTAATGCGCTTAAACCTAGTTCGGACTACGCAAGTATTTTAGTGGAGTACGAGTTATTTAGTATCAAAATCAAAGCAGACGCTAAATTACTCGACAAAATTGTTGTGATTCAGACATGTTTAGCTACTAAAATACTCGACACTCGACTAAAATACTCGCGCTGTCCGAACTTGGCTTTAAGCCTAGTTCGGACTATGCCAGTATTTTAGTCGAGCGGCGAGTAATTTAGGAACTAAACGTGTCTCAAAAATGAAAATTTTGTCGATTTTCATTGTTCAGACACGTTTAGCTACTAAAATACTCGACACTCGACTAAAATACTAGCATAGTCCGAACTAGGCTTTAGCTTTAGTAATCTACTTGGTCATCGATATGACTGACTGGACTATTTAGTTCATAAAACTTTTACTGTTGGCTGTACAAGTTAGTTTTAGTAGTCCAGTCCAGTCTTTGACTTCGACAACCTAATTTTCTTTTCGTACGGGACGGTAAAGGATCCATTAATCTTTACTATTTATGAAACCAAAAAAGGAACATGAAGCATTTTGAACGAAATGGCTAAATAAATTGCCACTGGGACTCTTTTTAAGTCGCATCATAGAGAACAGTATAGGTATACAGGGTATAAAATTACATGCATTATGTGTATCAAAGAAGGTGCTTCAGAACATCAAACTAAACATTAAAAAAAAAATTATAATCTCAAAAAAACTTCTGCTGTTCCATAGAAAACCGCAATGGCTGCTCGACCCAAATGTGACAGCTGATTTATTTTTTTCGCAATTTCGATGTATGCTCCATAGTGAAAGTTGTTCAGTTTGATGGTCTGAAGGACCTTGTTTAATATGTCACGCATTTTATTCTACACACTGTACTTATACAGGGTGTAAAAAACCCCTGTTGGAGCCTTTAGGGGGTGCTTCAGGCCATCAAACTGAACAACTTTCAATATGGAACCAACATCGAAATCTCGAAATAAAAAACACCAGTTTCATACAAAACTGCAGTACCAACTCTACTCAAATGTATGGGACTGCTGATTTCTTTTCGCGATTTCGAAGTTGGCTCCATAGTAAAAGTTGTTCAGTTTGATGGTTTTTTTTACATCCTGTATGTAAGAATTCAGCGAGCAAAAAAGCGAACTCCTAATTACCGAAGCCCACGGTGTGGATTCTAACATTTTGTAAATTTTTTCGTATAAATGATTTAGTCTTACTCTTTAAGTGCATTGAGTTCGATGCAGATTTTCCTTTTTTTGTAAAAACTAATTGTTGCCTAGCCGGTCGGTCAAATAACCATAGACTCTAATTTTAAGACACCAAAATTAATTGTTTACGGGACACCATTTTATTTTAAGGTCTTGGAGTGGGTATTATTACGGTCAATATACAGAGTGTTCGGGTAAACAGTTGCATTACTTCAAGGGGTGATTGTACCCATGATACTGAAAAACTTTCCCTAAGAAACCTATAGGAAATTAGCAAAAATAATTTTGGACTTTCCGTACTAAATACAATCAGCTGATCGAACATTTGTATGAATCGTCAACAATTTTTTTTGCGAATTTCCTATAGGTTTCTTAGGGAAAGTTGGTCAGTATGATGGGTAAAATCACCCAAAGTAATGCAACTGTTTATCCTAATAACCTGTAAAATGGGTGTTGCTTAGCTATTACCTAGTGCAAGATTTCTTCTAGCAGCACTCACATTTTAGTATCTTTTTATAACACCAGTTATTATTTTTGTTTCTATTTATCTTACATTTAAATAAATTTTATATAATATTGTCTAAAGTTAAACAATTAACACCCAATAATAATTGTCAATTAGGCTTCCCCCAAAAACATTAGTTAATTTACAATTAAAGCTGAAAAATTAACTAGAAAAAAACGAACTAGCCAAACTTTGTTTAAATCAATACTGATACAAATAATCTAATATGATTTAGTTCGTTTTTTGTGGTAAGGTCCTTGGTATACAGGGTGTAAGTGACATCCTAGCAAATACTGCAACGGTGAATAAAGATCATCAAACTGAACAACTTTCACTATGGAACCAGTCTCAGGAAACGCGAAAAAAAATCTGTTGCTCCATACAAAACAGCTACTCGACTCAAATGTATGAATAAGCTGATTTTTTTTCACGTTTCCTGGGGTGGCTCCATAGTGAAAGTTGTTCAGTTTGATGGTCTGATCATCCCCTTAAAATACTGTCAGCACATTAAGAAGGGCCCTGTATATCATATGTGTGACAATAGTCAAAAGCAGAATCACCGTTTCAGTATTTGATAGGCTGTCACTTACACCCTGTATAATTAAATACAACTATATTTGTTTATAACAGCTTATAACTGAGTAAATAACATCCAAATATCGCAATTATCTTTCAAACAATTAATAACATATCCTTTTCAGGAGGGGCTTCGAACGCGACGCGTCGGTGGCTCCCTCTCTCTATCCGAGGACGAGATAGACTCCGAAGCCGAGGTGTACGACCCCTTAAACAAACGCGGAGGGGGTAGGTGAGACGCGACCCTTAACGACCTGTGCAAGGCGCTTTTTGAATACGTGCAATACAGCGAGAAAGAACATAGTAGCAGTGAGTGATTTTGACAATTTGAAGTGCTTTACAATCTTGCAGTTTTTAACGCTATATTGATAGCAGAAATACCTACTGTGGATGCGGCATTTCTCTTCAAACTATGTCGCATATCGTAGCCCTTCCTGCCCGAACACCTGGGCTGTAATCGCGGTAAACATTCGGTGATTGAACCGTGATTGGACTACGTACGAACCATACATTTTGACACATTTGGTATTGCTCTAATCGAGGTACTGCTCTTGACAGCCGTTAGAGCCGTTTTGACAGATCGCTCAGACGTTAAGGGCTGTCAGTTAGAGTTTAGCGCGATGCGGAATTTAGCACAGTTGAATATTAATTTAATTGCAATGTGATTAGAACTGAAATTGGATATGAATAGGACTTCTTCTTTTAGCATGGAATACAAGGACGTCTTTCATAATAAGTCTGTATGTCCACTGACTCGGGCGCATGATGCCTACCGTCACAGTGAGGGTGTATGGGGTACTTTTGTCTTTGGCGTTCTGTATGGGTTGGTATCTCACGATGTTTGGAAGGCATCAACGCGCGTGAAATGGCGTCACTCTACAAGCGCGCTTTATGTGAATCTAAGCACTGTGTCTTCATGAATAAGACATAGTTTTGGGTCTTGATTTAACAGTGACATTGATTGTAAATGGTTATATAAAAACAATGCGTAATTTCGGCTAGGTACCGCTAGAGTTTGGAACATCGATTTAATATGTATTAAGCAGGTAGGTAGATTGGCAAAGAAAGAAAATAGTATATGAGATTGTGAGCGAGATAGATATCGATCAGTCGTGAACGAACAAAATACATTTTTTTGTTGACACCCAATGTACAGGGTTTTTTAAGGAGCTGATCAGACTCAAACCATCAAACTGATCAACTTTCTTTACGGGAATAACATCGAAAATGCGAAAAAAATCATCTGTCCTATACTTTCAAGTAGGTTTTCAGTTTTGTATGGAGTGTATTAAGAATGACCCTATGTAGGCTAATATTAAGTCTGTGCTCTGGTTTGAAGCGACTACAACGTGACTATAAAAGTATGAATGTATCCTGAATATGAATAATAATTAATTAAAACAAATATTTGTATTAAAAAGCATGTTAATTATATTTAAAAAAATATTTTTGTATGGTTCTATCGATTTATTTTAATAGGTTACTGTATGGATCAATGTGGATCTAGGTATTTTTTTTATCATATTCCAAAGTGTGCTGTGATTTTTTGTTTGTAGTATAGTTTTTGGTCCTAAGTTTAATGTGAAAAATGTATAGTTTATTGTTTGAGATAAAAGGAGAAAGGGATGAGACCAAAAAGTAGCGACGTTACGCCCTTTTTGGTGGATATTATAATCTGCCACACGGTTACTGGCAGCAATTTTCTCTTGACCCAGCTAAAACAACTTGAGTTCTTCTTACTTTGACTTTCTGGTTATAAGCCGTATGACACTGAGAATTAAGTTGCATTTTCATCAGCAAAAAGGGCTTTCGTCTGAGATAGTTTTAGGAAACAGTGATAGGGCCATATCACATTGAAGCGATAATTCAATATAGCGGCGATGTCGGGGCGATATCGTTCCATTGACGCTCTAAAATAGGAGGTGTTAACCACAGGTAACTTTATCTTCCGGTAGTTCCACTTCATTCGAGTGGGCCTACGGGTA
Organism: Agonopterix alstromeriana; assembly: GCA_963924505.1. NCBI lineage: Eukaryota > Metazoa > Arthropoda > Insecta > Lepidoptera > Depressariidae > Agonopterix > Agonopterix alstromeriana. The sequence goes on along the minus strand of OZ004665.1, from coordinate 2,769,945 downwards.
ATTAAGAATTAACCATAGTTCCACCACTATATCCTACTGGCGGGACATACGGCTCTAAGATTGGTGCTTGGACAGAGACAGGTGAAACAATTTGTACGTTTGACAGGCTTAGTGTCGGCTTCTTTCCTTTTATTACTGTTTTTTGTACGAGATTTTATTGATAGATCCGTACAGTCGGTATACAGGCATGTACGGATATCTAGTGAGGATTGTATTGAAAGCCTGTATAGTACTTTTACCTACAGCCGACTGTACCTATCCTTAATAATTAATAATATACGACCAATCTTCATTATTGGAGCATTTTCATAGACATGTCAAGGTTTGATACCGCATTACGTTTCTGTATTAATAATCCATGGAGGAGACTCGTTGTATACAGGGTATGTCTGTTACGGGGTGGTCGCGGTTTCCCTCCCCGGCCTACAACAAAGCTCTAATTGTATGGTGGCACAAGATTGTTTCTTTACGAAAAACAACCCTTGTAACACAACAATTTTACAATTAGAATAGAATAATAACACATGGACTGTCGCAGTTTGGACACAATAGAAAATAAATTGTTTCGTCGCGTAGATCTACGGTCCGCCAGTTCAAAGGTTAAGCAACAAAAAATAATAAAACAATCAATCAATTAATCTTTATTTCACAATAAAACATTAAAACATTTAAAAATAAATAGAAAACAGTAAGGTAAATTACATTATTATCGCTGAAAAGCTAAAAATGTAATGAAATGTAAATTCAATGTCTAAAATCGTTTATAACCTGACAATTTTTGTGAGAATGCTGATATGTGTTTGTGAATATTCATATTTGGACGCAGTTTTGCAAAACAGATCCAACCCACTATGGACAACCCAGTCCATAGGGTTGGATCTGGTTTGCAAAACTACGTCCATTTGGCTACGGAATCAAAGTTATGATTTGTGATTTTTTAATAACTAGAGTTTCGTAATTAAACGTTTTGTTCAAATCTGCCTCATTTTCAATCGTATTATAGAGTAATATCCAGTGATAGTTAAAGGATTGTATTGTTTATATATCAGTAGTTTATGTGCCATACAATACAAATTTATTGTAGTGAAAATTCTTGACGAAATAATTATGACTTAAACTTGCGTAATTATTACGAAGAAATTAACTAATAAGTACTTATAAATAGATCTAGAATCCGCGTAATAACTTGCCCAGTGAAGCAAATTTTTAGCGTTAACTTAGTAGGGCCTTTAGACAAAGTAACATTTCTATTGGCGTAGACGCTAGTAGAAATGATAGAATGGATCTGACATTAGCGATCGAAACATTTTGACGTTTGCTTTCGTCACCATATGTCAAGTCCATACATTTTTATGTTTTTTACTGTCGTTAACGCTAATCGAAAGATACTTTATTTAGGGGCCTAGGTTCCTTAGGCCTCGTTCAGGGACACGCAGGGCGTCAGGCGCAGCGGTGCGCGGAGCGGGCTGCGGGAAACAAAACATACGGCGATGTATAGAGCATTCATGGAGAAGCGTTGTCACACGCGTCAAATTGTCATAGATTTAATGCCCGCGCTACGCGTCACCCAACGTGCCGCGTGACGCCCCTCGTCTCCCTGAACGTGGCCTTAGGTAGCGGAGCGGTGCGGGAGGGTGTAAAATATGACGTTAAAGCCATAGATGGGGAAGCAATAGAGGCCGGAACGTGTTTTATCCTGTTCACTCAATAAGACTGCAATACTGTAAGCCAATGTGTTCTAGTTAAAAAAAGGAGATCGCTACCTTATTGCTGTCCTTATCGATGTAACCACATTTTTGTACTACGGCTGTAAATTGCGCTGGTAATTTTCATATAAATTGTATGCTATGATAGCTGTCTCGTACGCGGTTACACTGACGTTCTGACTACAAGTGTAAGCAAATTTCATGGTCAATATGAAAAACACTTTCGCCGCAGGTCCGGCACTTCAAACAACGTTTTGGATTTGACATGATGGCGTTCGCACATGCGCACTTGGTGCAAATTGTCTTTGACATATGCTTAGGGTCGACTTACCACGTATCCTATGAATATCATCTACATTTCGTTTCTTTTTATAGTTCGTTCTGTTATTAAAAATAGTATTTGAGCTAAAGAATTTCTGAAAATGTGAATTTAGCGTTATTTTTCAACGTTTTTATGCAATGAAAAGACTCAATTTTATGTAGTCAAATTCTAGGAGTGCGCGCGCCTGACTGCATTCCCTTGCTCGGCTTCCCTCAAGTTTCCCAGAAAGTGTGAGGGCTGTTCTGTATTAAAATGAAAACGCTCCAAATATAATCCACTCCTTTTATTTAATAATTTTACACTTAAGTAGGTACACAAATTAACACGATTCACTTAGGACCACTCTGGTCAAGATCCAAAACTGAACTGTCATGTCAGTCTGAGCTCGTAAACTGGTCTCCCCCCTTTGCCACCCCACCAACGACATTCTCAGTGCTACGCGTGATTGGTCGATACCTGTGATTGGTCGATATCTCTGATTGGCCGATATCTCCGATTGGTCGTTATAAGTTGCCAGGAATGAAACAGTATTGCCATTTAAAAACAAAACTGAGGTCTTTATTTAATTTTAATTTAATATGAATTCTCAAAATCATGACATTCGGCCATCCGACATCGTGCAATCTCCTGGTGCACGAACTCAACATAACAGTTCAATCTCAGTAACAATTCTGACAGTTATAAGTATAAACAGTTTCTTAATACAAAAATAATGTTGTACATTCATAATCACTATTAGTTTGTAATTAACAATCTTTATTAACGAGGTACATGCAACACTATAAAATCATGACATTCGGTTTCATTCTGAAGTTTAATACAGTTTCATTACAATTAATAATTGCTGGTTTGATTACGATGCCGCAAAACGGACAAAGGCAGGTCATCCTCACTATCTTCGTCACTAGAAGAATAACTTCCAGAGTTAGAATCGACTTCTGCAGCTTTTATATTAATCCACGGCCTTACTCTGTCCGCTGCAACGACGCTCTCAAACGGCTTCCGTTTGTTATTAAAACCAGGAATATCAGCAATTTTGTATCTATCGTTTCCTAGTATTTTTACAATTTTATATGGTCCAATAAACTTAGATAAGAGTTTAGCACTATTACCCTTATTATGGAAGTTAGTTCTAGATATTTTAACTAAGTCTCCCTTACTGTATATGGCAGCAGGAACTCGCCCAGCATCATGTCGGTGCTTTTGCTTTACTTGATCTGCTCTGATGTTGACGCCTACAATGTCTCTCACATTCTGTAATGCTTCGGATGCAGTGCCGACATCAACATCGAGTTTGTTAGTCAAACTGTCACGCAATCTGATACCGAACAAGGCCTCTGCTGCAGTCTTTTGTGTGGATGTATTTACAGTATTATTGATACCCCACTGAATTTTTCCTAAGTGCGTGTCCCAGTCACGTTCGTCTTTGCTAGAATTGTGTTTAGCTAATGAATTTAAAATTGTCTGATTAAATCTTTCTGCTTGACCATTCGCTCTGGGACACGCAACTGCATTTAAAACATGTTTTATTCCGTATCGACCACAAAAACTCTTGAAAGCTGCCGATGTAAAAGACGTTCCACGATCCGATATGATTCGCGAAGGTAAGCCAAAATCATGGAAAATACTATCTAGTGCGCAAATGGTATGCTTAGTTTTTGTGGTCTTTACAGCTTTGATAAATACATATTTAGTGAACCCATCAACAACAGTTAGAATGTAAGAATTGCTATTTCTACTCCTCACAAAAGGCCCGAGATGATCAATATGTATTGTATGAAATGGAATTTCGACCTTTTGTATAGGGTATAAATAACCAGACTTTCTTTTCGCTGCACTATCCTTATTATAGGCGCACTCAATACAGGATCCTACATACTTTTTAACAAAGCGATGTAACTTCGGGAACCAGAATAGACTTTGTATTCTCTCAATAGTTTTGGTTAAACCTAGATGGCCAATATCATCGTGGTTTGCTCTACACACTTGTAACTTTGCGCTACGCGGCACTACTAGACGCAATGTTTCACCAACCTTTCGATAGACTTTGTGATTTTTAACTACATAATTTCTTTTTATGTCTTTGGATTCCTCATCAGACTCTGGTTTTAGAATTTTAAAAATGCGTGCAATGTCAGGATCTACCATTTGAAGCGTTAAAATCCAATTATCCTTTTCAATATTGTAAACAGTAATAGTATCATCACTTGTATCGGAGACTAATTGAGTGTTGCGACTCAAGGCGTCGACGTGCGCCATGCGGATGCCTGGTCGATATTCTATGTTGAAAGTGAACTCAGTAATAGTGAGCCACCACCTAGCTATGCGTGGGACTAAGTCGCGTTTGGTCAGTGTAGTCCGTAGAGCATTGCAATCTGTAACAACTTTAAAATTTAAACCCAAAAGATATACTCTAAATTTTCTTAATGAACAGACGATAGCCAAAGTTTCTAATTCATATGAATGCAGATGTCTTTCTTCCGGTGTGGTTTGCCTACTAAAGTAGGCAACAGGCTTCAGAACTCGTGGACTGTCTTGCCACTGCATTAGTATTCCACCTATTCCAAGTGCACTTGCATCAGTGTGGAGCTCCGTATCAAGTTTATGATTGAACAAGGCCAATAATGGTCGATCTGTCAGTCTGTCTTTTAATAAAGTAAATGCGTCATCCTCTACCTGTGACCATTTAAATGTTGTCTCCTTTTTTAATAAATTTGTAAGCGGTCTAGCGATTTCACCGAATCCTTTAATGAATTTTCGAAAGTAGCCTGCAAGACCTAAAAATTGACGAACCTCGTGAACATTTTTGGGGATGGGGAATTCCTTCACAGCCAAAATTTTATTTTCATTGGGCTTTATGCCTTCGACCGAAATTTCATAACCAAGGTAATTTATCGAGCTAGCAAAAAATCGGCACTTCGAAAGTTTAAGGGTAAGACCATTTTCCCTTAATAACTTGAAAATCTCCTCTAGCCTTTGGAACCCTTGTTTCAGATCTACCGATGGCACAAGAACGTCGTCTAAATAGGCGAGTGCGGAATCAAATCTCTTAGAGCCAAGCATTTTATTTATTGCTCTTTGAAAAACAGCCGGGGCATTTGCTAAGCCGAATGGCATCCTTTTAAATTCATAATGACCATCGGGAGTCACAAAGCCAGTCAAATGCCTACTTTCTTTCGCCATCGGCACCTGGTAATACCCAGAAGCTAAGTCCAACGTGGTAAAAAATTTGTTGCCACTAAGATTAGTTAGTTGGTCATCGATCAACGGAAGGGGAAAACAATCCTTTTTAGTTTTATTATTTAAAGCCCTAAAGTCTACGCATAGGCGCTGCTCACCAGTCTTTTTCCTCACCATTAAAATTGGGCTTGCATAATCGGAATTTGATTCTTGTATTACATCATTTTGCAATAGATCGTCTATAACGCCTCGTACTTGTTCACGTTCTGAGTGTGACAGTCTGTAAGGACGGTAAACTACCGGTCTTGCATCTATCAAATCAATGTTCATTTCTCCATTAGCAAGACACCCAATTTCGGAAAGATTTTGTGCAAAACAATCTCGATAAGACTGTAGAAGATTGTGTAATTTATCTAATGTCTGTTCATTAACATCTTGACCAACTTTGATATCTGCTTTCTCTAGGGGCTCGAATGAAGAAATATCCTTAACAATCCTACTCACGTTGTGAAACTCTCGTTCCACAAAAGGTACAGCCCTAGCTATAAGAACTTTTGCTTCTAAAACCAAATTCTTTCCAGAGTAGTTCGTTAAAACCAAATGTCCCTTTCCATCACGAATACGGTAAGCACCTTGATGCAAGTGATATTCTCGGTTGGGTTCGCCACAACTGTAACCTTGTATATAAACGTCACCGTTGAACGTTGGGTCAGCTGTGCGAACCTCAACGAGCCCAACCTTTGGTACTTCTGTCAATTCGGCTACAGTTAATTTTAAATCATTTATTTCACTGCTAGTATTGCTCGTATCGGGGCTTTTATAGAATATCAATTTACTGCTGTCTTTTAACACAGTTACAAAAGGCAATTCTGTAAAGTCTTGACCTATCAGTAAAGGAGTTTTCATGAATTCGTCTTGTACGACGAGAACCTCTATACGTGCCTCGACTTCATCTAATTTTAAATTAATGAAACTTTTATACACTGGAATGACTGATGAATTACCAAAACCTTTTATAGCAGGTAAGTCGTTGCAACATTTCGGCAGATTTAGGGGGCGAGCTTCGGATTCGCGCATCAGACTACACTCGCTTCCGAAATCCACATACGCCACAAAACTAATACCATTAACGTCTACCTTCTTATAGAATTTGTCATTATTATTATTGTATGTGTTTATGGTTAAAGTTTTTCTATCATCTGTGCCTGAAGGCGTATTATTAGTAGCACGCAATTTTAACGGTTCAAGCCTACAAGTTATGGTATCATGACCAATCCTATGACATTTCTGGCACTTCACAATTGGTTTTGGGCATTTAAAATATGGGTGCCCTCGAGTGCGGCAGTTAAAGCAAACGACTGGAATTTCACTAGAAGTTGGAGGAACATTGTTATTGAGATGATTTGTTGGAATAATATCATTACGCCTCTTATTATACGGGAATGTATCTGTGACACGTTGCGAATTAAGAAAACACAACAAGTCTTCCGGTTCCTCACAGTTCAATGCTTGTGCGCCATTTCTAATCGATTTATCAATAATACCGTGGATGACACAATCCACCGCATTCTTTCCTCTTATCTCACATCTATTCAGTAACGTTAACTTATCGTAAAAATAGTCCCGCATATTTTCGTTACTGCGTGTCGTTCTAGCCAACATCTCTTCCAGAAGTCGACCATAATTTTGATTACTCGGAAATGCCTTTTTAAGCTTGTTTTGCCATTGTTCCCAACTAAATACGACAGATGGAAGTGCCTCGAACCACTTCTTGGCAAGTCCCACAAGTTTCTGCAGAGCAAAATGAATAGTCTGTCTTTCGTCCCATCCGTAAATTCCCTTACACTCATTAACCTTCCTGATCCAACTATCAATAGTTTGTGTCTTGCTGGACGGATCAAACTCCGGTATCACATTATTGAGGTTGTTATTATTAAAATTATTAGATTTCCCTTCGTTGACGTTTTTAAAAGAAACCAAAATTTTCAGTACCTCATCCGCAGTCAAGCTTGATGGTTCCTTACGCGTTTTACGCCGTCGACGGCGCGCTGCCAACGAGGAGTCTGAAGAGCTTGACGATGTTCTCTTCCGTTTCTCTCTCAGGCGCGAACGTCTTCGCCTTGGTTCGTTGCCCGGAGTTTCTCCACTATCCGAACTCATGGCCTCAGAAAATAGAAAAAGAAAAATTGTTTTAATACATACAGATCCAAATAAATTTTCTGCTTCATAAAAATTTAAAATCATCATCATCATCGTCGTCATCATCATCGTCATCATCATCGTCATCATCATCATCATATCATCATCATCATCGTCGTCGTCGTCGTCATCATCATCATCATCATCATTGTCATCATCATCGTCATCATCATCACCATCATCATCATGGCATATATAGGTTCCACTGCAAGGCACAGGCCTACCCTCAGTTTAAATTTAAAATAAATTGCAATATTCTTTCTACTAATCATTTACTTCACAACAGTACCTATGAGATGAGATACAGATAGTAGTTACTAATTTAATTATTGGGAGTATGATTGAATCTAAAATGAATTACATGCATAGTTCTCAGTTCTAATGGCGTAAATAGCCATAGAATAAACGTACATAGTCATCAGTTCCGGCGGCATACGAAGCCTCGTAAAAGACGTACATAGTCAAATCAAAATCAAATCTAATCAGTTGCCAAAAATATAAATAAAGTCATCAGTTCAGGTGGCATACATAGCCTCATAATATACATACATAATCATAAGTTCCGGTGGCATACATAGCCTCATCATAGACATACATAGTCATCAGTTCAGGTGGCATACATAGCCTCATAATAGACATACGTAGTCATAAGTTCTAGTGGCATACATAGCCTCATCATATTCATCACTTTAGGTGGCATACATAGCCTCATAATAGACATACATAGTCATAAATTCCGGTGGCATACATAGCCTCATGTTAGACATACATAGTCGATCAGATCAGGCCGATTAAATCAAAATTTATTCACTTACCTCTTTTTGGGTTCTTGTTTCCACTTCTGAGATAAAATGAAAACGCTCCAAATATAATCCACTCCTTTTATTTAATAATTTTACACTTAAGTAGGTACACAAATTAACACGATTCACTTAGGACCACTCTGGTCAAGATCCAAAACTGAACTGTCATGTCAGTCTGAGCTCGTAAACTGGTCTCCCCCCTTTGCCACCCCACCAACGACATTCTCAGTGCTACGCGTGATTGGTCGATACCTGTGATTGGTCGATATCTCTGATTGGCCGATATCTCCGATTGGTCGTTATAAGTTGCCAGGAATGAAACAGTATTGCCATTTAAAAACAAAACTGAGGTCTTTATTTAATTTTAATTTAATATGAATTCTCAAAATCATGACAGTATGTAGACCTATATACTATTACTTATTATGTGCTTTCGCGCTAACGATAGTCGATAGACGTTTTATTTCACCCTCCCCCGCATCGCTCCGCTATACCTAAGGAATCTACTGAGATAAGAGCTAACCTTGGTTTAGAATGATAAAAAATGTGTTTTGCTTCAGTTTGTTACAGCAAAATCGTTTGTTCTTGGTTTCTAGAAAATGTATTTTAATAAAGAAAGGTGAGAATCTAAGAGGAAGGATCTCTCTTTAAGACTAGAGTGAGCCATACCAATTGTGAAGTGTCCACTTTTTTTGACGTTTAGGTTTGAGTGTGTGGTGTCAAGTAGTATGGACAAAAGGCACCGAGTGACATATGGCCTTATGTTTACGGTCACCTTTCACACACACTAGCTTAAAAAAAAGTGGACAGCCGCATAAACAAATATCTATAGTTCCATCTCCTTCTACTATTAAAGGTATGTCATAAGACAAAAGAGACCAACTACAATCGTAAATTTATGCGGACTCTATGGAGAGATCCTTCCTCTTAGGTGAGAATAATAATCACAACGGTAAATATACTTTTGTAGATATCTGTTTTCAATATAAGTAACTGATTTATAATTGTATGTATAGGCACTAAAATATTTAATAGTACGTCAGCCCAAATCTAAATTATATCTAATCATTGAGTTATTTGTACCATTATTGTTTTTTTCATGTTTCTTTTCTATGCTGTATCTGTGTTTTGGTGTAAATAAAAGAATATTTCATTCATTCATTGAGTTAATGTGACGATATGCGAAGAAGCGCGGGCGAGTGAGAGAGGTAGGGATAGCGATTTACTAGGTAGATTTACTGATTTGTTACAAAATTTTATTTTATGTTGACTGTACTGTACCAAACTATAACCATGTTTAATGGCCTTTTTTTTGTTTTTTATGCTGACGTGCTATAATCTACGTAGGTTTAAAAAGTGCATGCATGTAATATAGAATGAACGACTGAATATAGTTCTTAAGTCGGCCAACTACGGCACAAAATGTCGCGTAATTTAATCTAGAAATAAAATACCAAATGTAGCTCAATTAATATAATTTTTGAAGTTAATTTAACAAATATTGATTTGTATTTAAATTCAATAAAATGCTTACAAATTATTGTTATTGTTTTAATTTGATAAATGATAATACCTACAAGAAATATTTTGAAAAATTACTAGTAAAGTTAAGAGCTTCTATCGCGCCCTCAACTCAACACAAAAAAGGAAGTTAAAAATTAAGTATGTATCAAATACCCGTTTCTATGGCAGACTTATGCCCGGTTAACATTATTCCAGTGTAGTGATCGAATCAAGCACTGGAATCTTGGCTGGAATGCTACTGGAATTATGTAAACCGGCACTGGAATATGCCCATTACGGCGAGCGATCAGCCGTACTATATAGGGTCCTTCTTAATATGCTGACACTTTTTTAAGGGGATGATTAGACCGTCTAACTGAACAACTTTCTCTATGGCACCAACGTCGAAATCGCGAAAAAAAAATCAGCTGTTGCATACAAAAATGCAAACCTTCTCGAGCTATATAGGGTCCTTTTTAATATGCTGACAGTTTTTAAGGGCTTGATCAGACTGTCACACTGAACAACTTTCTCTATGGCACCAACATCGAAATCGCGAAAAAAATCTGGTCTTCCATACAAAACTGCAAACTTACTCAAGCCAAATGTATGGGGCAGCAGATTTTTTCAATCCAGGTCCAATAGAGAAAGTTGTTCAGTTTGATGGTCTGATCATCCCCTTAAAAAAGTGTCAGCATATTAAGAAGGACCCTGTATGCATGGGACACTTTTTTTTTTCGCGATTTTGATGTTGGTCCCATAGAGAAAGTTGTTCAGTTTGATGGTCTGATCATCCTCTTAAAAACTGTCAGCAATTTAAGTTGGTCCCTGTATGTAGTACTAGATACTTTTTATACTCTTTAAAGGTAGGTCGCGAGCTACCTTGGGCTCGAAGATTCCTTCCTTCACTCGTACTCGACTTGACATTTTTGACATAAATTTGACTGAGTGAAGGTCGATTCGAGTGGAGGAAATCTCGAGGTAGCATCTAAGAATATGAGTGTTAAAGGTTAACCCAAGGACGTTGATTTCACATAGGTAAGTCTTCCACAAGGTATTTTGCATGTTAACAGGCACAATAAATTATAATCGAATGAGAGAGTCAGCGTGCTGCACAATACAAAGAATAACATAATTAATTGTTCTAAAGGGCGCATCTATATGTTGATTGATATCGTTAAGACCCATATCACCCAAGCGATTCCTGAGCGTAAGCGCGTTGATGGAACGATATCGCCGTGATTCAGCCGCGTTATCGCCGCGATATTTCTGAGATCAATCAGTGTCGTGGCAATAACGCTCAGTAAGAACTGCGGCGGTTCGGTTGTGACGTCGCGGCGATACAGTTGTGATATCACCTATGCTCAAAAATAGCTTGTGTAATTAACTCTAATCATAACATTTCCAATTAATAGCGGCTATCAAACGATTTTTTATATCCTGAACCCTCCTCAAGTAACTATAAACATTAACAACTTCAGCGTTATCACCGTATTCGTTCCTAATTGTTTCCAATTTCTCTATGCACATCGTTCTATAAAAGTGTCCTGTTTCTAACCCGTAACTTGTGGTCTCCGTCGTACCGTCCCACTCTTCGTGGGTCCTGATTTTGATCTTCTGAATTTTCTTCTCCCAATTTTGTTTTATATGATACCTCATATCAGGACAATCACATAGGTTGACAAGAACTTGCATGCATCGTAGCTGTAACAGCGGCTTATTTTGTTCATAGCATAAACTGACAAGACGGCGTGTAAGCTCGTTGCAGACTTCTTTAGCACGCCATTTAGATCGTGTAGTTATCGTCGTGTAAGCCATAAGACCGACAGCGCTGATGACAACTTCTATTTTAGGTGATGTTATGAACTTTCTGAGTACAAAAGTGACGTCGTAGTTATCGGCTAATCTCTTTCCGACTTCGTGTTTGCATAGTTGCGTCATGCAATCCATGGCATGAGCGACGATTTTGTAGTCCTTATCGTCGAAGAGCGTTAGCATTACTTGAAAAGCATTGGCTTTTAGAGGCCTGATCGGGTCCCATTCGGCAAGATTCTCGAACGTTTTCAAATGTAGTTTAACAATACCTGTGTGATCATTTTTAATCATTTTCAGAAGGTTTTCTATAATATCATCGTTTTGTATGTAGACTTCGCATGCGCATCGATCTCTTGTCAATGTTCTTAAAGTAAACGCTGCGGCGTATCTGATCTCTTTTCGATCTCTCATGATCAGGTACATTAGTTTGTCAATTATTTGAGGTCGTGACATGATGCGTTGTCTACCTTGGTAGTAAGTGGCTAGCTGGTTGAGAACCATGCAAACCTTCTCTCGAATGATTGGATCTCGGTTTTCGATCAGATCTATAAGACGGTACACGACATGCAGATTTATAAGGAACATTGCGTTTTCAGATATCACAGACTGCAAGAAAAAGATATACAGGGTCCTTCTTAATATGCTGACACTTTTTTTAAGGGAATGATCAGACCATCAAACTGAACAACTTTCTCTATTGAACCAACATCGAAATCGCAAAAAAAAATCAGCTCTTCCATACAAAACCGCAAACCTACTCGAGCCAAATATATGGGACAGCAGATTGTTCAGTTTGACGGTCTGATCATCCCCTTAAAACAGTGTCAGCATATTAAGAAGGACCCTGTATTAATACAGTTTTATCAAGTTATAAACCGCGAAATCGTCTGCGTGGATTTTTTTTACCGTCTTCAGGATGCAAGGTATCTTCCTGCCAGATTTAATCAAAATTGGCGATTTAACTGTGAAAATAAGGTGAAAAACATACAGACAGACAAGCACACTTTCGCGTTTATAGATCCCGAAGAAATTCAAATGGGTGAAAGTATCCATCAATATGAACAACTTTACTATGGGACTCAAAACATTTTCTGCTATTTTAAATTAAATTCTACGGTAACTACCGCGCAAAATGTAAGTAAGTATAGAACTTTTTGGAACAAAATGGATGGTATTTTTTTGAGTTCTCATAGTTGGTCCCTTATTAAAAGTTATTCACATTGATGGGTACCTACTTACTTTCATCCCTTTATGTTTTCGGGAGCGGTCTTCTAACACCCTGTATAAATTAAGAGGAGCTCGTTGAGAAGTTGAGTGGCGAAAGAGGATAATGGTCGCATCACCCACGACCGAAGCTTGTTTTGACCGCTGAGAAATACAGCGTAAGACTCAAATCTGCACCCTCTACCGTCCATTGGCTTGCAGTTCCGCGCAGTTGAGCTTACAGCCGAGAAAAGGCCTATGATTCTGATGGTGATGATGGTCTGGTATCAATACTGCGTCACAACACTCACCTGATCAAGTATAGTATGCAAAGCCTGCAACTGGACGAGCTGATCGGTTGAATGTAGGTCTCTTTTGATAATCCTGAGGCCTATGCGTCCGAAGCCCAGCCGAGCACGACTTATGTCCACGTGAGGTGCGTATAATGACGGCTGCATTGAATCCATTCTTTGCGTGGGTGGAATTGCTGAGGAGTTTGTATTCGTTCATGTTTCGTACCTAAGAAGCAGTAACTAGGATCCTACTGCACGTACAGAATAAGTAATAGTATCTACTGCGTACAGTACACCATACAAATACAGGATATTATTTACGGGATTCGAACCTAAGACCCTCGGTTCAGTGTAGTTCAACAGGCAGAGCACTCACTCCGACGGAAGGCTCGCAGTCCGCAATCGTGTCAAAGCTATTGACTTCTTACTTTGTGGAACATGCTGGTTCAGAGGCGATGCCTAGCCAATAGATGTGCGAGAACCTTAAGGGCAAGATGGAATCTGCCATACCTACACTACACACTATACAGGGTCCTTCTTAATATGCTGACACTTTTTTAAAGGGATGATCAGACCGTCAAACTAAACAACTTTCTCTAAGGCACCAACATCGAAATCGCGAAAAAAAAATCACCTCTTCTATACAAAACTGCAAACCTACTTGAGCCAAATGTATGGGACAGCTGATTTTTTTTTTCGTGATTTCGACGTTGGTCCCATAGAGAAAGTTGTTCAGTTTGACGGTCTGATCGTCCCCTTAAAAAAGTGTCAGCATATTAAGTTGGATCCTATATACCTGACCTAATAGTCACCATGGGGAATATCTCATCTGTCGCCACCCGGCGGCGTAGTATTAAACTCCTGTATAAACATTCACTTAAGAGGATATGTGAAAAAAATAGGATTCTTCAAAGCATCAGATATCATGAAGTACTAACAGTAGGAGTATGATTTCAGGATATGTGTAAATTGAACATATTATTAAAATTTTGATTGCCGCCAAAACACGATTAAGACAAATTTTCTCGATAGAAAAACAAGCCAAAGTAGCCTCCGTCTTTATCTATAAACGCTTGGAACTGCTAAACGGTGAATAATAGAAACACGAGACTTGATTTAAAAAAAAGATATTGATATTTTATAAATTTTGATTGCAGCAGAAATTAACTTACATAAATAGTAAAATCACAACTAAATAAAGTTTGTTTTGGCGCTTACGTCGTTTTATTTAGTCAGACGCGCGCGCCGCCCCATCTCTTTCTCTCGCGTCAGGCAGTAATATAAGCTATCACAATCTATTAAAAAGCTCAGTCGGCTGTGGCCTTTGCCCGCGTCAGACCTGCGTTCGCATGCCCAATTTCCGAATTACGATTAATTATCCAGCTTACGTGTAAATATTATAGTGTAATATATTAAATACAATCTAAATAAATTCGAGGCCATAGCAGCTTCACATTTAAGAGAATATAATTCGGAGCGCGCTCCATACAAACGAAGTCTGGTGATATTTTCAATAGTAACCAATTAAAGTCAATGAAATTTTTCAGAAAAAAATCTAAAACTAATCTCTATGCTTGTATGAAGTCAGATTTTCGTTAAAATGTATAGTTTTAAAGTTACAATACCTCAAAGATTTCCATACAAATCTTAAATTAATTCTAGCATTAAAACTGTATATTTTAACGAAAATCTGACTTCATACAAGCATAGAGATTAGTTTCTAGATTGTTTCTGCAAATTTTTCATTTACTGATTGGTTAGTATTGAAAATATCACCAGACTTCGTTTGTATGCAGCGCGCATTTACGCATTCGGAATAAACTTCTCTTAAGTATATTTCTCACTCAAATATGTATAGCAGTTTTTTTGGACTTCATAGACCAAGAGCTAGCTGTTATTATCGTCGTCGGTCACGTAATGAAATCAATTTTCGGTTTTACTATCTTGTTTTTCAATTTCTTCAAATAATTATATTTATTTATCATAATGGAATCTGGTTATAAACGTATTTATGAACCGTTGTCAGTATTTTTACCGAATTGAAGGATTCTATTGCTCCGGAACATCTTGCCTGGTATGAGAGTTTGAAAACTCTGTGGCCCTTAATTGTATGGGTCGTCAGTATGGTGAGCCAGGCTGGAGGGCAGGGTAGGGAAGGCGAGTGGTCGCAGAGAGTTTCTTCTTCCAAGTTGTTTCTTTTTTGAGTGCTGGATCCGGAATGAATCTACGCCGATTTGGCGCCATTTTATATCATTTTCAAGCGACCACCCCTCCATACCCCGCACTCTTGCCCTGAATACAAATCTCTTTATTTCTCATACCATCTTAATTTCTACGCTTACAAACCAATATAATTATATAGTTAAGATACTTATTTTCTTATTCTAAAAATAGCATGTGCATCATCCGCCGGTGCATAACAGAGTGCAGAACGAAAAGGAAAGGTACAATATTTATATTACCCCGGCCCCCGCTTCCTCATAACACAGGTTTCGGACGCCGGGGCCGCCTGTATCGCCGGTATGCGCTGACAGAGATGGAGCGTTCTGTCTCTTTCTAACAATTATTTCTAATAGGATTCTACCCCTTCTAATGAGGTAGTGAAGCTTATTGGCGTAATTTCTAATTGGAATTTATAAGTTCTAACTCGATTCTAATTGTTTTATTTACTTGTGCTATGCGTTAATTTTAATAGGGAAGTGTACCTAATCTAATCTGGGGTAGAAATCACTAGAGAAATTAAATTAGAATCCTATTAGAACTATTTACATAACTTATGTGCTAAGCCCTAATTCTAATAAGAACAATTTATTTATTGAAATGAACACTTAACCTAAACTTATCCTACTAGTATAAAAGGGTATATAAAACGAAATAAACAAAGTAATGTAAAAACCTCTGTACAAAGGTAGTCAATTCAGGTTCTGTCGTGCACATTTCTCCCGCCGTCGCAGCTCTGCGATCCAACCTGTAGCACGACGATCCTCTTGGTCGGTCTCCGGAGGACATGCCCGTTGCTGGTTACGACGACCACGATCCTCACCTCGCCGTCTCGCTCTGGGTAGACTGCGACGATCCTTCCTGTCGGCCATGTGTTGCGGGGCAGGGTGGGGTCGCAGACGAGTATCAGGTCGCCGATAGCGTGCGCTGGTCGTGTGAGGCTCCCGCCGGTGTTGGAGTAGAGGCTGGTACTCTTTGACCTAGCGACTCCAGAAGACGTCCGCCAGGTTTTGAGCGCGCTGCGCTTGCGCGCGGTGCGGTCGTTTGGGTCCCAACAGGATGTGGTTGGGTGTAAGCGCCTCCGGTTCTTCTAGGGTCACCGCCACGTGTGTGAGTGGGTGGGAGTTGACGGTGTTCTCCGCCTCGGCGAGCAGGGTGAGCAGTGTCTCGTCGCTAGGGTACTGCTCGTGGAGTTTGACGCGCAGTGCCTCCTTCACGGTGCGTACCATGCGCTCCCACGCGCTGTCCATGAAGGGGAGGCCGGGGGTACGTAGCGGCAGGTGATGCGCCGCGCCGTCGCCGTCGCCTCCTCGCTGACCGCCGCCAGCGCGGCCTTGGCGAGCTCCTTCTCCGCAGCCTTGAAGCACGTCGCGTTGTCACTCCATAGCTCCTTAGGCACTCCTCTTTGTGCCACGAACCTCCTCAGGTCGCCGGTCGCCGGAGAAGTAGGCTTCGCTCTTCGTATCTTGCATAGTTGACAGTGTTTGATGACGTTCACGCACCGTCGGTCGTATCTTCAGTACCCAAAGTCGCTGCTGTAGCTCATTCACGACGGTTTCGATACCGCCATGTAGTCGCTCGTGTACGTGTTGTATGTACAGTCGCGTGAAGTAGTGTTTCCCGTCGAGTACGGTCGGGCTCGCAGTGTCTTCAACGATGTCAGGTGCTACGTGGATTCTTCCTTTGAGCCATCTTCGCCGACGACCACTGCTAGCGCCGACAGCTTGTCTCCCGGCTGAGGCGCCGCGCCGCTTATTACTCAACGTAAATCTTCGGAAAGACAATCTTCTTGTACAGGTTTCCACCATAGTTTCTCAGCGCGAATGACATAGTGCGCTTCGATACCGATGGTGTAGCTATCTCATTTCTTCACGTACGGTGTCTCGCTCTTGCGTGTTTTCGTATCAATCTTTCAATCAGAGTCGTTTTTATTGTTTTCTTTCGTTCGTTTGCGCTTCGTAGCCAATACTGTTTCATTTATCTTCTTTCGACATAAATTGACGAACTGTAGCATGCGCACCGTAGCTCGTTGCAAAAGTGGGAACGACGAAAATCGCTCGATTCGAGGTAGGTGAGCGTGGTCAGGTCGCTGGTGGGTGACGTGACAAGTCCCCTTTCTTCTCCTGTCTTCGGTGCTTCTGTCTTCGTCTCTTGTGGCCATTCTCGTTCGTGGTTTCGTAGGAAGCTCGGCCCGTTGTACCATCGGACCTCGCTCCCACCGATAGAGACCGTGGCGCCGCCCGAGTTGGCGGAAAACTGCTGTACTACTGAATTTGTATTGGACACCCATCCGCATAGCTCGAAGCCGGCATGCCGATGAATGTAGTCGACTGATTTCGATACTTCTTTGGCTTCTTTTTCGGTCGGAAAACTTGTTATGTAGTCGTCCATGTAGTGGTTTTTTTTCAATGGCTCGCGCGGCTGCAGGATACTTTTCTTTGAAGTCTGAAGCATTTCTATTCTTCACGTATAGCGCGGTGCATGGTGATGACATCGCGCCGAAGATCACCGACGTCATGCGGTACTCTCGCGGTCGCTGGTTCCCTCTCTCGTCGCCCCGCTATAGAAATCGTAGTGCCTCTCTGTCGTCCTCTTGAACTCATATTTGCATAAACATTAATTCCTTTATGTCAGCTGACACGGCGTGTTGGTGTTCACGAAATCGCATTACAACTCCCGGCAGAGATTGCAGCAAGTCTGGACCGCAGAGTAGCATATCGTTCAGGCTGCGTCCGGCTGTCTTCGCTGTGGCGTTGTGTACTACTCTTATCTTCGGTTTCGCGGGGTTAATGACCGCGAAGTGGGGTAGGTACCATGTTTTATTTGGCACCGGCGGTGTGGTAGCTTCCTCGGCGTAGCCCAAAGTGAAGAGGGTTTGCATTCTTTCTTCATATTTCTTTTTCAGGTCTTCATCTCGGTCTAGTTTCTTCTCTAGGTTGTGCAGCCGTTTGAGTGAGTTTTTGTAGTTGTTCAGAATCTTCATGTCGTCTTCTTTCCATATAAGTATTGTTTGAAGCGTCTGTCGGGCAGGCGGTGACTGGTTTCATTCAATATCTTCAATGCGCGCTGCTCAGGGTCACTATTCTGTACTCGTTTTTCTATCCCGATTGATTCAAACTCGAAATAATTCTTCATCATCTTCTTTCGTGTATAATTATTGAAATTATGTATTTTCATTAATAACGCCAAATAATATTATACAGGGTGTAAGGAAAAGTATCATTTTACTATGGGAGCAAACCGTTATGGGAGTTACAACTCTTTGCGTTCTACCTATCTATCTCAAGAACGGTTAACTATATTAAATATTATAAACGACCAAATTTGAAGAAAATTTAAAGTTCTACAATTTTTTTTAAAACTTCAAAGGTCATTTAGAGCATAGAAAAGAAGATATTTCCTAAAGACCTGTTTTTTGACATTTTACCTTGAATCTTTTGACCTGCATAAACGAGATTTTATGTGACATTTGACTTAACGTATAGGATGTCATAACGATGATTTAAAGAAGTTTGTAGCTTATTATCTCTCATTCCGAGGTTGACCCTTTTTTTCACCAAATTTTCCTGGGGTACTAGGAGAAACAGTGATAATAAAAAACAAAACGGAACAAAACATTAAATTTGAAACGTAGGCAGGAACATACCAGAAGTATGAGAGAAAAGAAAAGGTAATAAGTTGTAAATAATTTTCCAGCACTCTGTGACCTAAACCTGCATATACGTTTAGCACCCTTGCTTGTGCTCGGGTGCTAACTTCACGCTGTGCAATAATAAACTACTTAAGTCACACTTATCGTAATGTACTTATGTAAATAAATGTTGATTTTAGGTCGTAAGATAAATATTATTAGTGATTTTGTAAATAAATGTTGATTTACCATTTTAAAATTCATTCATACCTGTTATAATATCCTGCATCATCCTCATCCTTCAATGCTATGCCATGCATCTGAGGGATGCGAGGTATTTTAGAATTACCTATGGATTTTCAAAATAGGTTTATGAGTGTTATACAACTTCTCAACCTGAAAGTTATTGTGGTATCGAGAATAACTGAGATTATTGCAGTATTACGAAACTTATTTTTTCACGTTCTTCTTACATTTTTGTTGACGGCGTAAAATAACTTCCAGGTTTCATCTAGATAGTCGGTATGTTTTGACCATAGAATGTTTTGACTTGTATTATATCAATTACAAGTACAAAATAAGAAGTGAATTGATTTGACGTAAAGTTACCAACAGGTAGCTCTCGTACTATAAAGTAAAACAAAATCCTGTAATGATAGTTTTTTTCCTTCTAGATAGGTACAGTGATTTTCGGTATGATATTAATGAGTTTTACGTTTTTTAAGTGAAATCAATTAAAGAGTATCGTTAGTTAGGTATTGTTTCTATCTCTAAATTGGTTGTCCGTAATTGATCCTGTAATAAATTAATAATTGATCAAGGAGGATAAATAGAACGATACTTAATTATGATATATTGTGTTTTTTCATACAACAAAAGGTACTAATAATATCTTAACAGCGAAGCGTCTTCTACGAATTTTGAGTGATTTGATTTTCGCGGGCTAGTGCGCGACGATGTTCGGTAGCGGGGCGCGGGGCGCTTGCTGCGCTAAGCCACGCCCATTTCGCTTCAATTATTTTTCGACATAGGCCCTTAAATCACATTTCGTTCACCAAACAAATAGGTGGATAAATTTATTCGGATTTTGGGCTATAAAAACGTAATTAGGTTTGGTAGGACCTGCATAGAATACCTTCTCAGAAAGATGGGTAATTAAGGTACCTGAATGTGGATCAGCTCTCTGCTTCTGCATAGCGTCATCAACAGTTTTGTTGATAATCCTTGGGTTCATAGCACAAACTAACTGGAGATAAGAATTCTTGTGTGGGCAGAACATGATTCGGATTTTAATTTATTTGATTTACAATTCTAAAGTATGTATTGTAAAATTCTCGAAATATCTGTTTACAGTTTGACAGCCGTGGCTGACGTGATCTGACGTGATGTTTCGCTGACGTGTTTCTAGAATTTTTTAAATTAAATCTATAAGGTGCTCTATTGTACCTTTCATTGACAAAGAAGTTTCGCTAACGATTTCTTTACACATACAATTTTGTCTATTTATTTAACGATTATTTACCGTTCAGTGGCGCCCTAATAACAATATTTTATGATTTCTCAATAAAAAAAACCGAAATTACAAGACTTATACGGTTTTTTATTATTACTTATACAGGGTGTTAGGGTAAACAGTTGCAAACACGCAGTTCGTAGTGATAATGACCGAGTATAATGTCTCCGAAAATGACGTCAGGAATAGGGCAATCTGGAGAAAATAGACGCATCTTTATTGATACTAATTTGATTAAAAGATTTGACTAATTATTCGAAATACATTACCTACTTACTTTTACTTGCTACCAAATAACCTAAGCTATGTTATTTATACAAGGTGTTACAAAAGAAAAAATAAATTTTTAAAAGTTTTAAGGGGGTAGTTAAGACCATCAAACTGAACAACTTTCACTATGGGACCAACATCAAAACCACGAAAAAAAAAAACCTCTGTCCCATACATTTAGCTCGAGTAGATTAGTAGTTTAGTATGGAACATCAGATTCTTTTTTCGCGATTTCGATATTGGTCCCATAGTGAAAGTTGTTCAGTTTGATTGTCTAAACCACCCCCTTAAATGTTTATTTGTATTTTTGTAACACCTTGTATAGATGTACACCATCACTTGAGCATCAATATTCAGTGCTTTATCTACCAGTAGGTAATAGACGAGTAATTAACTGCGGAAGTTAATCGCCTCTCTATTTATTGTGAGTTCTACAAGATGGGCAGAAGTCACCGACAATATTAGGTATCTTCTATTTTTTTCTTTTATTTGGCTACCTAATTGATATTTTCTTGGAATTCGGAATTTTATTATGTAAAACTATCACAGTATGTTAATTTAAATGCATTGCCTACATGCTTTAGTGAAATTGTACAACTTTTACTATCGGACCAACATTGAAAGCGCAAAAAAAATCTGTTGTTTTACAGATTTTTTTCCTCGATTTCAATGTTGGTCCTATGCCTAATGAAAGTTGTTCAGTTTGATGATCCGAAGCACCCCCTCAAGTCTGTAAAGCATTTAAGATTACACCGTGTAGACTACTATACATAGTGTCAGGGTAAACAGTTACATTACTTTAAGGGGTGATTGTACCCATGATACTGAACAACTTTCCCAAAGAAACCTATAGGAAATTCGCAAATAAATGTTTGGATTTTTCATACTAAATGAAAGACAACATTTAATCGAAACACTAACATTCTAATAGCTATCAGTAAATAAAATAATAATTTTATTGTAACACTCTGGCAAGACAGGTGAGTCGTCCAGGTGGGCTGGTGACATTGCGAGGAATGCTGGAAAGACAAGAATGCGACCAGCATAGGATCGGACATGGCGTAATGAGGAGGCGGCTTAGTTATAGGTATCCTGCAGTAGAAGGTACATGCACTGGAACTCTTTATTTCCTAGGATAAGGAGGTCTGAACCCTTTCCTCCTGCATTTAGTGTCGACAATCACTTGGGCCTGGCGCTTCAGGTAACAACGTGATGGTATGTCTTCCTCCTCGTCTGATGCTGAAAGTAAATGAAGAAAATTAGAATGACCGGTTATTATTTAACTACTTTTTAGGTTGGGACTAAAAGTTTTCCTGCCCGTACGGGCGTCGTCGCCTCGATTTCAGACTGCATCTACAAGGTGTTACAAAAATTCAAATAAACATTTAAGGGGATGGTTTTGACCATCAAACTGAACAACTTTCACTTTGGGACCAATATCGTAATCGCGAAAAAAAATTCTGATGTTCCATACTAAACTACAAATCTACTCGAGCTAAATGTATAGGACAGCATTTTGTTTTTTCGCGATTTCTATTTGGTCCCATAGTGAAAGTTGATCAGTTTAATGGTCTAAACAACCCCCTTAAAAGTTTCAAATATTTATTTGTACTTTTGTACTACCTTGTATAGAGTTACCAATGCGTTTTTAGAATCTTTGACTTTCCATTTGTAACATCACCGATTTTTCGGTGAATGAAAACATCGTAAGGAAACCGAAATGCTTTAATTTCGAAGCGTGTTTTGTGTGGTGATGCGTTGGATGTATACTTATAATTAAGGAACATACGTGGAGGCCTGACGGGTTCCTTCTGCAGAAGTTCTTTGTATGTAGGCACCACTTTCTCCACCTCCTTCTGTGTGCTGTGGCTGTGGATGCTCATCCCAGCAACGGAGGGAGAACCGCTGGTTGGCTAAAGTCAAATATATTTTGAAAACTCAGAACATTCACGTCACGTCAAATATTATAAATCTCGACAAGCGATCAGAATGCAGCAAATTCCAAAGAAGAGTACCTAACTTAATCGTGGCTTTCTATTGCGCAAACAGCGCGAGTAAAATGTTATTACTTACATTAGAAGGCACAATAATTACAGTCCCATCTTCTCTTTTCTCCTTGATTTCCTGAGATCGAGCTCTTGCTTTGTCGTATCGCGCTGTCAGTACCTCCACCAATTCCTGAACATCACGGGCTTCGGCTGTCCATTCCGGCGTTGTTGGTTCTGGTATCACCTGCAACAGAACATTCGCTGATCTTTTGACAACAAATTCATCCCCTATTGGAAATCCAGGACGTCCAAAATGATAGCTAAGGTCTTACCAACTTGTTGACTGTACTCACGTCCATTAGCCTGCATAACTCGTAAAGCAATCTCTTGATATCTAGCATAAATGTTTCCAGATCTTCGAGTTTCTTCTCCATTGCTGCGTATTTCTCTTCTTCTAGCTTTATTTCTTCTTTCAACGCTGTTATCTGATCTTGACCTCTAGAAATTATAATTTATTAAGAAATTCAACGATTCAATTTGTGTAACAGTGCAGTTTTGAGAGTCCGACAGACCTAGGTAAGGTAACATCTAATGGTAAGTATGTAGTAGGTAGGTAGTAAGTATGCATAAATAGGTATTACATGTAATTTCGTGTTTGCTTTGAGAAAATAACATCAAAATCTGCCTTTGATTAAAATCTACGTTATTATTTTCTTGTCTTTCTGACTCAGGATTCTAAAACCTCGCTTTGATTTGATTCTGGCTTGGTCAAGAATGAGCGTTATTTTGCGATTGAACGACTGGCAATTAATTTGATCATTTTCTGCAGCGCAACAAGTCCCAGGTTGCAAATTGTCTGTATATTTACAGTAGGTACTAGCCGTAAATTTTTCATCGTCGACCTCAGCTTGCTACTTAAGGTGGACGCATATTTATCCGCGACGAACGAGCCAAAGGAGGTGAAAGAATCGAATTTTAGTATTCTTTATTTAACACTTTATTGTACACATAACATTACAGAAAAAACAATTAAAGTAGACATGTACAAAGGGCGAGCTTATCTCTAAAGAGATTTCTTCCAGCAGACCCGCAACAGAGACAGTTCTAAAGTGTGAGGCAGACATAATGTGTACAGCAGAAATGATAAAAACTATAATGAGTAGATGTGCGTCAATATAAATATATATATTATCTATAAATATAAAAATACATATTTAAATATAAACAAATAGATACAATAAACTTACATAAACTATGGCTTATTTAAGAGAGTGATAGTGTTCATTTACTTGCTTTTTGAAGGTCGCAAATGTTTGACAATCACGAATGTTGTCGGGGAGTGAGTTCCACAATCGGGCAGCATGGATAGTGAAAGAGTAGGAGTAGAAGTCGGTGGAATGGGTCGGGATTCTAAGTTGGGTACGGATATGAGATCGACAAGGTTTGTCAGGAGGACGGGAGAAGGAGAAACGATCACGGAGATAGCTAGGGGCGGAAGGATTGTGAAGGATTTTGTAAAGGAGACAGAGGATATGGACGTTACGTCGCTTGCGAATAGGGAGCCACTTTAACTGCGCCCTGAACTCAGACACGTGGTCATATTTCCGTAAGCCAAAAACAAAACGTATGGCTAGGTTTTGGAGTCTTTCTAATTTGTTGTTCAACTCCTCAGTGGCGTCGAGATAACAAACATCCGCGTAGTCAATAATAGGAAGGATGAGGGATTGGGCTAAGGAAATTTTGGTTTTGAAAGGTAGGAAATTTTGAAGACGTTTAAGGGAGTGAAAGGAAAAGTGGACTTTTTTACTAAGTTGATTAATGTGTTCTACCCAGGATAAGTTGGAGTCAAATGTGACACCGAGATTTTTGGCGGACTTACTGTAGGGTATAACGACATTGTTGTAAACCACAGAAGGGATTACAGACAGATTTATTCGGTTACACATGTTCCTACTACCGATGATCATAGACTGCGACTTGGAGGGATTGACCATCAGACCATGAGACTGAGCCCATGAACAGATACGCTCCAAGTCTTCATTTATCGCACCAATAGCCTCGTCAATATCATTGTCCTTGAAATGTCTATAAATTTGTAAATCATCGGCGTACAGATGTAAACTGGAGGAAATTACAGTGGTAATGGTGTTAATAAAAACTGAGAAGAGGAGAGGGGAAAGAACGCCGCCTTGAGGAACGCCAGCAGTGAGATCACACCATTCAGAGAAACTCCCATCAGAGCGGACACACTGCGAGCGGCCTCGAAGGTAAGAGTTAAACCAGGAGATAACAGATGGAGAAATATTGAGGGACCGGAGAATACCAAGCAGAACATCGAAGTCAACAGAGTTGAAAGCACTACTAAAATCGAGAAGAGTAAGAACAGTGAGCATCTTATTCTCCATTGCAAGACGGATATCATCGGAAACTTTTAAGAGAGCTGAAACAGTGCTGTGTCCTGGGCGGAAACCGGATTGAAGTGGACTTAGTAATTTATTAGAATTAAGAAAGAAAGATAGCTGTTTATGCACAATCAGCTCTAGGACTTTAGATAAGAACGGGAGCACAGAAATAGGTCGGAATTGGGAGAATGAAGTAGGATTCGTAGATTTTGGCAAAGGAATGACTAGAGCAAGTTTCCAAGTCGAAGGGAAAGAACATGAGGACAGGGAGAAATTAAATATGTGAGTAAGTGTAGGAAGGACTTCGGAAAGGATTAAGGATATCATACGGGAGGATACAGAGTCACGACCCTCTGCGGCAGAGGAGATGGAGACAATATGCTTCCTAACGTCAAGCTCAGTAACTGGGGTGAAAGTTAAAGGGGGACAGTCAGGCATAGGTAATTTGGCCAGTTCCAGAAGAGTATTCGATTTAATAAGAGGATCGATAGAGACAGGGGGAAGAGAGAAATGTTTATTAAGAGCCGAGAGGTCAATATTGATAGGAGAGGGGTCAGAAGATTTACCTATGCCTAAGGTTTTAAGGAACTTCCATACTTGTGCAGGATCCGAGACACTCACAGAGTTGTGAATATGACGCCTCTTCGCGTCCCTGCACATGCGGTTAGAGCGGTTACGGAAGTGCTTGAATCGAGCGAGATTGGCATCGGAAGGACACCGCAAATACTTTCTTTTCGCTCTATTCCGCAGAGCCATGCCATTTTTTTTTTTTTTTTTTTTTTTTTTTTTTTTTTCTTTGTATGAAATCCTATGACACCTCGCAAACTTATCCGCGGCGAATCGGACGAATCGTCGGAAGAATAAAAAGGAAATTCGTTTCGTTCGCCTCCTTCGGTTCCTTCGCCGCGCATAGATATTCGTCCACCCTTAGGGTGTAAATTATGTAAAGGTACTAAGGATTTGAACTTACTCATCCTTGTCCTTAACCGAAGCAAATTTGAAGAGTCACGACCCTCTGCGGCAGAGGAGATGGAGACAATATGCTTCCTAACGTCAAGCTCAGTAACTGGGGTGAAAGTTAAAGGGGGACAGTCAGGCATAGGTAATTTGGCCAGTTCCAGAAGAGTATTCGATTTAATAAGAGGATCGATAGAGACAGGGGGAAGAGAGAAATGTTTATTAAGAGCCGAGAGGTCAATATTGATAGGAGAGGGGTCAGAAGATTTACCTATGCCTAAGGTTTTAAGGAACTTCCATACTTGTGCAGGATCCGAGACACTCACAGAGTTGTGAATATGACGCCTCTTCGCGTCCCTGCACATGCGGTTAGAGCGGTTACGGAAGTGCTTGAATCGAGCGAGATTGGCATCGGAAGGACACCGCAAATACTTTCTTTTCGCTCTATTCCGCAGAGCCATGCCATTTTTTTTTTTTTTTTTTTTTTTTTTTTTTTTTTTCTTTGTATGAAATCCTATGACACCTCGCAAACTTATCCGCGGCGAATCGGACGAATCGTCGGAAGAATAAAAAGGAAATTCGTTTCGTTCGCCTCCTTCGGTTCCTTCGCCGCGCATAGATATTCGTCCACCCTTAGGGTGTAAATTATGTAAAGGTACTAAGGATTTGAACTTACTCATCCTTGTCCTTAACCGAAGCAAATTTGAACGCCTCCAGTTCAGCCATGAGTGAGGTCTGGGTCGTTTCCAGCTGAAGTTTTTCTTCCTCTGTGGTCTGCTGGAGATAGTTCAGGCGTTTAGACGTCTCCCGTTGAGCTCGGAACCTATCAAATACTTCCTCGGCGTCTGTCACTCCTGGGGATCATGAAACAAATGGTTTTATGAAATAATTACCCCCATCATTTTGAAGTTATATAGGGTCCTTCTTAATATGCTGACACATTTTAAGGGGATGATCACACCGTCAAACAGAACAACTTTCTTTATGGCACCAACATCGAAATCGCGAAAAAAAAATCTGCTCTTCTATACAAAACTGAAAACCTACTTGAGCCAAATGTGTGGGACAACGATTTTTTTTTCGCGATTTCGATGTTGGTCCCATAGAGAAAGTTGTTCAGTTTGATGGTCTGATCATTCCCTTAAAAAAGTGTCAGCATATTAAGAAAGACCCCGTATATTAGATAAAATATCCACAGTCACTCATCTTAATATGTACGCAGCTTGGTATAACTCGCATCGATAATCATAAAGGTACTTACTTATGGTCACAAAAGCACTGAAGATACGGGCAACTATTCTAGCGTCACCATTTTCCTTCCAAGTTATAGTTTTCAGGCAAAAATACCACCTACTTATTTAGCTTTATGAACTTCTGCCAGCACAGCATGGCTGCGTGATATAGCGTTATCGCGCCTTTGCTCTCTTTCCATTAGCGTGCGAAAGAACGTGATAAAAGGCGCGATTATAGGCTTATCGCGTGCATCATGCTGCGGCCGCTAGAATATGTTCTCATCGATCCCAGCTACCCAATCCGCCGCGTAGCACCAGCAACGTCCTATGCCGAGGTCCGTACCCCTCTGGGTGCCCGTAGGTCGGTTGCTTAAGTTCATTCATTTGGCACGGTAGACCCTTCGTGGTCCCTCCAATAGTCCGCAGTAAAAAGCTCCCTGAGCAATGCTGTATTACTCATTATATGTATTTAAGCCTAGGGGCTGTGATAGGTCCCAGATTCACTAGTGCTATTATTTAAACACTTACCCGTGAGCTTCATAAGCCTCTGGAAGATGTCTTCCATCTGCTGTACTGCTGTGGCCTCTTCAGTAGCTGCATCTCCTTCAGTTGATCTGTTAGATTCAGTTCGAACTGTTCTTGCTGCAAAATATAGATATTTTAATTAGTTAATTGAGCTTGAAGTTCAACTACAATTCAGAACTTGAGTGTTTGCTTTGATGACTTAGTCCTTTCTAAGAATTTAGTAATGGAATGGGATTTATTATTAGCGTCACTCTTGCTTCTACATGACTGTCATGTAGTACCTATATGGCCTTTAGTTATTACCTGCCGGAGGGAAAATCCGTTTCTCCAATTTTTCAAGTTCGCGTTTTCTTTCATCAAACCTCTGTGTGAAGTAGTGCCTCTCCTGCGATCTCGAGTGATCAGCATCATGCGCCCGCGCAGCTTCTGCTGCCGTCGCGGCTGTTGCTCTGATACGCATATCTGCTGCTTCTTCACGGACATACTAATCAAATACAATACAATTTGAAACTAATAAAATTACAAGAGTGCGGGGGACCTACTTATTTACAAACTAAACTTTATAAAACTCACCTCCAACTTGTTTATTTCTTCTCGTTGTTTCTTCAACAGCTCTTCTATATGTGTCAACGAACTTTCAAACTTCACAGAATCATCTATCAGTGCTTGTCTGTAAAGAAATAAGTCGTTTCTTAGGATTCCGTAGTCAAACAAGGAACCCTCATAAGGTTGCCACTGCTAATTCAGGTTATGCTATAGGGTTACGAGTCAGGAGTTACGGTGGTGGAAGTGAGTTGTAAGGTTATGATAGTTAAAATCTCTCGGATCTGTTTGATGAGCATAAGCATATGCTCACTAATATATTCCCCGAGGAGGTAGTCAAAAATATTCTGAAACCTCCGAACATCCACGTTTCACCAGTAGTATCGAAACTCTGTCCAGTGTGACGGGGGGTGAGCCCGTCGCCACATAATGGACAGTGGGTACAATACATACCTCGAAATTGAAGCATGCAGGTTTCCTCACGATGTTTTCCTTCACCGAAAAGCCAGTGGTGTTACAAATCGTACATAAATTCCGAAAAACTCATTGGTACGAGTCGGCTTGGACGGGGATTGAACCATCGCCTACTACTCGCCACTGGACCACCACGGCTTGATGAGACATATCAAAAAGATTCGGTTCAGTAGGTAGTTGTGATTCGTTATTTTCGTCCCTATCTTAATTTTTGTCAAGTTCTAAAGAACGGTATCTAATTGTATTTTACCTGATAGAGAAATACTTTTTCTTCACAAGTTCTGCTTCAGTCCATTGTATGAGCACTTTGTGGATTTCATTTTCTAAATGCGAGACATTCTGTAATTAAAATGTCATCATAGCGCAATTTTTACTCAACAATTATTGATAAGATTATACAACGTGTTAATGAATTAACGCAAAACTAGAAAGTAGTTTGTTTAGAATCGAGAGCAGAATCGAATTATCATTGTTTCAACATTGGTAATTTTTTTCCAAAATATTAAATAATTTGTTTGTAAAATTTCAAATTTACTTAACTCGATCTCAACCCACCGCTCGGGCACTTTCTCCCTAGTTACTTACTGCCAAAATAAGATTCTTAGTCGATCAGTACGTTAGCGCTTTCATTCATTGCTAAAATGATAACAAATCATTTTGCCTCAAAACTTAAAATGCGAATAACTTTAAATTTTAACTATCAAAATAATGAAATTATTGTTTCAATCTAATTATTTTATTATAAATCGGTTGGGGTGTATGAGGTTTTGCGCTTATTCATTAACATGTTGTATATGTTATTGAAATAAATGTTACCTTTCTAGCTGCAGCCAAAATTTTGGACTTAACCAGTTCACCTTTAGTGCTTTCTATTAGTAAATATTCATATTCCTTTTCGAATTCCGTCAGTTTGTTCTTCTTGTTTCTTCTCTCGTACTTCAGCAAGTCTAATATTTTTCTTTGTTCTATTACCTTTAGGTCCAGATTGTGTATTATCTGTAAAACAACTCTTTTAATATCATTAACGATTCCTATATAGCTTTCTGGCCAATTTTGATTTGCAAATATAATTTATTTTTCAGAAAGATATACTATCCGACATATATTGGACGTTACTACTCGTAAAGCTGTTCTAAGAATAAGTGAGGGGAATTGTTTGAAATCTCTGTTTCTGTAACTCAAAATAGCCTTAAATATGCTTATGCTATGCTATTTGAAATGGAGTATAGGGATAATATTTAGTACCTTATTAGACCGGTAAGTTAAATATTGTTGTTCTACCAAATTATTCTACGTACATTTGTTTCATACCTAAAATGCACTCTGCATAGCTAGTTATAGGTGTATGGACATTTTCAATGTTGATGGATATTCCTGTTATAGTTATAGATATGACGAGAAGTCTTACGTTATTGATGAGCAGATGGAGTATCAAAATAAGGCCAATAAGACATAATGACATAATTATAAAACTGTAACAGAAGTGTGTCTGTACATTGAAGATGACAATGACAAGAAAAAGTAGTGTGTGTGTGATGTGATGTGATGTGATGTGATGCGATGCGATGCGATGCGGTGCGGTGCGATGCGATGCGATGAGATGCGATGCGATGCGATGCGATGCGATGCGATGCGATGTGATGTGATGTGATGTGATGTGTGATTAATGATGATGATGGACAAGAAAAAGATTACGATAGGTGTCACTGAATCAAAATCAACCTTTTTTTAGAATGTGTGTCCTTTTGTCTGTTTCTTTGTTTGCTTACGCATCACGCGATAAATACTGGACCAATTTTGAAATTGAAACTTTTTGTATTTTAATACTTGTTTAGACTTAAAATCTACTCTGACTCTAAATCTACGATGACGGGAACCTTGCGGACGAAGTCACGAGTAAACTCTAGTAAGATATAAAAGTAAAATGTTTAGCTCCTTGAAGATTTTCAGATTACCGTTCGTAATAATAACCCTACATACTTGACCTAGATTTTGATCCCATCCTATACTACTATCTATGGAGCCAGTATTGATTATACAGGGTCCTTAATATGCTGACACTTTTAAGGGGATGATCAGACCATCAAACTGAAAAACTTTCTTTATGGCACCAATATCGAAATCGTAAAAAAATATCCGCTGTTCCATACAAAACTGCAAACCTTGAGCCAAATGTATGGGACAGCAGATTTTTTTTTCGTGATTTCGTTGTTGGTCCCATAGAGAAAGTTGTTCAGTTTGATGCTCTGATCATCCCCTTAAAAAAGTGTCAGCATATTAAGAAGGACCATGTATTCATGATCACCAGTACTCGAGTGGTTGGCTTTTTATGGGATTAGCCAGTACTTACAGCCGTGGTGGTCCAGTGGCGAGTAACCTTGCCTGCCGTGCAGGAGGCAATGGTTCGATCCCCGTCCAGGCCGCCTCGTACCAATGAGTTTTTCGGAATTTATGTACGATTTGTAACACCACTGGCTTTTCGGTGAAGGAAAATATTGTGAGGAAACCTGCATGCTCGAGGCATGCATTGTACCCACTGTCCATTACAAGAGGCGACGGGCTCACTCCCCTGGACAGAAATTTCGGCTCTACTAGAGAAACGTGGATCTTCTGAGCTTTCAGAATATCTCTGACTACCCCCTCGGGGAATATAGTCGTGAGCATTTTCTACATGCTATGCAAACAGTTCTTACCTGATCAGAAGTCTTATTCCCAATAGGGCAAACATCATTCAAGTATTTTTTGATTTGAATCTCTTCTTCACCAATCACCGCTCGTGCCTGAGCAAGTTCATTGGTTCTCAGTTTTATCTCCTTCTTTAACGTATCTATAAGGTCATTCTTCTGTCTCTTTTCCTGTTCGTTTTCTTCGTAGTGTGATTTTCTTTGACCCTCTTGAATAAAAAGTAAAAATTATGATACTGAACGAACTAAGGCTTGGTGCGTTTTAGGTGTAAGGCCGAGATTCAGAGACGATTTTTTTAGTCTTAGCTTGAGCCAAGAAATGCGAAAATGTATGGATTTTGACATACG
Organism: Agonopterix alstromeriana; assembly: GCA_963924505.1. Classification (NCBI taxonomy): domain Eukaryota; kingdom Metazoa; phylum Arthropoda; class Insecta; order Lepidoptera; family Depressariidae; genus Agonopterix; species Agonopterix alstromeriana. The sequence goes on along the minus strand of OZ004665.1, from coordinate 2,738,134 downwards.
GGAGTTAAAAATCGTCCCTGAATCTCGGCCTAAGTGTAGACAATGCGATATTATTGAACCACTCATTGTTTATCTATTGTTATCTCAAAGCGGCGCACAGTGGTTCATAATATTTAATTCAGGGACATAGGGGTAGGTATCTGAAACTGATGTTTAAACCTAGGCAATCTGATTTATAAACTCTACACAGTGTCCAACAATATGCTGACAGTTTTTTAAGAGGATGATCAGACCGTTAAACGGAACAACTTTCTCTATCGGATCAAGGCCGAAATCACGAAAATAAATATGCTGTCCCATACAATTGGGTCGAGTAAGATTTCAGTTTAGTATGGAACAGCTGATTTTTTTCTTGCGATTTCGACATTGGTCCCATAGAGAAAGTTGTTCAGTTTGATGGTCTGATCATCCCCTTAAAAAAGTGTCAGCATATTAAAAAGGACCCTGTATATCTATGCTGTAGTAATACCAGATAAATATGTAAAAATGTATCTTATCGGGAACATGACAAATAAAATTGAATACCATTTTGTAGTTTGGAGAAAATTACGTTTTTAGGATTTATTCGTAAACTTCTCCAAACTTCACGGAGTCCATAATAGGGTAGCTAAGTAGTCATAATTATATTCTACCCGATACTGAACGATTTTTAATATTTTTTGTCTAAACGTACATTTTTAATTACGAACGTTTAGACGCCAAGTAATTCTTTCAATAATCGATATAGTCAATGCCCATCTAACTACCATATAAAGGATTCCGTGAAGTTTAGAGAAGTTTTTGAAAAAATCCCTAAAATGTAATTTCCTCCATACAAACAAATCTTAGAATTTTTTTTCCATGTTCCCAATAAGATAGATTTTTATATATTTATCTTACTGCAGCATAGATCGACTTATTTCATAAATCAGATTACCTAGATTTAAACACCAGTTTCAGATACCTCTATGTCCCTGAATTTATTATTATGAACCACTGTGCGGCGGCGTCGAGTGGTTAAAGGGTGATTGTAATTATACTAAACTACTTTCCCAAAGGAAACTAAGCATAAAGAAAGGTATATTAAAATAGGTTCCTTGGGGAAAGTTGTTCAGTATCATTAAGTGCATTAATACTGTCTACACTTACACGCTGTAGGTATACAAGGAGTTAAAAAAGAAAAATTAAACATTTAAAACTTTTAAGGGGGTATTTAGACCATCAAACTGAACAACTTTCACTATGGGACCAACATCGAAATCGCGAGAAAAAACACCTGTCCCATACATTTAGCTCTATACTTCATTCCAAATAAGGATGACGAGATTTTTCGATTCCTATTTAGCTTTCTCGCTAATTCTGATTACCAAATGTAATTAATTTATTGGAAACATATAGTTACTATCCGACATAATCTTGGACGTTACTAAAGCTGTTCTAAGAATAAGTGAGAGGAAGTGTTTCAAATCTCTATTTCTGGAATGCAAAATAGCTTTAAAATGTCGTTGTTATTTTAGGTGTTAGTTTAGTATGGAACATACATTTTTTTTTTCTATTTCGATATTGGTCCCATAGTAAAAGTTGTTTAGTTTGATGGTCTAAACCACCCCCTTAAATGTTTATTTGTATTTTTATAACACCTTGTATTGCCTACTTTCTCAATGTTAAAAAGAGTAGAAAAGTAGTTAGTAGAGTAGGAATCGGTGGAGATTCTTAAAATTTTGACATACAGTCCACAATTCTAAAAGGTAAGTAGCTGGGTGGTTGGTCGTTGTAGCATAGTTTCTGACCACAACGTAGGGAAATACGGTAGTTACCTATGTAGGTAGTAATGCAATTGGTTTTAGCCATAATACAACGTGTTAATGAATTAACGCAAAACTAGAAAGTAGTTTGTTTAGAATCGAGAGCAGAATCGAATTATCATGGTTTTAACATAGGTAATTTATTTCACAATATTAAATAATTTGTTTGTAAAATTTAAAATTTACTGAACTCGATGTCAACCCACCGCACAGGCACAGTCACCCTACTTACTATTAAAACAAGATTCTTAAAATGTATCCATGAGCACGTTAGCGCTTCCATTCATTGCTGAAATGATAACAAATCATTTTTGCCTCAAAACTTAAAGTGCAAATAACTTTAAAATTAATGCAATTATTATTTCAATCTAATTATTTTATTGAAAATCATTTGGGGTGTATGAGGTTTTGCGCTTATTCATTAACACGTTGTATAAATTCTTGTTCCTATTGTTTACTTATTTATTAAATTATCGATTAGTTACAAAACATACGAACCTGATAATTGTATTTTCTTCTTGATCTCAAATATATTGGTGTTTATTGTTGTAAGACGATCTTCCGTCTCGATTTCAAATGGATGTTTCTGGTAGCACATCGCCATTGTTTATTATTTTACACTCAAATGATTATTTAATAGATCTCAACACATCTTAAGAAATGTTATGTAGGTAGTGCATAGCAACGCTTGTTATTGATAAAACTTTTATACAACCAAGTAGGCTGCTAAGGATAGGTAGGTACGAATATTTAGGTATGGTGAATGAGACTCTGGGCGGTTTAGTTAATAAAACATTGGATTATTATAAGTAGTAACATAAAAGAATTACATCCCCTATTCAATTTCACCCCTTCATAAATTATCTGCGCATAAAGCGCCATCTATGTTTTCGTTGACGAACGACAAAGTTCGAAAGCTCACGATTGGCTACGAGCCTTCACCGATGTTGAATCGTTTGATTTCTCCATTGAATCAACATTCCTTCGCGTACATTTCTATGTGTGAGTGACTATGTTCTCACGGATTTTTATCAATAATAAACGAAATTCATGACTTAAATCAGTTGTAATTAGTTGTGATCTAAATAGAACTAGTATCTGAAGGGGATGAAAAAGCTTAGATAACGAAATAAGTTGCGTTACAAACTGCGCTTACGCACACAGGCTCGGCGGCGGCCATTTTGATTTACCGTACGCTGTGTATTTACGAACAAAGCCGTCAGATGCGAGCGGGACGCGGCTGCGCATGTTCCTACCGGGCTTAACGTTTTTTTTAACGTGTTTTACCGCTAAAATGTCCAATTCTAAACAAGTTTCAACGTAACAACAGTTCAAAAACAAAATGAAGTGTCAGTTTTTACATTTAGTTCCGTGAGTGTTGATTATTGAGTGGTAAACGACAGCAGAAGTAAAACAAATGTGTGTGATCCATGTGTGAATGTTGTGCTACAAAATGTGGTCGAGAAACTATATACCGGATTATGGGATTAAATTGTTGGCTTGCTGTCTCCTGCTGACACTGGCATCCAGGATCAGTGGTGTCGAAGGTAAGTCGTAGATATGATAGTTTCCTGTAGTTATGAGGACTGGTAGAGCTTATGAAAGCGCGGCCTGCCAGGTAACGCGACCGCGTTTTATAGGTGTAGCAGCTTACGAAGCTTTGCGTTTACCGGTGTCGTAGCATAATCGGCCGGTTAGCATCTCGGTTCTCACAGTTTTATACCTTGAAAACGAGTTGTTTTAAAAACTGGAGTGAAGTCAACGCATCGCATTTTTAATGTTTTTAATTGTACCGCGTTTGTTGACGTTTAGCTTCAAATGCGTGTAACTTGAAACCGTTGTTTTATGCTATGATATCGGATCGCCTTTCGCTTGTTGTAGACTACTTAAATCACTCAAAAAATTGTCCAATTTGAAATACAAAAAATTGAGTAGGTAATCCAATCCAATCAACGCTTTTAACAGCTTTTATGACTTTGCTAACATATCCACCATCAATTATCGCTACTAAACAACTTCACTGCTTTACTTTCCATAATAATTTTCAAAATTTCTTGGCTAAACTTCATCATCTGCTTCAATCATCTTTCTAATTCTTCATACAGCTATCTAGGTTAGTCTCTTGAATAGTTGTAGACATATGAACCTTGTTACAGCTTCTATTCTGTACTTGCAGTGAAAAGCGAGCCGTCGAGATGTATGACATCATAGTTTTTAAGATCCTGACAACTTCCACCAACTTTCCTTCAAACGTCCTTACAACTAGAAAATACTAAAACTGTTTTCTCCTAACACTGATCTTATCTGCTAGCTCGGTCCTCGGCCGGTAACCTGACAATAATTCTAAACTAACACTGCAACCTTCACATTTAAATAATATGTATATTTAGAAAGGACATCAGAAATACTAGATGTTACGATAAGAGTAACAGTTTAATTCCTTACTTACATCGCACGATGTGTTCGTCTTAGCCCAGCTAGGTGAATACTAATCGTTATCATTGTATATTAGTATTCTATGCATCTCCACACGATTTCTGTGGTCGGGACTATGATAGGAGGTTTTGAATATTGATCAATTTAGTGTTATTTTATGCTGTTTTATACAGAAAAGGGCAAAAAGAGCTTTCTGAGGGAAATTTGTATCTTATAATTCATATTGAGTAGGTATTGGAGTTGTTAGGTCTTTTGTATTGCAGTCAGGGTGTGACATGGTTCGAAATGCGTGTATTTTATTTATGCGTGTTTCTAGTTTTCTATTGCAACATATGGTCACACTGGACAGATTCGGTACTAGTGAAACGTGGATTTTCTGTGGTTTTCGAATGTCTCTGACTACCCCCTCGGAGAATATAGCCGTGAGCACATGCTATGCTTTATATCTTTTCATCTAACATACTGAAATGTTTAGTAGCTATTGTGTAATATGTTTAGTAAACTATGCACTTTTGAAACAAGAGACAAACTTAACAGTTACATCCATTACACATCAAATATTGTTTAAACCCATAAGAAGTTTCCGTTTACACGTTGAAAATGGTTCGCAAAATGCCTTCTTTGTACTCGTTATGATAAGATTGTATTTCTTAGAACTCCTTAGGTATATTTGCTTACAATCCATAAGAGGCTAAACATTTAAATTATTTTTATTTAAAGTTCCTTATGTTATTTTAACCAGTTTTTTTTTCTTCAAAATAACTTTAGATTGTCTTCTATCACCTGTTATTTTTAAAAGAGAAATATATTTTTAGAAGCGCACCACATTTGTTAAATACTGGTTGTAAAGATGTTTATACGCGACACCATGGTGACACCGGTATCAAAATGCAGATGTCCAATGTTGTCCAAACATGTCCGACCGCTCTACTTTTATAAACAATCGCAATTAACGACCAATTGTCTTGTACTAGCCAGCTAATTGGCTACTCGCAGACACAGGTCAGTGTACACTGGTGTCGCGTATAAATCTCAACTAAAAGCTAGCTATGCGCAATTGGCAATTTCTCACTTAAATCTTTAGTATAGACGTCTGCTGTTCCATTGAACCTTATTTCTAAGATGAAAGCGACAAATTTGCATAAGACGTAAGCACTGTTATAAATGTTTTGCTTTCAGTCAATCGAGTGTTCGCACAAGAAATTGTTCTGAGAATTACCTTTTATTTATTTGTAACATTCAGTGTCTGAGAAACACTGAATATTTTAGCAGTTCCTTGAGTATGAATCCATGAATTTTGAACAGGGTCCTCGGTTAGTTGTCAAACAAAATTTTTTTCCCTTTTTATAACGAAAGTCAAGACGTGTCTGTAGTAGACTGAACAGATGTGAAAGATTGATTGATTCGATAACTTTGTTTAGTAAGTTTAATCTCTCAATTAGACCTTGTATCATTTCCTTTTATAACATTAATTTATCAAATAGTGAACTCCTAATAAAGCAACTGAATTGATTAAGCTTTAGACTTCCATTTATGTCCTAGAAATTTGGACCACACGCACTGTTTTGCTGGGAGCCAACAGATAATGTATTCTGTAACAATTTTGCTTCGCAGTTAGCCTTTTTCGTCGCAAGACGTCCATGATCTAGTTGGACGTTTGTAGATTGATCTTTATTTATTGTACCTAGAAATATAATTTTAACTATCTATTCTGGGCTCTGTGCTATTAGTCACTGCTGTGATGTAATTGGTCTTGGAACAAATAACGTATAAAGTAGTGTACAGAAAAAGATAGTACGAATTTATGTTCAAAATATACCTGATACCGGTCTGATGTTGAAGTTGACAGTTGCCGTTGGCGTAGTGTATTTGGCCTTTCCTACTTAGTACCTACTACTATTATTAATGTATTCTATCCTATTATGGAAAGGAGTAGTGCATAATTAGATTTTCCTCCTTTTACTAAGGTTTTATGTAATCCTTGAAGAACAGTATACGTTGATTAGTTTACAGCACAATACTGCCCGCTATTTTCTTGTTTATAAACACAAGAAGAGCATTTTACGGTGCAAATTGATTGATCCATAAAGAGTATAATGCAGATAATAGTAGCACGAAATTAACATATTGAGAGCAAGTTGGTTTCAAGTTTTATGACAGCAATTTCCGTCAAGATTATCCAATAAAGTATGTGCTTATCGCCCGAGCTCTCTCTCTCGCAGTGCTAAATAAAATTGTCAAGCAATTTCCTTCACTTGTATCTTCATTTCCTGTGATTCAATTTCTTTGATTCCGATATACTTTTTGCGTTGCAGTACATTCCAGTTTATTTATATTTATTATTTTCATTGTTGTTTGAATATTTATGAACATTACTGATCATTGATGTGGAGAATCAAGTTGGGAGTGAAGATCTTCCGCCAATTTAAGTGCGATGCCGGATGGCTGTATATGGTGTTGGACTAGTTATTAGTTGGAACTTCTGAAACAACGTTCTTAACTACCTAAATGTTGATATGATTATTTAGAAATGTTCCTCGATAATAGTCTTCTCTTTGAAAATCTTTGTCTTTGAAACTCCTAAACAGTTTTTAGTTGCCTTATTAACGAGCTCAGCTTTCTGTGCGGCTACATTATCTTTCTACTAATATTAGCTGAGCTTAGATCTTAGAACTGATTCTTTAATTTTCATTGCATCTACGTAATGTAAAATATTCAGTTGCAACGGTAGGTAGGTTATGTTTAGCATGAAGAAAAAGACAAGTTTCCTTCAAGTATTGAAAGATTATCATTGCATGCGGGAACATTATGTAAAAGAATTGTTTTGAGGTTTTTTACAACACCAGTGGCTGAGACGCGAAGTTTTTATTACGCATTCGCCACAGTATAGTCTGGGAAACGTTAGATTCTCATGCGAAAGTTTACTATTGTTTTTATTTATTAGGTAAGTTGTTATTGCAGAAATGACACTGCATTTGTCTTACGTTTCCTTAATCGTGTTGCGTGAGAGTGTCCTCCAACCCTTATCAATTAGACCGCTGTTCTCCTTTTTATTACCATTATTAATGGGAGATTGTTGCCTTTCAGTGGGATGCTTGCTTATTTCTTCCTATCAACGACAAATTAGAATTAATTGAAATATTAAATAAATCATTTGGTATTCATGTCACTTCTATTGGGCTAAATCAAAATGGCGCTAGCCTTCAAATCAAATCACTTTTGATTCGGATATAAAAGGCGCAGCTTTGCAAGCTATTGCAATAAATTTGCAAGTTTGTATTTTATCAGCATCCAACATATTTGTGTGCAATAAACATGTGCAGTAGGTATAACATTAATTTTTTTCATAAACCCTGAACCTTTTGGGAAAGTCAAGAGTTTTCGCTACAACTACTAACCATCTTTTTATGCTTGTAGTTGTAGCGTGGCCGTGTGTTTATCAGCTTTGAATAGGTTACCATTAAATCACTTTAAACCTTGTCTGCTGTGGCAAGCCAAAAACTAGCAAACCCTTAAAAAGTTATAGCCAAGTTTCTGACTTCCCCGAATGGGTTGCGCTCCGGTCGTCAGCATGTCTGTGCTAAAGAACGGTTCAGCTCTAAAATGTAACTAAACCCATCAAGCAAACCAGTCTTGCATCCGTGAGGTCCCCGCCATGTTTAAAGTTTGTACAAGCGTCCTGGTGATGTTATGTCGGTAAACAGGGCCGCAGATAACGTTGGGTTTGCTATTCATGCTGCGCCGTACTCGGACGGGATGAGTTTTGATTTTGAATATCATCTTCTGAGAGTAGAAGGATTTTGTTGTCTTGCACTCGTATTTTAATGTTAGTGATGTAAATAAAACTGATCATAATTATTGAATTACGCATCGTCCTAAACGGTGTGGCGTTGATATGCGTTCTCTTTGTCATTTATATCAGGAAAACCTTCAGATCCCACGAACGAAATTTTATACTTCGTTTCTTTCGTGTTTCTTTTTACCCGACTGCGCGACGCAAAGGAAGGGTAATGTGTTTATTCTTTAAACGTTTCGTAAAACTTTTCTCTGATTTTTAAATAGAAGATGTCATTCTAAAAATGTGTATAATACCAATATGACCCTGTCTCAAACTTCTCCTATGCCTGTAACATAAAGTATTAAGAGACTAGCAGCCCGTCCCGGCTTCGCACGGGGTAGACAAATAAATTTTAAGACTCATTTTTCTACACCTTCGGTTACATTGTTCAAATTTTACCAAGGATCCCTAATTTTTTTCAAAATGAAATGTAGCCTATGTCAAATTGGAAGAATGTAGCATTCTATTGGTGAAAGAATTTTTTAAATCGGCCCAGTACTTTTTGAGCCTATTCATTACAAACATACAAACATACAAAAATAGGTACAAATCTTTCCTCTTTATAATATTAGTGTAGATAACAATGAACTTTTCGATAAAAACCACAAAGTTTCGACACAAGTTGATCCGTAAACTCCAAAAGTACTGGTTCGAATTGTTTACATGGTATTGTATGCATGCGCAAGTGGTTATCGGTCCGTCCGTCTGTCCGTCCGTCGTTTGCTTTAATAATAAGCCGGAGCGGCGCGGGCGCAGCTCCGGTGTCACGAACACCAAACATCGCTTCGGGCTAAGCGAGGTTGAGATTCAAAAAAATGAAAAAGTTTTAAATATACGGCGTGGTCAGACCTGAACAAAAGAATGGGTTTTGATTTTAAAAATAAATCTTGTGATAAAAACGTATTCTGACATATTTTGGAATCTATCTGTCTGCATGTTTTATATTTAGATAAGTAGTTTTAACATCATTGTATGAAAACTTTCGCAATTCTGCCTTTTATTCATACTTCACTTTGTTCCTTTTTGTCTAACATGACAATAACTTAATACTACTTCCTAACTTTTTATAAAAGTTTCAGTTATAGCAATGTTTTGAATTATCATTTTCTATTACCTATTTTATTAGATTTACTAAACACGTGAGAGAAAGCCGTAATAATGAGAATTACCTACTATTTTAACTAAAAATTTTATTGGCTCTTACAGAAGCAAATACTTAATATCAGTTTTATTTGTTAACCTTTTTCCAAAGCTTTCAACTAAAAGTTTGGTTTCAATTCCTGCGTATCAAATGTCCGAGCTTACTCCCACACCCACGAATAATTCTAAATGTATTTGTCAAATAGTCTGTCCGTCAATTTTGAGTCTTACATCATCAACATACGGGTTGGTGATCGAAGAAGTTACAGTTAATGTAAGTTGGTCAGAATTCCTATTCTTCAATGTAAGCTGGAGATCCTTTCTGAATCGAAATCGATAGCAAAACGGTGAACTATTAGTTTAATTATTTATTGTACGCTCTTTGAATCTATTATCTTTGTAATTAACTAATTATCCATTGTTCTTATTTTGGGCAGAGCTTTTGAATTGATATCGTCCTTTGTTTCGGTTCTTTTAAAAGAATGAACGGTATTAGTTAGAAGAATAACTTTTAGAGCAGCGGTTCAAAAACTTTTTTGACGACGAACGAAACCCTTTTGAAATGCTAAATATTTTATTCAGCCCTGGAATAAGCAAATCCTGGTTGTATGTTCATTCTTTAATGAAAATCGTTCAAAAATTAAAAACTGTACCTACTTTACATCACTGTACCTTTGACTCCTAAGTATAAATTCATATTTTTTTAGCTTCGAAGTGCTTCGTTGTTCAGACTGATATTATTTCGACAGAGCCCTCGCAGGAGCATTGCGAAGGACAGGGCTCCGCGTAGCAGACTTTGAGTTTGAGTAGAGTTCAATTTGGATTTTTACACTTAATAATGTTGACGATAACGTACGTAGGTTTTTCTATTTCTATCAACATAATCTTTTTCGGAGTGGTTTTATTTATTATGTTTACTATGAAACATCTAAAATTATTGACGTATTTTGTTTGTTTGGCGTCTGCTCTTCTTGCTTAACATCGTCCAAATGTCGCATAGTAACAACGACAAAACCCGTTTCTTTTTAAATTGATATTAACATAACTGTCAATTGTAAATTATCAGTCTAGTCCCTAATTGCAATAGCGGAAGTCTTGCGGCCTTCTCAGACGTGAAAGCATGGGTTTATCTCGATTTATAGTCTGCAATCTTTCGTTTCATGTTTGACTAGTTAGTACGTCTTAATGGTTGTTTATTTTGTCTGGAAAAGCTCAGATTTGTTCTCTTAATATTTTTCGATACCAAGATAAGTAATGAGTCTATACGTTCAGTATATTATTTGCCACTAGTCAAACGGACAATATGCATTTTGCTGAGGTGTATCCTATAGTATAGGTGCTTATTTTGTTTTATAACACCTAAGCTATACAAGATTAACAAAATAAAATATTTAGGTATCTGTTTCAAAGTCAATGTCCATTATTTTTACCTACTTTAACCGGAAAACTTTGTAATCTAATATATCTATTTGTGAGTTGTGTACATCAATTTATTTTGCTGTTTTTTTATTGAGCCGGATTTTTTATACAGGGTCCTTCTTAATATGCTGACAGTTTTTAAGGGGAAGCCCAGACCATCAAACTGAACAACTTTTTCTATGGGACCAACATCGATATCGCGAAAATCTCATACATTTGCCTCGAGTAAGATTGCAGTTTTGTATAGAACAGCAGATTTTTTTTTCGTGATTTCAATTATGGTGCCATAGAGAAAGTTGTTCAGTTTGACGATCTGATCATTCCCTTAAAAAAGTGTCAGCATATTAAGAAGGACCCTATATATAACTCAATAAATATAAATCTAATTCACTTTTATGTTTCGAGACAAAAGACGACTAGCAAAACTTTGCAATAAAGTTTCCAAACCTTCCTAATTCCTTTGCTTAGTTACTCTTTAAATCTAATCACTACCTCAGAAAGCTTACACAATGGCCACAATATACTGCCTCGATTCCAGCCTACATAAACATAATATCCATTAAATTCTAATCTAATTGACAATAAACTAGTGGAAAACAAACGTATTTCTTCGATATCTGTGAAAAGCATTATGTGACCTTTGATAAGTTGCCGGGCCTGTTAGCTGAGGTTCGATTTTATGGTCTAAATCATAAAGTTCCAGATTGCTCTGTTACCAACTCGAAATTAGAGTTTATGGGTGTTCAGGAATTACTTGGTTTTGTATTGGTTTAATATAATTGGTGGGAATGGGAATTCTGTGTAAATACCCTAATGTTTTTGATTCAAACTATGAGAACTGCAGTATTGATATTCTGCATCTATATAGGGTCCTTCTTAATATGCTGACACTTTTTTAAGGGGATGATCAGAGCATCATACTGAATAACTTTCACAATGGGACCAAGGTCAAAATAGCAAAAAAAAATTGCTGTAGCATACAGAACTGCAATCCTATTCGACCAAAATGTATGGCAGCACATTTTCTTTTCGCGATTTCGATGTTGGTCTCATAGAGAAAGTTGTTCAGTTTGATGGTCTGATCATCCTCTTAAAAAAATGACAGCATATTAAGTTGGACCCTGTATGTGGGTTTTTGACTACTTATTCAAAATTTTATTTAAATCTAAAATTCAAGATAATTTCAAGTTCTAAGTTATGGCTATAGTAATCGAACATAATACTTCGAAATCATTCAAAATTATTAAAAACAAAAATATCAATAAACAACAAACGAATGAAGATTAGACAAGGAAAGAAGAGATCTGTAAGATTTAAAGGGCTGGTGATGAGACATAACTTTCCAGTAATAATTAGAATAACATTTAAATACCTTGGGAAAGAAAAAAGGACGAGAGTACTTAAATTGTTGTTATTAAAAAAATAATTAAAACTAAAGGACCAACCTAATTAAGAATGAAGGTAATAAAAAATATCGCAAATAATAATGAGATATAAATGACATTGGCCGCAAAAAGTACGTGGAATTAAAATGTTTTTAATTTAGGTTTGAATGAATCTGATGAGTTGATTGTTTTGTTTTATGGATGACTATTGTTCGTAATGGATTGTCACGACACCGTTCATTGTTTGATGTTGGTCATCAAGAGAAGCAGGTTCCAAGTAACGGCTCTCGGATGTCGACAGAAGCATTATGGAGAATGGATTATGAAACACTTTGATACATTCATCTTGTGAATGTCAAAGTTAACGACTAACAGCCGAGTATTTTGTTCATATTATTTGCATCTTATTAATTACGACATTATAAAAAAAAAATGATTTTGAATTCGATTAACAACACTTAACGAAAGATCTGCCAACGATTCTGACCAACCTGAATGAGAATATAGTCATGTTGTGAGGATATGTACATCTTTTATACATATAAAACAGTTCTTGACTGCCAGAGAGAAACAACGCACAGCCTAAATTAGTAACGATAGAAACAAATTTGGAATATTGTATTCTGCAGAGGACGTAGGGGTTCACTAAGAAAGGATTTTTCAACGATAACCCTTAAGTAAAACGCCTGTAAAAGTTTGTAATCCACGCGGACGATGTTGCGAGAATTAGCGAACTTTATAACTTCTATCAAATAATTCGGTATATCAAGGTTTTTTTTGGAGGGCTGAATCGAAAACCATTTCGAGATAATTGTCTCAACAATAATATTTTCTATGACAGAGATTTTACATTGAAAGGATTTCAGATATTTTAAATAAAATAACGTCGTTTTTCGGTCCGTCCAGTGAGGTCACTGGAAAACCTGTGAACTCCTTGGTAAACTTAAAATAACTGGCAATTATGAAAAAAAACATTCACAATGTCAGAATTTGATGTTGCCGCTTCTGTTTCCAGCATGGAGTTAGAAAGAGAAGGCAGGATTTTTTTTTTAAATAAAGTAGTAATTTGTTATTCTCCATGGAGTTCGAATTATTTTCTCTCCTCCATTTTTGCATTTAGAGATTGCAGATGTAAGTAACTTAAAAATGAAATAAATATTGATAAACTCGATGAATCGCAATAAAATTAAAATTATGTCTAGTAACCGTAAAAAATATATAATGAAGTCCAAAAAAAAACTTGACATACCGAATTACACGTTATCAAACACAAATATGTCTAATGATATCAATATAACCTTAAATGTTTTGAAAATAAAATAAATGGTCTCTAGAAAACACAGAGAAACTGTATAATAAAATTAGGTAACTAACTTAAAAAATGGAACATTGAACTTAAATCTTCCAAATTGATCTCACATAATGTAAAGACCATAAAAAGCTTTTTAGATCGCACTATCTTATGATTCAATCAAAATCATACAAACGACCTACGTTATAAATTTATAATTGAAGATAACGATTTGCGGGAATGCAAATATCTTAATCATGTTGTCAATTTTATATCGCATGTCACAATGAGAAGAAACAGTATTAATTGGATTATGAAATGATTGAAAGTAACTGGTGCGTAATGTCTGCAACCGCAATACGTCCGTTTTTTGCATGAGATTAGTTGCACTAATGCACTGTGCTGAGCTTTAAGACAAGTCGTCTAGATAGTACTTACTTATACAACGTGTTAATTAACAAGCGCAAAACCTCATACACCCCAACAGATTTATAACATAATAATTAGATTGAAAGTATAATTTCATTTGGATAGTTAGAATTTAAAGTCATTCGCATTTTAAGTTTTGAGGCAAAAATGATTTGTTATTATTTAAGCAATGACGTGCTCATGTATTGTAAGTAGGGTTGAGATCGAGTACAGTAAATTTTAAATTGTACAAACAAATTATTTGATATTTTGAAAACAAATACTTATGTTGAAACCATGATAATTCGATTCTGCTCTCGATTCCAAACATACCATTTTCTAGTTTTGCGTTAATTCATTGACACGTCGTATATTCCTTTAGTAGCATGCATGCATGCGAGGCATGTATTGTACCCACTGTCCATAACAAATGGCGACAGGCGCCTCGTCACACTGGACAGTGTTTCGGTACTACTAGTTAAACGTGGAGGTTCTGAATATCTCTGACTACTCGGGGAACATAGTCGTGAGTATATGCATGCACAACTTTATAATGGAAAATACAATCGAATATAGTATACGAGTACCTATTATTTTAAGTATATTTGTATTTATTGCTTCCGAAAATGTGTATGAGTTTTTGATGCTACATTTTGCTTTTTGTTTTAAGGGCATTTTTGTATTGTCCTTAAAATAACTCCACCTTCGTCTTTTGTAAATAACTCTATTGGATTATAATATGGGTAGGATACTAAAGTTATTGCAATCTATTTAATAACCTTTGATACATTGGTATACAATTAGTTAGTCCAGTTTTTGCTCTGATGTTTATGATTCTTGGTATCACAGCCATTTTCAAAGTTATTAAGGATTAATGAAGGCTTAAGGCTATATAATCAATTCTAATTCTTGTTTTGATATCACTTCTGCATAATTGTTTGTTTTAAAAAAAGGTATTCTATCACATAAAATTGATAAATCTGCTGTAATATTTGCATCAAAATAATGGTATCTGGATATCACTCTGAAAATGTTGGTCCAATTTAGAAACAGACTCAAGACTTCGAGTAAAACGGTGATGCCAAAGAGAGATAGCGAGATGTTTTGTCTAATCCTGTTCGTTTCACAAAGTCTAACAGTTGAAATACTGGGTGTTACAAAAGTAAAAAATAAAAATTTTGTACTTTTAGGGGGGTGGTTTAGACCATGAACAACTTTCACTATCGGACCAACATCAAAATCACGAAAAAAAAAATCTGCTGTCCCATACATTTACCTCGAGTAGATTTGTAGTTTAGTATGGAACATCAGATTTTTTTTTGCGATTTCGATATTGGTCCCATAGTGAAATTTGTTCAGTTCGATGGTCTAAACCACCCCCTTAAATGTTTATTTGTATTTTTGTAACACCTTGTATACGATATAAATATACAGTAGGTACCTAATGAAATTCTCAGAATAAATCAAAATTAAGCTTAATAAGGAAATGAAAAACAAAAAATCTGTGTCATACTAATCACCTCCAGGTTTTCATAGCAAACACTGTTACGTTCATTACTTCTTACGTTACTCATTATAATAATGGGAGCGATAGGTGCGCGCGCGCAGCACAATGATACGAAAGTGCTGAAAGTATGGCGACTCGACTTGTGAGAACGTATTGTCCCAGAAACTTCCGCCGATTACGGTAATCTGATGAAATAGGCAATGGGAGCTCTATTTAATGGTGGTGTTTGCTAGATGGAATGTGAATTAATTGGTGCAGAAAAAAATTAGTTACTTAATTCTAGATTAGTACTGGAATAATGTTGACATACAATAAAAATCTTCTATTTACAATAAGTAAAGTACCTACTTGGTATATTTAAACAGACAGATGAGATTTTCAGGATATAGGCCGCTTATACACACATAAAAAAACTAACGACCATAATACTTTATGGGGTGGTCAGACACCATGCCACAACTAACAATCATCCTTTCAAGCATGCACTTTTAGAATATTGAAGGTTTCATGACGGAATGACTTGTCAAATAGTGATAGGTGGCAAGTCTTTCGCCCTGACATATACAAAACATAGGGTTATATTTATATGTTACATTATAACATAATTGGAGTTGAAACAAAATTAACACCAAGCCATCATTAAGAAAAACAAAAATAAGTAGTTAGGGCGAGAGTGTTACAATAAATGTTTGAAATATCAACATATATAGT
Source organism: Agonopterix alstromeriana (assembly GCA_963924505.1). Lineage (NCBI taxonomy): Eukaryota > Metazoa > Arthropoda > Insecta > Lepidoptera > Depressariidae > Agonopterix > Agonopterix alstromeriana. The sequence continues at coordinate 2,722,215 of OZ004665.1, read as the reverse complement.
ATGTATATGCTCACGACTATATTCCCCGAGGGGGTAGTCAGAGATGTTCTGAAACCTCAGAGCATCCACGTTTCACCAGTAGTACCGAAACTCAGTCCAGTGTGACGGGGGGTGAGCCCGTCGCCACTTATAATGGACAGTGGATACAATACATGCCTCGAAATTGAAGCATGCAGGTTTCCTCACGATGTTTTCCTTCTCCGAAAAGCCAGTGGTGTTACAAATCGTACATAAATTCCGAAAAACTCACTGGTACGAGTCGGCCTGGACGGGGATCGAACCATCGCCTCCTGCACGGCAGGCAAGGTTACTCGCCACTGGACCACCACGGCTTTTATACATATATAGGGTCCTTCTTAATATGCTGACACTTTTTTTAGAGGACGATCAGTCCATCAAACCGAACAACTTTCTCAATGGGACCAATGTCGAAATCGCGAAAATAAAATCAGCTTTCCCACCCTAAACGGAAATCTTACTTTTCCCAGTTGTATGGGACAGCTCAAGTAGATTTACAGTTTTGTATGGAGCAGCAGATTTTTTTTCGCGATTCGATTTTGGCCCTATAGAGAAAGTTGTTCTGTTTTATGGTCTGATAATCCCCTTAGAAAAGTGTCAGCAGGTTAAGAAGGACCGTGTATATATTAATGGATGAAGAAGCAGAACGGCTAAGACACTAGGAAAAGATAATGAAGATAAAGTTAGAGAATCCATTTAGATCACAGCAATAACGGTTCACACCGATAATGTCAAATTTGAACCTATTAAATCTCTTATGGTTGTAAACCGGACGAAACTGACAATTAATGAACACGTTCTGTATCCAACATTAGTCACTGTAATTAAGCCAACTTTTGACTGAAATCTTTTTGGGAAAGTAACGGGTATTGATTGATCTGCATCCGAAATAATTAACACTTCATCGACTATTGATTCAACTGCTTCCAAATTCATTAAAACTACATCGACACTTGTTTGATTACCTATACAGAAGACTTTAGAAGACGAGTAACCGACATTGATAATCAGAATCTACCGAAAGATTCTTTTAATGATATTAAAATTAGTAACCCCACTGGGAAAGAGGCTCGACGTTATAGATAGATAGATAAAATAAGTAAGTTGCATGATACAGAATTGACTGGCAGTTACTTTAACTAATTTAAAATTAATTTTAACCATTTTCGAGGGATCTTGGTAAAAGGCAGTGTTAAAAGAATGGGATCAGCTGAAATCATGAATAAAATATATCTTGCTTGATTTAACGTTTGTTAAAGTGTCAGCAAGACCTTTTAGTTTTAGCTTATTTTATCACGGCGGATTAAATCATCATGGTCACTGATCCAATCCGGTAAAAGCAACCCAATACCTCCAGTAAGAAGTCTCAATGTTAATGTCGCGATTAAAAACTGAAATAAAACAGCTATCAATATTGAGATTCAAAATATCAGGGCTGTCAACTTTGCGGTGTCCGGCGGAAGTTTCACTGATAGAGGGCGTACAAGTCTCAACAAGTCGCCGAACGGAAGGGCGCTCTCGTCAGGCTATCGCGAGCGGACCGTGTGAACAGCCGCTATCGACGCCTGCGCGTGGTATCACCCATTGTTGCAGTGACCTCGGCTTAGATCCGACTCCGAATTAGTTTGCTTAAGTTCACTTTTGGTTTTTTCTTATTGTCAATAGTTCCGGGTTTGGTCAAAGGTAAAGCCATTGAAGTGGATCTGACACATCGGTTGGATGAGGAAAGCTGGGCGAGATAAAGAGAAGGAGTCGCGCTGCAAGTCTGTCGGAGTACGGACGCGTGCGTATCGGCGCGTTGGGCTTGCACGTGGCTCCACCATTTTGTGAACTCTGTTGTGTTTTAACCTTAAAACAATCACTTGCGATTATAAACTACTTACATTGGCAAAACTGCCACGCTAGACTTAATTAATACTACTGATCATTTTCCTTCGTATACTCTCCACATAACGAGACATTGGCTGAATTGTGATAACACATCGGATGCCACTAAACAAAAAGATTTAATTGAGATAAAGAGAACCTGCACGGCTAGCATGACACCCACGACAAAGCGTTTAAACAAGAAAGTCGTCATGCGTGCTCTCTCTGCCATACGTAATATAATAAGGATGGAGGCACATATAGATTTTTATCGTTTTCTCGGGGGTGGCATGCGAGGCCTACTGCTATTAGTAAAATATTTCTACTATAACCATCATCTTTCTTCTAAGCGAGCGTCTTGATACTGTGGATAGATATCGTAACATCTATCTCCGCTTAAATACAATGGAGGAATATAATAATATTTTTGGTTAATCACTCAGGCTCAAACCACTAAAGTCAACCAATAAAAAAGCTCTTGTAACTCAATATACCTGAGACTAAAGTACCTCAAAAACAAAAGGGATACGGAACAGCTCTCGAAACCAACAAAATGTTGAAACGTCAGGTGTAGTTTCCTACAACAACAGAGTAAGCTACAAACAAAGGCTTGACGTCATAAACTTGTAAACTGACAAGTGCGCTATACCTGCTATGTAGTAAAACCACTTGCAACGTATTTATGATGGTTTCACAATTGAAATCAATTAGTAAGTTTTTGGTCAAGAAACGACCTTGTATAACAGGAAGAGATTCTTCCGCTTCGCTGGCTCCGTTTTAAAAGATTGACATGACACTTATTCGAATTAGAAGAAAGCTAAATGTCTAAATGCTGAATGCTCTAATAGTTTTGAAGTTCATTAGCGTGGGATTTTTCATTTGCAAATACTTATCCTGTTGGAGCTTAGATGATTTTTATACGGACCCGCCTCGCCTTAGCATTTCCCCTCTGCCAACGTGCAAGATAAAACAATCTTACGCATTTACATACAATTTTATGCTTTATCACTAAACGCGATAGTCTATAATTGCGGAACAATAATTTTGAACTTATGACGTTTGGGGTTCACACGACACAGTTTTTCATGATTTTTAACATTCAAAATTAGAATCTAAACTAATCGAATAAAATTCAAAGCTGCCTCGTCCCCCGCAAAAAGTGGCAGAAAAGTTTGTTAGTAGAATTACACGCGTAACTTGTCCAAGTCTAATGGGGGTATAATTTTATGATTATAATGCTTCTGTTATTTATAAAACCTTGGTCACTAATATCGCTATACCTATTAATATCTAGTGCTTAACCTTGTTTAAGTTCTCACACAAACTATATACACTTATGTAAAACGAAAACCAGTTAAATCAGATTGGCGTGGCAGTGATAAGCAGTTAAATGCTAAATAAAACAAGTGCCTATAAGCGCACTATAAAGTCCTGACGAAGCGTTGTCCATTAATTATACGGATTATTTCTTCGGCGATGCCTGTATCCTTGTCGTGGTAATAACTAGGGATGTGATACGCAATTCTGCAGATAAGATCTCTGCATACAATTTGTAGTCATTTTAATAGTATTTCGTTATAGTCTTACAGTTAAAAAAACACGTCCAATTGTTTGAGAAATGGACTTTGCATAACATAACAGTTTGGGGCGTTGTTTTAATTTGTGTTACCATTTTTCAACGCCCAGCCAAAACATTGTTGTATCGGTAAATTTGAAAAATAATCGATTCAGATGCATCGGCAAATTGATTTTTTTCCGGTAAAACGTATCGTTTCATCCCTAGTATTAACGGTATGAGCAGTATAAAATCGACATCTGGTGCGCGGGCGCTCGGGCAGGGCTCCGCTCGATAATTACTTTAAGTATTATTATAAAGCTACTGAATCCAGAATGCCAGCTTATTACTGACGGATAAATACTTTAAAGTGCGTGAGACCATTTAAAACAGTCCTGATTTCTTTGAGAATCGTTCATTAATGCAGCTTTCAAGTTTAACAGTGAAGAGTTTTGGATAATGAGCTTTTTTTTTCGAAAGAATCGCGTGATTCTTGATACTTTCGTTGACTGCAATATCCGGCTAAAGTCGTCTATAAACTATAAAACTTTAATAAGATACTTTTCATGTTAAAACTACTAATGTTGTCGTGTTAACTAGAAGTAACAACCGAAATACATCATTTAAATGACAAGTTAATGAATAAAATGGCTGCCAGATATCATTTGGACAGAAAGAAGCGGCGGCTAATTACATAATATTCGAGTATCGTGTCTGTACAGCCGTAATTAATACCTCTAACCTATTCCAAGTCTTGTTTTTTGTTCGTCTCGCCGATGATTTGTGCTGAGAAATTTCGACGTATAGAAGGTAGGTACTGTCGGCTGAACACGCATCTTGCAAGCAGGCTACTTACGCAATAGGTGAGATCTTAGACGTAGAATCTGTTCGGTGTCCGTGCCCTGCAATTATGGCCATTATTTTTAAAATATAATCACAATCAACTGCGCCTCAAAACTGATAGTGAACGTCCGATCCCCAAAAATCTTGCAACTCGCAAAGTTTTGAAGAAACCGGTATTATTTACATCGAATTACGACAGTTTTTTGTTTGTTGCTACAGTTTTCAAGGGCTGGGGACGGTTTACCTGCGAGATCCCTTCGCCCGGAGCGGACCCAACGCACCCTCTGAGATTTGCGCCGGGTGCGCTGGCGCAGGTGCGCGGCGCACGACGACCGTACTAACCGTCTAAAATCACAAAAACAACAAAAATACTCCGGGGCACCAACGAAACCGTGTCGCGTTTAATTCGGCTGGTTTATACCATAAGAACCAACGGAGAATTTGGTCGTTTCCGCTTTCTTGGAACAGTGATTCACCTCGCGTGTGAGCCTCTATGATTTATGCAGAGATTATTGTTTGCGGTCAAGCCCGAATGTTATATGCGCGTAGATAAATTTTGTTGGAACATGATTTTTAATATTCGGCTTCCATAATGCATGGTCTTCGGTCAGGAGTGTACCTTAATCTTCTTTAAGGTTTTAAAGCGCATCGATTAGGGCAGCTTTCACTTGGATAAGTCACGCAATGGTTATTAAATATAATAGCTAAATGATTGGGTGATAGGTTAAACGCGTTCTAAAAATGGTGCTGTTGGAAACTTAGGTCTTGTTAGGAAATTATCGTCGATCGGTGCCTCGTAATCGTGATTGATTCGAGAATCCTTCCCAAACGATATGTAAATCAGTCAATATTTAGTAAGTATACCTTCAAATAACACATCGAGCATTATACTACAATATCATGATCAGCCTATATATACGTCCGACGGCAGGCATGATGCATGAGATGCACAGGCATACCTTCAAGCTATCAGGAGAATGGGCGTCAGTCCAGTCCACGGTTTGGTGGACTTCACATACGCATCAGAATTTCTTCTTCTACGTATGCAGGTTTCTTCACGATGTACCCATATTTCCCATATTACGCATATTTTACGTTTCTGAACACTCCGAAATGGAATTATGTGTCGATAACTTGACATCTGTCTTTCCTTTAGGATCTAATTTCACCTAAATCCATAAACAGGGTGTAAACTTAAAAACATTACATAACGAACAGGGTGCCTCAGACCATCAAACTGAACAACTTTCTTTTTCAACTTTTTACTTCGATATGTATCGCATTTAAGTTTACACCCTGTATAATATGACAGTTGAACGTCTAAGTCCTTATTATGCAAGTGTACCGTTCACCTCAACCGATCTAAATTACGTTACATTACAGTAAACGTGAACCCCGGCTTATTGTGAGCCCGACCTATATGGGGCATTTAAACCTTTAACCGTTTCCCCAGGATACTTCTTAACCCACAGGTCAATCTCCTAACCTTTTTCAGAAAATTGTACATTACTATTGAATCTAATTAGATGATGCTTTTGTTCTATAAGCAGATCCTTAGCCTTAAATGGAGATAATTTTGTACGAAAAAGGATATCTGTTTCGTGGGTTAACGGTTTGAGGGTAATTTGATTTGAGTTTGTTGTTCTATCATTTCGTTTCGCTAGATCTACTTGGTGTCTCTCAGGGGTTGAGCTTAGATAAAGCTCTTTTTCAAGTTTATAATTATTAAGTTGGAATTGGAATCTACGGTCATAAACCAGTGGTTTGAGTCGGACGATTGCTGATTTAATGAAAAAGTCATTTTGTTGATTCCTCTTTTACTAATAAAGATAATTTGCTAGCACGTTGTTTGACCTCTTTATTACTATTACGCAAGAGCAAGAGTAGCTTTTGTAACTTAACGATTCGTTGCAATCCGCATATTTAGCAGAACTGTTTCAACACGTAATTTATGTCCATTCCTCTTCTAAACGGTCTCGCTGTCATCGTCCCAGTAAGTGATGTGGTCACATAACTCACTTGTCTTTAACTTACTATTCAACTTAGTTAATTTCAGCGCTATATATGGCACCGACTATTGATTTACGATCTGTGATCGACGATTGATATAGAAGTGTATTTAAAAATCTTCGAGACCGTTATTTTAAAACAAGTATTTTCTCACTCTAAAGTTTGACCGGACAAGCTGAAAATTTTTTTAGCTGTTCTAGCAAACTTCTTAACTTTAAACCGTATTGTTGAATATGACTTTTTGCTGGCACGAAACATCACGAAACATCTTCACCAAACACTTCTATTTCAATATCAAGTTCAATAAACGAAAAATGACTATCAAATCAATGTGCCACATCGGCTCGTGTAAGACGGATGACCGCAGTAAAAACGTACGTGTTGCGCCACCGGCCAGCGGGCATATTTATTGACCACCGGCTCTAATAATCCGATTTAGGATTCATTTCGGTTTTTCTGATTAATTGATCTGGCTCGAGAGGTTTTCCATTGGATGCCCGGGTCGAAATTTATCGATGGCGGGCGATATATATGGTTATATATACCTATTGGTATGTTATAGATCTGGCACAGGTTGATCATTCTTTTAAAATACGGCAGAATGACTTTCAATAAGAATTGATTCAGAAAATTTTTTCTTGTATCAACAAGCAAAATAGGTAATTAACAGTAAACGAAAATATTAGGTTTCTCATCGTACACTGCAAGTAGGTAATGCAACAAACATGATAATTCTATTGAAGAAACCTCTTTTAAAGTTATAACTGTTAATGATTTCCACAAAACGAATTAAGTTTATCAACTCAACACATAGCTAATGAAGGCCATAGTGATATTTTAAATAAAAAATGAACATCATATTTTGACATTTGAATATTTTATTCCAATATTTGCGAGATGAATAAATCTGAACAATTACGGGGTAATTCAGAAATCTCGACGTCCATTAGCTTTATGACGAATCGGAATTACTATTCTTCGATGAGATGGTTTTCTCAGTTCCTTACATTTTGCTCGGTCCAAGCTTTGAATAAAATTCAATACAATGAACGATTTAAAATATCCACAATGATTTCGTTTCGACTGTACCATTGAGATGGGTTTTGCTTAACAGGGATATAAAGCATTATGGAGTGCCAAAACATACTAACGACCCTAAAACCAAAAATAAATGTTAAATTTTTGACAGAATTTCTGACTAATCTTAAAATTCAATTGGATTAAATTCTTTTATCGAGTTCCTTTATGAATAAATTTATAATGTTTCACATAAAGTTTCTTCACTGTAGGCACTCTGTTTCACTAACATTAATACATTCACTTTATAAAAGTAAATTCGCTTCTCCAAAATCCAATAAAATAAAACAAACCGCTGCCGCTATCTCTACTGAACTTAGACCATAGAAAGCTGATAACGGCTTTCGACGAGTCTATTCTAAATGATAGACACCATTGTGGAGTTAGTAATGATCCTGAGTTCTCGACAATAATGCTCACAGTATTGGATTGTGGTATACTTCGATATTCTGAGTTGAGTTGCGACTTTGTGGGAGAGGGCTTTAGCATTTGTCTACTTGCTTAGTTGCTCTATTATGACTTTGGGAAATAGAACAACTAAACTTACAACTAATAAACAATATTTAGATTTTCTGAGCTGAGCTGCGACTTTATGATTACTTTGTGTGTGAGGGCTTTAGAATTTTTCAACTTGCATACTTGCTCTATGGTGATTTTGGGAAATATTGCATATGAGAAAAGTTGTATATATTAAATTGAATTGAATAAATAAATATAATTAAACTTTCCATCACTATTTCAGTAATACCACAGAGTAACTGTGAACCAAAAACTCAAATCAAGTACAAAATTAATGGTAGATTTGAATACAAGAAAATTATTTAAATTAATAATGATACGAGCATAGCGGCGTTGTTGCTAAGAAACAATTTATACCAGGCAACTTGAAAACACGAAGATAGACGGTCACAAAAATACATATTTGAGACGAAAAGAAAACATGTATATCAAATGAACAAAAATAAATATTAAGCTGATTACCCGAAGGAAGATCTTATACAAAATCCTAGATGCAACGTAATGAGAATGACTTCTTGAATTAACGAAAAACCTGTACCAATCAAAAAATCTCAAACATCGTCCAACCTAATTAGACAAGAGAACTAAAATCCAAATGAACAAGACCAGCAATTAGAGTTTATTTATGTGCTACCTTATCCGTAGATGTAGCACGAATACAAGTAATTGTTCACATGGGCTTGCGCCTGAGCATGTGGGAGGGCTCGTATTGTATGGGACTTAGAAATTCTTGAAACAATGAAATTTTATGTGGACTTAAGAGATAACTAAAATAAGGAAGTGGAACAGAAATAAAAGGATTTGTCTTTAGTTCTGCTATTAGAGTCTCTGATTTAGAATCTATACACGTAAAGGTGGGTGTACCATTGTCCGTACCATATACAAATTTCAAAAACAGTGTGAAATGGAGAAGACGGCTTCTAATTTTATCGCTAAAAATCTCTTACACCTTTCATATTATTTATAAGATATTGACAGTTGGGACATACTGTAGTGTAGGGCGCTATCTCAACAGAGCTTTGAACCGACAACAGAATATATAGCTTCATGTCAATTTCAAACAAAACCTAATTTGACCCCGTTGTTGTCTTTAGATTGGAAAAGATTTCATGACTATTAATTAGTTTTAATTAGGTGTAAAATTGTATGTTTCGTAAAACAGCTCACATATTTTTTGTTAGACGCAAAACAGTAGGTACGTTTTTGGAAATATTTCTTAACAATAAAAATTCTCAAAACTTTCGTAACACAAACTTACGTAGATAAATAAAAGACAGCAATTTCTTATAAAACTGTTTTAACATTTCCACTCGCGCGCATGGTTGAGCGACTCCAATTATTCCCTAGAACCCTTGTGACGTCACGCGGCAGCTGCAACTAACGTACTCTATTCTTTTTTATCCCTCTCTGTCATTAGCTCACTCCTCGCTCTGTCTCTTTCGAACGGCAATGCATATTCTGTCATCCGGTTAACTTAGTATTGCGTTTTGATGGTACTATATCGATTTTATCTTCAATTTTTCTCTCCATCTCCCATTTGGATGGATTGAGAAGATGAAACTATACGTGTTTATGTTCATAACGGGTTTTGTAACACCGTTTTGCAAAATAAGTAATAGTTACTTAATTTTAAATCCATCTGTTTCTATAAGCACCTAATATATATTTCTTCAGTTTTTCCATTACGTATCTTTCCTACGACAGATTTTACAACATACACTGGAAAATAATCCAGGTGCGTCATAATTTATAGTATTTATTTCTGCTATAGTATAAGGTACTGCACACTTTGGTCATCATTACCTTCTTGTTGATTCGTTTTCTGCAGAATTACAGACAAGTTATTTAGTACCTACTTATAGTTAAGTTACACATTAAATATCTACTTTGTCTTTTATCTGCAGTAACCATAAGGTACAATTGAATACCAACACCAGTTTGATCATGGCTCTCGGCCACGTGTTTCGTATCAGAACGTCAACGTTTTTTTTGCGTCCGATTTTTTGTAACGCATTGCTTTGTATATTTTTTCATCCTTATGCCATATGAAATGTAACACAAAAGGCTAACAAAAAATTGGATTACGAATTACATGCATTTGGTTGCTTATTTTTTATCGATGCCCGATTTATAAATGTTGTTTATAAAATCAACGATTAGTTTAATTTTGTCTTGCACTAAGTTAATGTCAAAGTTTTAATATAAAATTATTATTCTAACTGGGTTTTTATAGAAGTTTTTGATTGCATACTTCAATGTCATTCATATTTTTAGAATGAGTTATATTCTTGTCAATAGTTAAGAAGGCATTGTTTGCTAATCTATTGACGTAGGTACTTTTTTCTTCGCTGCGGTTAAGATATTGTCTTTAATTTGGCATGCATCTTGCAACTATTGAAAATTAAAGAAAGACTAGATATTGTAAAATCATAGAGTAGCAATAGCAATATACATAACCCATTTAAGATAATGAAGATAACATTTATTTAATATATACCAAGCATAATAGGCAATGTCATAAAACACATAAGCACCTAAATATTTCCTACATAGCTGTAATCATATCATCATAAGCACAAAATACCAAACACCAATGTAAAATTCACAATCAAATTCATAAATTCCTCATCCTAGATACTAAGGACTTGGGATCAAGGAACCATCGTCACCTCAACAACATAACGGAAACTGGAAGGCAAGGCAATCTGTCAAGTAATGCGTTTTTAATGACGATCAGTAAATAAATAAATTAATGACGTGCAACTCTTCGGTTTCATTTGCTTTGAAGATTGTTGGTTAACTAACTGTTTAGATGCCGTGGGATAGATGGATTGCAGTTTTAAATTTTTACCCACGGGTAAATCTGTAAAGCACCGTCTAGTGTCATTAATGTAATGTGCAACGTCTCCACCATAGGAATATGAGTTGCTAAGGGTTTACTCTTGGGCCAATTCTTTTTCCTATAGATTAAAGAGAGGCACAACGATTTTTTTGTTCGCTTGGGTGAAGACCAAACAGAAATCTTTAGAGAGAAGGATAATTGTTTTGTCTGTCAAAATACCTATATTTGGGATTCATTGCGTTCGTTCTTTGTTATAACGAGAAAGTATTGTTATTACTGGATTTGATAAGGCTAGGGTACAAATTAGTTGAATATTTAATTAGATATCCAAAACAACATGGTACCTATATTAATATTCTTCGGTGTAAACTAAAATATTAAAGATATCTCCTGAGAGAAAGCCTTGGTATTCAAAACCTTCAACGTTACGATCAAGACCTCGTGCTGCGCCAGCGCATGAATGATAACGACCGCCGAACTAAAAACCATTAAAACTATACCTTGTTAAATTAATATCTATCTTTTTAATTATTTACTGTGTAACGTTAATTAGGTATGTTATTTTTAATATCTCTGTGAGAATTTACGTTCGTCGTCGGCTAAAACAATTACAGATTTTAAATTTTTAAATGCCTCGTCTGTTACGAATATAAATTGGTGTTATTAATTTATGTTTTTAGTGTTACGGTGGTTTTGAGGTTGTTTCTTTTGCGTTTAGTTTCAAAGAGTCAGCCATCTTATTTTAAGGTTTTGTGCAAGTTTCAACACTTCTTAGTAAGTTCTTATTAGCCTGTCTGACATATCTTTCATACAAAATATGTCAAACTATCTTATTTTTATAATGCATTATATTGTGCGGTTCCTCGAATCTTTAGCATAGGTATGGTAAGTAGGATTTTCAATAAGTTGTTTTCAAATTAATGTAAAACACTAATAAACAGATTCTATAATCCTAACTTGATTATCAAGAATGCTTCATTAGGTCGTAAAAAATACACTACAGGGTTAAAGCCTTCATCCAATTAATGGCTAAAAATTATTATTATACTCCACCCTGGCCCACTGCAGGTTGGAGGTTAGTTATAACAAGTAAAATAAATATTATAAAACAACCCCCGCCCTCCCCATTCACAATTGGGGTCACACCACAACTTCCATTATTATTTTTCCACATTAATAAAAGATTCATCTCCGCGCACATGTAACTATAGTTCGTTACAAGTAGCCCCTAACCGAACTTTAAAGCTAACGACATAAGTCTGAAATTCGATTGCTTCGTGTGACATTGAATTTGGAAAGTATTTCTTACTATATTGAATTAACACATGTGTATGATACTGCGCCAGATGGTACGCACTTGAGTTTGTAGAAGGGTGCTGGGAATGTCTGTCTGTCTGTACGGATTTTTGTCATATCTATGTACTTTTTGGTTTATGATCATAATGGCTGTCTATATGGGTTTCTTTTTTATCATAATCCGCATACAACATTAGTTACCAGTTTTTAAAAGAATGCAATTTCAATTGTTTTGGACGCATAATATGCGTTATAACGAAAATTTTTGTTATGATTGGCTTCTTACAAATTGGAATGAGATTATAATATTACTATAATTCTACATTTACTTTGATTTAAACAAATAAGTATACTCAAATTGTAAATAAGAAAAATCTATAATTGTGTATCCGTGAAGACGCAACTTAACACCAAAAATGTAAGAAGATATTAAAATAATTACTAAAAGATAAAATAATTATGTCATCGCCTCATTTATTGTCATTATACAAATGAATAATTTTTTAATAGTTAAATTATATAGATTTGATCGTAAAACTTTTGATGAAACGCCGCCTATACTTAGTTTCTGATTTAAAATGAAATAGCCCATAAAATAATACGCCTCTAATATTTCGAATAAAAATATATTTATGGACACTCTTATTGCCATATTATAAAGATGAGAATTGAGTGTTACATGTGTAATTCTATTGTGTAGAAGAGCATTCCTAAGTTTAGTGGCTTTTTATGGTCAGTTTTGTTTATTGAGCATTTTAACTTCACTTATTGATGTCAATACGAATCATACTCTAACCAGCCTGTGACAAATATTAGAATAGTTATAGCACATAAAAGTTGAGGCAAAATTCTACAGAATAATTACTTTTCGGTTTGTAATTTTGTATCGTTTCTTAAATTCAAAATTATAGTACATACAGGGTCTTTTTAATATGCTGACACTTTTTTAAGTGGCTCCAATGGAGGATGATCAGACCATCAAACTGAACAACTTTCTATATGGGACCAACATCAAAATCGCGAAAAAAAATCATCTGTCCCATACATTCGGCTCGAGTAGGATTGCAGTTTTGTATGGAAGATCTGTTTTTTTCTCGCGATTTAGACGTTGGTGCCATAGAGCGCGTTGTTTAGTTTGATTGTTTGATCATCCCCTTAAAAAAGTGTCAGCATATTAAGAAGGACCCTGTATATCTATATTAGTCTTTTTTTTTGGGAATAGGCCCATCACACATTCCCACCGCTGAAACACCTGTAAACCAGGATCAACAGCGGCGACCATTCACAACACTAGACAATGAAGTCCAGCGAGCCCGGGGGATGACTCTAATCTGTCTTGGAACCCGCAATGAATTAATCAAAGAAGATAGGAGAAGTAGGAAAAAGAAATATCCGACTTCCCTCCATTGCAAACGGGAGAAAGGCAAGGCTAGTAGAGAGCCAATTCCAGAGATTATTTATGGCAGAGTTGAAGACTCTACCGCAAAAGCACCAAAAAATATATATATATTAGTCTACTAGTTATATGTAGATAGGTAGGTACATGGGAGTTCAGAATCTCAATTCTCACAAACCCATGAATATTGATAGATAACAAACAAACACCACCGGCTACCGTTGCTTTTCAATACATAAACATGAATCTTTTAGTAAGGAATATTTAATATTTGACCAAGATTTTGATTATAAAGTACAGTGAACTCTAGTTAGGACATTATGCATCTGATTACATCTTGGTAAAGGCAAGGCTTAATTGGCCAATCCCTAGTGTTCCTTACCAGTTCACTGCCAAGTTCGTCTCCTAAGAATTTCGAAGTTAATCGTAATTTATAAGTACGTAAGAGATGAAATACGCGTCACAAACTTAAGAGAAGTTTATTCCGAATGCGTAATTGCGCACTGCATACAAACGAAGTCTGGTGATATTTTCAATACTAACCAATTAAAGTCAATGAAATTTTTCAGAAACTAATCTCTATGTTAGGATTAATTTAGGATTTGTATGGTTTGTATATAAAACTATACATTTTAACGAAAATCTGACTTCATACAAATATACAGATTAGATTCTAGATTGTTTCTGAAATTTCATTGACTTTAATTGGTTAGTATTGAAAATATCACCAGACTTCTTTTGTATGCAGCGCGCTCCAAATTATATTCCCTTAAAAATACCTTAGGGCCTGATATACACCGGCCAGGATTGGTTAAAGATTACCAATGTTATTGTAGCCAATTCGTTCTTCTACTGCTTGGCAAATTCCTCTCCTTGTATCGCCCAACACAGGTACCTGCTAAACGCAAATTATGGGCATACCTTCAGCAAAACATCTTACTTTGCATCATGGACATGGTCAAGAGTTTATGACATGGAAAAATATTGTATCATTATATATATCTATAAACGGTACTCGCATACCTAAATCAATTTGAAATTATGTCTTGTGTTTATAACTACAGAGTTCATAATTACCGTCATTGATTCTACATAACTGCTATTTGTACGTGCCGGAATCGTAAATAGATCAACCTTAGTTGCATAATTATAAAAGCGATTATTAAAATAGCTCTAGGACATGGTCATTTGGCCTTGTATCATAGCTCTTTATGGAGCAACAGAAATAATAGTAATTTGCGTGTGACAGATTTGTTTTGTACCTATTAATCTTGGAAAAGGCAAGGTCGATTTTGAAATTTGAATTTTACATTTTGAGGACCTCTATTTGAGGTGGATTTATGAAAAAACAAAAGCTTGCTTGACTTCAATTTGTAAGCGGTCGCTCCATCGTTACTCCACTTTGACTATTTATATGTAGTGTGGTTACGCGTGTAATTCTACTAACAAACATTTTTGACAACAGATTTTTTTTTGTTTTGACAGGTTTGCTCCCATAGTAAAAGTGGTTCAGTATGGTGGGTAGAGTATGTGGTTTAATGATACTTTTCCATGCACCCTGTATACGATATATTGGACGACTTTCTGACTTTGCATTTAAAAAGTCTCAATTACCTACATATAAAAACAGCTTAATTGCTTCGATTTAGATTTGACTAACGGTTTGAATGCTGATCTAAAATTGTTTATGTACCGAACCGAATTATTTTAATCGTCCATTCATATAGAGTTTATCCGCTGCGGCTCGTTTGATGTCGCTACTTACTTTTGAAGTAATTGGGAAGCTTTCGTACTTAATGCTCGGGTTTAATTTTAACACTTTAATTAAGCAAGTTTTATAGAAATGCTGTTAATTAGTTAATTGAAGGTCTTGAACGCAATTGCTGCAGTTTTTGTACTATGAATGTGTTTATAATGTCGTTTACGTTTAATGGCGATAGTTGATAGAATTTTCTCTCATAGCCTTTGTTATTACGTCACAGTATAAGAACGACTACGTAACTATGGAGACTACTTATAGTACCTAGTAAGGACACTCATTGCCCCCGTTTTACCTCACCCCCTCTCGGTGGTATGGGTGGAAGACAGTAAGCAGTGGTGAATTCCTCTCGCATTTACTCTGTAAATCGGAGAGACTTGGTGTGATTATAGAGCAAACTCTACAGTATAACAAATAATAAAAACCGGCCAAGTGTGAGTCGGTCTTGCGTTAAAGGTCCCAAAGAAAACAATACTTTTTAGAAAGTTTATTTTTGTAGTTTGTTGGTGTGGTACGGAACCCTTGGTCCGCGGTTTCATTTAAATAAATATAGATAAATATCTTGGACATTGTCACACAATTTATCTAGTCACATTTAAAGTACGAGAATCTAGCCTGAACTTGTGTTATGATGACTGTAGACAATACATATATACATACAAACATCCATGACTCGGGTACAAATATTCATATTCATCATACAAATATTTGTCCCTTACGGGATTTGAACCCGCGACCCGCGGCACAGCAGGCAGGTTCACCACCGACTGAGCTACCTACCGGGCCGTCAATATCTTGTCATTGTCATACAGATAATCTATAGTCCCATGTTGAAAGTAACAGAATCTAGCCCCAGATTTTATAACCCCTTAAAACTCCTGGGCGTCTGACTTGGCTTGACGAATGCTGTCATCAAAATGCGGTATGAGAGAGCAACTGCATAAGTGCTTAAGGTGCCTTCCGAGTCACAGAAATTTTTCATACTGAGATTTTCTAAAATTCTGAGTCGATAGGCCAAAAAATGTATCTATACCTACGCGCTGCTCTGGTGGTTGAAAAGTGAGCTCAATGCGCAGATTCTGCCCTGCTTCCCAACGCATGAAAACAATAATTTCGAAAGTAAACAAATGTCCGCATAGCTCGACCGGCCTGATTAATAGTTTCATTCTGGCCAGGATCGATTTATGCATCGATTTAAAGGTCCCCATTAGAGGTCTATTATAGCAATAACGCTTGTTATTCAGAACTTCGCGGACAGCCGTGCGCATTCATACGTCGCTGGCCATCTGAAGTGCTTTGACATTTTCAAGTGGTTGCTTTTAATTGAAATGACGGAAGAGTTAGACTGGGTGGAAGTTTAGGGTTAAAAAGATAACAATGTATCGGTAGTGGCAATACATAATAGGATTTCATTTTATGTAAACACGTTTCAGTGAAACAATTTATCCTTACTTAATATCCATAGATCTATCTTATCACATCACACTAATATAATAAATGAGAAAGTGTGTTTCTGTTGCCGGACATAGGCAACAAATTTCACAGCGACGACGTAGGCGCATGAAAGATGTGGGTAATATTATTATGATGTGATAAATACTGATAACAGAACATCATAGATTTAACCAAAGCAGTGTTGTTGAAACACAAAAGTTTGTTTACAAAGCACAGTCTTAATCTTAATCATAGTGTTTGTACCAAACCACAAAATAATAATTATAAGCAAACAAATAGTTGGCCCATAATGGCTCTCAAAAGAAATACAGTTTTTAGTGACAAAATAAAACTTACAAAATAAATAGTAACCAGGACAATATCACTGGTATCCGGTTGAAAGGACCATACGGTTCTGGGTACAGAACCCGTGTACCCGTAATCGCGTTGTCGTGTTTCGCCCCGGGAGCTATCGGCCGATACTTTATGTTAGGGCCGGACCATCGCCATAACGATTTGTCACCGGTATCGTGCTGGCCCACCGATAAATTGACCATATCTCCGAGTTCATAAACTCGGAGTATTTTAGTGGCTAGTGTGGAAGGGAAGATATTAGCATTTGCTTTTGTAGTGAGAATTGAAGGGATGAGTTATTCTTGACTTGAGAACGCTGAGGTTAGACTTGTGGCTACTAACTTTTAGATCCAACTTTGTGTGGCGAACTTTTAGTTGGCAATGTTTGCTTTAAAAATGTTGATACCCTATCCAGTAATTAGTCCGTAAGTTTTCCAAAATGAATTAAATAAAAATAAAAAATAAAAGACTCAAACATGATTGCGTTACGGAGTTTATTGGAGTTTCCTTTAACGTGAGACTTTGTCAAGAACGTTCTTTAAGAGGATGATCAGACTATGGGACCAAGGTCCATAATCGCGAAAAAGAAATCAGCTGTCCCATACAATTGGGTCGAGTAAGATTTCAGTTTAGTATGGAACAGATGATTTTATTTTCGCGAGTTCTACATTGGTCCCATAGAGAAAGTTGTTCAGTTTGATGGTCGGATCATCCCCTTAAAAAAGTGTCAGCATATTAAGAAGGAACCTGTATGCTATGTATCAACGTGCTTAGACGGCTAACTTTTGCAAAATTCATGTATTTATTCTAATTGTGTCAATATTTTTAACTTGATTCTCACAGTTCCTCTACTAATAAGAATTGACTGCAAATTTACTTCTCTATAACTATCATCACAATCTCCCTTTCCTCCTGATTCCTAAACTGGTTGCAGACAGTATAACATATTCCCTTAGTCCCAGTCTCATCCATAAAGCAATCCCTTTTATCCAGTAACTCCTACATTACCAGTAATGGACCTCTGCCCGTTTATATGTGTCGCCAGTTCATTAGAACGGCATTAGTCAGAGCTAAGGTGTTGTAAATTGCATGAACCATTTATAAAAGCCCACGCGCTGGTCAAGTATCCTACGTGGTATATGAAGCTATTTGTCCCTAGCAAGGACCCACGTATCAAGATATATTCATTTCTATTACATAGGGGCGAAGAGTTACGGTTTAAGACTTCGTTAGTATGAATTTGTAAACCTGGAGGAGCTGCCAATGATTGGACCAACGTAAAAACATTACCTAATTATCCAATAATTTGTCAGTGCGCTTTTCACGGATATGGATTATAACAAAAAAAAAATTGTATAAAAGTTTTTATGAAATGGGAACATTAGTCGCTTTCATTTGATTCAGATAAATTCGCGAGTTTTGAGAGCAGTGTGCGAACTCTCGATAAAATCAGAGTACAGTTTTAATTTTAAGGTAGAATTAATTATGCTGGCATTAATACTTTAGGTGCATAAAATAATTTAAAGGGTGCCATAAAAAATTACAAAGCACAATCACATACACTCTTCAAAGGACAAATGTCGACAAGTGGCAAGGGTTATAATATATTGGATTTTATTTGGTAGACTTTTACGAACTATCTAAAGGCCGTGCTGGTCCAGTGGCAAGAAACCATG
Organism: Agonopterix alstromeriana; assembly: GCA_963924505.1. Taxonomy (NCBI): domain Eukaryota; kingdom Metazoa; phylum Arthropoda; class Insecta; order Lepidoptera; family Depressariidae; genus Agonopterix; species Agonopterix alstromeriana. The sequence continues at coordinate 2,703,570 of OZ004665.1, read as the reverse complement.
CCTGCTGTGCAGGATTCGATTCTCGTCCAAACCGACTCGTACTAATGAGTTTTTCAGAATTTATGTACGGTGCTAAAGTTAATCATTTTAACGGGTTCTTACCGCGTTTTTATTGTTTTTGGAGTTCCCGATATTAACCCCCGATGTTATTATATTGTTAGCAACACTGCTGAAATATCGGGAACTCCAAAAACAATAAAAACGCGGTAAAAACCCGTTAAAATGATTAACGTTAGCTTAATTAATAACCGCGTAACTCTAAAAAAGTGTGTTATGTACGGTGTATTGGACACACCCCCGTCACACTGGACAGAGGTTTAGTACTACTAGTGAAAAGTGGATGTAGTCATAAGCATATGCTATGCATGCTAAATTGTGTAGAGCAAGTGAGCTCTAAAATTCAGGCGTTTCATTTATTGGATTGCCGAGTACGCCCTTTTTGGCAGCTCTGACATCCTGTGTAAAACGTTAAATATATTTTGATACTGGCTTCACGATTTCACCGGGCAATTAAAATTAAAATGTTGATAACTGGTTATTGGCCAGCCGGCGTTTTTGTCAGAAAGTGTATCTCCCATTAAAATGTAAATATGTTAGTACTTTTGAATAACTTTTTTGTTTTTAAAGACTCCTTAATTTAGTTATGTTATGTTCGCGTCGAAGTAGTTTATTTCGTTTTTTTATTTAATTAGAGGTCGATAATATCTGATTTTGATTCGTGCATTACCGTTTGTTAGGTAGATTAGTATATTTTTTTAAATTTATTAGGTATTTTACGGTAGCAAGATTTCATGTAATGTTCCCATTTGTACTGTGGGAATATTTTTGCTTTGCTAATTATTGTGAGACAATTTTTTACGTGAAGTCTTTTAACAAACGTCTTTGATAATTAATACAAAGTTATGTGGGATTTTTTCCTGGATGGAGTATTTAGTTAACAATATTTTCTTAAAGACTTGGTTATAAGCATAAGCATATGCTCACGACTATATTCCCCGAGGGGGTAGTCAGAGATATTCTGAAACCCCAGAACATCCACGTTTCACCAGTAGTACCGAAACTTTGTCCAGTGTGACGGGGGGTGAGCCCGTCGCCACTTTTAATGGACAATAGGTACAATACATGCCTCGAAATTGAAACATGCAGGTTTCCTCACGATGATTTCCTTCACCGAAAAGCCAGTGGTGTTACAAATCGTACATAAATTCCGAAAAACTCTTTGGTACGAGTCGGCATGGACGGGGATCGAACCATCGCCTCCTACACGACAGGCAAGGTTACTCGCCACTGGACCACCACGGCTGTTGTTAATTATATGGTTTGTTATAATAAGGTATAGCGATCTTCTTTTTTAATTAATTAGTAAATTTACATCTCTAATTTAGTGAATAAGACAAAATACTAGGCACGTTTGCAACACTCTTATTTTTACTTAATATTCATAACCTAATACTTTCAGTCGCCATGCAAAACTACTAGCTATTTTGTAAAGCTATCTTAGGCCACAGTTAGTTTTAGTTAACAATAACGTACGGGAGGCCATTATCGACAACAATGGTACCCGGTCCTAGTGTGCCACGGACCTTATACAGAATGCCACGAATGTCCCGAATCCTTACTATGTAATGAGACGTGGAATTATTTAAGAGGATATAATTCGGAGCGCGCTCCATACAAACGTACTATGGTGATATTTTCAATACTAACCAATTAAAGTCAATGAAATTTTGCAGAAACAATCTAGAATCAAATTTCTATGCTTGTATAGAGTCAGATTTTCGTTAAAATGTACAGTTTTAATGTAACAGTGCCTCGAAGATTTCCATACAAATCTTAAATTAATCCTAGCATTGAAACTGTATATTTCAACGAAAATTTGACTCCATACAAGCATAGAGATTTGTTTCTAGATTGTTTCTGCAAAATTTCATTGACTTTAATTGGTTAGTATTGAAAATATCATCATAGTACGTTTGTATGGAGCGCGCTCCGAATTATATCCCCTTAAAGGTAGAGAATGGTTTATAGAAATCAATTGTTATAAATATTGGGTTTTGGTTAGGAGCCGGTCCTCTTCTGTCAAGTCTATGGCATGCCATTTTGTAGTGAAGAGAATTTTGTCAACCAGCATTAGAGGCTTGTTAATTGATCAGGTTGAGCCTGGCGTATGGGTCGTTAAATATACAACGTGTTACAGAAATAACCAAAACTGAGTAAATAGTTTGTTCATAATCGGGAGTAGAATCGAATTTACACCTTTTTGATAGGAGCCTATTATTCTTTTTTGCTTCAATACGCATCTTACTGCTTTTGTAAATAAGTAGTCAGTCCAAATAAATATATGATATTAGTAGTCACTATAGTCGAAATACTTTCTACTGCGGGCTGTATGGGCATTAGTCTATCGCGCGTCCAATATCATTATGTAGTTCAAAATTTTAGTGTTGTTTTATGTTTTTGTTTGTATACAACAAGTGTCTACATCTTTTGGAGTACAATATAATTTGAACTAAATAAAAAATAAAAATTTCAACATGATTAAAAATTTAAATTACAATTCGCAAAACCACTCAAGAACAACTTAACCCCAAAAAGAAAGCTCCAATCACATTGAAATATTAATGACCGCCTCATCGTTCCATGCATACGAGTTAAAGACATTTCGACATCCATTGTGCTATACCCATGCTCGGTACCTATTAATGATTTGTACATCGATTCATCAGTTCATCGCCAAACAATGGCCTGAGAGATGGTTTTGTCACATGTGAACCCGGCGCAGGTTAACAAAGTGCCCAAGATTGATGGTAGAAGAGTTGACGAACCTTTGGAAATGTGTCGTGAGAAATAGTGGGCATACATAACGACCGTATTCCCTTTTGGAGGTGGTTAGAAACTTTGCCGTAACTATAGCATGCAACTATTATTGATTATAAACATATTATAGCTATGTTGTGCTATTTCGAATCAAATTAACGAATTGAACAATTTTTTTACTTCCCCTTAAGAGAAGTTTATTCCGGATGCGTAAATGCGCGCTGCTTACAAACGAAGTCTGGTGATATTTTCAATACTAACCAATTAAACTCAATGAAATTTTGCAGAAACAATCTAGGAACAAATCTCTATGCTTTTATCATGTCCGATTTTCGTTAAAATAGGATTAATTTCGTTTCAATGATAGGATTAATTTAAGATTTGTATGGAAATCTTTGAGGCACTATTACATTAAAACTGTACATTTTAAGGAAAATCTGACACGATACAAGCATAGAGATATGTGTCTAGATTGTTCATTGAGTTTAATCGGTTAGTATTGAAAATATCACCAGACTTCGTTTGTATGGAGCGCGCTATCAGTAATATACCCTTAAGACGCAATAGATTGAAAATTTCGTTCTCTGGCTAAGTGTACTCGGTAGCGAAATTGAATAACGCACTTCCCCGGTTTGGAAGGGTGCGGTTTCAAGTCCCGCCCGGGACACATTTTTCAATCTTTAATTTGATTCGATATAGCATGCATTTGCACAAGGTTCACTTTTAGCAAAATGTTCAAAAATTTATGATGTGCCAAAAAGTGATAGAGCTATTCTTGATGGTAGATTTATTTTTCTATTGATGACAGTCATTGAGTTAAGTCGGCTGACTCTGCGACCAAATGTGAGTTATAGCCTCCGAACGAAGAGAATGCCACTTTTCCTGATCCAGCGCAACTTCTCGCCAGCTGCTGACTTGAAGCTCACGAAGTCAGCCTCCACTACGTCGCTCTAGCGATACTTGGGGCGACCAACTTTGGTCGGTCATAGGCATTGACTAACCAAGTACCTAATGGAAATCGGGTCTAATACAAAAGTCTCGAAAATAGTGTCCCAGATTAACCTACACGTGTTAGTAACATAAACTAAATAAAAACATTGGAACTGTTGAAATTCTTTTACCATTTTGCTTGCATAGTTTTTTTACAGCGCAGCAGCACGGCATTATAGACTTGCACGTAAGTCAGTCGATCGAACGAAGACTGGCGCGTAATTATTACCCTTTATGTGTTTTGTTACTCTTTTGGATCGGACACTTTTGAGCGCGGACCCTACGTCCAGTAGTTAGTAAGTCAATGGTCATAGGCTATCAAAATTAAAAACCAGTAGATACTCTCTAATCTTTTATACGCCTGTATCACGCCTGTCTCCTACAAACTTCTCTAGCTTAGCATAGTCCTTTCATGCATGCTCGTCGGTTTCGAGTAGATCTGACCTGGCCCTTTTAAGCACGTGCCAATTTGCTCAGTAAATATAGGGTCTTTCTTAATATCCTGACACTTTTTAAGGGGATGATCAGACCATCATACTGAACAACTTTCTCTACGGCACCAACATCGAAATCAAGAAAAAAAATCAGCTGTAAGCCATACAAACCTGCAATTATACAACGTGTTAATGAATAAGCGCAAAACCTCATACACCCCAACTGATTTATAACAAAATAATTAGACTGAAACAATAATTTCATTATTTTGATAGTTAAAATTTAAAGTTATTCGCATTTTAAATTTTCAGGCAAAAATGATTTGTTATCATTTCAGCAATGAATGATAGCGCTAGCATGCTCGTGAATACATTTTAAGAATCTTGTTTTGGTAGTCAGTAGGGTGAGTGTACCTGTGCGGTGTGTTGAGATCGAGTTCGGTAAATTTTAAATTTTACAAACAAATAATTTAATATTTTGAAAAAAAATACCTATGTTAAAAACATGATAATTCGATTCTGCTCTCGATTCTAAACAAACTACTTTCTAGTTTTGCGTTAATTCATTAACACGTTGTATATTCCTACTTGAGTTAAATGTATATTCTAGCTACACTAAATTCCAAGAAAGTTCATAATTCAATGCAAGACGGAACGTAAGAAATGAACCAACAAAAACATAGTAAGCCATTATGTTAGTCTGGCTATACTGGGTCGATCTCACAATGCATGTTGTGTCCCGTTATGAACAAATACTAGGATACGGAACATGTTACATGAATATGTTTCATGCCTATACCACACCTTTCCATTACAAGGGTTTCGATATATAGGGTCTTTCTTCATAATTATGCTGACACTTATTTAAGAGGATGATCAGACCATGAAACTGAACAACTTTCTCAATGGGACCAACATCGAAATCGAGAAAACAATCACCAGTAAAAGAGCAGATATTTTTTGCGCTTTAAATGTTGGTACCATATTAAAAGTTGTACAATTGCACTAAAGTATGTAGGCAATGTATTTAAATGTACCTACGCACGGCGACAGATCAACCTACCCATAGTTGAACCTTATTTCTATGAACATAGAGTTCAACTATGGGTAGGTTGATCTGTCATAGTTTTAGATATTAGTATTTAAAATTAAAATTACGAATTCCAAGAATATTTCAATTAGGTAGCCAAATAAAAGAAAATAAAAACCGGCCATGTGCGTGTTGGACCACTCGCAGGGTAGGGTTCCGTAGTTGCCCGTCACAATGTACGGACTTAGAAGGGGGCTTTTGTTTTATACTACGGTTTAATGGCTAATAAAGTCTAAAAATTACATTTTACAAGTTGGTCGATTATTACTCGTTAAAACTATAAGGGTTCCTTATTGACTACGGAACCCTAAAAAAGAAGATAATTACTGTCGGTGACCTCTGTCCATCTTGTAGAACTCGCATTAAATAGAGAGGCGATTAACTTCCGCAGTTAATTACTCGTCTGTTACCTACTGGTAGTTAAAGCACTTAATATTTATGCTTAAGTGATGGTGTATATCTATATAAATAACATAGCTTAGGTTATTATACTCCATTCCAAATAGCAAAGAAATATTAAGGCTATTTTGAATCACAGAAACAGAGATTGGAAACACTTCCTCTCATTCTTAGAAAAGCTTTAGTAATGTCCAAGATATGTCGGATAGTATATCTTTCTCATATATAAATCATATTTGCTAATCAGAATTGACCAGAAAGCTATACAGGAATCAGAAAATCTGTTCGTTCTTATTTGGAAATGAAGTATAGGTAGCTAGTAAAAGTAAGTAGAATGTATTTCAAATAATTAGTCAAATCTTTTAATCAAATTAGTATCATAAATATACGTTTATTCTCTCCAGATTGTCCTATTCCTGACGTCATCTTCGGAGACATTGCATATCATTACGAACTGTGTCCATCCATCTAGTCTTCGGTCGTCCTCTTAGTCTCTGTCCTGGAATCGACAGTTGCAGTGCCATATTTCCTACATAGTCGGCTTTCGTTTCACGTGTCCAAACCACCTAATTCTATCTTCCTGAAGCTTATCTGCAATGTCGCGTACACCCAGGCTACCTCGCACATACTCGTTGCGGATTCTATCGTGCATTATGACACTACATCCACCTCAGCATACTGTTGAAAGTATATTTTGCTTAATGCTAAATAATGTTTAAATTGTTCTAAGATTGAACGATGTCGAAAAAAACGGAGATACAACTAATTGCATTTGGATGTCTTCCAATCAGACTTTATTAGACTGCAGTAAAAAATACCGTTTCTCCAGAAAAGATAACTAAACAACATTTGATCAAATGTCCACTTTGGCTTTAGATATAAGTTTATAAAAAGGATGACATTTTAACTTCAGGAAACAAGAATTCTAATATTGCACAATGAGCTTTCATGTTTTATGTTAGTTGTTAAAATATTTTATAATACTTAAGTAGTCGATTTTAATTATCCCTTAGCTTTTGTACAGCCATTGAGACAACAAAACAAATGTGCGATTTTTTTCAGAAAACAATGATGATGATGATGATTAATGTTGTTGACTTTGTCAACGCTTAACGATTCAACAAGTTCTAAAGGTCTACGCTGAAACTAAAATATCTCGACCAGCTGCAGATTTTGCAAAGAGAGATGGAACCTCATTTGCAACTTCTTTGTAATATGGCCCAATGATGGACAAACGAAGTATCCCACTGGGTAGACAGGTATCAGTACCAGAGAAACAAACCCTCTCTGTAAGAAACCTACTGCGGTTCCTAACTGCAAGTAAGTAAGGGGACAGAAGACCAGCAATAGTCGCAGCGGCACATGCGCAAGTCTTTCAAGGTCCTCAACTCCCAATAACAAAGGTCTATGTCACTTTCCACACACATCTGCATATACCCAAACAAAAACCTACAACAGTACCGAACAAAACAAATCAAAGCACTGTAGATCAAAGGCGGGCCAGCGGATGCGACAATATTACAGTACCTACACGGCATCCGCAATCATGCACCGATTTGAGGCCCCTAGTGCCAGCATTGAGCAAAGTAGAGCAACCTTGGTGTTTGAACTAGGTCTGTTTTAGATTAAAAGGTTAGCTATTATGTTGAGTTGTTGTGGAGTTTCATTCGTAATGTTACATGCGATATAAGTTATGCACGTCACGTTGTAGTTAGTGCTGTTATGGAACTTGCCCAATCGATATTGGCATGTTTTCCTCCTCTAGTTTTTTAAAACTGTAAGGGCTTGTTTCACCATTTCCGAATACGTTCTTGTTAGCTTATCCGACAGCTCATTTGACATATTTTGTATGAAGAATATGTTAAATGATATGTTTCACAAGAACTTATTCGGAAGTGGTGAAACAGGCCCTAAAGATTGTAATATTTTGAATGAAACTTAATTTGCATAAAACAATAAAATGCAATACATAATACGAGAAAAAAACTAAAACAGACGTTACATAAGTCCTAGTTTAGAATTATTTCGGAAATTGCTGAAAGTCTTAACATATGCTCATGACTATATTCCCCGAGAGGGTAGTCACAGATACTCTGAAACCTCAGAACATTCATGTATCAGTCTGAAAGTCTGTATTTGTGATAATCAGGAGATACAATTTTATTAGCACGAGCACACTCGCAGCTACTAACAACGGGCTTGATTTCTTAAGGAAATGTTATGCATAAATATGATGGAGAAGCTCCTATAAGTCTGCCTCTGGCCCAGCCTGTATAGGAAGACCACTTCGAAAAGAGGTAAGGAACGCAGTTGCATCGCGTTTTAATTGATTGTTTTCTTCGAAATCGAAAAAATCGCAATGACGTGAAAAGAGACAAAAGAGACATTACAAAAATGTTGATTCCATTTCTACTGAATTTTCCAAAACATTAAATACATTCGCGAAACTTCTACAATGTGTGCATAGTTCGATGCGCGCACGCAGTCGCTACAGAGGGTGAGCACGACCCTTCATTTTTATAATGTTTGCCATATACTGATGTATTATAATAATAATTAAGGATCGATAAGGTTTTTGCCGCGTCGTATTACATACTATACCTATTAGGGTCCAACTTAATATGCTGACACTTTTTTAAGATATGTCGGATAGTATATGTATCCAATAAATTTATTACATTTGATAATCTGAATTGGCCAGAAAGCTAAATAGGAATCGGAAAATCTCTTTGTCCTTATTTGGAATGAAGTATACCTACAGTGCTCCGTACTCTTGACCACCTTCTGACATGATACCTACTTCTTACCTAGGTTTCCAATTTTAGAAGACATTTGAACCGCGTCTGTCGTACGTAAAAATGAACGAACAATTTTGTAGTCTTACGCATTCGATACGATGTTAATACGATAAAAGACTTCTACCTTCTATCTCGTATACTTAGAAGCTGGGACATTTTGGTTTATAATCTCTAAATCGTGGTAAATAACATTTTTAACGAAAAATTCATTTAGCATATGAACCTAAACATAACAACTAAAGTGTTAATAACCAGTAGGTTAAAAAGCAAATGTCATATAACAGAAGTGATACAAAAACATTGTACCAAACGGAACGGTGGTAGCAGTAACACCCACGCACCGAGTAACAGTTCCAAAAGCTAATAAAACACGGTAACGGTACACGTTATAGTATTTTTTGTTGGTCACCTGTCTTTTTGATTATTCTACGCTAATGATACGTATCTCCATCGGTTTTTTGCCGAATATTTATAGTTTATTTGAAGTGAAGACCGCTAGACTGCTTACATCATCCTTCTATGCCATCCTGTTATTGTGATACTGATATTTTCGATACCAAACCAGAGTATACGAAAGAGTACAGTACGACCAGGAAAATAATTCCGCTCGTCAATCTCCGTTTGCGCAGAGCAGGACCGAATCCCCGTCAAAACCCGAAGTCATTTAGTAATCAAAGGGTGCAAAGTCGGATAGCATCGAAAAGAGCGCTAGTGTGGTGCGTTCCTCTCTCACTCAGACTTACTCGGCACATACATACATGTGCTAGCATGAAGCAAAAAAATTAAGTATAGGTAGTTTACTGCTCTGTGTGTGCTAGGCCCTTCTTGTCCTAGATTATAACTGTATATCGATATGTGATTATAACTGTTCTAGACAATTCCTAAATGTTCCGTCTTTTAAACTTGCCAACTAAATATTGAGAACCATAAATGAAGAGGACTGCACCTTAGATAAAAAAAAAAAATAAAAAAAAATAAAAAATAAAAAACATTTATTTCAGGATACAAGGTCCCATATACACAAGATTTCAAGATTTCAATACAATATTAATATAAATTATAGGATATCACATTAAAATGAAAGATTAGATAAATGATTCGCTACGCAGCGAAGACCAAATAAAATCGTTGACTGCCCCATTGCTTACTGTCAACCTCGCGGTAACCGAGAGGGGGTGAGGTCAAGACTGGTGCGGGGCAGGGAGTGTCCGCTTTGTAGTACTCATTCTTGGCCTGCCGATTCTGTGCTGATTTTAGTCTAAGATTTTTATCCATGTCAGTTTTCGTGGTAACAGTGAACTTTTTCATTCAATTCAATACATTGCAAAAAGATTTCTCTTTCGATAAATCATAAAAATTAAAATTCCGTACAAATAGAGGTATAATTAAGCACATTCTGCTGTCAAAGTTGTTGAGTTTGGCGTGAAATCGCTAATCTCTGCTAATTATTTTATTTTATTCATCAAACTTCGGTTTACGAGGTCTGGTCACGCGATGTAGGACCTACGATTAGAGCACGGGGTATTTACTAGTTGAATAATTGTTTTGAACTATGAATTTGACTAAACGTCGTATAATTGAAACTAAGGTTGGCCAGAATCTCATTTGTTTGACAGTTGTTTTGTAGAGTAGCAATTCTGTTAGTGGGCGGTCGCTATCGGGTTTTTCCCGGCTTGCATGTGGCTTGGATATTTAAAAGATGTCAAATATTCAAGTTCTTGAATCTATTAATTACACAAAACACGGAAAAAGTTACAACTAATCATTCAGACAACATTCACGAAGCATTTACATGTTAAAACATGTAAGTAAAAGAAGTTAGTAATAATATTAACCAAAAACCATCAAACTATCAGCATGATATCGCATAAAGATGTCACAACACGCGTTCCCAAATAAATTTACCATTTTACTTGACTCTTCGATAGGTTAGAATTCTTACACATTGATCATTCATTGGCACTTGGTAAGGAAATACGACTCATTTCCTTGAATAAACAATTTGCTGCCCAGAATTTCTATTCCAATTAATTAAATATGGATGGATCCTCGTCATAGATGAAGATTGAGACTAGATGTATCAACATGTTGTCAATCTGCGACCTAGAATATGCCTCTCAGGAGTGACGTATGATCAGGTGAGTCGATCCCAAATGTACAAAACACCCTAGTAATACTTAAGGGGGCGCTTCAGACCATCAAACTGAACAACTTTCACTATGGAGCCAACGCCGAGAAATTAATTTAAAAAATCTGCTGTCCCATACATTTGAGTCGGGACGGTACTACAGTTAAAAAGTTTATTTTATTTGCTTGACGTTGGCTCAATACTGAAAGTTGTTCAGTTTGATGGTCTGAAGCACCCCCTTAAGTATTACTACGGTGTTTGGTTACATCCTTTATAAGGAAAATGAGGCCTCATAAAAGAGAGACTATCTAGAATTTATAACCTTCCTTCGTTGAATGTTGGCTAAGCTCAGGGATAAGAAAAGCATCCACAGGCAGGTGGGCTGATGACATCATCGATCGCACTAATCTTTCATACGATTAGCAGACGACTGGGAAAGGTATATTGGGGAGAAGGCTGATACTGGCGCCCATGTCGTCTTCAATTACCACAAGAATATAATAACATCTTACCGATGTATTAGGGCTATTGCTTAACCACACTATCGTTCTTGATCATCATCTCCATCGCTTACCTAATCTTAAATCGGGAATGGGCGATAGTGTTCCAAATTATAGACGACAGGCCAACAACTTATTATCCCTATGAGCGATATTCATGACAACTATACCCGAGGCCCCCCATGAGGAATAATGAGCGTGAGTATATGTTTATTCGTAGAACCCGTAAGAACTGTAAAACCATATCGATTCGATACCGATCGATCATCGGTAAGCTACACAATAAATTTTTTATAACGTTCGATCAAACACTAGGTATTCGATATTAAATAATTCGCGGAAGTGCTCCGAGTAGGCGTATTTAAAAAAAAATGTTATTTTCGGTCTTATCACCGCGAGTCGTAGAGCGGTTCCCACGGTTAGTTCACTCACAGAGTACACTGATATAACCGTTTCCGCAATGACATGATATCGAATCAGACTATTTTATTATGCATTTTAAAAAGAAGCAAAATGTTTTTCCTTATTAATATTATTGAAAAATTGCAATATTTCTAGTGCACAAAGGGTCAACAAATCATGCGATACAATTTTGGCAGAAAATTCACCATTACACCCTTAGTGGTGTCTTAGTGACAATCTTGTTGAGGAATATAGCATGCTAAACAAGCAAAAAGAGCGGGCTTATCTCTGAAGAGATTTCTTCAAACAGACGTGACAGAGAGAGAGTTTATAAGTAAGGCAGACATCTTTATTTTGATTTTCCAAAGGATTCCACCAAGGAGGTCCAAGGACCAGAGGAAGGAAGAAATCTCTTTATAGATAAGCTCGCCCTTTGTACATGTCTACTTTAATTGTTTTTTCTGTAATGTTATTTGTGTACAATACAGTGTTAAATAAATAAATAAGGATTCTTTTCGCAGTCTTTCAAAATTAGAAAATGTCTTCAAATAGTATCTATAGATCTGGCAATAGTTTGGCTTTAAAAAGAAGAGTAGTTAGCTTGGCGCTTTTCGTGTTATTTGAAATTCGTAAAAAATTGGTTTTAGTGATATTTGTGACATAATTTCGTGCTGATTGTGTACCAAACAGTTGCTTAAAGCGACCGACGTAATAGGAATCTCAAATAAATACGATAACAGAACATAAGTTTTGGTTCAAGTTAACTCGTACATGGTCATTTTCGCGGCAACGCGCGAGCTTACGAAATCGACCACAGGTTCATTGTCATCTATCATCCCATCATTAAAATAAAGAATATAAAGAAAAAAATAACGAATGGCTCAAAAGGACTAGTATCCAGAGCCGTTAAATATATTATTAAAAAAAAAAAGAGTAAAGCGGCAGTTTAAAAAACGTATTCAATGACAAATTAACCCATTTGAAGCTACATTTTGATACTGTTTGATATGATCATATCTCACCGAAATCAATGTTGTCAACCAGTTTTTTCCTTAAATCACGAAATAAACAAATGTTCTTATTATACCAACTGATTTTAAAAGAACCGGTTAACATCGATCAACAGTCCTTAATTTAAAATTAAAAAGGCTTTCTTCAAACGAAGGTTAACTTTGGTTTTTGTTAAAGTAATTCTACTACTACAAAGTCCATTGTTCATAAATTGTCTCTATAATAATGGTTACAAACAATACAGACCGCTATTTTTCGTTAGGTATCGATTGTTTTTCTTTTACAGCATAGTTTCCCTTTTCCAGCAAATAAAATATGGTATGATTCTGCTTCTTCTTATTTTGATATTGACTCGGGGAAAGTAGGTAAATATTCTTTTACATTTCATTATTATATGCAATAGGTACTTATCGTATAATTTTCTAATAGGTTCATCACACAACACATATTCACACACACTACACTTCTTTACATTCTTAAACAGAAAGTCGCTAGTTGTAGCAATGTTTCTGACCACCTCGAAAGGGATTACGGTCGTTAGTTTATGTATGTATGTAGGTTAATCACAAACCAAAGAAAGCGTCAAAGTCAAGAAGGTGTTACAAAGCGACCCTAAGTAATGGAGCAGGACAATAATGAAGTTCATCAGAAAACCGCTGTGTTTATAGCAAACCTTAAACGAAGCCAGTCGAAAAACAATGGGGTCACCTTATATGGTGATACCACTATTGGAGTCCGGTTTTTGTTAGTCTCGCTTCGGAAACGCGAAATTGGGGAGTTTCGCGAAAAAAGGACTCGATGTTATTTACTTTTGTTTGGCGAATACCGACAGGTATTGAAGGGAAATAGCAAAAAATGGATTCTTGGACTTTTGAGACAAGATTTAGGTAGGGAGACTGAATAAGCAGTACTTAAGTACCTTTTTTGTTTAACGGAGACGGAAAATTTTATACTACCTAGCAGTTTTCTTATGGATCTATACTTCTTTGCCTTACAGAAACAGAGATTTGAAACTCTTCCTCTTACTTATTCTTAGAACAGCTTTAGTAACGTCCAAGATATGTCGGATAGTATATGTATCCAATAAATAAATTACATTTGGTAATCAGAATTGGCCAGAAAGCTAAATACGAGTAGGAATTGGAAAATCTCCTCGAAGTTATAGTAGGAAAGAAAGATCTCGATAGATGCCTTCAAAACTCGATCTAATAAGAAAAAAACGAACTTAGTGGGCTGGAGGATCTGGCCAATGGATATAAGGAGAAAGTAATTGGCTTTATAAGTGTTACAGTAAGTTATACCGTTTTAGTCAGCCCGTAGCATATGCTCACGACTATATTCCCCGAGGGGGTAGTCAGAGATATTCTGAAACCTCGGAATATCCACGTTTCACTAGTAGTACCGAAACTGTCCAGTGTGACGGGGAGTTAGCCCGTCGCCACTTGTAATGGACAGTAGGTACAATACATGCTTCGAAATTGAATGCAGGTTTCCTCACGATGTTTTCCTTCACCGAAAAGCCAGTGGTGTTACAAATCGTACATAAATTCCGAAAAACTCATTGGGACTGTCGGCCTGGACGAGGATCGAACCATCGCCTCCTGCACGGCAGGCAAGGTTACTCGCCACTGGACCACCACGGCTTTTCACCAGCCCGTGCTGTCATCTATTGAGTTATTTGGAATACTTTTGGTGTTGGAGATTGTAGTTTATTTCAGGAACACGTTTCGAAATATCACAGATTTTCATAGTACTAAAAAAACGGAATATTATTTTAAAGTAATTTAATGAGATTTTAAAATTTACAACAGCACAATGTTTAAACGGTACCAAGAAAGTGTAAATTCAAATATTGTAATCAAATCATGTTGAGGAAATTTACAACCGTTATCAAATGTTTACTTATGTCCGTATGTATGTATTCCCACGCACGCGTCAATCAAAATTGAGACTTACAATATTTAGTTTAGTCAAATGATTGATTACTTATCAAATACTTACTATTTCCTTATTGGTTATTCTCGATAAGAACTTTCTTAACTAAACTTTTTTTAGGCTGGTAATCTTACTGACTTTAAAACTTTTACACAGTTGAGGGCCGTTTGAGATTTTCATGCAGTGGTCTCAATGTCCCCCACAAATTGAAGTCCCCAAACATGGACGGACGCATTTAAATGCGGTCTGGATACCGCTTAAAAGTCCTGAAACACGCATAATGTGGTATGGAGCACGAATGTGTTAAAGAAAAACAGATGAATAATCCATTTAAGAATCGTCAAGTTGTAGTTTACACATTTTAACTGCGGTCGATATGCCATTACAATATGAACATTACCCGAATAATACACACGAATAACCTGATCAATATGTTATTAGAAAAACGAAACTTTTACGGCGCACTTTCAGTAACGCCTTATCACTTCCTAAGTGCAAAGTAAACTGTTCAAAATGTGTGAAATTATTCGTTAAATTTTCCCATAAATATGTGTTTAATGATTGCTAATAGCGCAAAAACTTGTTTTTGCTCAGAAACTGATAATATTATTCTTTTTCGAAATTCAAATTGAAGGATAAACGTTTCCGTTGTGTGTATCCGATCGTGTTTGGGTGGTCTCTATCCTGACGTGATTGAATCGAGATTGTGTCTCGTCTCTTAACTCTAGTGTCGTTTGTTTATAACCGAGTAATTAAATCGATGTGTGTCTTATACTGTCTGTGGTAGTGATGTGATTGAATTGACTAGTGGTTCAGACGAGGCATTCAAATTGATTTAGAGGGATCGGTCTTCTTTTGTTTTATCTAGGTTATAGCTTGTCTTTATCAATTATCTACTTATTTGATTACTCAATGGTGATCTCAAAATCGACAACTAGACTTTTAAGCTATTAAAAGATTTCTTCTTTCGTGTCTTGACTTGTCATATAGTATGACAATCATTCATGATGTAGTGGAAAGATTAGCCAGTCGGCAATGGTGGTATCAGACTGCCCAGGGTGCGCCATACAAACTCAGGTGTCTTCACTCGTAGAGGCTCTTTCCTTACATGCATAAAAAGTCTTTCTTTATTATTTCAGCAATGAATGAAAGCGCTAGCGTGCTCACGGATACATTATAAGAATCTTGTTTTGGTAGTAAGTAGGGTATGCCGTTTGTGTCCCTGTGCCTTGGGTTGGCAACGAGTTCAGTAAATTTTAAACTATACGAACAAATTATATAATATATTGTGAAAAAATTTAGCTTCTGTTGAAGCAAGCAAGCAAGCATATGCTCACGACTATATTCCCCGAGGGGGTATTCAGAGATATTCTGAAACCTCAGAACATCCACGTTTCACCAGTAGTGCCGAAACTGTCCAGTGTGACGGGGGGTGAGCCCATCGCCACATAATGGACAGTGGGTACAATACATGCCTTGAAAATTTAAGCATGCAGGTTTCCTCACGATGTTTTCCTTCACCGAAAAGCCAGTGGTGTTACAAATCGTACATAAATTCCGAAAAACTCATTGGTACGAGTCGGTCTGGACGGGGATCGAACCATCGCCTCCTGCACGGCAGGCAAGATTACTCGCCACTGGACCACCACGGCTTTTAACTTATGTTGAAACCTTGATAATTAGATTCTGCTCTCGACTCTAAACAATTTTCTAGTTTTGCGTTTATTCATTAGCACGTTGTATATGTGACGTTCTCAGGGCAAAGGGACCTTGTTGTCGAGATGGAGTTATTAATGAATCCAAAATGTACATAAATTTCTCTAAATAAATATTTCTAGACAGGTATCTTGGAAACTAAAACCGACAACAAGGTCCCTTTTCTCAGAGAAGAATAATAATACTGTTAAATAATGTTAATTCCTTTCTCAAAATAAATTTGACAAAACTCTAATTAAAATACAGTAATCTTATATGCAAATTAGTTATCAATAATATCTGTATAGCATTTAATGGATTCTGGGCCAATGCTCTTTTATCTTTCATCTCCATTGCCAAAAATATATTTTGGATAAAAGTAAATGTACTTAGATAACATCGCACGACCTCCCCGGCTAACGATTGCTATCAACACAGTAGCGGGTTTTTTGAATATTTGTCGCACATCAATCTCTTCTTACTTGAATACATTTACGCCTGTCTTGCAGATGCGTTGGCAGGATATGAACCTCTAAACTCTGCTGTTGCAGTCATGGCATACCTTTAATTAGTTAAATTGTGACAGAGTTGCTTTTATATTGCCATCCTTAGATGCTTTTGCAGCTTTTTAGAAGCGTTTTCTATACTGAATTAATTCCTTTAAAGTTCTTCTAAATTTTTACAATAATTTTTAGTTTTTTCGTATGTCTTAAATGCTTCATCCAAACGATCTTTCTGAACCAAAATGTTATATTAAGTTGATTAATCTTCGGTAACTTGAAACAAAACAAATAAATCATGTTTTTAGTCTTCTTCTACGTCTGCTAATATATCAACTATGTAATGTGTCTAATGTATTCAAAATGTTGTCACATTATAGTTGCTTCTCTTGACATATTAGAAGTGATTAGCAGTTTTGACCTCTATATCCTTTTTTGGTTATAGTTAATGATGTTTTTAATTATGTTTTAGTCGGCTTTTTAATTAGTTGTCATTTGCATTTTCACTTTTAACCTAAGGTCATTCAGTCAGTCATGTACCCTTACCCTTTTTAAGTGTTAAACTTTAAGGAGCTCCTGGTTTGTTTTGTAGCTCTAATTCCTCTGTTGCCTGTATCATTGAAATATTCTTGTAAATTTTTAATTAACGATTTGTTTACTTCAATATCACCTTTATTTCTAAAAGTTATTTCTAAGCTTCATTTGTTTTCGGATGATTCTAAAGCATGTTAAAATTATCCTCTTTATTATTTTAATTGTACGTGCAATAAATTATGAAAACCGAAACTAAATTCTTCAAACTGTGTCTGATTATACGACAACCTTTTAAATCATCCTCTTTTTGCCAGAGCTTTTAAAATCACGTTCATACTAATTTAAGGTGATCAATATTGTGTGAAGTGACTCGAATGTTAATGTTTTTTTTCTTCATTACAGGTTTTGTGTCGTGCTCTCCGTCGCCATGCAAAAACGGCGGGACATGCCTGTCTACACCGAGAGGGGAATATTACTGCAAGTAAGTTATCCCTTAATTTATTGCACGTTAAGTTATGTGATGTTGAGATCGATGGCCGTCGCTGTGTCAGTGACTTCTACAGGACATTTAGAATCGATTACTGTGGAACTTATCACTGCATTGGCAGTATCAAAAGCTTTTATTTCTATTCTAAAATGACTGATTAAAAAGCTGTCGATAATTAACAATTGATTTAAGTTTACTGGAGTTTCTTCAATTATCCAATCTTCTTTAACATCAGCATGAGTTATATAAGGTCTAACAAAATTAGCTGATACTATTTTAAGGGGATGATCAGACCATCAAACTGAACAACTTTCTATATGGGACCAATATCGAATTCGCAAAAAAAAATTTGATGTTCCATACAAACCTACTCGACCTAAATGTATGGGACCACAGATTTTTTTTTCGTGATATCGATATTGGTCCCATAGAGAATGTTGTTCAGTTTGATGGTCTGATCATCCTCTTAAAATAGTTTCACCTAATTTTGTTAGACCTTATATTGCATGGCAAAAATTACTTATGTTGTAGTAGAAAGATTAGCCAGTCAGTAATGGTCATATCGAAACTGACTGTCCAGGGAATAATCGAATGTAGTAGTAGTTGTATTTGCATTTGAGATAGTAATTTTATGTTTTGTAATTTCATAAGTACAGTGTTTGATTTTCAAAGGAGTTACAATTTTAATATGAGTAAATTTTTCGTCCCCATCTATGTAATTACAGTCAGATAGTTCATGATGAGTTAATACTTCTCAAAATAAGAGATTTATGTTTTTGATACTTTCTTCATCATCAAAGTACCTACGAATAAAGACATGTATATCCTCGATTGATACAATTGACAACATAAAATTTTTTAACCACCTGTTTTTAATAAAAAATAAGAGATAAGAATTTTTCCGATTTTATTTTTGACCGATATTTATATTTTTAATTTACTTTTGAATTTTCTGAAAAACAAAGGATTTATGGCTAAGATACCTTAGCCGCAATAACATTAAAAATAAAAACTGTCAAATACAATAGAAAGGCAATTTTTTGAGAAAAGCCAAGCAGGCAAAGGAATAAAATCTCATTCAACCTCTATTATATTTTTCATTATTTTTCAAATAACTCGAGAAATAATGGATAAAAAAATCTGATAAAAAAAAAAAAAAAAAAAAAAAAAAAAAAAAATATTTATTTGATTTCAATTTAGTGGTATACAAATGATTGAGTCCCTGACTCCCAAAGTCGGAAAACCGTGTATTGGGAGACAGTTTCTTCCCCTGTTACAATAGGTAGGTATAAAACTATATACCAACTAAATTAATGAATTACCTACATGATTGATTAATATTATTAATATGAATATGCTAGTATTTAAGTACTTACAAAATTAGTAGCAACATTCCGAATATGTAATTAACAAATGTATCATATCAACAAACATCTTATCACTCAAGATTTCTAATACAACAAATAATGAAGAATCCATTTTAAAACATTCAAGACAGCAATAGATAATAAATGTAAGGTAATTTAATAAAATACAATCGGAATGACCGTCCGCCACAAAAATACTGCCACCGCGCTGCAAACCATTATGAGCTTTTTAACCCTTATGCGGGTGCAGTATTAGAAAAAAGATCGGGTGCACTTGTAACGCTCACAGGTCGTCGGTATCGATACAATAGCGAGCGGTCAGCCACTGGTGCGACCACATAAACTTAGAACTCAGAACATAGAATTACATTATTAGTAGTAGGTACTATAATAATGGTGTTTTGTAAATTATAATTAAAATATAAAGTTATTAAATATATTATCATACTAAGTATCTATTTAAAACATTTGTTTGGAATGAGTTACCATTATTTAATCAAATTATGTATTGTAGTATAAAGCGCTCAGTTACTTATTAGTATGAATTATGAATTCTTTAGAATTAAATTTAATAATGAGTGAATGTGTGTGTGTGTGTGTGTGTGTGTGTGTGTGTTCAATTGTTAGGATAGGTTTCTTTGCTTATGTTTTCTTTCTTGCTGTGTTTATTTTATACAAAATATAGATAAAAATTAGGGTATTGCCTACCCCTACGACCAGAGTCTTGGGATCGGTGTTAAAATAACCACTAGACAGAGAGTTTGAAGAAAATAAGACCTAGGTATTCGATTTGGGACCAGCTATCCGTACAAAGATAGTAAATTTTCTGTACCATTGAGTAAATTTTCTGTACCATTGGATATAATTTTGATATAGGCTTTGAATCACATAATCTCCAAATGGTTTTCTTATTTTGGTACCTTTCTTAAAATTAAATGTTGTCAATTCCACAACTCGACAGATTAATTTTAAAACACAGACATAAAACGTAATAAAATTATTGATATTGATTACAAGAACAACGCAAACAAATTCAAGTATAGATCGTCCACATGTCATAAAAACCGTTACGTCGCGCCCCAATCGCCTATAGATACCCTCATTGGCGATCATATGGTTATGGCCACCACCATATCGCCCTTCCGATCACCCATGTGTGAGTGTAACGAATCGTACACAGACACGCTCCAAACGCATGTGTGCCCTCCGATCCGGACAGATGTACGAATGTGAACCCTTCGGAGTGGAGGACCCTTAATTGCGTTCGAAATTCGAAAAAAACGAACGCGCATTTACGGAGTATTGTCGTTAATGCATTTCACTTGTGCCAATTGATATGTGGCCGAGTTAATTTATTCAGAGCTAAGCTTGCTTCGCGAAAGGTTGATTTCCCTTTTGCTTGCAATGATGAAGCAGGATTGTGATGTTTGCATCGCATCGTTAGTTGCATTTATTGTGACACGGGAAGGCATCGGGTATGCTATGATTGACAGGGTATCCTGTAGGTAGGTGGAATAAGAATAAGAATTATTTATTTGTGTATTACCTTACTGGTTTATGTTTATTTTGGTAGGATCGTAATTAATTTAAAGTTTCTCATCATAATAATACCTACCTGCAAGGTTTCTTTAGTTAATGTTAAGAAATTGAGAGATCTCATGTCTAACAGCGGCCGTAGCATGATGCGTGCGATAAGACTACATCACACCGTGTGAAAGAGAGCTAATTCGCGATAGCTCTACATGCTAGGGCCGCAGATATGATATATTATGATATTTGAAATTCTTTATTATTTATTAACTTTTGCCCGCGACTTCGTCCGCGTGATATTAGAATGTCGTAAAATCCTTTCTTAGTGCATCCCTACCTCCATTCAATATACTATCAAAGTCAAAATTTCATGTCTCTATCTTCAGAAGATTAGGCTGTGTGTCAGTCAGTCAGTCACGGAACTGTTTTATAAGTATATATTATCAACATATTTGCCGAGCCAAACCGAGTCTGAACAGTGCTTTCAAAATGATCAACTAAAGCACCAAACAGCGAATTCCAAAA
This sequence comes from Agonopterix alstromeriana, assembly GCA_963924505.1. Lineage (NCBI taxonomy): Eukaryota > Metazoa > Arthropoda > Insecta > Lepidoptera > Depressariidae > Agonopterix > Agonopterix alstromeriana. Next base: position 2,682,428 of record OZ004665.1, on the reverse strand, counting down.
ACAAAGTCAAATTCTCAAAATCACTTAAAATTAGATAACGACAATTTTTATTTGAATAATGATTCCTATTTCCGTAAAACAAGGCTCTTCGCGCCTTCCTATCTCGGTAATACCATAAAGGGCTAACGATTTTAATGAGCACCACAAATGAGGAGAACAAAGGGTTCCGCAACAAACCCGGGATGCTATAGTTACCCCTACCGTGTGCTTGAAAAGGTGGGGTGAGAATTTGATGAGTTAGATTAATTTTTTACTTTTCGTTGGAAAAGAAAGATAGTAACGAAAGCTTAAGTCTTAGTTTTGAAATGGATATGAAAGTTATGGAGGGAAAGAGAAGGACTTAAATAGTTGAACACATTCTGAACAACATAATAATTTAACTTCATTATTAATTAGCAAAAAAGATTTGGATGGAGTGACTGACTCCATTACCTATTCTAAAACTTCTAGATGGGTAAATCAGAAATGTTAATTATACCTAATTTACTAAAACAGTAAAAAAATTATACTTTTAATAACTATGGCAAGTAAAAGCAATCGAAAAAATTTTACTCAATATCTCATTTCATACTCGCATAAATTATGAATTCCAAAATCCAAAAACAAATGGTAAGGGTAAACTAGTGTGGACTCCACTCCATAATACCTGGCATATAAGGAGATCTGATAAAGGCTCCAAATAGTTTACTGCCATAGTGTGTAAACTAGCATAGATAGTGAGAGGAAACTGCACACAAAAGGAGGAAAAACAGGATATTCTACGCTTGACTCATACATAAAACCCCTTGAGTAGAAATGTTTAATTGCGTCTTCTGCTGTTGAGTCGATGACGGTCGTTATTGAGATATACTTGTGCAGTGGTGACTTTGCCAATCGGCGTGTTGCTGAATTTCCACCAGTACGTAGGTAGTGACTAGCGAGGCTGTTGTCCAGGAACTGGAAAATTTCCACAAATACCACGCTCGCTTGATCACGTCATAAGGAATTTGAAGCTATTCTATTGGTGGATTTTTTCTCGATTACTGCCTCGCTACCGTACCTTGCACAGCTCTGGTTGCAAGTCAGCGTTAGAGGCTTTCTCATTGTCATTGCCAACAGCCCAGTGTGCGCTGGTGGTATAGGGGGTTCAATTCACAGAACTGAGAGCCCGGCTTCGCTATTATAGAATATTTTAAGAAGGATTAGTCGTAAGACTTGTAAATGTACATCATCGTCAGCCCATATACGTCACACTGCAGGGCACAGGCCTTGGGAAGGTGTATGAGTGTTAGTTAGTCCACCACACATCCCTAATGCGAATTGGTAGACTTCACATACGCATTAGAATTTCTTCTTCAGTGTATGCAGGTTTCCTCACAAAGTTTTACTTCATCGTCTGAGAAACGTCTAGAAAAACACATGACAGTAAGCTAAGAATTTTTTTTCACGCTCTCTGCCTCACTATCTCACACAGCTCTGATCGAAAGACAAAAAGAAAGCCTCTAAGGCTTTCTTTTTTCTTGACGTATCAGGGAGTTCAATACGTCACCCGGGGAGGTTATAAAAGAATGGCTATTAAAGTTATAACACATAAAACGACGTGCGCAATAAGGTCCCTTTTCACGGTTAACACATAGACGGTAGATAACAAAAGACAAGTACCTGTTAACTTGTCTAGACGCAGTGTCGGTGAACTGGTCTAATGGAGGTGGGCGTCCGTCCCAGATTCCGCTGATGTCATGCGGTGCGCTTGCGCATCCAATATAAACACGAGTACTTACTTATTTGTATGTGTAAAAGTTTTATTGATATTCGAAATTGTTGTGGAATTGTGTTTATTGCTCGGCTTTTATAGCGAATTTTATGCTATAGTCTCTTTTAAATGTGGAATTTTAATCGACTGATAAAATATAATCTTTGGGTGGATTCAATATACCTTTTGTTTTGAAAAAACATGTTTTACACCTGTTGTGTTACTGTGATTTTATTTTTACTTATACATAATAGAATTAGCGACCCGTCCCATTTTCACCCGGGTCTATAATATAAAGTAAATAAATTATACACAAACCTTGCGGACGCAATTCTCTAAATGAAAGTGAAAACTCTTAGAGAAAATAATCTAAGGTGTAAAAGTTTCAAAATCCGTTGCGCGATTTAGAAGAAGTAAGCGGAGATACAGAAATGATGAGGACAGACGCGCATAACGACTTTGTTTTAATATATGTTTACTGTTTAGAGATAAAAAATAGATTATTAGAGATATACTCATAAGTAGATACATTACACAATTTTGGCACGTTTTTATTTGTAACTTCGGCACTATCGAGACTACTAATTATTTTTGTATGAAAAGTAAGATATCTCGCGGTTTATTCCAACGCTTTAAAAAAAAAAAAATTTCACGCATCGTACAAAATATCAATGCTATTTCCAAAATTGCTATTTTATAGTGACAAATTCTCACAAATTGTCAACTATTATTGCTATTATTATTATTAGGGGTGCAGCATCACGGTCAGCCGTTAGAAGGGTGAGCAGAGCTTAAATGAGAATAACAATTTGTTGCCCCCGTACGGGGCACGTGCGGATGATATTATCTATATAAAATTTGTTGTCGTTATGGGATTAAAGGTAGACAATACATTTTCGTTGTCAATTTAACTATAGGTTAGTTGACTGAGCTTTTATCCTAATGCTTATGAAAATAGATTTTGCATTAGATGTGTCAATGTTGTCAAAAGAGGATTCGTTGTATACTCTTTGTGAGTGTCTACACCTGAGTGTCTGCTCTCCGCAATAGAGCTGATAAGCTTGAACATGTGTAAGTATGTACGCTCCTTAGGTATTCGAAGTAAAGAATGAAGATGGGTAGACAGTGAGTCCCCACAAGGTGGACTGATGACCTGGTAAAGGCGGCGGAAACACGTTGGATAAGGAGGACGTGACGATCCTTGGAGGAGGTCTACGTTGCGAATGTTGTCGGCTGAGACGATAGCATAGCATATGCTCACTGCTATATTCCCCGAGTCAGAGATATTCTGAAACCTCAGAACATCCACGTTTCACTAGTACCGAAACTCTGTCCAGTGTGAAGGGGAGTGAGCCCGTCGACATTATAATGAACAGTGGGTACAATACATGCCTCGAAATTGAAGCATGCAGGTTTCCTCACTATGTTTTCCATTATAAAGTCAAAAATAAATATGCTCAAGATTGCATACCCGAGATGTCCTTGGTTGTAACGTGTAAAATTTTCACAATTTTCACATTTCACTAGTCACATGTCCAGTGTGACAGGTATTGTCCGTCGCCTCCATGGAGTTATTTATTACCCTCCTCAAATATACAGTGGGCATACCGAAATCAACCTCACCGATCCCGGTACCCAAACCGTGACGTAGCCCCAGCAAAGTCCTGTGCTTAGCCCCATTTTGGGTCCTAGGTCAGCTTCACTGGCTCGGTAGACCTTCCAATAGTCCGCAGTAGCTGTTCCCTGAGTAATGCTGCAATTCTCAATTCGAAAGAATGGCTTGAAATCAAAGCATGCAATGTAATGCAGGCACTACACTCTCGTGAGAATTTCTCGGCGAGAATTCTCGGCAAGAACTTTCAAAGGTAAAATTATTACGGCTCAGGACGCCGCGAGAACAATGAAGGGCATCCACACTCTCGTTCTCGGCCCTTCTCGTGTGTTCTCGGCGAGAATGTAGTGAGTACTGCTTATTACTGCGGACTATTGGAAGGTCTACCGAGCTCATGCTCATGATATTGCGACGACCGCGGAGAAAGATTTTTCGATAGGATTATTATATGTAATTGTAATGTATCTGGAGGAATATTTATTTATACAAAGTCTTAATTCACCCACAATCTTTTCAACTTATATTATCACATTTCATGGACATTACTGGGCATATTTCTTTATCCTTATAATTTAGACAATGGCCTCACGTCTTTTTTGAAATCAATTTTCGTTTTGTACCAAATCCATTTCATAGTGCTCCGCCCACTACCATTAGTAGAACAAACGACGGTTCGGATAAAGGAATCAAAGAAAACGATAATGGATCTTGTCTCTTTTTATGACATTTTTCAAGCTTTGTAATTCAATACCAATTTTGGACGACCAAATGTTCGAAATCGTATTGTTTGTAGGCGCGATAAGGTCTTTCAAAATTGCATCTTCGTTTCGTGAAAAAGGTTTTTTGCAGTTCTCTAGATGTTGCTCGAGATAAAACTTAAAATGGATCAACCAACGGAATATTATGCAAAAGCGATATATGCGTAAAATAAAGCTTGTATCGTAAATATAGCAAATAGCAAAACTCTAGTTAAAAAAAGTACGTACTCATATTTTTGTTCTATGGCTGGGCACATGTGTCAGACCAAGAAACTGAAAATGGTATGTAAATTGTATATCTCACTCTCTTGTATTGTATGTTGTGTATCGTTATCTTATGTGGTACGTCCACTAGCGTAAGCGAAAATCCTAGGTCTATGACAAAAATAAGCTTTTACTTGCTTAAAAATTTAATGTTTCCTATCTTCTGACCTTAGAGACTAGAGTAGCTTTTCTATACAACTAACAAGTTATAGTGGCGACGGGTTAACTCCCCGTCACACTGGACAGAGTTTCACGTGGATGTTCTGTGGTTTCAGAATATCTCTGACTACCCCCTTCGGGGAATATATATATATATGATATGCTTAATACATTATATTTACCTTTTGACAAAATTAATTTAGCTGATCCAAATATATCTTTATTAGATTTTCATCATCTTCATTTTACAATTCATTAATTAAATTCTCTTCTAGTCCAAAGTTATTGTGAGTTCCAGTGTTTTGTTATATCCATCAATAGTCAGTATTTTAGCTCTGAATAGCTTCTCAAGGTTTATTTATATGAGCAGTGATTGCGGCTTCCCTGATTTGGTTTACGGTACTCTAACCATTGTTGTGTTCAGGTTATTTTATGATAGCTTCGCCTTTCCAATGATCTGGTTGTATTGCCTATCGTAGTTTAGATTGCCCTGATCTCAAGTACTATACAGTCGATCCACTAGTTTAGTTGTTATGTTATGTGGTTTCTGATTTATACTTCCCGTGGGTGTATGTGTTTTTCACCCCCCGAGGGGTGTTATAAGTTTGACGCTAATGTCTGTGTCTGTCTGTCTGTGGCATCATAACTCTCGAACGGGTGGACCGATTTCGATGCGGTTTTTTAAATAGAAAGCTAATTTTTGCGAGAGTGTTCTTTTTCTACTGAACCGATTTTCATGAAACAAAGCTATTTGTTTCATGAAAATCGGTTCAGTAGTTTTCATGTAACAAACGCCAAAAACCAACATGTTAAAAGTAAAATAATTCGGTCAACTATTATTTTTGATGTAAGCTGTTGTTTTACTTCTTAACTCTCTTTAAGATACGATAAGATACTATATTTTAGGTCAATTAAATGTGTCGGGACCGCAAGTGATTGTAAAAAATCAATGGTCATTTCATAGTGGTCCCCTACGCATTAATTGACCTAAAATATCTTAAAGAGACTTAAGAAGTAAAACATACATTTGCTTACATCAAAAATAATATGAAACCGAATTTTTTTTTATTTTTTAAAAGAGTGTTTTTACCCGACTGCGCCAGAAGGAGGGTTATAGCTGTGGGTTTTTTTGGGCTGCAAGTTTTACCGTTTGAGCGAAGCGTGATTTTAATTAGAACTGTATTCATATCTTAGAATGAATCATTTAATTTCTTCCCATAGTTTCGTACGAGGTGACTAAGGGATATTATAGTTGTTCAGTTTGATGGTCTGATCATCCTCTTAAGAAGTGTCAGCATATTACAAAGAACCCTATATGTATATTTTTACATGCATCGGACCAGTGGGGACTGTGGGTCTATTTATCATTACCTACAAGACCCATTATAAATCCAAATTGCTGGACAAAAAAAGGTCGTGTACCATGTACCACGGTTTCCGAGAATAATATACATACATGGGATTGAACCAACGACCCCTGGACGGCGCACGTCGACGCTGCGCCGGCGCAATCACGAAAACGTTATTTGTAAGATTGTTATGTAACATGTCGGTTGCTTTAGTTATTATGATGACTAATCCACATATTGCATGTTATTGAAATGTATATTTCATATTAATAGTGAGTACGGTTTGGTTTGAAATTATATCGGATTGAATGCATGTGCTTATCTGAAAACATATTTATTTAACACCGTTTTAGAGAGTTACGCTGGGATCTCCAAAGACAATAAAAACGCAGTATGACCCTGTTAAAATGATTAACTTTAGCATATTTATTTATTGTAACAAGGCTTTGTTGTCATGAATTCAGAATGTTTTTTGAAAATTGGCTTCAAAATTGGTCTGTGCAGGGTGTAAACATATTAAATGCGTTACATACCTACTGTAGGGGATGCTTCTTTATTCCATAAAACTGTACAAGTTTTTTTTGGGACTAACATTGAAATTGTGAAAAAAATCATCTCCTAGCTAAAGTATGTAACGCTTTCAAGTTTGGATTATTACTTCTTGGAACTCTTGTAAACCGCAACTAATTTCATCAAAGAATGTATAGGATAACGAATATTGCGTCAATGCCGTAGTCTTCACTACCAAAAATAAAGAACGAATCTTTTCCCATAACCAAACAGAATATGCAAAAGCGATGTCTAAGCATAAAATATTGACACCAAAGAAGATAAAGCATGTACCGTAGATCAAGTTTCAATGCATAATGTTGTTGATAACGTCTTGCCATAAACCTTTATGAGGCTGGATTACAAACTGCTATAGGAACGTAGTTATTTAGCATCTTAGTTAGTGACAATGTCGAAGAATCTATGGATGAACCGAGATTGGAAATTAAAATTACAGTGAGCTTTGTAATGGAACCTATCGATAATGATTGTTGCTGATTGTGAAAACAAACAAAACTAATGATAGTGAATGGATTAACGAAGTCTTATGTTGTTTGATATTTGATTGTTAATCTTATTATAGTAGATGTTTTTGATATTTTTGTTAGTGTAGGAGATGATGTATCACAAAATTACATAATTCTTTCATTGAATTGATAGGACGACGCGAGGTATTTGTTAAATTATAGCATTAGTTTTGTCGCAAAATCTATGATTTGGCAGTTGTAGTAAAGGACTGAGCACATTGAATCTAATTACAGTCACAACTGTTTGTGTGTTTGTGCAATAGGTATACAAATGATCACATCCAAAACGGGCCACTTTTGTACTACCTAATATAAAAATATGGTAATAATAGTTTGCATACTCATAATACTAAATCTGATTATTTCAACGATATATTTTGTCGTACAAACGAGATTTCTTGAATTACATTAAGCATATTTTTGTTCCAAAATTTAATGCTAACTGCGCTGTTTTGTAAATACTTCGAGTTGTGATAATATTAGGTACTTTGAATATTTTGTAACACGAAACTACTTTATTTATGGCAAATATTTTGTTATATTATAATGCATATAGAAAGGCTATCACAATTTGGCTGAAAGGTCCATCGTTGCATGATGTCATTTCGTCATATTTCGATTAACTGAATTAACAATTTCTTTATCATTTTGGCTGAAACAGAACAGTAATTTGTAACAAACCTTTTTATTACAACAAAAACACTTGAGTACTTTGAAATTAATACTTATAATAGTTAAGGCGATGACCATAAAACAGTAACTTAATGCATGTAACGTAACTAATAAAACAAAATGTAAGGTTTTATTTGTACTTAAACTGTCACCGTAAGAATATTCACACGATGTTTGCGTAAAACGAAAGCCGATGGTTGCCCAAATGTGTAGCAAGGTTCTGACGCAAGTTCACTTTGAATTTTAAGTGATTTTACTTACCTTTTTTGAAAGGTATTGTTTTGTAAGGATTGTCTATTTGGCACATACTATACATAATCATCATCAGCTTAATAGGTACTTCCCACTGTAGGGCTTCAGTGAGGGCGTATCAGTCCACTACGTTTTCCCAGTGCGGTTTGATAGACTTCACAGTTTGAAAGTAGTCAGTGCAACGAATATAAGTTAGAAAAAAGGTACATGGCACATCGTCCGTGTAAAAGACAATGCAGGTTTTGTATAGAAGGTTGGCGCCTTATTTTTCGACTTTGTTTTTGGCGCGGTCAGCATTAACCAAACTTCAATATTATAGTTCAGAACAAAGTTACAACCAAAACTTGTTATTAGAAGTATATCTCTAGACTCATATTCATTACCTTTACTTCAAGCCTTTATATCTTCGTTCGGATTGAGTTTAGAGATATACTTTGTAGCATGCGTTGGGAGAGGCATGCTCAGCATGCAGAGGATGCCCTCCTCAGAGGTTGATAATTGATTGTCTTGAATATCGTGATATTGGTACTGGATCAATAGTTCTTCGTCATTTTAAATCTGTTGACTTTAAACAAAATTTACAACATTCTGCCTAATCTTCTTTTCATGTCAGCAATGAGTTTTATTGCATGACAATCACTCATGCTATTTAGTGTAAAGATTAGCCAGTCGGCAATGGTCGTATCGAGGCTGGCTGCCCAGGGTGTCCCAGACGAACTCAGGTTTGGCCTTACGCGGAGGCTCTTTCCTTCCACATATTTGCTTTCCTAATTATAAGTCACAGATGCCCAGAATGTTTGTTGCACACATCTGCATCATGTTGGTTTATAGTTAAAGATAGGCGAGTTTAGTTTTCAACATTTTAGTCAGTGATGATCAAAATGCTTGGGATGATCAAAATGCTTGGGTCTGAGGTCACTAGCTTATAGTTTATTTACTTTACTGTGTAGTATCAATTATTTTATTAAATAGACTATGTATTATTGTATACATAACTTTAGCTTAAGAATTTATATTGTAATAGTTATTAAGTCGTGTTATGTTGTAGAGTTTCTGGCCGCATCTTCTCTACAGCGACAACACGTTCCGACGCGGTGGTAGCTTTAAAAAAGATTTGACGTTTGATAAGTGTGCTGTAAGCTCCTATATTGAATAAATTATATTGACTTTGACTTTTGACTTTTGACTTTAGTGTCCAGAAAAGTGCCTTGGAACTGCTTGGAACACACCAATTGTATAGTTATTACAGAACTGAACTAATTTGAGTCCAATACTTGTTATTTTCTAAGTCTCGTTCCTGTATTAGATCCATTAGAAGTAAATGCGTTTATAATAAAGGATCTGAGCAAGAAGTGCATTAGTTTAATCGCACCCTCTCTAGCTACCTCGTTACGCCGCGTAGAACCGGATAGGTAAGTAAAAAGTGTTCCTTTTAGAGTTCCGCAGGTTCTGTGAAAGAAGCTGTAGGTTATTTCTACCAATATTTTCAAGATGTTATTTATAAGGGTTGAAAAGTAGAGATACAAGTTTTGCTACAAAACGAGGTGAAGGTCCCTTCCCCTTTTGTGTTCCTTTGACACAAAATGTTTCTTGCATCATCATCATCACCACATATGCGCCCCCCCCCGTCCCTCTCTCACGAAGAATCATGATTCTTGAGATGGAGCGGTCAATGTTTCATCACGTGATCTCATTTCCGAAATACACTAGGTATATTATTAAAACTTTAACGTGTTTAAGGAATTTTGTGAAATTTTTATTTAGTAGTAAAACGGACTACTAAATAAAAATTTCACAAAATTTACCTACTTTTATGTTATTTGTTTTCGGAGTTATACAGGGTCCTTCTTAATACGCTGACACTTTTTTAAGAGGATGATCAGACCATCAAACTGAACAACTTTCTCTATGGGACCAACATCAAAATCGCGAAAAAAAATCTGCTGTCCCATACATTTGGCTCGAGTAGGTTCGCAGTTTTGAATGGGAGAGCTGAGTTTTTTTTTCGCGATTTTGATGTCGGTGCCATAGAAATAGTTGTTCAGTTTCAGCATATTAAGTAAGACCCTATATATTTTACTATTTTTGTCTTCGAATTTTGGATATGTACAGTGTTCACGGAACCCTCTTTACCCAACTAGCAACTGTACACTTGTACTTTTCTCGGTTTGTTTGACTTAGTTCTAAGAAGATAATAGCTGTTACTTCCTCAAATTCGTTTCGAGATGACTCGGTTGCGAGCGTGAGAAACAAAATGATAGTTTTGAGAATTGTTCCCCTGGTAAGTTGCGTAAGATCAAAGAGATAATGCATTTTAATGAACATTACTCCAGTTGTCTTCATATTCTTTGTTATGAGAAGTCTAGTACTTACTCAAAGTTGAATCATAATTATGAGAAGGCCACAGCTGGACCACAATATAAGAAAGAGTACTAATACTTACAGTGCGAATTATCTCTGCTCCCTACAATTGTCATGTCACCTTCACGGTGGTACGGACAGAAGCAGTGGTGTATTCCTCTTTCCACTCGGCACGGCATACATGTGCTAGCCTCTTCTGGTAAGTGCGAGGCCATTTGTATGAAGTGTAAATCCTGTAAAACAAGATCAAAAGCGCACCACTCAGAACACTAGACAATGAAGTCCAGCAATCCTGACTTTAATCTGTCTTGGAACCTGCTTTGAATTTAATCAAAGAAGTAGGAAGAATAAATATCCTAATAATTCTCATATCCTTCGTTATGTTGCTCATTTGACTTGACTTATATGACTTTTAAGATAACTTTGATATTAATCTTAAACAAAACCAACTGAGATACATATTTCAAAGCATTAAAGTTGGTTTGTCTCATAGCTAGTAACCCCTTTCTTCGTCGAGAGTCCACGATCTTGGCTGATAGTATCTAAATGAATCACGTGTGTACTATGTTCAACAAAGGTAGCTTTTACAACCTTTATATCTAGGTGCACCTGTTTAATCTTAGTTGCTGCCTGTACGTTGTCGCATTTTTTTGTCGCTCAACTATAAGTTTTATGTCAACCGGTTTGGATTTTATTTTAGCTGGCGTACAGTATAATGCATGATACTGCAATCTGTAGTTTGCTATGGTCTTATGAGCTTGTTGTTATAAAGGTTTTTTCTGCGTAAAGTCAATAATGATTTTAACCGATTCAATGTTTTGCTTGGTCACTTATCTTAAAATGTCAATCACATTTGATAAAAATTAAGGTGTCAGTGTAGACAACTTTAGATCTCCATCATCAGCCTATAGCCCTCCTCCTCTCATGGTTCAGGGATCAATTGAAGATGATACTGAAGATTAGCCAGTTTTTTTGACAGTGGTCTAGTGTTGACATTTTTATAATTTCAATCACCCCACAAGCTTATCGTTCGCTGATCCCCGCCGGTATCATCAAATTCGGTATTCGTTTATTCGAATAATGTTTTTAAAGCCGCTTTATGCCTTTCTCAAATGATACTACATGCCTCGGTGTTACCAAATTGCAGTGCATCGAAAAGATCAGTATAATTTCTTAAAAGTTAATCTGCGGTATTCTCCGTTACCTTCGAATCGAACCGATGTAGCCATTACGTGGTCGTAATAATCTTTATTGTGAAAAAATTGGTCGGAACAACAAGGTACGAGAGCTTACGATAAATGTTGGCCGAGGACGTGCATCCACTGAACATGAGCTGGAATTGATTTCCGACGAATAGCTATTATGGGCTGAATTACCATAAACACAGGTTATAAAATCCCGTATCCCTGACGGGTTCTGACTCGGACGATATAAGTGTCGGTAGTCGCACTAAAAAGTTTTTTTTTTCTTGTGATTTAAGAAATACATTTAGTCAAATTGCTAAGTGTGAGCTTAAATCAGTGTCTTCTCTCGAACATGGCGACATTAATTTAGGAATACCACCAACATCGTTAATGATGATTGGTCATTTACTTAAATTATGTATATTTGTGGATTTGAGATAGTTTTAAAAGTGAACTTCTTTAAAACATGTTTAACTTCTGTACTCCTGTCTATACCGGTATTTGATCGACGTATTAAGAAGTCTACGATCTGGCTACTCCGAAGTAGTGAAGTTAATATTAGACGACTGGATACCCATTGAAGAATTGAGCCACTTGCGGAAAAGAGATAGTGTAGGATGCTGCACCGACAGTTGATGATGATGATGGTGGATATCCATTGTATTTGCATATGAAACCATAATGTTCAAGAGAGACACTATATAAAAATACAGTACAAATTTTAAAGAAAATATTCTGCATAGTTCTGTCACTCGTCGCGTATTTAGAGGTTTTGTAGGATTATAATATCATCGTTTAATGTATCTTGATATCTCTAAACACAATACAATTTGTTTTCTGTCTTGTTCTGCAACAGACATTTGGGTCTATAATGTATGATTTATGATGCGAGGAAAGACATAGTGATATTGGCTACTAATTAATCCAAAACCAAAACGAATTTCTGGAGAAGCCGCAAGGCAAACGCTAGCAAATAATAAATCTTTAACTTTTTCAAAGAATTCCCTAAAGTTTGCCACAAATAAAACTACTTTCGGCAGGAATTTCTCTCAAGACCTTCCTTCATACGAAGTCCCTTTACGAAATCTTTTGGAGACGAGAATAAGAATGATAATTGATTAAATCTTGTGATTTCAAAACAGGCTACAGGTCCTTGGTTGGCAGGCATGCGTGGACGATCATTTTCATAGCCATTATCTTAGGAACCGGTTCGTTTGGGCAAATTTTAAACAATGGCTGCGTCCGCGCATGTGACCCGCGCTATACGTGACCGAACACGGTTCCGGGACCATGCATCATGTTTATTTTGCTTTGTTATAGTTAATGTTGTTATATCATTTTAAATACGTAGGTTTACCTATATTTCTAAAGATATATAAAGGGTAAATTTTATCATAACATGTTGTTTTAATTTACATTGATTCTGAATCTTCAACTTTTTCTTATCTTCTTTTAGATCACATATTTCATAACCTTTCTCTTATACTATTTTAAATGAACGTGCTCATAAAATCGTTTTGAAATGACATGTTCAAATTTGTCCTTGCCCTAAACATAAACCAATGCATGCCCTTTGTTTCACTTCATCTTATATATTATTCTCCAATATTTGTATTGCAATTGTTATAAATACCAAAGGTAATTGATTATACATATTCATTATCAACAGTTCCCTCTGAGACTAACCAATGAATAATAATAAAGCTAAAGGTATTGAACCATGACTTTATGCAATAAATAACATGATACAATCTTCGTTCACTCTCCAGTGTAACCGCGGGTTTTGTTCACAATACTTTGTACAATATATAAGTAGTTTTATAGCTGCCTATAAGTTGACAATTAACTTGCCTCCACTATTCCTCTCGAAACCCCTGATGGAGATTAGCCTCCACCATCTAACTGTCATTCGTGAGACCCATCTTAGTCTATAGGAGTGGACAGTCAGGTCTTATTTGCTTATTTGTCTTATTTGCTACCTTGCAGTGGCCCACTGTCCACATGTCGAATAATTAATTATACAACGTGTTATTGAATTAACGCAAAACTAGAAAATAGTTTGTTTAGAATCGAGAGCAGAATCGAATTATCATGTTTTCAACATAGGTAATATTTTTCAAAATATTAAATAATTTGTTCGTAAAATTGAAAAATTTACTGAACTCGATCTCAACCCACCGTTCGGGCACCTTCACCCTACTTACTACCAAAACAAGATTCTTAAAATGTATCCACGAGCACGTTAGCGCTTTCATTCATTGCTAAAATGATAAAAAATCATTTTTGCCTGAAAACTTAAAATGTGAGAAATTTTAAATTTTAAGTATCAAAATAATGAAATTAAATAATTTCAATCTAATTATTTTGATATAAATAAGTTAGGGTGTATGAGGTTTTGCGCTTATTCTTTAACACGTTGTATAATTATCAGTGTACATAAATTAACGCAAAATCAAACACATATTTGTGGGATTACTGATCAACACAATGTGCTATGTACCTACCTTTTTTAAATATGGTGAATTGTTTTACTTTTCATGCAAATCGCCTGGACTGGTTATCGAGGTTTTATTAAAAGTTTGGCCAGATATGTAATAAATTGTAGGTATATGTATGAGCACAGGCGGTAATCTCTTTCACCAATTTCCATTATAATTCAAATGGTGACAGTGTTGTGACATTTCACATCGATGATACATTACAATGTTACGGTATACGATAATCTGACCATTTAAATGTTAATATCAACGAAACTGACAAATTGGATGGGTACATATTTACTTGAAATCAACACCAAGGTTTTAAGTTGTTAGAATCTACATTTAAATCTTATTTGGTATTTTATTTAATACACCTCTTACGGGATTATTTTCTCACACTTCTTTCATCTATTATACAGGGTGTAAGTGACAGCTTAGCAAATATTGAAACGGTGAACTCAGACCATCAAACTGAATAACTTTTACTATGGAGCCTATCTCAGCTCAAAAGCAGCATTTTTGGCGCAGCCAAAAATCTGCTGTCCCATACATTTGAGTCGGGTAGGCTGTCACTTACACCCTGTATTTATTCCAGATAACTTCATCACCATTTTTCATATTATGAAAAAATTCCATTAATCAACCATGCTTTATTAGATAACCGCTAGTGGGTTCACTTGTTGTACGCTGATTTTACCCATAGGGTTGAGCCTCATCTGGCAGCTTGGAATCACATTTTCGCTCTATCCTTGTCGCAGCACTCCGGTGCTGCCGCGTGCGGTCGCATTCCCGCTATCTTTCTTGCTCTGGCAAATGACGTTCCTGAGAGATCAAAAAGGGTGGAACGTCAAAAATGCGATTCCGTGCTACCAGATGAGGTTCAACCCGAATTATCCCATAATTGGATATTGGAAAAAACTTGCTTGCTGGGTTCTTGTAATTTTGTAGGTTTCTAATGTTTCTAGATTAAGTTCAAACAAAGTCTGGGCGTCTTGACATGCAAGTAGTCACACAATACATTTTATTTTAAAAGGTTTTCCTCAAACGAATACAGCGAAACTTAACAAAAGAAGTTATTTTTGTTACAATTTTCTGCAGATGCATTCCTATCGTCCATTTTGCCAGACTAAAGACTGGCACGAACCCTCTTTTTATCTAAATCTTTTTTTTTTCAAAGAAATATCGACAGCTTGACCAAGACTTCGCTTTTGTTTGCATTCTGTTAAAAAATAAAAAAATGCAGAAGCTTTTGAGAGTTCCAAAGAAGGATGAAATGGATAATCTTTTGGTAATATTTAAAAAGGCGAGGGAGAGCTTAGACTTTTAAACCAATTGAAAAATGTGCTGGTCTTTGATAAAACACATATAGAGTTCCAATCAGCAAATTGTTTGAAGCAAAATAAATAATAACTTAACTTTTTCTAATAATTTGATTCAACTAACAAAACTATCTTTCGAAGATATAAATGCTTAAAGTCATGATGATATTAACAGTTATATTATTAGATATTTAAATTAAGAAACAAGCTTGCAAGACATGAAAGTACAAACCCATAAATAATAACCTAAATTATTGTCGCTACCCAATGCCTTATTTAGCAGTAAAATCAACAAGTTAATAAAACCATTCCAAAGGCACATTAATTTATAATCGAAAATACAGTAAAAGCGTAATTTAATTGTTTAAATTACAAAACTAAGTTTACTGAAACATAAAATATAGACCATTCCGATGTCGATTAGCAAATAAACTGGAGCAAGTACATCTATTTATTCAATTAACTTCTCTAATGAATCCGGCAGTAGGTTACGAAACACTATTTTGTCGCTTGATTTATCTATGTTGTTAATTTAACTTGCTCCCTATATGTACAGATACATCTTATTTGGTCGAAATTGTGGTTGTTGATTCATAATTTTCCCGCAAATTGATGTTATCTAAAATTATTTCAATGGTTATTAAAATTTTGATCTTATGAGATTCGTTAAATAGAGTATGAGGTATAGAGTTCGTTTTTTAAATTTGGTTTTATAGTTCTTTGTCATACTATAAGTCTGCAGTAGGAGTCTGCATGATGCGCGCGGTAAGACTCTATTGTGCCTTTTATTTCGCTCGTTCGCGCGTTAAAAGAAGAGAGTTGAGTCGCGAAATCGCTATATCGCGCTGCTATGCAGCCGGTGCAGGTTATCTTTCTGGTTAATGCTTAGGTTAAACGTAGTTGAGATCAGTTCAATTCATTAGGCAGGATGTAGCAATCAGACTTGTATACAGATGAACACTTTGGGACTTATCAAAGTAGGCAATATCCATTATTAATGATCAAATAATAAGGCATTCTACGTTCACAATTCTCTTTCCTATATCCTTCCATTTAAGAATTTCTACCACCAATATATTGATGGAACCAACAATGTAACTAACCACATAACCATCAACATCAGACATACCGGCTTCTAAGAATACCGGTCCTTAATCACCAACTTTATGGACTCCATATAACGAAAGCACAAAAATCACTCAAGTCAGCAACCAACCCCATCAGAGTTGTTCGCTCCATACAATTGTCATTGCCTTTAGAAATACCTCGTCAAATCTCTTTGTAGCTAAGTATTAAAGATCAGAGTGGCTTGGTTGAGGAGACTTCTCGTCCGGCGGAGACTTTAATGAACTTGCGCTTGCACCGTATAAGGCGTTCGTTTGTTGCTCGTAATCGCCTTAGCAAGATATCTGTATCAAATCGCATTGTGGCTAACGATGTGGTCTTAGAGTTGATACATTTTAATGTATCTTGTATGATGTATGGAACTAGGAATGATGGATTTTGTTGCTAGCTGGAATGGGGGAAGCGAGTTTTAATGAGGGTTTGGATAGAACTGGAAATTCATGTTGCTTTTATTGACAGGACGAAGAATATTGTTTAAGCTGAACATGGAAAGGTCTGAATATGGCTATGAAGGCAGAAACATATTATTCTTAAAAATCTTGGCACTGATGATTCATGACAGGAAGGGTATATTAAGGACTTAGCTTAAAACAAAAAATCTATATACAGATCAAATCACTCTTAAATTCAACCAACAGGTATGTCCGAAACTGACCTTAATGTTTTTTATGATGTGCAATCGAATATCTTCTTTTAAGGATGGTAGACCACTTTATTGACCGACTGCACATATTTGGCAACCGTATTTCCTTTCGGAGTGGTTAGAAACGTTGCTACAACAAACATTTTATTTACGTTACAGTTGTAGTAAGGTTCAGTATTAGCAAACGTTTTTGAATGGAATTATAGAATTAAATAGGTACCACGTGGTTTCCTTCAGAAAAAAATACTTACTTAGTTTCCAGGAACAACAATAGTTAAAACCACAATGTTCTTAGAACATCTTAAAATACACATAAAAAGACCGTGTACAACGAGTGTCATTTTACTTTGTCTTTACATATCATTTCCCAAATCTTGATGACTGGCTATAAAGTACCTTGAACTTCACTCTAAAACCACCATTCATTCTAAAATGAACTTTAAAAGACAACCTAGAAAAGTTATTATAAGTTTCAACGAAAGAGTTGTTATTCATACGTGAAAATACACCTGTGCATATCTCGATACTGTGAAGCACGTCTCGTTTCGACCCCCATGCATTATCTACCGTCTCTATGTCTTAATGGTCCCACTAACTGTACCATAGTGGTATGACGGTGGCAAGACTACACTAAGGGTTAAACTAGAACATTTTGTTTGATGAGAACATGAGCGACATGAGTATAAAAGTTGAGGAATGAAATATAATGTTGGAAATTAGATTTAAAATAATAAAGACGTTGATTATACAGTTGTCTTTATAAAGATTGAAAGAAATGAGAAGGACGGTGCTAAAATATATAAATGTTTCATTGAGGAGTATAATAATACATTTGCAAAGCTTAATAATAGACAAGAGAATGTATTCAAAATAGACAATACATTTCAAATCACTATTAATGAACCGTTTCCTCTTAAACGAAAAAACGCAATTAACAATCATTCGCGTACTCTAAAGCTTCGGCCAAATCTTAACAATGCACCATTATTACGAAATGATAAATCGATACATTTAGTAAGTCATTCAGAACATGGGTGTAGCAATATAATGCCATACAAATCTGCCACCCAAACGTGCATATATACACTTACACGGCTATTCTTGACGCGTAACACGAGCTATCAATCTAAATGTTACAACATATAACCGAAATGTTAACTATCAATTATTTCTTCTAATGAAATAATAGAGGCAGAGCGTCACGACTTAACGGATAAGTATGACTTGTTAATGTTTTAAGCGATAAGGATCTTGGCTTGTTATTGAATTGGAACGTATAATTTTGGTTTGGAAATTGACGTGATAATAAAATTCGCTGACACGTTTAGAAGAAGAATGCGGTTATTTTTGATGACGGTGTTGATGATTTTGTTATGCTACACATAAATGGAAATGTACATGCTTTTGTCCATTATATATATACAATAGCTGTAGAAGCCTAATAGGAGACAGCAATAAGAAAAACATAGCTATTAGTAATCTAACTCCAAGCTGAAGAAGGCATACTAAAATTGAAAAATGGTTGACATCCTTTTCTATGCAATATTATTAAATAAAATTGAATTTAAATATTGCGATAATGTTTCTGAAAAACTCAAAGAACTGCAAAAACCATTAATTAAAACTAAGACAAAAGGAAGACCTTTAGAACACATTTCAAAAGCATGTCATGAATTGCATTGTTCCTTACCACCATTCCTTAGTACTAATGACGAAGCTTGTTTTACCCACTTTCTCTACTTCATTATACACAAATAAGTCTCATAACATACCTCTTATGTCTGTGTAATATGTATTAGAATTGCTTGTTTTTCGGTAATTCGTATGATGAACTTATCATAGTTAGCGTAGCACGCAATTCGTGAAATGGATCCGCGTATGAACAATAGTGTGTAAGTTTTGTCCGCATGATGGTAGGGTCGCACGTTTGTGATACTCTCAGTTTTAATTGATTGTGCGTAAGTTTGTTACGTAAGATTACATCTCTAAAGAGCATATTGTATATTAATGTGCTTTTTACTTAGCTGCGGCATTTTAATGAGAATTTTGTTTTTTGGTCGAATTAGAGCTTTTTGGGGAAGCTTCTTCTTCGTCTTTTTCAATTAATGATACCTTAACTGTTTACTGAATTCCATTTATATTTTCCTTTTAAAGTTTTTGTGTTTTTAGTGATCTGTAAATTGATATCTGCTCATGAATAGTTACGAGTAGCAAATCAACTCTTTGAATTGTTATCTTTATTTAACATTACAAGTATATTTTATTAGTATATTTAAATTTCTTCAACATTCTTTATCCAAGCATGATCTATGCTATCTTGATAAAAAAACTATCTGTCGTCACTACATCTCTGAACACTCTCGAACTTTGATTTCTAATAGAAAATTATACTCTTCACATTTCGTCATTTGTCAGTCATCGTATCGTTTACAAGATGTTTATTCTACATACTTTATTAAAGGTCACGGACCTGCCGGCTAATATTTTATGTTGGTACGTATTTTTCGGGATGTTTCTTTATAAATTATGTGTAACCTAAACTTGGCTTCGCATGTCGAACCGTAGCATAACAATTTGCGTTTTTTTTCCCAAGTTTTTTCATTTTGACTATTTATAGGAGTAACCCATAGCTGCCAGAGTTCAAAACACTTATCTTTAAACTCAAAATGTAACTTTAGTTTAAATCAACTCTTGTTTTTTTATAATTTCATGGCCACAACAAAGCCAGACGTGACCGACTGCCTCCCAACATCTCGAGTCTACAAAAAAACCTAATTTAGGATTTAGATTACCGCGGTACCGTGACAAACCGACAGACAGTGTTTACTCAGCTCAGCATCGCCGTTTATCCATGCACGATCTGTTAAAATGTTTAAAATCTACGGCTATTGTCATTTCTTGGTATCAAACGGTATATTGTTGGTTTTTCGTTTTAGCTCGCTTTTAATTTTACGTTGAATATTACATTGTTCGATGATGTATTATTTACGATTCAAGATATTTATTTTTCCCAAAAAGAATACAATTTACTTAAAATATTGAGAGATACAAGTTTTATTTACTGATCAATTTAAGCTTTAGAGATAACATGATTACAAAAACTTTTTTGAAGATGTGAAACATTGTAGCGAGGAACAAAGTAGTAACTTTTCCAACTGGTGGATGTATCGTAAACTGTCTTTAAACTTATGTGACGTAATGATAGAAGAATGAAGAAACATTAATGTTCTCTTACTCTAAAAAAAAACATGAATGATGTCCAAGATTGATAGACAATAAAATAAAGCACATCTACAAAGAAAACCGAAAGCAGCAGAGCAATCGATGTTCAATCGATGTCAACCACTATCAATTAAAATTGCAAAGCACGCGATACTTATCCTATTACTCAGTCTGATTTAAAATTCTATAAATCCACAATACCCAACAACTATAATTTCCAATTAGCTTGCCCCAACGTTGGTTTGTACGACTGTATGTCAATGACGGACAATGGCAAGAGAGTCGCCGACACAAAAAGCATGCGATTTAGTGCGATATAAACAACATTGTTGTCAAAATACTCGGCTTAGTTGGCTCTTTATTGCTAACACCGCCTGTAGGTGGAACATTTGCTTGCATAGCATCCATAAACTTGGATCTTAATGGTGGACGCATATCTTCCGACGAGACATTGATTGCGCTGAGTGTCGCTCGATAGGATTAGATTATTGCATGTGTAAATATGTTTTTGTTGGTTAAAATGTATTAGGATTTGATTGGAGGCTTTCTACATGAATATAGAAATTTATATCCCATGGATAATTGGAACCGCAAACGAGTTCTGGACTAACGATAGCACATCAATTTTCTCACCAACATTTTTGAACTATAAAGCTCGAGATATTTCCGGCAGTTCGAGGGGTTGTAGTTGGGAAGAAGATGAGGAATTTGACTGAGGATTGGGTTATGTGGTGCGCTTTGGGGGAGGTCTCTATTCAGTAGTGGACTATCGATAACAGGGTGATGATAAAGGGTTGCAGCAAAGTAAATTACAATAAGGTGGTGCTTGTGAGAGGCCTGCAAATGAGTTAAAGATTTTGACGTTCTGCATTTTAAAAATGTGTTCGTAAATTTTTAGATTTTTTGAATGCCGATAAAATGTTCTTTTGCATAATTCGTCATATCATATTGTTCGCGCCCCAGTTTTAAGACATTGTTTAAAAATGCCAAACAATTTAATAAAGACGTTCAAAACCTCTATAATAGACAAGATGCAACATTAACGAAACTGTGATAACAGTGATAAGTGACGCCAATTAACAGAATAGGTAGAAAAACTTTCAACTACAAAGCATCTACAGTAAAGTCTGTTCCACACAACAAACTTTCGAGAACCAAGCCATTTTCGTATTAAAGTCCCAAACATAAAAGTTGTACCAAGGGACTTGTTTCAATGGAATCGAGTATAACAAATATATGACGTGACATTTAGTAGTACTTAAACGTTAGTGCCTGTTAAATAGACGCATCAGTTAAAACGCGGTGCAGCTGTATAAATGTATCTAATTAGAGTTGATAATACTTGCCGGAAAGTTGTGAAATAGGTAGTTGATCTGAAGCTTTTTGGTTGTGACCATAAATATAAATTGTCGTAACGTAAATTTGGTTTTACAATGACTTTTGATGTCGTTTTGCTTGTTAAAGATGCTTAGTAGGTTTAAATTTCTATAAGACTGAATAGCTAATGTAGAATAAGAATGTTTTTGAAATGTAGGTTATGAACGTAGAGGGAGAAGTAATAGAGGTCGGAACATGTTTTGTCCCATTCACTCAATAAGAGATGCATATAGCAAATTCGCTCTAGTTAAAAAAGGACATCGCTACGAGTACCTTATCGCTGTCCTTATCGAAGTAACCACTATTTTGTACTACGGCCACCTGACTCAGAAATGTCACTTCATATAAATTGTATAGGATTTTATGAATATCGCTATCTCATACGCGGTTACATTGACATTGACTACTAGCGTCTTTAAGCCAAAAATCCTTGGTCAATGGTTCTGAACGACATCTCGTAGTGTAAAATGATTTGCTCAAAAATTTTGTGTACACTTTTTTAAGGGGATGATCAGATCATCAAACTGAACAACTTTCTCTATGGGACCATGAAGTTACTATCTACCTTCTTAGCGATTGGTTTGTATTTTCTTATATCAAAGAAAAAAGTATTGGACATAATTATTGTAATATCAAAACTTATCAATTATTAATTTTATCTTGCAAGAGTGTAACAATTTTCTTTAATAAATAAATACAGTCACAACAAAAGAAGTAATAAAAAAAACAATTCCATTAAAAGTACTTTCTCAAGGCGCAGGATAATTATTGCTGTGAATTAAAATTATGTCACGACTTCCTTTACTGACGGTTTCGTCTGCACAGTCTTTCGTATTATACAGAGTGTCCCAAATAAACATAATGTTAATGATGATTTTCGTTTCAGCTCTTTTAAATTTGACAAGTTTTTCATTTTTCATGTTGTGTGGGAAACTATAGTTTAGAATAAATATTCTCTGAATAAGCTTCACAGTTGAGATCGAATTACCTATAGCCGTCGACAAATAAAATTCCATCTTCAACAGAAACTGGTTTAGTCCATGTCTTCTAATCAAACACCAAACCTTCAGTTTATATTTAAAGTTCTATATTATCTATAACTTAAAGTCCATTTTGGTATCGCTATAGCGTTCCATTCAAAATCGATTTATTCAAATCGGACTGTTACTAAGTAAACACTCGATGATGAAGTCTCGAATCGATTCCGTCGAATGTTTATTTTGTCTGATTTTTCACGCTTTTTGTGCCAAGTTCAACAGAGTCCATTGATCAGGTCATCTTGTCTGATTCGACTTTAAGTATTATATCAAGAGCTTGAATTTCATGCTTTTATATGAACTAACATAACATTCCCCGAGGGGGGTAGTCAGAGATATTCTGAAAACTCAAGAACATCCACGTTTCACTAGTAGTACCGAAACTGTGGCATACAGGTTTCCTCACGATGTTTTCCTTCACCGAAAAGCCAGCGGTGTTACAAATCGTCCATAAATTCCGAAAAACTCATTGGTACGAGTCGGCCTGGCCGGGGATCGAACCATCGCCTCCTGCACGGCAGGCAAGTTTCCACAAGCATGCTTATTATTTTGGTCTTACGAGTACGTTATGTTTCCTTATATCATTATACTGTTATTGTACGCTCAATCTGATTATTAGAACATTATTAGATTATTAGAACATTATTAGAACTTTCCTTCTAAAAGGACAGTATTAGGACTTTAAAAATTAGGATTTTCTTTTAATTACTTTTTTACGAATATTATGAATGTGACTTATTAGTATTTTGTTCCACCATATAAAATTAACTACACGCTCACGTATTCTACTTATGAAATTAAATAGATAATGTTTTATAATGCTTTTATACAGCATCTTAATTTTAGTTGATTGATTTACTGCTCTCAATACTTGCATAAAACATGCTTATATTAATGATATAAATAACTATAAAACTAAGAATCCCAAAGTAAAACTTCTACAACATAATACGGAGCAATCTCATAAAAGTAAAATTTATTATCAGCTACTTAATTCCCAATCACTTTACGTCACATACCAGTCCAGTAACTAAATTTATTTAAAAGATAATAACAGACACGAGATATTTATACAGTATAAGGCCGTCTAATTTGAAGGAATATACATTTAAGTAATTATATATTCTTGATATCTCACAATTATAAAACAAGTGCTCGGTTTGAATGTTGATAAAATTAAAATGAGTATCGGTAAACCAACACTGGATTTGTTTGGGGCAAGTTGGAAAATATTAGCGTTTTGAAAGATTGATACAGGCTTACACAACTCCAAGAAAAATAAACTTCTAGTAACTTATCTTTCGGCTTAAACATGACTTAAAATTTTAGCCGGGAAAATGAAAGATAAATTCAAAGTCAAAGTCAAAATAATTTATTCAATATAGGAGCTTGAAGCACACTTATCAAACGTCAAATCTTTTTTAAAGCTACATAATAATAAACTCCTGAAGCAGGAAAATTATAGAATTGATTATGGATTTGTAGAAATAAAGTTAAAAATTTAACTTATTAACAATAAATAAAAAGAAGAGAAGAAAAAGCGATCACGATTATAGTATCATCAAATCGTAAATCAATACGAATAGAACTATAGAACCATAACAGTTAGAAACTAGAGTTTACCCGCGACTTAGTCTGCACAAATTATACACCGGATTTTAAGTCCGATCATAAGCTATCAAACAAAAAAGTTTACTCAAAATCGGTTGAGTAGTTTTTGCGTGATGCTCGAACAAACAAACAAACAGACAAACAAACAAACAGACAGACAAACAATCCTAAAATTTGTGATTTGGAATCAGGGACACCTAAAAACCATATCATAATTTTTGTTTTGTTAACATCTTCAATGTATCTATACACTTCTGTTACAGTTTTGTAATAGTTAAGATTTATTTATTTATTATTAAACAATTACACAGCTTTACAGAGAAACTCCAATACGCCATGCAAGTTATAGATAACATGTAAGTCTTCTATAACTTGAATCTAGTCAAGGTTATAAAATGCGTTAATTCTGTGTCAACGGCCGATTATCAGTCTCATTTGAATAAGCCCCCGCAATTGTATGCAGGTATTAAGGAAGAAATTAAATGAACAATGTTTTGAGCCGACTAAAGCTGCTTCAATATAAACCGATTCAGTAAGTGTACAGAAAAACTATCGACGGATAATCCAACTCACTTATTCATAAGTGAGTAGACCTTAGGATGTGTCCACATCTGGCGCAATGCGCAGCTCGCGAGCGGCTGGCGAGCGCAATCGCCGCGCGTTCGCCAGATGTGGACGCACCCTTAGGAGTAGCAAAAATCTTGGCTACAACACAAACTACCTTTTATTGAATCTATTGAATCAAATAACGGTAACCCAAAAATAGAAATGATGGCGTTGCACAAAGATAAATCGCGCTATCGTCCAAATTTTCTGTTAGGTAATAGAATCGACATTACTACTATTTTCTTAGTCAAAAACACAATGCTTATGCAATTGCTACGGAACCCTATCATCCGTTCCGACACGCTCTTGGCCGGTTTTTTTTTCATTTACAATTTGTCCTATTGGATTGGATGTCAAGAAAATAGGAGCCGTATGAAGTCGTAGAAGCTTACTAATTCTTGTTTCGAACCTATTTATTTGTCTTCAAAATTAAACGGGATGAGTACCTATTCGGTTGGATTGGGTCTTATCTGATAGAAATCTTTTGAAACGTAAACTAGAATGTTTGAGTTAGCATAGAAATGGTACTTGAGCTTATTTACAACTGACTATTTTAAATATAGTGAGTATTTCCGGGTTGGATTCAATAAACTGTGGGACATTTTCGACAAACTTGTTTCTGTTTTAGTACACGATTATAGTTTGAACACTTTTTGTTGTTTTACAAGCAGTGATTGGAAAATTGGACGTGGTGAATAATTAGATAAAAGAGATGAATATGTAATCTTATAAATAATTCAATGGAAACATAAATACAAGACGTTTGAATGCTTACCTTGTAACAGAAGTACCAGATTTATATGTTCCTCCGATGTACCTGCGCAGTTACCAAATTTTAATAGCGCGCGAAATTATATTGACCAATCAGGATGTATCTCCTTCAATGCCTTGACACGATTGGTTAATTGTTTTCGCGCCCTTTACGCTGCTATCCGACTTTGCACCCTTTGATTACTAAATGACTTCGGGTTTTGTCGGAGACTCTGCTAAAACGAAGATTGCCGAGGTTAATTATTTTCCTGGTCATACTGTAATTGGAACAGAACTATTAAACATTGTGGGGTAGAAACCCAAGGTCCATGGGGACCGTAAGCAAATCAGCTCATTAAAGAGCTGTCCGCACGCCTGGTCGAGAGTACAGGAGACAGGAGAGCTGGCAGCTTCCTCCGGCAGCGGATAAGCCTACCAATCCAGAGGGGGAATGCGTCCAGCCTCCTGGGTACGGCGCCCCAAGGCGAGGCCTGAAATGAGGTTTTTTGTTTATAGGGTTTTATGTTTGTTCTTTTTTTTTTACCTATTTTAATATTATGTACAGTTATACTTCGTTCCAAGTACGGACGGCGATATTTTCCGATTCTTATTTAACTTTCTGGCTAATTCTGATTACCAAATGTAATTAATTTATTGGATACATATACAAGGTGTTACAAAAGTACAAATAAATATTTAAAACTTTAAAGGGGGTTGTTTAGACCATCAACCTGAACAACTTTCACTATGGGACCAACATTGAAATCACGAAATAAAAAATCAACTATCCCATACATTTAGCTAGAGTAGATTTGTACTTTAGTATGGAAGATCACTTTTTTTTTTCGCGATTTCGATATTGCTCCCATAGAAAAAGTTGTTCAGTTTGATGGTCTCAACCACCCCCTTAAATGTTTATTTGTATTTTTGTAACACCTTGTACTATCCGACATATTTTGGATGCTACTAAAGCTGTTCTAAGAATAAGTGAGAGGAAGTGTTTCAAATCTCTGTTTCTGTAATGCAATATAGCCTTTAAATTTCGTTGCTAATTTGAATGGAGTATAGTGGAGGATAAAATAGGGATTTCGTAGGTTGCTGTGAAGATAGTAATATTGATTAAGATGACGATTACGATTTTTATAAAGACTTACAGAAGTTTGTCGAGGCGTGCGTTATATGTGATACTCTAGGCATATAAATCATACAACGTAAGATGATATCATCCAATAAATAACCGAAAACAAATCCCTATTTGTAAATTTACACAATAAACCTGCGCAATAAAACATAATAAAAGCGTCGACTTGTTAAAATATTCGATTCCATACAATAACTTTATCGGTGCTAGGCAATAAAGAAATTTGAATATGGCCGCGGCTTTTTGTATTGCCTTTATTAATGTTGATCCATTAACGGGCTTTATTGGTGAAGAAAAAAACTTGTTCGGTGCACAAATTGGTCTCCGGAGAAATGAAGCTATGGACGTTTATTGGAGTGAAATCTTCGATTTTATTATTGGATAATTTAGTAATTTTTACGAATAGTTTCTAATTATAGGCGTATTAGTCTTAATATTATTTTTCTTGGGCTTAATTGTGTAATGGGTTAATTTAAGGTGTGGTTTGTCTTGCGTTTATTGATGCTTATCGAAAAGCAGATGTTGCTTTGATAGCTAATCATCATCAGCTTGGAACAGTCCTATGCAGTGTTTATAAGCTATTTTTCTATGCTATTCGGTCGCATCCAAATCTTCTTCTTCTATTGTCACGCCTGGCTGCAGAACAAACTCAATTCTTTCTTGTCTGAACCACCATTTGGTCAAAGCTTTGCACCACGTGTGTAAAATTGATATAATAATTATTATGGCATGGATAAGCAATGGAATGGTACGATAACTGTCTTTGAGATGTGTCTAATAATACAGTTTTTGAGAGTTACGCGGTTATTATTAAATCTAGAATTAATCTTTTTAACGGGTTCTTACCGCGTTTTGATATATTTGAGTTCCCGATGTTTCGTCATCCCGTGATCGTGGAAGTTGTAACACTGCCGAAATATCGAGAACTCAAATAAATCAAAACGCGGTAAGAACCTGTTAAAATGTTTAATTCTAGTGTCTAATATGTTATGATTTTCTACTTAAGTGTTTTTCTTGTAATTTTGTGAGTCAGTAGAAGGTTTAAAAGTGTTGTTAAACCGATGCTGTTGATACCTAACTGTACATATTCACCTTTTTATATTACAAAATATAAATTGTATAATTAAGGTCCCAAACTCAAAGGTCACAATATGGCCGCTATCTCCTCATCATAAGTCTCAAAAAGACGCTAATTACATACAGAAAGGTTTGATCCCTTTTAATCATGACAGGTTGAAGAACCGACTCGCTGTGATCTTAAGCTTATGCCATCATTATTGGTCATTCATGCTGTTAAGTAGTGATAAAAAGGTTCTGGAAAATAAGGATTTGGTTTTGGATCTGCTTATCATTTTATTTATGATTCATCAAGTTATTTTTGACATCAGTTATTTCTGTTATTATCTCGCTCGCCTACCTTTTCTGGTACATGTTAATTCTTTTCTTTTTATTTAGACTTGAAAACATCAGTGTCTTGGATTATACAACGTGTTAATGAATAACCGCAAAACCAACACGCCTCAACTGATTTATAACAAAATAATTAGATTGATACAATAATGTCATTATTTTGATAGTTAACATTTAAAGTTATTCGAATTTCAAGTTTTGAGGCAAAAATGATTTGTTATCATTTCAGCAATGAATGAAAGAGCTAACGTGCTCATGGATACATATTAAGAATCTTGTTTTGGTAGTAATTAGGGTGACAGTCCCCGAGCGGTTAGGTGGGTTGAGATCGAATTCAGTAAATTTTAAATTTCAAAAAAATCCTATGTTGAAACCATGATAATTCGATTCTGCTCTCTATTCTAAATTGTTACATTTTCTATCTGTTCTATCTATTCTGTAATGTTACATTGTATATCATCTAAATTCCTCACGACAGTAAAATCAATTCTAGAAGATCATACCCAGTTCTATTATCTCATAAAGTCCTTCCCATACTCAATCATACCGGACAAATATCATCAAACTAGTTATGGTCACTCGTGATGCAACAACTAGGTATGCAAATTGTCTGCGCGGGCGCAAGAGGGTCATAGACCTCACTGTTTGCGCAGCATCAGTCTCGCGGCCCTATTGGTTAGTTGGATCGATTCGTAACGTGAACTAAGGTCAATGTCGACGTGCTGTCGATCGCTACCGAATCTAATTCTTTAGTATCGTTACTGTCAATAGCTTTAAAGACTGTTTCAATATGTTCAGTGTCATGGTCGTCGCTGTTTATGTAGTGGCGAGGAGTTGCAGTACCTAGCGGTTGTGAGTATTGACTTATTTGGTCACAGATTGCACTTGTCGGAGAGTAATAACTTTATTTTACATTTATGTTTTGTAATAGTGATGACGTGTTCTAACTTCTACTATTCTTACTATCTTGTAGTCATAATCAATCACGTAGTAAATATTAGCTCTTTTTTTGTAGTAGGTATTAAAAAAAACAGTAGGAATTTTGTGTACCTCCTTGAGGTAAGGCCTGTGGCCTGCAGTGGGACGTATTTGGGCTGATGATGATGATGATAATAATTTTGTGTCGTTAAAAATTTCTTTAACATTATTTAATAAAATTATTCTCCAACGTAAAGGGAATCGTGGGCCATCAAAATCGATAACTCCATCTCTTGCACCTAGAACGGTGATCGCGTCATATTAAACCATTATCTTTGATCGCATCTTACACGTGAACCGCCCACGACCTCGACATTAGGTGCGCGAGCGCAACATTGACGCGTGCTTTCGAATTGCTCGTCTTGATCTATGGGACTATCAAAATTTGACATTATAATATCATTAGTGAGCTTTGCTTGCTTTGCTGTTCTGCTTTAGGCAAGACTCTTCAATATTTAGGAAAGTTAGAAATCTTAATTTTGATCCCTTGTCACCGTTGCAAAAAAATGCTACGTATACGTAGCCCGGCGCAGCTTACGTACCACGTAGCTTACGTGGCTAATGAAGCTTCATTGTGAAGTACGAGACAACTTAAATACCGATGAAACACTCGTAATCAGTATCGCATCGTAAGCTACGGTGTACGTAAGCGGCTACGTTTACGTAAGATATTTTTCTCAGTATTTAGGGTCCTTCTTGATATGCTGACGCTTTTTTAAGGGGACGATCTGACCATCAAACTGAACAACTTGATCTATGGGACCAATGTCGAAATCGCGAAAAAAAAAACAGCTGTTCCATACTAAACTGAAATCTTACTCGACCCAATTGTATGGGACAGCAGATTTTTTTTTCTCGATTTCGACATTGGTACCATAGAGGAAGTTGTTCAGTTTGATGGTCTGATCATCCAATTAAAAAACTGTCAGTATATTAAGTTGGACCCTTATATGCCTATTTCAAAAGGTGTGAAATCAACAAAACGGTGACAAATGATATCAGACGTATCGTTCGCAGAGTTAATAAAACCCTAATTATTCCTCGACGTAGCTTCATTACGTGTTATAAAATGAATAGTATATTCCCATCTAGATTGAGATCCAAGACAACCAAGATTATAAATGGATTTGACCTTATCTCCAGCATAGAAGGTACATTTTGTTGAGATTCTGACTACTGGAATTACATTGGGTGAAATATGTCGCAAGAAGCTATTATGAGATTTTAGATAATGTTTAACTTTATGAATGTCTAAGCTTGGTGATAATATCCTTCAGTCGCAGATTATAATACCTGTATCGGTTTATTGTTTTGACTATAATTTGAAATAGCAATATTGGAACTTTTTTCAAACTGCGAGGTGTGTTATAAAGGCTTTCTTTTGGAATGATTCAAGTGCAAAAAATTGGGATGGGACCACAACTATGAACTCATCTGGGAATATCGTCATGAATGTTGGCAATAAGAACTATATTCAGTTCAATTTTGATTCACGATAATTATAACTGTTGTATAATTGGACGTCTAATAACTAAATATTTTGCTTTAAAAAGGTGTCTAGCTAATCGTTTTCTAGTACAAATTATTACTCCATCTACTCCAGTTTCATTTCTAAAGTTCTTAACACCAGGTATTAAGCGTTCATTTCCTTTAAAGAAACCAGCCATTTAAGCTTCTGAGAGAATACTATGATTAACGATAGACGTTCGTAACCAGCCGTTAGTTTACTGTTGTGTCTACGCAAATCAAAGTGAAAAGTGGCGCAGCACGCCCGTGCAATTGTCTATCTTAGATCAGTTCTTAGACCCCTACTAGTTGCAAATATTCCTAGGTCACGTGAATTCGAATGGATTTCGTTGTATTTGAATGGATTTTCCTGTTCTTTGGCAATATGCGGGAAGAAAAGAAAATTTGGATTACAGAGTAAGCGAAGGGGAAACGAGATAGGTATGCATTTTTTTTAAGCCCACAAAGTTGAAAAATCTATCAAATATTGTTACAGTCCGAAAATTATTCTTTAACAAATAATTTTGTTAAAGGTACACTTTAATGAACTATTAAAATGTGACAGGTCTCAGGGGTTGCATAAACTGTCATTATTGGCTTTGGAGTCCAATAAAGCCAGTAAAGGTCTACATACCAAAAGTCGCCGAGCCGCCGACATTGTCGCCGGCATTTTCGGTGGGTTCGGTATGGATGAACTTACCGGCGACATGCACCCGTTCGGGCTACCTGGCGCCTGGCTGGGTAGACACCTTAAAACAACATTAGGAAAACGTTAACATGAGGAAACCTAGATCTTTCACGTGGTGTATAACTAACCTTATCTGTAACACTAGGTTTAGTTTGGGCACTCTATTGAAGTGTTGAAATTCTGAATATGTTACCTATATAATCCTCTCAGGAAAACAGTCATAAGCAATATGATATTCTAAAATAATTTATAATCATCTCACAACCTATTTCAATTTTCAACGCCGACCTTTCAACTGCGATAGATGGAACCAATGGTTAGGGCTTGGCCAGGTCGGAATGGGTAGCCCGGGGCGGTCGGCGCGGACGCGAGGCCAATAGCAGAGGGAATGCCGGCCCGAGGGGCTCCCATGCGAGAGCCAGCTCTTTCCCACAAACTGCTTTGTTAGCTATGTTTTGGTGTTTCGGGAAATGGTCAAAACTTGACAGACTGGCTTAAAGAGGTACTGATAGAGATGAATTAGGGGAATGAACTGATAACGCTTTAGAAATGTTTCATAACTAGTAAGTGAGCACCAAAATTGATAAAGTTTTGATGGTTATTGTATAATAATATAGAAAAGTAATCGTATAGGAAGAAGTATAGTTTTATTTAGAAAATTAACAAAAAACGACTGTGTTGATTTCCGAGTTTGTAGAATGAAAAGTTGGAAAAAAAATGTTTTTCCTTCCATTATACGTATCAGTTATCGATTCTGTAGAAAATGATTTCAAATCTTGCTGATTCATTAAATATAAATATATTGGACATTGTCACACAAATTATCTAGTCACATTTAAAGTACCAGAATCTAGCCTGGACTTGTATTATGATGACTATACAACGATATAGAATAAACATATAGATACAAACGTCCACGACTCGGGTACAAATATTCATATTCATCATAAAAATATTTGTCCCTTACGGGATTCGAACCCGCGACCCTCGGCACAGCACTCAGGTTCACTACCGACTGTGCTATCGGGCCGTCATTGCTTAGTTGCATGAGTAACAAAAGCTTTTAATATCGCTGGACAATGTCAACACAAGTGAATTTCCATATGAACTTTATGATACAACTGCTGCTATCAATTCTCTTATTCAGCACATCAACATTGCAGAATGTTTTCTCTACTACTACGACAAGGCAAGCCATCCATTTATCGAGCCCAACACTTAACTTTCAACTGGACCAGTAAGACCCGGTTTGTATCATACAAATGTTTATCGCCCCGATTTCTACTATAAATTCGCAGACCTTTTCTCCTTCTCACATACGTAAATAGATTGCCCAACGATACGTATGATAATCGCAACAAATTCAAGAGGCGTCTAATTTCAACAGTTTAGAGTCTCATGCACGCCATCCCATCACAATGGGTTGACACGTGTTGCTCAATCGTTATTTATTTAGCGGATTACTTTTAGGTGCTGGTTTAAGTAAAAAGCTTGGAAAGGTGCTTAAATACTTTCTAAGTTCGTAGGAATACAATGCTGGTCAACCGTTGAAGTATTCGAATATCTTGCACATTCAATTGTCTCAGTGAAGCAACATCCTTTTGCGTATTTCTATCGTAGTTATTAATCAAATCTTAGACCATGCAAATTACCTTGTAAGACTTCCCTAGATCTTTACCAGATGCTGATAAAGCAACGTTGTCATTCCCTTTGCTGCTATCAGAAATTATGACAGTAGTAAAGCTATCCATTTTGGTCTTAAGCTTAGCCAATGTCCTTATGTAGTGCCTTAGACCCAAAGTACGCTATCGCTGACTTCTCCAACTTGTGTGGTTGGAGAATGGCACCACTATTTGCATATAATGCTTGAGCCGCGCGACCACGAAGCGAGATCTGGAGCACAGATCGGACGTCGTGTGACCGGGACCGCTCATGTATCATAGCAGATTGGTACGATTCAATTCTAACTCCGGATTTTCCTTGAGGCTTACATCAGAAGATTTAGGAGTTATTGTGCTGTCTGGCTGGTTAGAACAGCGTTTAGATTGGCTTAGTTTCTGTATTGCCAAGCAAGTAAGTAGCCTGGTATTTGTAAACATAAGGTTATACCTTTGTGCTCTTAAGAAAAAAACTCTGACAAAGTTTATTGACATTAACCTCATTAAAAAATAAAGTTCGCATCGTATGACTCACGGCCTCATGGTATCAAACAACGTTTAGAATCGGAAGGTTTCAAATCTTGATGCTATTGCGAATACTTAAAGCTCAGAATGGATTGAAACTGGTTTATGACATGAGCAAAGTATTGTGTGGTTTGAGCACATCACGTATTCTTGGGATTCTGTATGAGCAGCCGCCGGTACCAGAGTTGTTGCGCCGTTTAGCATGGTGACCTGACCTCAAGCGTGCTCGCCCGAACAATCTCATTGATCCGATATAAGATTAAGCGGCGTCCGTGAATGTTTCCATTTTGATTCCAGTGAGATGCTCGCTTGAACTCGCACCCGGATGTCATGTTGCATTTACATTTCGTTCTCTTGTTGCCGCATTCAATCGTGAGGTTGGCCATGATTGCCATTGTGGCATAATCACAATTTTTCGCTATCTCACGCCAGCTATAGTAGTTAAGATTTCAACAAAAAATTTAATTTACAAGTGTGACAGGCGAGTCGCGTGTTTTCCCGCGAATCAGTATTCTGGTCAGGCAACCGGCTCGGCTTATTTACAACACGGGTGTCGAGCTACAAGTATCTTTAAGAAACAATTATGTTGATAAACTATTCGCTACTGTGTTCGTCAACCGTTACTGCTTGATCCGCGACCTTGTCTGTACCGTTGACCCCTATGGTTTAAGCTTGAGGTATTAATCACGATAGCGGCCCAAAAAGGCAAAAAAGCCGACCAGTTCGAAAGTGAAGTCGCAGAGATACGAGGCAGTCGCTCG
This sequence comes from Agonopterix alstromeriana, assembly GCA_963924505.1. Lineage (NCBI taxonomy): Eukaryota > Metazoa > Arthropoda > Insecta > Lepidoptera > Depressariidae > Agonopterix > Agonopterix alstromeriana. The sequence continues at coordinate 2,648,172 of OZ004665.1, read as the reverse complement.
TTACTAAGCGTGCATTCGTTTTGTTCGAGCGCCCGAGGCCAATCATGTCTCGGTATAATAAAGGGTTGCGCTCGTCCTTTCGGCTGGCTTTTAGATTTATGGTCTCGAGGCCGAGAACGCCGCCGCCGCCGACGCGCACTCCATACGTTTGTCACACTATTATCACGATCGAATCGAAGCTTACATCAAGTTCACTCGGTAATTGCTAACATGTGCTGTACCATATACGGTTGTTAGATTAAATTCTGTTGGTGCCGACTGACGTAATTAAAAAAGGAAGTGTTGAAGAATTATATATTCATCGTTTAAGTGCAACATGACAGGGTCACGCCCATCTCTATATTTATGCTGATCGAGAACTGATATCATCGATTCGGTTTTCTTCTTGTTACGTCGCTCGTGTATTGGTTTGGTTCGATTACTATTGATAACAATCGATCTCAATGGGTTATTTGTAAAATACACTTAGATGATTAGCTGAGTTAAGTAAAGGTAAAGAATTGTAATTTGTTTTATCTAGATTATTATTTATCTTATTTGTACCACGATAATGAACTTAAACACTGTTACATTTGGGAAACGATGTAAAGTATTTCTGAATTATCCTCACAATATTTATGCAGTGGTATTATTTCTGCGAAGAAGGCCCTTAATGCAGTAATTCAGATACTGCACTCAAACTTTGGTAACAGTTTTGCGAGATAATTACCTATACTATCATTGTTGTACGCTAAACGTTACAAAACATTTTGAGTTCTGTGACATGATGAAGTTTCCTTGTGTGTGAAAACTCAAAGAACAAACATGTTGTTTAGTAAAATTTTGTATTTGAAGTCTTATTCATTATTTCTGGATTACATCTAAAGTCTTGTAACTATTTACCTCTTTAACATTTAATAAAAACATAGCTGTCCTACCTACGTTGTAAATTTGAACGTTGCTCCTATTCCAAACACCCTGTCAGCTAGTCACTCCAAGTAGGGATCTTGGCTACAACAAAATATTCAATTAACATCTGTAATGCGTTAGCCTTATCTAAGATCAGGCGTCGATTGGCTTGGTTTAGACCCACCAGCAAGTTTCAAGCTTCAACGCGATTCTTGCAAGCTGTTTAAGTGGCTTATTAATCTGGTTTGCTGCTTCATTTACGTTGTACAGTTCAGTTTGTGTGCGTCCGTTTTTTAATCACCTTGTTTGAGTTTTCTTTAACATCTTCAATGGTTTCATTCAGTTTTATTGGTAATTATAGACGATGGGAAACGTATTCAATGTTAATAGCTTAATTCTTTAAGTTCTAACGTTTATCAATTCATTGAAATTGGCCGTCACTATCTATTTGAATGCATTAATTACTATTGCTGCAATGTTCAGTAAATACCTACCTTAAACTATGTTGAAGCAATAAGTCCCAAAAAAGCACCTGTTATGAAACTCGCTTGTTTATTCCAAGCGAGTGCGTGACAAAATTTTATCGGTACAAAAATTTCGAGCAAAACTCGCTGTAGCCTGGTATATAACTACTATAAATATAAAATATAGAGGCACAGGCTTTTGCACGTGTGTGCTGTAACTCGATCCCAACGTGTAGATAATAATTTCATATTGTCGGGGTCCCGATCCTCTCTTGCCTCTATACAAAAGGCAACCACAGGGGATGTCAAATGAATAGATGGATTTTGTCTGGTATATAGATTTGAGTTTTATGTTATGGTTTATTAACCTACCTTTTCTATACTCACTGATATTTTGTAAGATATTCTCAACAAGAAAGGTATGGTCATCGAATGAGGCCAAGAAATAATTCCTTTAATTCTATTGAGTGCAAACTTAATTCTTGTTTAATAGCTGGAAACAAACAAACTAAACTAATAATGACAGTAATATAACAAACCGTATAAATGATGAAGTAGGCAATAATCCCACAGTTTTGAGTATTAAAACAATGCACTCTTCAAATCGTTTTGAGGCCTCAAACTGTGAGAAAAGGCTATAAAATTAGACGTTTTAAATGAAAAGGTAACCTATCTGTCCCCTTTGGAAAATATAACATAATAATCATATGAACAGAAGAAATGAGTTTTTACAAATAGAGTTATTTGATCTTTGGAACTAAAATGCGAAGGAACAAAGATTCATGTACTTACTTCTTGTGTTTTATTTGTCCAAGTGCGGAAATAGGTTCAACACAAGCATATGCTCATGACTATGTTCCCCGAGGGGGTAGTCAGAGATATTCTGAAACCTCAGAACATCCACGTTATACCAGTAGTACCGAAACTCTGTCCAGAAAATAGAAAAAAACAACAATTCTGTCTGAAATAGGTTCATTTCGTTAATTGTCTCTTAAAATATAGATTACATTCATTGGAACTGATTTAAAGTCCTCTTTATCTTGAGCTTCAACGTGTTTTCGTAATAATATTGTTCATATTTATGTATTAAGGAGTGAACAGAACACTGTAATGACGGTTGATGGAGATGAATGGAAGAATCTGACATATTACGCTGACCCCTAATCGTAATCATGTGCTGAGAGCTGGAGGATAGTGATGATTTCTGTATAAACAATTATGTTAGTTGCAAGATTTTAGATTTTTTGTTCAGATTTCTGAAAACAATCAATCAATCCCCTGGCTTGTTTCCTATTTGGGGTCAGCCCTCCTGATACTATTTCGCCCCTCTTGGCGGTTTTGCGTCATTTCTCGATTCATTCCAGATTTCTGAAAACATTGATAAAATTTAACTTGACACCTTAAGCCCCTGAAGGTGAACCTTGCTACAATTAAAGCCTGAATAGGTGTTAGCAAAGTTTCAGACCACCTCGAAAGGGAATACGATCCTGATGTCATGGAAATACCTATGTATAAAATAGAAATGACTAGTCTTTCTATAAAATTTCGCATAATATTGGGATGCTTCAATTTCAAGGCGTGTATTGTTCCACTGTCCATCAAAACTGGTGATGGGCTTTCTATTTATCACATTGGATAGAGATTGCTAGTGGATTGATTAATATTGTATATTTAGAATACCTCTGGACTGGTCCGTTCCTTCTTCCTCTGGGAGGATATAATCGTGAGCATTTGCTTTATATTTTTGAGGTACTTCGATCCCGTTAGATGACTGTGTATTCTTTGCAGAACTTAATCCTCTTTCATCTTTAAAACACCGACATAAAAAGTGCTTTAATATAACACGCTCTCATTAATAACAGTCAACTAGATTTCACCGGTCGTTGGTTTTGTATGGAACGATTTGCACCACAATGTCGGTGTCACAAGGTTTTACCTTGACGCTTGACGATCGAATTCGGTTCGTTCGTGTCATGTTTGTAGCTTGCTGCAGCATCTGACAGACGTGTGTTCAATGGGGATCGGCGGATGTTGACGTGCGGGTTTTCATAGATCAGTTTGGGTAGAGGCATCGGGAGTTTCTTTATAGAATATGGAATATTTTCGGTAGAATTTTAACATTATGGATAATGACGTTAGTCGTTGTTCTTTTTTTCTCAGATCAATTTTTGTTTTTGATTACATTTGAACTAAAGGGAGAGAGTTTTGTGGCGCGCCTTGGGAGAGGCCTATGTTCAGCAGTGGACGATGATGGGCTGATGATGATGATTATGATGAACTAAAGGGATAGTGTCTAGTTTTGGTTATAATCTCTTACCTTACGTAATACTTGTTACTGCCTGCTCTTGTTTTGCGGTACGTATTTTATTTCCCAAGATCATAACTTTATTCTTCTATTTGTAGAAGTCATTATCATTCTTTAAGTAAATCTTCTATTATCCTCTTCTTCAATTATTTTAACTCAAGTTCCAAAAAACGTAAGTCTTAACATACCTACTCTATGAAAATGCGGAGCGCAAGCTGCGCGCGCGCCTCACGCACACATGAACAACGCCGCGCGTCTATGTGCGCGTGCGCGTGGGAACGGGCGCGGCGGACGCGTGCGCCGATTGTGACATGCGCGTATTGTGCATTATTTAACAAATCGACGTTTTTTACTATCCACCTTGGCTTGATTTTTAAGGCCTTTCTCTGATGCGATCGGATGGACGATAGGTGACTTGCTGTATCTCGACGATTACAAGTTTTTCTTATCTTATTCTGATGTAGATACAGTAAAAATGTGTGAGACAGGCCAGAATTTTAAGGAGATCCTTGTCTTTTCAATGTGCTGTCTTTGATCTGTAAGAAGTAAGTACTTGGTGGGAATACAGCACGTGACTGATTACAACCAAATCCTTCCATCATAATATTATCTAACCCCCTGTGTATGATGCTTGCATAGATTCGCTCTAGTTCTTCTCTGATCTTATTTCTCAAAAGAAGAAATCTAGTATTGAAGCCTCAATTGAAGCATTGTCATTAGGTAATTGACGTCGCTCAAATCAATAAACAGATTCTCATAATGTTTAGATTCCAAAAACCATCTGCTTTGATTCCGAGCAGGTGTTATGGACCACCCTTTGCTCTTGAATTATTGATGAAGGATAAATATTATTGTATTGATACACCTTTAGATTTCTAATCAATATGGAATTGAATTGAATTTGATTTGTTTTTAATCCCATCGAAGAGTTTCTCTTGATAAAGATACTACCTTCAATTTTGTTTCTTGTTATAAGGTATTCTTGTCCATCTCTCTTTTTTCAGTAAACACTTGCAATACGTCGTCATGTTTTTTTTTCTAGAAGCAATGTCTTTTCATCTGTCTTGGTTTTTAATTCCGTAGCTTTTACAGTCCTTCCAGCCGGATTGTTGCTTCTTAGCCGTTCCTTTGATGCAAATGTATCGAGTGTTTGGTGCTTTATTACTAATGGTTCAAACTTTTTGTTCCTTGACTCATAGCATAGCAAAGTCTCGCGAAGGTATGCCGGAGTTCCGTTTGTTCGAAGCGCTTATTGTCCTCGGGCGATGCGCACACGGCCCTCTCACGTTATAGAGTTCGTTTATAAAGCCAGCTTCGGTTTATTTATTCCCGTTTTATTACTATCGACGTGTGTGCCTTCTATATTGTTTATTACTAATTGCCTTTTGTTTGTGACATGAGAGGTTTGAATTTTAAGTCGTTCTATTCTGATTGTGTGGGTTTATATTGTATGGATTTTTTTATTTTCTAATGCCAGCATTGTATGTTGCATGTGGTTTAAGCACCACAACATCTTCTATACAGAAATAACAAATCTTGGCTAGTTTCTTCAAAAGAGGATGCTATTTTATTTCTTTATGTTGTGTAATACAAGAACTTATACAAATCCAAGGGTTTTAATTTAAAAGGTCTTTACAATATTCCGTAAATTGTTACTAACTAATGAACTTCACCAGTTTCTTTTCAAGTTACAATACGTCAACAGTACTTATATCATTTCAAGATAAGAAAATGTAGCTAGATTATTTGACTTACTTATTTGTACTTTTGCATTTATTTGATAAAAATAATCGCCTCTATTCTTCGAAAGCGGTCAAAGTCTGTTGATCTCGTGTGGTGGTCCCCACCAGCGCTACCGTAGACCACGCCCCCTCGGCAAATTGCGTCCACCGGTGCGCCCGCGCCGTTCTCTCGCCCAATCGCGGATCAACATAGATTTGAATTTAGACGATCTAGAACTTAGTTTATTGTTAGTGTTCACGTTTTTAGATTTTGGTAAAATTAACGAAAAAAAATGTTTTCTTTAATTTTATTTCATAGGTAGTACATATAAACTAATCTAAATAAAGAACAGACAAATTTCTTCTCATACGATTTTTGAGATCAAAAAATTGCTTTCCATTTTACAAATTAGAAATACCTCATCTTAAGTGTTAATTTTGCCCAACTATGCCTCTAACACCATTTATTCTTATTAATTTAATGCAATGAAAACCTTCCCACGCAAAAGAAAAATATCATCTTCCAACCTTTTATATTCTCGTAAATTCAACTTTATAAAGCGTAAAAGTCCTTATATTTTGTTATTATGTCAATTACTACGGTCCGGGGCGCTATCGGTTGGTGGCAGCACTATCTACAAGATTTACTGTAGGAAGTCCGCCTGCAAGGACCAAGATACGATCCGATGCATTGTGCTTGTATCTCTAATTGTGAGCTTGCTAATTAGGAGCGCTTAGGAATTTGGTTTTAGAACTGTTGTAGTAGAAAGAGAGGAAAAGGAAAAACTAAATGTTTCTTTTTTTGGGAGAGAATTTTATTTTGAAGCTGCTGAAATTTTTAAAATGTCAGAAAACTATTGAAAGACTTAAAATTCCAGTTTTTTCATTTTCAATTACCTTCTTTTGATCAAAACTGTTGTACAGGGTGTCCGGTGGCAGATTTAGGATTTAAATTTCGAATTTCTCCGTAACCGTTGCACGGAGGAGCGGGGAGGGGGCCGCGTTGGCTTCGTCATTCGTGCGGGTTTTTTAGTCGCAATGTCGCAGTGGACGGGTGAACAACGTGCGTTCGCAATCGAAGCGTATTTTAAAGCCAATGATTCGTGTGCAATTTCTCGTCGAAGATTTTGTTCACGTTACAATATTCGACGGTTACGTGACGCCCCAAGTGAAGATTTGATTCGATCATGGGTGCGAAGGTTCCGGGCAACAAGTTCAGCAGAAAATAACCCACGACCGGGGCCCAGCCGGACGTCGAGAACAAATGAAAACATCGAACTCGTCGCGTCCAGTTTGAGCGATAATCCGCGTCAGTCCGTTCGCAAGAGAGCGGCTGCCTTGGGGCTTCCAAAAACTATAGTGCACGAGATATTGAAGAAGGATCTTAAACTTCATCCATTTAAAATTCAAATTGTGCAAGCGCTTAAGCCTAATGATTACAACTTGCGTAAAAATTACTGTGAGACAATGTTGGAGCGATTTCGCACGGTGAACACTATTTTTTGGAGTGATGAAGCCCACTTTCACTTAAATGGCAGTGTAAACAAGCAGAATTGTCGTTATTGGTCTCCTAAAGGACAAAACCCCCACTTAAAACACCAAAAGCCACTTCACAGTCCCAAAGTGACGGTTTGGTGTGCATTATCAAGCAGGGGAATAATTGGACCCTATTTTTTTGAAAATGGTCAAGGGCACGCAATTTCTGTGACTGGTGTTGCTTATCGGCGAATGCTCAATGATTTTTTTTTTCCAACATTGAGAGACCATCCTTCCTACACTTCACGGACATGGTTTCAGCAAGATGGCGCCACCCCGCACACTGCTAGGGAGACCATGGCGCTACTGCGTGATTTCTTCCCCAACCAACTGATAAGTCGTTTCGGTGACATCCCCTGGCCACCCAGGTCACCGGATCTTACACCCATGGACTTTTTTCTGTGGGGATATCTCAAAAATAAAGTCTACGAAACAAACCCGGCGACTATCTCATCATTAAAAGAAAATATCGTTCGCGAAGTTCATGGCATCTGGGCGGCACTTCTCCAGCGAGTGGCAAGAAATACTGAAGCCAGATTCCATGAATGTATCCGACGTGACGGTCAACATTTAGACGACATAATTTTTAAGAAATAAAACCCGCATTTGTCTTCTTTATAATGATTAAAAATATAAATGTATATTTCACGTAGTTTTTTTGTTATTTATATTTTAAATCCTAATTCTGCCACCGGACACCCTGTACATGATAAAGATCTTGCAAAGTCAAGTGATAGAGTTCTTGAAAAGAAGAAAAATGCCTACTAAGTATCCGATAAACCTACATAAAACAGCATAAGCATATGTTCACGACTATATTCCCCGAGGGGGTAATCAGAGATATTCTGAAAACTCAGAACATCCATGATCCATCCATCCATACATAATACAGGGTCCTTCTTAATATGCTGACAGTTTTTAGAGAATGATCAGACTATGAAATTGAACAACTTTTTCTATGAGACCAATACTGAAATGGCGAAAAAGAAATCAGCTGTCCCATTCATTTGGGTCGATTGGGGTATGAAACAGGCGATTTTTTTGTGATTTCAATGTTGATTGTCTGATCATCCGCCGAAAACCCTCAGCATATTAAGAAGAAGTAATGTTTCAATTCTAAAATTAATGTTGACTCTCAGCCCACCCTCTAGAAGGGTGAATGTAGTCCACCACGCGAGCCGAATGCGAATTGGTAGACTTCACATACGCATCAGAATTTCTTCTTCAGCATATTCAGGTTTCCTCACGATGTTTTCCTTCACCGTTTGAGAGCAGTCGGTAATACGTACATAAGATAGAAAAACTTATTGCTAATTCTAAAGCGCCCTTTCATTTCCAAATATGTATGTTAGTTATATGGTAGGATCTATATTCAAAATGAAATAAAATCAGAATCCAAATAAAACCAACCTTCCTTCAGCTTTCAAAATTAGCATACAAAGCCGAAGTAACATAGACTCCAAGTATTTATTGAACAAGCAGAAAGCGACGTTTAAAACTTGCGCACGGACAGCCGATGAGCTATGGTGCGCCTGCGCTACCGGGCTTGCTTTTATGGTCCTTCGAGCCGGACTTTTATTTCTTTGCAACGATGTGGTCTTACTTTGTGGGTACATTGGTTAATTTTGGATTGATGGTTTAAAAGTTTTTGTTTCTAATTGTTTATTTAGAAACAACGATGATTAGATTTCTTAAACATTGTGTAACTATTCAGAGTGTAAACTTAATGCTACTTAAAAGGGTGAATAAGACTATAAAGCTGAGCAACTGTATGATACATTTTGATCAAGGCGTCATTTTCTAGGAAACAGCTGATAAATTTTTAGCGATTTCTCATTTGTTCCCAAAGTTCTTCAATTTGATATTTTGAAGCATAATTTAATAATTAAAACATAATATTACATAGCAAAAGTATTATAGTAGTTTTTCAAAACTACTATAATACTTTTGCTATGTAATATACAATAATACGACAAATTAAAACATAATATTTCAATATTATGTTTTAATTTGTCGTATTATTGTAGGAATCTCACTAATTATAAATGTCAAAGTTTGGATGTTTGGATGTTTAGTGTTTGTCACTCATTTTGAATTGGATGAAATTTGGCACGCAGGTAGAATATGTTCCGGATTAACACATAGGATCCTTTTTAAGGGCCACGTTGACGGAGTTACGAGCCAGAAAAGAATTTAAAAAAAATTGTATATCCATTAATTACTGTTGTAACTGTTTTCACGTCCAATTAATGTCGATATAACTGATCCAATCTCAGCATAGAAGATGTCGCACAAATGAGTACAACATATTTTTTCCTGTTTTTCTCCTACTATGGGATCGTATAACTGCTTACGTCCATACCTGCGCTTGCGGACCTAATAACAGTTCCGGAAGACGTCGCTTGTATCAGACCATTTTTGTCTTTGTCGCAATGAAATAACAGACCTGTCGGGAGACTTCGTTCTTAAAAGGTGTCTGCGAAGATGTTCTATATAAGAAAATCCAAGACGTAGCTCTTCTGACTGCGTTACAAGGATGAAAATAACTTGATTCGTGGGACATTGTAAAATGAAATGAAGCCTAATGACGACAGGAACAAGACTGGTTCGGATGACATCGTAAGTAGTTGCTGTGAGAAAAAATATTGATCCGCTAATGTTTTTTTTGTCGTCCACTTCTCATGGATAAACCGTTTTCTTGGTCGAGTTAGGCATTCGGTTAATTAAATCATCTTTTTGCTTTTCATACTGTTTATGGTACTCATCCTCTTAATAGTCTTCGTATCCCAGTATTTGGCGTGACTTCACTGATATTTATTGTATTGTTTTTATTGATACTGCTTGCGGTATTTATATTCAGTTCTGGCAACATAAGGTTATCGTGTCCATGAACTTCTACTTCTGCTGGAATTTAATAAAATGTTGCTCTAATTAGATATCAGTGTTGCATTGTTGATTGATCGTTATCAATGGTTCGATATCCTATCGCTTCTACGGTCTTAAGACTTTTTAGGTCTTACCCCGGACGCCAGACATAGCCGCGGTGTGTTCAAAGTGTGGCTGTCTCTTTCCTGCTCTATCAAGACTAGGACAGATCATTCTGAACACAGCTGTGTTGCTAAGTCTGGCGTCCACCTCGATTAGGTCGTAGAGCAGACTTCACGCCGCCTGCAAAGATGATCGCAGAGCGCACTGCGCTTTGTCATTTTGTCATCTTTTTACTTACTTTCTTCTTCTTTGGGAAGAAGAAGTCTTCTTTTCTTTCATCTCTTACCAGATAAAACAGCCGCCAGCATCAAGGCTGGCGATAGCAACATGCTTTCACGGAAACTTCAAGGAGACATCATAGGATTTACAATATAAGGTTTTCTATATCTGAAGTTTAATTCTTAAGGGAAACTAAGGAACTCGAAAACTCCATATCAAAATAACGAGCCTTCCAACCTCTCAACGTCAAGATCCCGATAGCGGCTCCACTCGCAAATGATGCACAATGCAGATACGTCTACATGAGCGCGTAATGTGAATTCCACATAACTAAGACTCTTTTATATCTCCTTATTACTTACATTATAAAGGTGAAAACAGCTTGATTTGCTTGACTTTTCTCTAGGGGTACTACATGTTGTGTTTGCGCACGCAGGACGTCAGCGCGCGTCGCGCATCAGATAACCGGCGACATGCCATGCGCGGGCGCTTCCAGGAACACTCGACGATTCGAATATTTGTCACGTGACACTTCTAAGCATTCTTCATTCATTTGCATGGGTTTTATATTCATTAATACAGCAGGATTAGAGCTGAGTCGGAGTTTAATCATGAATATGATGTCTGTTTCCTTGTTCTAATGAACCTTGTTGAGGGAAAATAGTTGATGGATGGACAGTTCTTTCATTGATAAGGCCTTTCGTATCCTTCGTCTTCTCGTTTTGAAAACAAGTTTTGTATTGTGAGCATATCTTTACTTAAACGCCTCAAGAGAGGAAATAGTGTATAAAGTACTGCCGTAATCTAATTCATTTAACTAAGTTATACTAATGATTGTGACAACTGTAGAGTTCCTGGCCGAATCTTCTCTACAGCTGGATTTCCGAAGCGGTGGTAGAGTCAGAAAATAAATGATTTGGGTTTTATCAAAATAACAAACTTTGTATTTTACCTCATCACCAAAGATAATGGGTAAGCTAATAGTATGTTACTATTAGGTGTTTTGGGTTAAATATATTTAAACGTAAAGTGGAGTTGTTTTGGCCGTAATCTTGACTGATGTTATTAGGTAAGTGATGTCGAGGCCAGGGATGAAACAGGCTTACCCAGAAGCTACCCATTTATTCTGCTTACATAAATTCAAGTCCATAGTCCCTTTCAGGGAAGATAGAACCTTGTTGCAATAATCAACGGCATGTTTGTAGGTAGACATGGTAATTTGGCGTTAATGTTTTCAAATTCACAGACTAAAAGCTACAAAATAGTGCATTCGACGTGGGAAGTTTGCCCAGGTCGTAACCCCGTACAATATCTGTTACAAACTGTAACAATCACTAAAACACTGCACTAAATTTCAAGTTAAAAGTTCAAAAGCGTTATAGTATCGAATAACCAGCAAGTAACAGTGTCATGTAGTCGCACGCAATACTTTATTTACAGCACTCCCGCGCAAGGTACGACACAAGATCTCCTGTCTTGCTTATAAAATATTGCCTCGGCTTCGCTTTTCTAGCCGCTTAGAGTTTGAACAGCATCGACGGACATCGTTTTGGGATGATTTTGATCCACAATTTTGTACACTTCTTAAGTATATTATTCTAATTCTGAAGTTTGGGATCTACTAGTGAAATGTGGATATTCTGATTATAGTAGGTATATTTTATAATAACTCTGACTACACCCTTTCGGGGAATACAGTCGTGTTTATGCATACGTGATACATTGATAGAGTTTTTCAGAATGTTAACTTTGTTCTCAACATTTGAATTTTGAACACATCTTTTAGATTACAAATACAATATAACCACCATGACCCTTTGATTTCATCATTTGAGATGAAATCATTATAAGTTTTATATTGTCAGTGTCAGAAGCTGTGTCTAGCTAAACCTGAGGACATGATATCTAAATCTGCAATGTCTTCTCTACTAAGTACTTTACTTATTTCTTTATAGAATGAGCCAATAGCTATCAGATAATATTTATTGCTTAACTGGTAGCACTTACAACTATCATATTAGAGTTATTTATTATATTTCAAACGAACGCGCTACTGCCAACCCTAGTCCACCTTTTTGTAGTAACCACGTAATTAGATCAGCGATAGGTTCAATAATAATTTATAGTTCATCCTCTAATGAAGATTTAGTTTCAAGAAAGCTTGTAAATAATTTTCTTGAACAAAGGCTGTGGTGGCTTATAATTTTCAAAGATAAGCTTGGTCAGGTAGCCGCGTCTTTTTACAACGTCATCTTTTTGCAATGTCTCTCGTTTTGCTCTTACGTGGTGTAATTAGCGGCTCTTCGTTGTATATCTTTTTATCTTTCCTTTATGAGACGTGTTTATGTGATGGACTTGTTAAATTTTTTATGGATTTATCTTGTTTACTATTGCATTGGTCGTTATTGTTATTTGTTTTAAGAGTTATCTCACTTTAATTTGTAGTAAATTTTATTTTATGCCTTTTGTAACTTGTTTTGATGTCTCAGTTATCCGTGATATTGGATGTATACTTCGTCTTCGCCTTTAAATTTAGTTTTACATTGAATTTACAAGCATGTTTTCGATTTTTATATGCAATGCACATAACAGCGAAGTTACGATACAACCCTCGAGTTCAAAGCGTGGGTTTCAGTATTCAATAAGTTCGCAATAATATCATCCACATATTCAAGGTTCAGTACAAGAACCCTCTAAGGTCAAAGCGTAGGTGGACCAGAACCAGCTTCGTGAGCCGCCCACGTATACCGTACTACCTCAAGTTTAATGCTGGAGAGATACAATTGGACGACAAAATGCCTGAACATAAGTGTGTGGTCATAAAGTTTTATGATATAATATTGAAGAGTATTGTATCAACGGTTTTTATGATCAGGGTAAGGAAGTACTGTCATGTGGTCGTCTTTCAATGTTTACGGTTTACAACTGTCTTAAAAGTTTTGGTATAATATCTGATTGTGATTAATAAATAAATATATTTGAACTATTATGTAACTGTATTATACATTATATTATGAAAGTTAGTTGGGGATGTGCGCATTAATACTATTCCTTTTGTCGTTATTTATAAACGATAGTTCGTTGTAGCTTCAAAACCGGCATTGATATCAATATCCGCTCAACACACAGTGTTATTTATATAACCATTATTGGATTCCAAAGTCAAATAATCACAGTTTGAAGTGTAGATTACATTCATTGAATTTATACGGATATTGCGTTACTTATTTTCCCACAACACCTTACTATCGCTTTTATAAATGAGATTTACTTCATTAGCGTTTGAATATTAACATATACGTAGGTGGGTTATTACATTTAAGTTCGGAAATTGGACGTGGTATAGGCGTAATGATTTGTTGTATTTGATTATTTAGTCTGTGGGTTTATCTTGTTACTAACACTTTTCTGAGTCTTGTCGGTTTTTAATTCTACAAATATTTTTCTTTAGTGATTGGCCACTCTGTATTTTTTGTTTAATTGGTTGGTTAATATTTCTGAATTTTTCAATAAATCAGTTAAATTTATCTGCACTAACTGACCATGTTTTATTCAATTAGTAAACTCATTTAACATTATTTTGTGAAAATCATTCTAAATCATCTCCTTATCTAACACCAATCAGTAGCAAAACATCTTAATACATCTAATTAGCAACCTAATTCGTTTCCGATTTTGATTTTATCAATCGAATTTATAATCCATAGATCTCAAGTTCTCTTAAATAATATTCTCTTTCCTTTTTTATTCCTAAAAATGTTCGAAATTCAGGTATAAGTTTATCTGTTCCCGCGCATGGTTGGTTGGTTGCATGGGCGTCTGGTCGCATGGGCGCATGTCACATGGTCGTGTTAGCGACGTATCTGCGTTATTTATTGGCGACGTCCGGCGCGGGCGCACGATTGTGTTCACCTACCGAGAGCCAGCTTATTGGGATAACGTGTCGTCTCGTGTATTATATGTATGGGTTGGTTATTTTAGTTTGTTAGTTTCTTGTTTTGTTTTAAATAGTTTGACTGGCGTGAACTTCCACATCGTTTTCCGCAAAAATGACATTGGTGGCTCTAAAGGCTTTGATTCTAGGACACATACTTTACCTAACTTACACATCAGTATCGTAATTTTTTGAAAATCAATTTGTGCTACTGTTAGAACTAAACTAAAGCAAATTATACAGATTAATACGAGAATGCAAATCTGCATGGCATGACCACAACTCACATTATCATTTTAACCACATTAAAACTTGGAACTGCCCACGTAGACTCTCTAGGCGGTCGTACACGACAATAGCTCCTAGGTGACCGTAGTGTATAAATTATCGAACAATATATGGGTGCATGTAAAACATATTACCCGAGCGTGCACCTAACTCTATGGGCGCTATATCATGCCTTCGTATACTGGTCTTATTTTTGAAGAAACTTTTTTACATAATGTTATAAAATATACTATCTATAGTGTTTTTACTTACTCTAACGTAACTTTTACGGACTTCAAGAATACGTCGAATATTATTACTGTTTAGAGTTTAAATAATATAATATATGTTTTTAACTAGGCTTAATGAAAACAGTTCCCTTTTACATAAACCTTTATATAATCATCTCTCTGTATGTGTTTTATAAGTGTGCGGATCGTTACGCATTCGTTTCTGTCTGGCCTTCGAATGCCACATTATAACTATCTACATTCAGAAGAACATAACTAACAGCAAACATGTTTGTTTCAGCTGCACATCACGATACGCCGGAGAATTCTGCCAACACCTCAACCCCTGCCACAGCGAATCCAGCCCGCGATGTCAAAACGGCGGCACCTGTAGAGTCAAGGCAGGAGTCGGAGGAGGACCACCATCCTTCACCTGCAACTGCCCTCTCGGCTTCAGTGCGTCCTTGTGCGAGATCAGAGTACCAGCTGCCTGTGATTCGGCACCATGCTTGAATGGAGCTACGTGTCGATTGACATCTTTGGACACGTTTGAATGTGATTGCCCAGCTGGGTATACAGGTTAGTTTTATGTTTATTATATCTTATTACTCCTAAAGAGGTATATTAAACTTTTTCAGTGTTGGTGTAATTATTAGACGCTATATAGCCCACTCATTCTACGGAGTTTTGTTAGGAGGGGTGGGGAGTAATTATTAATGGGACTTTTATAACTGTAACCGGTACCATTTAGTGACAAAAAGACTATCTGAAATATATACAAAAATGTAACTACGCAACATAGAAATCGAAATTGTACCTCCCAGAAGGCTTTTAACCTAATAATTTTAATACCAATGCACTCATTGAATGAATGAATGATTTACTCCATGTTTGAAGGGTGTATAATGGTAAAGCCTTAAAAATTTGGAAAAAAAAATTACCGTCAGCTTTTTTAGAACGACATAAATGCTAAATTTTAAAATTAGGTCTGTTGCTGACGTGTTTTATTTTTTATTTTGGTATATTTCTAGGCCCAAATTGGCTCTTAAATGATACACCGAAAAGAATATCAATTCTTAATTAGTCCCGGCTCAAACCGTGAAATGACTGGACTAATAGTATCAGTGTGGTATCATTCTAGGTTCAAGACCACTTTAAGGTTAACTTAGTCGCTTACGTCATGATCTGTCATGCTCTAGATTTCTAGGATACGATGCTTATTAATGGTATTATTTGAGTAGGTTCCTAATATTTTAAAGCATTAGGAAGGGATAAAAATACCTTTACCCTTGAATTTATAGCTTTCAGACAGTCCAAATCAAATCCGATCACAAAGAGGGTGGTCTTACGATGTTATTGTTTTAGTGAATATGGTAATGATAAACAGAGATGTCAAAAACGTCGTAATACACCCGCATTAAAGGTCCTTTTTAATTCAGACTGATACATTTATTCCATAATTTTATGACATCATCAATGTGTATGTTAACAAATAATATTGTTTCATCTTATTTATTGCACATGCACTAAACATAAATTACATGTCCGTCTGTCTGTCTGTATATCCTATTAAATAATGTGAATGCCTTTTGAGGTAAACATTATAGTGAGTAATCCGTGCAGGTGTTACGAGATGTAAACTTAAATTAATTATTAACTATTAGAACGTAAATGGATAAATATATTTATATTTTGTAGCTTTTGTTGTAGTGTTTATTGCACCTCTGCAATTATAATTATTAAGATTTCGTTGCTCATTCCTTTGATGGGTTTTATGTTTTCTTTTAATCGTGTTTGATTTAAATTGCAGTCATTAATGTAAAATCGGATTCCAAATTCCTTGGTGTCATATTGAACAAGTAGAGAGCTGCATCAGCTATAATTTCTTTATTAACTTGTTGTGATCCATATTTTAATGAACCTACGTCATGATAATCACATTACAGAAACAAGATAGGTACTACTTACTGGACAATATATTAAACATGAAATTTCTTTTAATTCTATTTGTCATGCATATTGAATTAAAGAATAATTATTACGTTACGTACGTTATAGTATTAGAAGTTAGTAGAATTAGAAGAATGCTATTGGACCTTCCAACTTTTATTTAACTAAAACAAATTATCCAAAAGAGTGAATAAACAACCAAACGAACACTATTTTTCCAAAGCTTCAGTTAGACGACGATATTGCTGGATTTAGATAGAATAAGGTCCATGATGATGATGATGATAATAACGGCATTATAAATAGGTATCATATTATTAGTAGTTTATGATCATAACAATCTAAAGTAGATCAGCGGAAAGCGAAAATAGCAAACGGAAATAAACTAGTAGTTATTTTTGAAATAAAACAATTAATCTAAACTATATCAAATAAACTAAGCGATAAATTTTGGAAAGTTGTCGTTAGTTTATTAGACATATTAATTGAAGAACTAAGGATTTACGATAGTAGTTTTTTCTTATGTAAGAATAAAGTTTAAAATGCTTCGTCGTGTATCTCATGTGTCAAATAAAGCAATTACATGATCAACTAGTTTTGTCCATGATTGTGCTGTTAATTGCGCAGCTTTCAATTTTACTTTTCCGGTCTTTAACAATTTATTGTCCTCCTTAACAACTTTCATCTTCGTATCTATTTCAAAAGTTTTGTTTATTTTCTTTTCCGACATGTGTCTATTTAGTAATTGAACATGGAAATATATCTACAAAATATAGAAAAGTTGCTGTTCCTTTCGACGCAATTCTGATTCAGAAAAATGTTAAATTCGTTTAGTTCTGAAAATTTACTACCGAATGGTTGTATTATGTTGACTTAGCCTATATCAATATAATATGGCAAAGTGGAGCATAAATATATAATCTATTTATTCCAAAAATTTAGACGCATGTTCACGGAGAGAAATTTATTATCCACCAGAAATGTATTGATAACGTGATTTTTCTCTCATTAGCACAAAAATAATTTTAATGGACGAGGCTGCAAAGATTCCCAACCACTAAATTTTCATACACAAATAAATTCCACTGTGTAGGTAACCCTTAAACAAATTTAATGGTCGCCATAAAAAGACAGCTCATAAGTCCGTGTTCAAACCAGTGGCAATCAACGGAAGCTTCTGAGATATAAATCTAAGTTGATAATTGGCATTGCGTTACATATAGGTACTTAGTATCTAGGAATAGCTTCTTCAAAAGGACAAGTGTCTGTAGACACACCTTGTGCACTTTGGTTCAAGAAATAAACATAATTGAGGATATTGATTAAGTAGAGTTGCTAAAGAGTTTCCGGAGCTTGGTATTGCTTTATACGTATTGCCAAAACGTGTTCCTTTATTTGGGTGAACTTTTGCTTTTGCTAAAGTTCCAAAATTATTTTAACAGGGATTTCAGCTAAACAGGATTGAAAATGTTGACGCGTCGCGACTTTAGTAGTGTTTATACAATAAATAAAAAGGTTGAAAAAGCAATATTGCTTCTGACAAAATATTGTTATGTTCATTGTGAAGCCTAAAAAGTAATATCTCTTGTTTATGTTCTTTCTTTTCGTTACAAAATATACTTTACCCTGATACTACGCCTTCAGAAATCGCCATTCGCATATAGCTTATACTATCTTTAGTTATTTTAACAAGTCGCCACCATAAGGAGGAAATTTATACAAAAAAGCTTTGCGCTTGCGTCGGCAGCTTTATACGGCCGCGTAATTATGGTATGCTCGAGATAGTATATTTCATTTTTTTAATGTCCTACAGTAGCGGTTTTCTTAGGTCTTCTATTTTCTACTGAGGCAATTGCTGAGGGATTTCAAATTAAAGTAGAAAATAGGATTGTTCTTTTCTAGAGACTAAACACTGGACTCAAATGACGTGGTTAGTGTAAAATAAGCTGAATTATTTGTTTTTATTGTAATTTAAGTGAATGAACAATTTATAATGAAAATAACAAATGAAACCAGTTGGTGAAAGTTAATAGAAAGCCTGATTAATTAAGAGTTTCCTGGATTGAGCAGTTAATAAAATGTGTTACTTTAAATGAAGATCGCTTCCATTATAATTTTTAAAGAAAAAAACATTATTATTCCAGATAGAAGTGACATATAGGGTCCTTATTAATATGCTGACACTTTTTAAGGGGATGATCAGACCATCAAACTGAACAACTTTCTCTATGGGACCAACATTGAAATCGTGAAAAAAAAATCTGCTGTCAACATTTGGCTCAAGTAGGTTTGCAGTTTTGTATGGAGGAGCTGATTTTTTTTTGTGGGATTTCGACGTTGGTGCCATATAGAAAGTTGTTCAGTTTGAGGGTCTGATCATCCCCTTAAAAAGTGTCAGCATATTAAGAAGGACCCTGTATATTAGATAAACAAACATCATTTTACATATTACTATATTCACACCTTAGTGAACTAAATAAATCATTGCAAAAAACAACCGCTACTTAAAGTTCACTAATGTGCCTTCTAAACTTGCATATAGATCGAAATGGTGTCCGTAATTTCAATTGAGCTCGTTTCGGTCAATCAAACTGAATTCTTCGGTCATTTAGTTAACTTCGTCGATTAGTCAGCTAAGCATTCCGATTAAATTGATGACGAATTTGGTATGTCTGTGCGTAGATCGCGATCCTTGCATTCGATTGGAGTATTTATGTTGCTTATTATGGATTCTAATGCAGGTCTTAGTTACCTTAGGTTATTTATTGATATGGATTATGAACATTGTTCGATCATGATGTTTGTTGTTAATATATTCCTTATGTTTGTCATGGTGTATTATTATGATTAATTATTGCATGAAATTGCTTCCGTTAGATGACATAACATATTAAATAGATCCGTGAATATAGCAACTGTTCAAAAGGTGAGGCAATAATGCATTTTTGGTTTACTAATCAGATACCGGACTGTATCAAATTGGTGATTCTCCTAACAAGGATTAACTTAACATTAAATATTTATTTCGAATCAAATTTGAAATAAATTTCTGCTATAATTTATAGTCTAGTCCAACAAGGCGGATTAGCTCTTTTTAAAACCTAGCAACAAAGCTTTACTATTTGCATCTTATTAGATCGAGGATGAAACCAAATTTTTTCGACGCTAATATACCAAAATCCCCGACACTTAATTGCAATTTATTTAAAATAGTCTCCTTTGATATGATCGTATTATGTCCATCATGTGAGCATTAATGCAAATTGAGCATATCGGTTTTATTTATTATGTAAAGTTAAATAGGCAATTATGGACTATTTATTGATATGTATCTATCCATACTTATGATCAACATTTGAACCGCTTAACAGAACTCAGAACTTGATTAAAATATATTTAAAGAGTTACAAAATTGTGAGAACACAATTCGTGACGCCTATTTTGGCGAAGGTTCGTGAACTCTTAATGATTGAATTCGTATGCCATGTTATTTCATTAAACACTTAAAGCGCCGTAGGTTTCGAGTTTTGCCAATAGCTACTGAATTCCTTATAATATTTATGACCAATTACAGCCTATCTTGTTATTTCGCTAACCACCACTTTACTCTGGTTTCTCTGATTGTTGTTATTTCTAGTCATTTAAAACAGGGCATAAAATTTATGTATAATTTAAATTTATTCTACTTTGATCTATGGAATTTGTTTTTTTAGTAAAACTATACAGTCTGCAATATTTACTATCATTTTACTGCTATTCAGTCCGAATAAAGGAAAATATTTTATCAAATCTTTTACAAAGATCGCACAACTTCATTGCAAAATAACAGTAATGAAATTACTTATATTCTGCTTCTCTACGTTCTTATTAGTGAAATTATTATCAATTTTTTTCTTCTTAACAGGTGATGAATGCTCTCATGAAGACCACTGCGCGTCACAACCCTGCAGAAATGGAGCAACATGCGTCGCAGACAACACCACCACCGCTGGCTACTCTTGCGTCTGTCCCCTCGGTTTCACCGGCACACGATGTACAGAAGACGTGGTCGAATGCTCCAGCGGCCCTGGCCCGTGCCATCATGGCAGGTGTTTTAACACCCATGGTTCGTACACCTGTGTGTGTGAACCTGGATACACGGGCAGGGATTGTGATGCGGAGTATGTCCCATGTGAACCATCTCCTTGCCTTCACGGTGGGAGGTGTAAGCCGATGGATCAGCTGAGATATGAGTGCGAATGCCCTGCTGGTAAGTGATTTGGTTTTCTTTACCTACTTTTAAGAATTTTTTAAGTAATATTCGTGATTTTTACGTAGGTACTAAGAGATGGCAGTGATTGTGATCACGCGACAAGCAAAAAAATGCGAAGGTTTTTTTAAACTATATTTTCGTGACCTGTCGAAGTTCAGTAAACTTTAATGAAACCTTGATCTTAAAGTCTATTATTGTTTGGTTGGAAAATATACTTTTACATATACCGTGCAACATTGTAGGACGTATTTTATGAGCGCATACCAATGTTTTTATTCTTTAAAGATATTTCAAAAATCTCTTTACCTAACCATTTTAGTCTATAGATTTCCTGCAACCAGTTGGGTGTAATTATCGAATTTGAAAGTGAAAACGGTGTCAATATCCATTTAGATTCTAACAATTTACCCTATTTGGTCACGTTTCCATATACATTGCCGTATTTCCTAAGCTCAGCTCCTTTTTAGCTTGTCGTAACGATACGTGTACTAGTAGCCTCATGCGGTACGTTAAGTTGCTTTATTGGGCTTAATATATTCATTTGCGATTTAGTTGAGGCTTTTGATTGCTTAATACACATTATTTGTGATAATTTCAGAGGTTACCTTATTTCTTTAGGTAAACTAAAAATAATTTTGATTTATTTAAAGGCATATCAGCTCACAAATTCGGCATAAGCGTTTTAATTTTTGAATTAAAAAATTTACAAAGTAACAGACATTTTTGAGTGCTCAAGGATACCAACTGGGTCCTATTTTTTATTTATGTGTATCTATTTCATCACCAGAAAATTACGTCAATGGATTTCCATAAAATTTTACGACCGTTAAGATAGTTTATCAGCGTAGCTGGATGTCCAATTATTTCTATATCTGTCATCGATTTGCTGGTAGAGCTTGACCTACGACCGTATTTAACGATGCCCTTTTCGTTTCTCGGCTTATCTAATGCTGTTGATCTCATATATTTTAAAGGATATCCTATCCTTACCTTGTTCTTCAATACAGATTTAGATTTTGATGATGATAGATCCTTTGTACTTTATCTGATTATCTTTAAGTTTTGCTTTATGCATAAGGTTCTATTTTGCATGCTACTTGAGAATCACTATTGTTTTCTGTTCTAAGCCTAAGGCAAAAATTTACCTGACGAATAAAATTAGTACTTACACAAGAATAAATTGTAGTAGAAACTAAGTCAATGTAAGGACAACGGTCAAACACTATCTTTTTCTATGTAGTCTATTATTATGTAACTGCAAAGCTAAGTATAGTTTAACAATTCACAAGTTTTAGAGCTAGATAAGAATATAAAATGTAGATACGCCATTATAGCGTTGGTATATAGGGTCCTTCTTTATATGCTGACACTTCGTTAAGGGGGCCATCAGACTGTCAAACTGAAAAACTTTCTCTATGGCACGAGCATCGAAATCGGGAAAAAAAATCTACTCTTCCATACAAAACTGCAATCCTACTTGAGCTAAATGTATCGGCAGCAGATTTTTTTTCAAAAAATTTCAAACAGTTTTTTAGTTTGATGGTCTGATCATCCCCTTAAAAAGTGTCAGCATATTAAGAAGGATCCTGTATGACAACAATTTTAGAAATATAGTGTCAGTAGTAGTGTAGTAGTATAGTAAATTCATCGAAAATGAGTTTGATGATAATCTACAGTTTTTAATCAATATGAGGATTATCAAATACCTACGTAAATTTTAATGTCTATCGCAAACAATTCTTTAATCTTTTTAATATTCGTGCAAACATATATTTTTTAAATTGTGTCTACAAATAAATCCAATTCATTTCATTTAAAAAAAACCTACTCGAGATATAAAAAGAATTAAAGTACATATATACATACCATGTTCTAAATTCGTCCATCTTGTAACAGTAGGTAAACTGCAGATTCGCAATATCATGTCCTATTACTATCTTCCTTGACAACATATGGAAAATATGTGTTAATTATACATCGCCTCAGGTGCCCGCACGTTCGTAGGTAGCATGTTGACTAGCATGTAAAGAATCAATTATCGAAGTTGCATGTCTGCATCATTTATATCATAGTCTATGGTTGAAAGTCGACGGTGGCCCGCGGCTACCACGACTCGACCAGTTTGAAAGCTGCACTTAGGTTAACTATACTATAGCGTAAGTTATAAATAATGTTTGCTATATTTATAGGTGTAGATAAGGAAATTATGCGTCTTAAAATAAGATTGCTAGAATAAGTTAGAACGGAGAAATAGAGGATATTCTAAAATTGAATTAAATACAAATACTGCTATTAATACTTTAACTTCGGGTAAAATAACTGTTAAAAATCCGGCTTCATTACTGGTACATTTCGATTTGTCGTAAGATGTTCGTAAGTGCCAGTTACTCATTGAGCAGACCGATCCCATTCAGTAGAGGAGTCTCATATCTCCTCAATGGTTCGTTACGTTCCGAACAAAATTTTAGACCACAAAAAATAAAGATAAATTGCCAAAATTACACAAGGGTTCTCCCTGTCACACTTATTCATGAAAAGAATCCTTTGCCGCAGTTTTTGCAGTGGAATCTTATAGGCTATAGCTTACTTTAACATACGGATCTAGGCGATGAATTCATAAAATAACAAAGTACAATTCTTAAAAGACGAAACAAAGTGAAAATCTTACAACCATTTCATTTCAAAACATCTCCATTAATTCTTGCACAGTTCATAAACTTCATTAGGCATAATAATTCGCAAAAACATTATTACTGTCAAATATATAGAGTCCCGTGAATCAAAACATTTTCGACTTAAAGCTCTTACGTTAAGTGTTTTGAGAGTTGACTTCTTACATGAAACAGATATGTCAAAATGTCACGAATGAAACAGTGATGTCCGTATTTCGAAATGATACGTTACGTCACAATTTTATATAGTTCGCGGTGCAAGCCCATCTCGCGTTCATTAGCTTCATTACGGTCTTGCAAAATGGTGCTGACTTGCAACATGTAGATTGTTAATGCTACGCTTTTTGAGTCAGAAAGTTTCGGAATAACTGCAAATTAAAGTGTCTACATGACATCTTTCCTTCTTTTGGTTATCATTAGTTCTATTGGGCGCTAGCCCACCAAGAGTGAACAATATGGATTGGTGAACTTTGGTCAGAATTTCTTCTTTACCGTATAAATTAGCTTTAACACTCAATCAGCAATTTCAAATTCCAAATTATTTGTGGAAATGTTAATCGGTACATCAATTCGTTTTTCAAATTCGTTAAAATGTTGATCCAGTCTTAGAACGCGAAAGAAACAGAATCTGCAAAATTTCGACATTTGTCCAATAACTTGATATTATTATCATCATCTCAGCCGATGGACGTCCACTGTTGGACATATGCGTCCCCCAAGAATCACCATAACGACCGCTCCTGCGCTTCCCTCATCCAATGGGTTGCTGCTATTATTATTATACAGCTATATTAACTCAAGTGATAAGGAATGTCTCCTACTTCGAAAGAACTGCCTCCGTGGTTAAGAGCATTGGGCTCTAGACACGGAGATCGTGGGTTCGATTCCCTAGTGATATGTCACTTTGTGCGTTTTCCCCAGTTGGTTAGGACATCGCAGCAAGCCTAATAACCTGATTGTCTGAAAAGAAAGATGATTCCGTGCTTCGGATGACACGGTTGGTCCCGGCTACTATCTCTCGTGGTAGTAGTAGTAAAAAACCCACGTTAGAGGCCGTCACTCTGGCACCAGGGCTTTGCCCACACGATAAGATGACTTCGAAAGAAAGCCTATTTCTCATAGAAGTCGTACTAATTTAAAAATCTAACAAATTCGCTAAATTGCTAGTCTCTAGCTGTGCCGTACGGTTTTATCACAGCAGGTGTTGTATCGTGGAGCGTCGGCAGGGTCATTAAGTCATCGTTACCTACATGTACCACGTTTTGTAACTTCCTTTCTGTATTTGGTTGATTACTAACTTACGTTGCAGTGGTCTTCTCTCTTCTTTCTCTTTTACTTTGATTTTGTTGAAAATATTTTTTAATTTTAGCGAGGTTCACTTTTGTTATAAGAATCTGATCGATTGGCCTAACCGATATTGGATCACGTGACTTAACCGACTTTTCTAAGATGTCGTTTTTAATGTTTATCTATTGCTTAATCGGTAGTTATGTTAATTTCGAATATTATTTTGGTTATTGGTCGAATTTTGTTAGTTGCAGCAATGTTTCTGACTACTCTGAAAGGGATTATGGTAGTGAGAATATTATGTATGTATTTAAATATTATGTTGAAACAATTAATTAGCAATGTAATAAATTCAAAAATTTCGTAAGTAGTAAAATCAAATTTAAATGACAGAGGAAACAAATATTATATCTACATTGTTTACTAAAAGTGAACACTATGCCTGCCTTACATAGTTTAATTTCTTTAAAAGTGTTATCTGTCTGCTGTAAGAAATTCTCATCAGAGAAAAGCTTAACCGTAGGTTAGTGTGTGTCTTCACTGCTCTCTATTCATCAATCTGTCCATACATAGTAGATATAATTAAGTGTTATAATAAATATGTCTTATAACTTCTAGGGTATAATAACGTTCTTCATCTAATAATATCCTCAAGGCTCTTACCAAAATTCCCAGAGGGGATGGGACGTTTCAATCCATCAAGCGAACACTTAAAATAAACTTCTCATTTATGACGTCACGATACCCAAGTGTGGGAATGGAAATGAGAACCTACTTAATTAACACTCCCCGTTGATGTAAGTATTGGTTACAGTGGTACTTGTTCAAAATGGTTGCTCAATCAATTAGTCATCAATTTTAGTTCAATTCTCAGTTGGTCTGTATGTAGGTTACAGGATTTTAGAATATGTAGAGCTATAATTTTATAAAAGATGAAATTAATATTATTTTCTGTTCAGTTTGACGGTCTGATCATCCCCTTAAAAAGTTTCAGCATATTAAGAGGGACCCTGTATGTGGGCTTCTACGTAAAAAGGGTCCTAGCTTTTTTATTATCATTCCATATGATCATGTAACTGATCTAAATGCCGAATCTAACCTCAAAACCCGACCACTGAATCCTTTTTACGTGGAAGCCCACATATAATAGTACTAAAGTTCACCCTGACTATTATCATCTATTACTGAAAACATCATTACGTCTCTTCTTATGTCATTTATTGTCTACAATACTATTCATCATATAACATAATTCATTTTATTCCTATCATGATACCTAGTACGTCACTTATTTGGGAGTTATTATCATTGTCACTTGCTATTTTGGTTTTACGAATTATGTTTCCTCTTCTAAATTCTAGAGTGTAATTAATTTATCTCTCATAGTCATTCGGTTAACAAGTTAAAATGACTAATCGACACATGTTCTTAAGATTAAAAATATCTCCCTCTTTGAACATGTGTTAAAAAATCATTCAAAAATTAACTATAATAGCTTCCGAATACGTTCTAATATTTGTCTGTAGGTATACGTTCATTTCTGGGAATGTTAGTCTATAACGCTCTCACAGCCTAATATTATGTTAATTGTATTGTCAGTTTGTCAATTTCGATTCTTAAACTGTTTTCGTAATATGGAATGTCTGAAGGCATGAATAATGTAAACTCAATCACGTATGAAGTGGTACTTGTGATAGTTTAAATAGCGGTCTAAGGAATGTGATGGCGCTTTAGTGTACTTTTGGATTTAATATTGTTTAGGTTTTTGATAGTTTATGTTGAGGTAAGTAAATAAACTTCTGGTTTTGAGTTGTACCATTCTTTAGTCAAATGAGTTTTTTTTTAGGAATTTCGAAGTTATGATTGTTCAATTGATAACAGGTATTTTCAGTTTTAAGGTGGAATAATATTATGTAGATCTGCTCTAATATTATTAAAATCAAAACCGGGCACCTACCTATATTTTATGGAAAACTAGATTTTTGTGCCTGCGGCCGGATATAATTCTTTTAGTTTTCGGGATAAAATCCGATGTCTTCTGCCACTTTCAATTGAAATTGGTTGAAATCGTTTATATAGTGGTAAAAAATTGACAGTCGTGTAGGCAAGGTGTATTTCAGTATTTAAAATGTTCAGTATTTAATTGATTTACCTAATGTAGGTACTGCTAGTGACTTTGTTAAAAGAATTTTAGAATGTCAACATTATTATGGGACATTTTAATGATTTTGTCTTGTGAGTGAAACCGCGGCGATGTCTTGTCTAATTTAATGTCTACTACAATAATCTATAAAAATTCTGCTCCCATAGAAAATATACATAAAAATCTGCGCTGGCGCAGATGTCGCGTCGGTGACCGTTTTATGTTAACTGTCAACTTTATATTGTTTTTTTTTTAACAATGTCATCGGCCTTATACGTTAATTAAAGGATAAATTAATAAAACTGTCATTTCGTAACTTTTTATATAGTTTTATTATCATTATTTTTGACGTTATTGCTTTTACAATTTTATAGTTCTTTCTTTCCTGTTTTGTTGTTTTATAAATCACTTGATATAGGGAGTATATTTATAATTATATAGATATACGGATACACCTTAAAATATATGTGACAATTTTAATAATATTTTTGCACGTTATGTCCGAAAAGTGGTACTTTGAATTCATTATGTATATCTTATAAATTACCTATTGTTACCATAAACACTTATAATAATTAACTGAAATCAATGATTGTTACCTATATTAAGTCTTACAGTTGTTGCTAAGTGCCTGACCACTCCTGTAGTGAATAATCTGGATAACGAAGCAATTTTTTCTTTTTCGAGATTTATATTCATGTCAATTTTAACGCTAACCGAAACAAACTCCCGCAATTCTTTCTTAAACCAAAGATTCTCCTAAATATTTATCCAAGAGCTTGTAGCAAAAAACGGCGACGACGCGTTTACTGCCAGGCGCCTGTAATGTTTTAATATCTCAAACAGTTCATAACAAGAAGAAATACCCTAAAATAACTCATGTTCCAAAGGTTTAAGTATGAAAACAGCTTGATTCGAGGGACTTTTTGTGTGGAGCGGACATAAACATGAACACATGGTGTCCGTGGGAACACTGACGAAGGTAATCAGTTGCTAATCGATAGCGTTTGTGTACTGTATGCCAATGAGCAGTTTCTACACGTAATTAGAACCAGCGGATAAATAAAAATTGAGTGAAAAGCAAACATATTTTCATACCTATTTAAAGGTGTTAGGTGTCGTTAGTCCATAAAGTCAATTCAGATATCTAATGGAGTGACTTGAGAATACTCATTGAATGAACGTAACCTCCGTAAATAAATAAAAAATTTTTTTTACGCAATCTTAAACTTATACATTATTTATTAATTTTTTTATTTATTTACGGAGGTTAAGAGATTAAGTTTCAAGAGAATTCTCAAGTCGCTCCAGTAGATATCTGACTGACAACGTGTCAATGAAGTTTTTATTTTTCAAAATATTAAATAATTTGTTTGTAAAGTTTACAATTTACTGAACTCGATCTCAACCCACCGCTCGGGCACTCTCACTCTACTTACTACAAAATAAGATTCTTAAA
Organism: Agonopterix alstromeriana; assembly: GCA_963924505.1. Lineage (NCBI taxonomy): Eukaryota > Metazoa > Arthropoda > Insecta > Lepidoptera > Depressariidae > Agonopterix > Agonopterix alstromeriana. The sequence goes on along the minus strand of OZ004665.1, from coordinate 2,619,857 downwards.
ATGTATACATGAGCACGTTAGCGCTTTCATTCATTGCTGAAATGATAACAAATCATTTTGCCTCAAAACTAAAACGTGAATAACTTTAAATTTTTCGTATCAAAATAATTGCATTATTGTTTCAATCTAATTATTTTGTTAAATATCAGTTGGGGTGTATGAGGTTTTGCGCTTATTCATTAACACGTTGTATATTTTGGCTACAAAGATGGAAAATCATTTCATGATGTCACCATGGTTTAAAAGACACATAACTAGTTCTCCAGCCATAAAACTTCTAAATGTGCTTCCCATTTGATGATTAATGTTAATATTAAAATTTTGTCATATGATATCATCTTTTACAATGTGTAGGTAGTTTTTTGTTCCTAGTCGTAACTGTATCCAGATGTTTGGATATTTCATTACTTAGTTTCGGGATGTCGAAACGTCTATTTTGGCTCAATGTTTAGGCTTTTTCGTAATGCTTTTGAAAAGCTATGAACTTAAGACTATCAGCAGATTTATCCAAATTGTACAATGATTATTCCATAATCAGTTTTGTTTCCTATTGTGCATTGTATTTTGTTTGGTGTAAATAAAGTATTTGGGGTCTAACTTAATATGCTGACACTTTTTGAAGGGGATGATCAGACCGGAGAAACAACTTTCTCTATGGGCCCAACACCGAAATCACGAAAAAAAAATCAGCTGCCCGATACATTTGGCTCAATTAGGTTTGCAGTTTTGTATGGAAGAACAGATTTTTTTATCGCGATTTCAATGTTGGTGCCATAGAGAAAGTTGTTCAGTTTAACGGGCTGATCATCCTCTTAAAAAAGTGTCAGCATATTAAGAAGGACCCTGTATTTCATTCGATTATTACTTTAATTATCAAGTTCTAATGAAGATACAAAATGTTGATAGTCTTTTATAACGCCGAACAATTTAGAGCATTAATGAAATAAATAACACAAGTGCTATTTTTCCATCGTCTTATCATTTCGATCACATAGTCATTCTCCAAATAGTATTGGTTTATAAACATATTATGATCAATCTAGAGCAGCAATTAAAGAAACAACAGTGCAATTTTTCAATCATCTTATTTTCCTATCATCTCTTACTGTATCACATTAATTTTAGCTATGTTAGGTTTATCAACATTTTAGTTTGTTTCTGTCTTATCATTAACATCTAAACTATTACTCTCCTTAGTCTTCCATTCCCCAGACACCTCTTATAGAAGCATTCAATCTAATGGACTCTATATTCCTTCGTTTTTCCATATAACTAACTCAAACAATATTTCCCCAGGCTACCGAGGACAGAACTGCGAGATCGACATCGACGACTGCCCCGGCCACCTCTGTCAGAACGGCGCTACGTGTATAGACGGCCTTAATTCTTACACCTGCGAGTGTCCACCGACATTTACTGGAACTCTGTGTGAGAGTGACGTCGATGAATGCGCTTTGAGGTAAGTTGATAGAGTTTAATTTAGAACAATAATAATTAAAAAAAGATCGGTTTTACTGCTTCGAATATGCAGACCTGACTGCCGATGCTATCCTCTAATAATGAAGATGGAGCTAAAGAAGAAGATGATACGAATAGTTAATGATCGGTTCCTCGTTCAATCGGTAGAGTAAGAAGGAGTGGAGAAAGAATCGGTGTTCATAGACTAATAAAGTCCATTTTGATGTGTAGATACCAGGATTTTTAGGAAATAATTTGGATGGAGATTTCACTACGGACGCGGGTCTTAAATAAGTTCGTAAGGTTTTCTACAACAAGACTTCTTGCCAGTTCATGAAGAAGATTATTAAAACTTTAAATTAAATATCGTCGCGAATTCCCTCAGTTCATAATATTTCCAAGTCTATATAATTATCGATTTTAATCATCTCAATAATAATGTTATTGTTACAATTTTTACCAGTTTTCTTTAGATAGCGGCCATTAGTTAACTACTTCTTAATAAATCTGTAATAAAAACGTGAAACACTCAAAAAACTGTTAAATCTCGCCAATTTGTTTCATCGCATATCCGTATTGGACCACTCTACATGTATAATTTACAAGGCCCTTTGCAATTTGAATCTGTAACCAAGCGATTTTCAACTTTACAGAACTGTAATTGGGTTTTATGACTGGCAATGTTAAGTTGTGGAATTATTATACGGTTGCCGAAGAAACGGCCCAATTAAGCTGGCATCCAGGCGAAATGAAGGCTGGAACCGATCGCTGGTTTATGTTGCCGAAATATATACCGGTTTAACGTATCTTTAGGATGTCTGAAGTTGGAAGAAGATTGACTTTGGGATAAAATAGATAAATTATACAAAAATCTTGGAGTCTTCAAGACAAGACTGTATAGTAGGTATATCTTCTGGATAAAGCGTGTTACACCGTTGCGAGATGATCAAGAACTTAGATACAATATAAAAAGAGGGAATGCAGGCACTCCCCTGAAGGCTGTCAATTGAAGGAGTTGCTTTAGGTAATAGTAGCTTGAGAGACAATATTTTCTACTAGCAAAGCGTCAACATCTCGAATTCGTAGAAACAATTTGACTATACCTTGCAATCAAATTCAAGTCGAAGGCCGAAAAAAAGTGGATGGATTGTGTCAAAGATGATACATGTAAGGCGCGGTTTATACAGAAGAGACGTGTGGCGGTGGTGGATAGTCAAAGTAACACAATTATAAACCTTAGGTATAGTACGTAGCATAGCGTTGTTTGGAGAATTACGCCCGCGCGCCACCCGCGGCGCGATTCTCCTTCACAACAAAAACGACGCTATGCTACGTACTTAGATTATCCGCCACCGCCACACGTCTCTTCTGTATAAACCGTGGCTAAGAAAGGAGTGCGTGATGAAATGACGGCTAAGAAACATGAATGGAAACGAGCACAAATAATGGGATAAGGGCAAGAGAATGATGATGATGAACTTGGCTTGGAAAATTTGAGTTAAATTTTTAACAGAAGCGCTGTTCAAATTGTCGTAGTCGATACGTTAATGACACGACACGACAGTTAACTCGTGCTGAGATATCTTTGACCAACAAGAAATTGACAGTAAAAAAACAAATAATGATAACGAAATACCTACCCAATCAAATTCGAAACGAGCTAATGATATCTTCGTTTTGAAGTGAGATTTTTTTGTATAATATCACAATACAGACGCGTCTGCGCCGGCGTCGAAGTATCGGGTGTTAATTACAAAATAACTCGTCAAGAAGTCAACGGCCTTTTGGGTTAAGTTATAAGAGAAAAACGACTTTAGTATTACAATCGGGAAAAACGATTGGTAAACATTTAAACTACTCCTATATTTGGGAAGACATAAATATTAACGTTGACTTTACTTATTATAAACCATATTGTTCTTTTTTCGGGTACAGATATAGTTTTTTAACTCCACAGACAAATTGAAAAACGTGAACATAATTGACGAGTAAATATCAAAATAAGAGGTTCACAATGCTCATGACGAAACCCGACTCCATCTCCGTACTACTTAACGAGATCCCATGACAGGTAATAGTTAATATTCAGGTGATACCCTTATAGAATTTGAAAATCAAGTGTGAATTAGATAGTTCAAGGGGTCGTCTTATACTCTCGAACTCATATAAAATCGGATGCTAAGTACACTCCTATAAAATCTGATTAGGTCCTAATAAATAGTACTTACCTGGAACCGACGAGCAGACGAGCTCTATAAAGCCGATTGTGGATATTGAAGAGGTGTGACATGTGTATACAGGGTCCAACTTAATATGCTGACAGTTTTTTAAGACAATGATCATACCATCAAATAGAACAACTTTCTCTATCGGACAAACATTGAAATCGGGAAAAAAAAAATTTGCTGTCACATACATTTGGCTCTAGTAGGTTTCCAGTTTCGCATGGATCAGCTGATTTTATTGATGATGTTGATGTTGGTGCCATAGAGAAAGTTGTTCAGTTTGGCGGTCTGATCGTCCTGTTAAAAATGTGTCATCATATTAAGAAGGACCTTATATGTTTGTATCCTCTTAGCGCGATTGTACACATCGAATTTGATCGTTGTTTTTGTATTACGTAGTGCTTGGTGGGAATTATGCTCTATCCCTTATCATCGCCGCTCTCCTCTCATGACTTCAACCGAGATCAACGTCCTAGTCACATGTGCGATGCGCCTTCGTTCCTACATTAATTGTTAGCTAATGATCGAAGTATAAAAACGCAAAGTTGCTTCGTTCGCACGGTTATAGTGAGGAAATGTTTGAGTTCTATTGTAAATAGCAATATAGTTTAAATTCCGATAGCAATTTTTCTGTTTTTGCGCAGTCTTTTGTTTCCCATCGATGGGGAAGGGTTGTGAGGTTTTTCTAATATTGGCTATGAGCGGTTTTTTATGCGAATTTGAAGACTTATGAAAATTTCTCTGCTTTCTTAAAATTGGAAATCGCTGTCAACAATTAGATTCTGAAACTGTTTTTATTGTTTCTGGTGTTCTTGATATAATTCCTGATAGGCATTCGCCGCTAAGATGACTTTGTTTCCATAAAGATTTTAATGTACAGGGTCCTTCTTAATACGCTGACACTTTTTTAAGGGGATGATCAGACCGTCAAACAGAACAACTTTCTCTGTGGCACCAACATCGAAATCGCGAAATAAAAATTAGCACTTCCATACAAAACTGCGATCCTACTCGAGCCAAATGTACCTATGGGACAGCAGTTTTTTTCGCGATTTCGATGTTTGTCCCATAGAGAAAGTTGTTCAGTTTGATGGTCTGATCATCCCCTTAAAAAAGTGTCAGCATATTAAGAAGGCTTTCCATTAAGCTTTTAAACAGCTTTCTGCGAAACTACTTTTGTTTACCGCTTTTTCCAATGACATTCTAGCTTTTTCACTCAAACTTTAATAACAAAACACAAAATAAGTACCTTGAGTTATTATTCAAGGTTATTATACTACATTACTAATGGAATAGATTCAGTAGACACAGTAGGTCCACTACAAAACAAACATAACTAATAAACCCGTCTTTTTATTCAATCACACGACACGATATCACAAAAATTGATATTTTATTCGGCTCCCAGTTTCTATAAAATTAATCTTCATTCGTTCCTACATAAACTATTAATATTTTTACCATACGGACATACAGACCGCCCGCTGTATTAGGCTCTTTCAAAATTTACCCAAATTTGACGATTAATTTAGACACATATTTTTAGAGGCATACAGTTTATAATGCATTATCAAGAAGAATGATTATGATGGTCCTTAACCGCTGAGTCTTGTTTCACCGTGTAATATCTTCTAAAAGCTTTTGTTTTTAGACTAATTCCATCCTTAACTTCAAGTGTCAAGGGTGCTTTTTGATAGGCGAAAACTCCTGTGGGATAGTGTCATCCTATACGAGCCATTGGTTCATGAAACGTAACAGATAAATGGGTACTCTGTATCGGGTTTCGTCTTTTCCGTTTTCTTTTTTTGGGTACCGGTAGGTACAATGCTTTTCGATCGGTGTCCATTGAGTTGAATAAATTTGAGGATTTTTTTCTTAATAAGCTATATAGTCAAAGGGTTTGGGCAGTGTGGTATGATACACTTTTTCTACTTAGTCATTATTTTTGTGTGTTTCTTGTGTTCACTCATTTTTAGTGCCCACTGCTTATAACCAATTATAAGCCTATTTTAGTTCCAGTTTACAATTCCTGTTTTTGAAACATCACTCTCACTCGGCAAAAATTCGGCAGTCGCCTTTGATTAAAAACATTTTAAACTCTTCTCAAGGTGAGATTTTTGTGACCGAATCGCCTCCTAAGTCTCATGTTGAGGGTTTAAGGGTATATTACTGTTGGCGCGCTCCATACAAACGAAGTCTGGTGATATTTTCAATACTAACCGATTAAACTCAATGAAATTTTGCAGAAACAATCTAGAAATAAATCTCTATGCTTGTATCGTGTCAGATTTTCCTTAAAATGTACAGTTTTAAAGTTACGGTACCTCAAAGATTTCCATACAAATCTTAAATTAATCCTAGCATTGAAACTGTATATTTTAATGAAAATCGGACACGATACAGGCATAGAGATTTGTTCCTAGATTGTTTCTGCAAAATTTCATTGAGTTTAATTGGTAAGTATTAAAAATATCACCAGACTTCGTTTGTATGCAGCGCGCATTTACGCATTCGGGATAAACTTCTCTTAAGGGCGTTAGTCCACCACGCGTGCAATACTGATTGGTAGACTTTACATACCCATCAGAATTTTTTCTTCAGCGTTTCCTCACGATGTAGAAGCCTATCGCCTGTGCCCTGCAGTGGAAAGGCTCTTGCTGATGATATTGGAATTAATTAAAAAAACCTTATTGACATCTTCATTAATTCAACTGATATTTATCTTCATAAAATTATAAAAATGTACAGTATTTTAATAAAAATGTTGTGTCCAATGTACTAATTGAACTGTCGGCATTTCAAAAAGTACAAAATCAAAAATCTAAAAAAAAAAAATAGCCCAGACAGAAAATAGCTTGAATATTTAGTAGAAAGCATGAAGATTTAAACCATGTCTTCTTAAATGTAATAATGTTTATTCATAAGGTTAAATTTTAACTATAAATAAGTTGAACTATTTTATTAATTACATTCTGTCGGTACCTATTTGACTGTTAATTACCAAGGTGGGAAGTTTAATGTAAATTAATGTTTTTTTGTACTTAATTATGGATGTACTATTAGCTATATAGGTAGGTACTAAAAAGTTATAGGTCTTTAGAGTCAGCATTTAACTTTTAATAATGGAGAGTAATAAGTTATCTATTATCGTATTAACTTCCATATACAGGGTCCTTCTTAATATGCTGACAGTTTTTTAAGGGGACCAGACAATCAAACTGAACAACTTTCTCTATCCATACTATCTTCGTCCATACATTTGGCTCGAGTAGGTTTGCAGTTTTGTATGGAAAAGCTGTTTTTTTTTCGCAATTTCGATATTGGTGTCATAGAGTTGTTCAGTTTGACGGTCTGATAATCCCCTTATAAGAGTATTAGCGTATTAAGAAAGACCCTGTATACAACTTTAAAGGTGTATTCAGACAATGAAACTAAACATCTTTCCCTAAGGATTATGGGTTGAAAAACGAGATTTTTTTTTGGGTTTCCCATAGAAAATCCAAAAAAAAAATCAGCAATTAACACAGCAAAAGCAGTCGTCTTGTACAGTACCCACGGATATGAATTGGGTGGTCTATTCCAAAGCTAGGAACCATACGACTGACTGTTAGACAATCTTATTTGACTAAATTCATTGCGGGTTCCAAGACAGATTAGATCATCCCCCGGGCTCGCTGGACTTCATTGTCTAGTATTGAGAGTGGTTGCTGTTGATCCTGGTTTACAGTACAGTGGTGGGAATGTTGTGGGCCTATGTGCCAGACGATTTCAAATCATATTGTTCACTAACAGAGTCCACCAACCAATTGCCTCAGGATTTATTACATGTCAACTAAAAGTCGACAAGTTTTTACGCTCAGCTGCTTGTTAAATTAAATCTGCAATTTACTTTTTCAACTATGATGTCTCTCAACATAATCCTTATGCCTTGGAAATAAGCATTTAGATTGCTAGATACGCACGGCTTCTGTTAAACAAATTGTAGTAGATGGCATCCAGTGGTTTGCTGGTAATTTTACAGTTACGTAGTTTATGTGACTGTCTTTAATCAGAATTTTTTCTGAAGTAGGAGACATTTCCTACATTTCCGTGATTGTGATTAAGCTATTTTCTAAAGTGTTTGGTGGATTTATGTGTTGGAATTAGAAAAATGCGGATGAGCTTGGGACTACTTTTACTAGTAGATTAGGAGAATGGTATTTATGATATTCAGTTTTGTATAGCCATCTTTGTCTATCGGTGATGCTCCATATAACAGTCGTTCTACAAGTGCGACAGAGAAAACTCTACAAAACTAGTTTTAGAGGAACTTTGAGTGGATTTTTCGTCCGTTTTTTCCACGATAGGTACACGAATTTGTATGACAAGATGAAAATAATCTTATAAGTACTCGTACAATACACTAAGGTGTATTTCTTTAGAAATCAAAATGAATAACTTTTTCTATGGGACTAACATCGAAATCCCGGAAAAAACATCAGTTGTCTCATGCAAACTTACCCGACTCAAATGTATGGGACAGCGGATTTTTATTTCCCAGATTATGGTTTGATCTGATGATTTGTTTTATTTGATGGTTTGATCATCCCCTTAAAAAACTCAGTCTGTGTATATTAAGAAAGATCCTGTTAATATACAGGGTGTAAACTTAAGAGGATATAATTCGGAGCGCGCTCCATACAAACGTACTATGGTGATATTTTCAATACTAACCAATTAAACTCAATGAAAATTAACAGAATCAATATAAAAACAAATTTCTATGCTTGTATAGAGTCAGATTTTCGTTAAAATGTATAGTTTTAAAGTAACAGTGCCTCAAAGATTTCCATACAAATCTTAAATTAATCCTAGCATTGAAACTGTATATTTTAACGAAAATCTGACTCCATACAAGCATAGATATTTGTTTCAAGATTGTTTCAGCAAAATTTCATTGAGTTTAATTGGTAAGTATTGAAAATATCACCATAGTACGTTTGTATGGAGCGCGCTCCGAATTATATCCCCTTAAATGCGTTACATTCTTTTGGAGGTAGTTCAGACCATCAAACTGAACAACTTTCATTATAGGTACAATATTAAAATAGCAAGAAATAAAAAACAGCAGTTTTTTTCAGATTTTGTATTAATGTAACCTAGGTAGTAGGTAACCAAACAATTTGCATTACAACCGATTAGATGTCGACGATAACATTGACAGAAAAAAAAACCGAAAGTCTTCATTACACAGTATGCGATCAAGATTTCAGACATATCATTTGTTACTGACAGTGTAGTAGGCTACCATAACGATAGAGCTATTCAATTTAGAGATTATCGAATAACTATTAATCATCACTTTGATCTATGTTGGAAATGAAACTAAAAGAAATAAATATACAGGGTAAACAGTTGCATTACTTTAAGGGGTAATTTTACCCATGATAATGAACAACTTTCCCAAAGAAACCTATAGGAAATTCGCAAAAAAAAATCAACTTTTCATACAAATGCTTTTTTGCTAATATCCAAAAGGTTAGGAAAAGTTGTTCAGTGTCCTGGGTTATTTAGTTTTCTCTGCTTCCGATTTTTTAAAATCCTTTAGTTACTATGGTTATGACATTTTTCATCTGTGGTTTTGTCTTTTTGAGTTCCTTTAAGGTGGTTGCAGAGTTGTCAATTTCATACATAAGTTTGACGCGTAATACGCGAAGACGGTCCAATTGAAAGTAATATTTCATATGTGGAAAAATAGTTTAGAAAGTCTAGATGCCGCGTATCAAATAACATTTGCAATTTATAATATAATTACGAAGATATAAAGCTTTCAAATTTTCTATGGATAAGTCCAAAGCTTTATATCTTCATAATTATATTATAAATTGCAAATGTTATTTGATACGCGGCATCTAGATTTTCTGAACTATTTTTCCGTATATAAAATATTACTTTTAATTGTAATTCAATTCTTTGTTTAGTGGCATCCGATGTGTTATCACAATTCAGCCAATGTCTCGTTATGTGGATAGTATATGAAGGAAAATGATCAGTAGTATTTATTAAGTCTAGAGTGGCAGTTTTGCCAATGTAAGTAGGTTATAATCTCAAGTGATTGTTTTAAGGTTAAAACACAAAAGAGTTCACAAAATGGTGGAGCCACGTGCAATCCCAACGCGCCGATACGCACGCGTCCGTACTCCGCCAGAATTGCAGCGCGACTCCCCTTTTAATTGTACCGTCTTCGCGTATTACGCGTCAAACTTTGGTATGAAATTGACAACTCTGCAACCACCTTAACAAATAAAATGTCAGCCAAAACAATGTTTGCATGCATTACAATGCATTATAAAAGTCCTTGATTACAGTTAAACAGAATAAAACCACGGATTTTATTACTTTTATATACACTCGAATCAGAATAATGGTTCTCGCTTTACCTTTCCAGTACCCAATAATACTTTTTAAAGAGAGGGCACGGTAAAATACCTTGTTTTTTTTTCTTTTTTAAACCTTTAGGCGCTGTCGTCAGCCATTATCACTTTAATTATTTCGATCATAAAAGTAATACTCAGATTTTTTAGGGTTCCATGCACCAAGAGGCCAGGGCTTTGGTCATTTGACACAGATTTAAGATTAAATAAATTATTGTGAAAACTTATTAGGTTTCGTGTTTAGGATGCACTGTTATAGAAATTAACGCGTCTCCATTTTGAAACCTTTGGAAATTAGTGTGAAAGGTGGTTGTTTTTTGCGAATTCCCTATAGGTTTCTCAGGGAAAGTTGTTCAGTATCATGGGTACAATCACCCCTTCAAGTAATGCAACTGTTTACCCTAACACCCTGTATACTATTAAAGCTTCGATGCTACGGAACCATAACGAGTTCTCTCGCGACTCGCTCTTGTCTCTTGTAAATAACCTTTATTTTCATAATTTTTATGACAAAACCGTCTCGATAGTAATTTAGCATAAAAGCAGGCGGTGCTCGGTGATCGTGATCATTAAGTGCGATGCGCCTGCGCACGTAATGCTACCGGGTTTGTATCAGAGAGGCTATTATACTATAGCAGCTATACAGGGTGAAATTGATATAATTTGCATCCTTTTAAACTAAGACTCTACCCATCAAACTGAACAACTTTTACTATCGCCAACCGATCGGAGCAAAAAAAATATCTGCTGTTGCATACATTTGAGTCGAGAATGCATTGCAGTTTAGTATGCAACAGCAGATATTTTTTTTGCTCCGATCGGTTGGCTCCCGTAGTAAAGTTGTTCAGTTTGATGGGTAGACTCTTAGTTTAAAAGGATGCTAATGATATTAATTTCACCCTGTATAAGTGAGTTTATAGGTATTTAGCCGCTATGCTATGTTTTTAATTTGGTAGAAAAAAGGGCTACAACAAATGAAAAACTAAAATCTTGCGAAAATTTTACGGTATCTATTTACCTACCTCTGTATCAGTCTATCCCTCTTTATTTTAACTGATTTCAAGAAAGCTTTGACTAATTATTATAAGGACTAGCCTTGCGGTAGCATTTCCCCTCTGCCACGGTATAAGCACAATTAATCTTGTGCATTTACATTCAATTTTACACCTTATCACTAAACGAGACAGCCTATAATTGCGAAATAATAACTTCGAACTTAGAACGTTTGGGGTTCACACGAGACTACTTTTCATGATTTTTAACATTCAAAATTAGAATCTAAAGTTATGGGGAATAAAATCCAAAGTTGCGGATTTCATGTTACCTCGCCCCCCGCAAAAAGTGGCAGAAATTATTGTTAGTAGAATTACACGCGTAACGCGTACACGCGTAGTCCACATATAAATAGTCAAAGCAAGAAAGGTATGTTTTCTGTTGCCTTCATTATGTAGGTACCTACATCTACTAACATGACGGTGTTACTTTTAACCAATTTCGAAAAATCTAGTCTATGCCATTTTTGAGCATTGATTATTTATAAGATATAAATGGAACTGGCATAAATAACCTTTTGTAACTGGCCATAAATAACCTTTACTCCACTTTTCGACATTCGAAATTCAAATGGACTATCGAAACGATCGAAACGGCATCTTCGTTTCATAACCATTGCTTTCCTATTCAATGGTAAACTTGTAAACATTATGAGATGAACCGAACGGTCACAAAAGAGTTGTATTTTAAACACCGACAGTTCGAGTTTTTGGCGGGAATTTGTCAGATACGTTTGGAGTCCTCATATTTCATCGAATTTTATTGTTTATAGTGAGTTTTGGTTCGTAAAATTGGTGTTGTTTTGCGTAACAAAGTGTCGTGCAAGTGAATAATTTACAGTTCTGTGAAATATGATGGTGTATGGGTCGTAAACAGGAAAAGTGTTCCGTCATTTGTAGCGCGGCAAAGCGATCGGTTCACCTCTTTCCTGTGGACTTCTCTGCGTTTCCTTCGTCTTTCGGGTGTCTCCAAAAACTCCAAAGAAGCGTCAAAACGTCGAACACCAACGTTTTAATTGCTATAAATAAGAGAATTTTATTTAAGACATCGGCTGTATGGGAAATTTAACCCTTTGCCTTGAACTGAACCAAAAAAAAAAAAAACACCGACAGTTCTTAGCTGTTGAAATTAGGCTAGACATAATAAATAACAATTTTATTTATCTGCTGTGAATTTCGCATTGGTCGTTTGTATGATTTGTTGAGCGTTTAGATGTGTTTTGAATGAAAGTATTATGAAATCTAGAATTTATTTAAAAGAAAAACTTACTTCCAACATAGAATACGTTTAAGATACGACTGAATTCTTCGTCTAAGTACCTACTTCTTTTGTTTTACTATAGTAAGGTCATTCCCTCAATGGTATTGCCTCCTTCATTGACCATTTGTATTTGAAGGGTGAAGAAAGTTGGGGCTAACACAAAAGATCCCACTGGGTTGAAGTGTTGCTGGCTTGCCAGCCCGCACAACAAGATAAGATAAGATAAGATAAGGTCATTTAAAAAAAATGTTTAATGGAAGTACTAAATATATATATTTATTTATTGTTTCATACCCGAATATTGCTTATTTATACAGGGTCCTTCTTAATATGCTGACACTTTTTAAGGGGATGGTCAGACCATCAAACTGAACAACTTTCTCTACGGGACCAACATCGAAATTGTGAAAAAAAAATCAACTGCTCCCTACAAAACTCCAAACCTACTCTAGCCAAATGTATGGGACAGCAGATTTTTTTTTCGCTATTTCGATGTTGGTCCTATAGTGAAAGTTGTTCAGTTTGATGGTCTGATCATCCCCTTAAAAACGTGTCAGCATATTAAGAAGGACTCTGTATTGGTAAATAAAAAAAGTGTTAATATGATTAATAAAATTTTACAAAGAAAATTGTTTAATGCTTAAACTGTTAATCAACTTTGTTTAATAGTTTTAATCTTCAACCACCACTCCTCTCCACCAAGCCTCTGTCAAATTCATCATCACGGTGCAATGTCCGCAATGACGCATCTGCGACACGATGATCGATTTTATCTCAGTATTCTTTAGCTTAGTGTCTAATCAAGTGAGCATCAATCACAACATCATAGAGAAAGTTCACTTGCAACTTTCCAGTAGTGTCATGATGATGGTCAGTAAAACTGATCATCGTCTAAACGAGTCATTATCTTTGTCCCTTTTATATACGATCTTGAGTTTTAAGGGTATATTACCGTTGTCGCGCTCCATTCAAACGAAGTCTGGTTACATTTTCAATACTAACCAATTAAAATCAATGAAATTTTTCAGAAACAATGTTGAAACTAATGTCTATGCTTGTATGTTGTCAGATTTTCGTTAAAATGCATAGTTTTAAAGTTACAGTGCCTCGAAGATTTCCATACAAATCTTACATTAATCCTAGGATTGAAACTGTATATTTTAACGAAAATCTGACAACATACAAGCATAAAGATTTGTTTCTAGATTGTTTCTGCAAAATTTCATTGACTTTACTTGGTTAGTACTGAAAATATAACCAGACTTCGTTTGTATGCAACGCGCATTAGTGCTTTCGGAATAAACTTTTCTCAAATCGACCCTTTTCGTTCACATCTTAAATGTATCATTGACTTAGGTATTAATTAGTGTGTCAATAAAAATACCTAACAATAAAAATTTATTTATTATAAAAGAGTACTAATTCCTCATTGGAATGTGGACACATTTATATTTTGAGAATTAATGTGTTATTACAAAATTCACTCCCACAGGAAAATTTATTTTGCTATACTCGGGTCAATGACGTATTAATTCAAATATTGTCAATAAAAATAAAAGTTAATTTATTGAAGGAGTAAGCAGGTAGGTACTCTTTCTCATTAGAATGTGGACGCATTTATAATTTGGATATAAATGTGTAATTACAAAATTCGCTCCCACAGGAAAATTTCTGTTACCAAAGCATTGACTTGGATTTGCCGTTATCATGCAATATTGTAGGCATTTAATTTAATGTTAAATTACTTACATATTAATTGATTACAACCTCTTTGCTAAAACGCGTGATCAATAAAACGGCAGCCAATACCCTTAAAAAGCTAATAAAAAAGTAATTAAAACTTTTTAAAGAGAGCGCTAAAACTGGCCAAAACTGTTCCTTTAAAAAAGATTTTCCTTAATAAACGTTCGAATTTCAAATCATGTAATTAAAACGCGGGAGATGTTAATCTAACCGAACCGCGTTTTGTGCTTTACCGGTTTAATAAAAAAAAACTTTTGTAAAAAAATTTAGATTATACGGAAACTAACTTTAAAGTCCCGCCAATCGAGTTTTAGTTCAGAAAATTATTAAAATTAGACATTAGTTCCAGCGATCTTATTTTAAAACTTTTATAACTTAAAATTTCACACAGTGATGTCAATAAGACTTAAAAGTGGATAATTTATTACAAGTCAATCTTATATTTACGATCGGAAAGCTTATTCTGAATATTAAATTGCGGTTTCATTGGTACAAGTTACTCGAGATAGGCGTGACGTGATAGAACGATGAAAAACGCACTTTATTGGTAAAATAACATTAATAATCATAATACTATGACATACATTATATTAAATTCATTGAATGAAATAAAAATATGATCAGAATCCAAGGATAATTCAATAAGCTGCTACTTGTATGTTGGAGAGTTAAGAAAGTACGAACTGTGACGAACAATTCGGTATGTCAAGTTTTTTTTGTGTCTATTTTATGTTTTTTACGGATAGTAGACATCATTTTAAGAAACTAATTTCATTTTTTTTGTGATTCATCGAGTTTATCAATATAAATTAAATTTTTAACTGTTTTATCTAAATGGTAAAAGTGGTCGCTATAAAATCATTTGAACTTCATGGAGAAAAACCTATGCTTGATAAAAAAATAAAAACACCTTCCTTCTCTTTCTAACTCTATGCTGCAAACAGAAACGGCAACATCAAATGTCAAATTCTGACATAGTGAATACTTTTTTTTTCTTAATGGCCAGTTATTTTAATTTGATTTTAAGTTTACCAAGGCCAAAAAAAACATTATTTTTAAAAATATCTGTAATCCTTTCATTTTAAAATCTCAGAACATACAGAATTATTCTGCTATTCTAGCTTCTCCAGTGGGACAAAAACTTTACGTAGATAGGTAGCTAGTAAAGTTTTTGAAAATCATTGGTCAGAAACACTTGCATTTTCTTTAGTTCATTATTTTAGAGTTTCGGGCTATCCACTGTTTTGTACAGATACCATCAAGCTGAACAACTTTCAATATGGAGGCAACGTCAAAATCGAGAATAAAGAATGTGTTGTTCCATAGAAAATGTCAAACTTTCACACCCAATTATAATTCATGTTTTTGTTTATCGCTAATCTGTTATCACTTGTAACATGCAAACGTAAATAGCGTTAAAAGTCTAGATTTGATTTACAACATATTTCAAAATGTATTTATTATGGTAACATTCGATTCTAAATGTTACTAAAACCTTTAAGGCTCGTATGAAATAGGAACATTTTAAACTTTAGAGTGAAACAAATTTTGTGACCTATCCTCGACGTAACCACTAGGAGCGCTGTACGAAATTCAATACAAAATTGGTGAGGTTACTACAGTAGTAAAGTACAGTGAAAACTCATGGTAGGCCTACTAAAGTGTTATATAGTGGCCTACAGTTGTGTAACACCCTAGACACTTCATACAAACGAGCTCGCACTGACAAGAAGAGGGTAGCACATATGCTGAATGAGTGCGAGTTGAGAAAGGAATAAACCAATACTGCCTACTCCACCACTGCAGGAGAGGGTGAGGTCATAATTGGTAAAGGGCAGGGCAACTTTCTCATACTGTGTGTAAAGAACACAATATCTTAGTATCAAAGTCCTGAGATACAATAAATTTCCCCAGCTCTAAATGGTTAGTTTGGTAATATTCGTCGCAATTTGATCTTGATATGCGCTGCGCACGCGCTCGTGCCGCGCCCGCTCTCGATCTTTGGCCGACCGTTGGGGTTACCTTATAAATCTTTAGAAATAAGGGCTCCTTGATTATGCTTATCTATTTACATTTAGTTCTTAGGCATTTATAATGAAATGTTTAACTGATTGCATTATTCCAGTCTATCTCTACAATTTTTCTGTTATCGATAAAACGAATCCGTGACTGACTGACAAACAGCCTAAACAACTTAAGATAGATGCATGAAATTTGGTATATTGTATATCTATACTACATAGAATGTGAGCGGGTGCACTAAAAAAGGAAAGTTTATTCTGAATGCGAAACTAAGTCTGGTAATATTTTCAGTACTAACCAATTTAAGTCAATGAAATTTTTCAGAAACAATCAAGAAACTAATCTATATGTTTGTATGAAATCTTTGAGGCACTGTAACTTTAAACTATACTTACATTTTAACGAAAATCTGACTTCATACAAACATAGAGATTAGTTTCTAGATTGTTCTGTAAAATTTCATTGACTTTAATTGGTTCGTATTGAAAATGTTACTAGACTTTGTTTGTATGGGGCGCGCTCCGAATTATATTCCATTAAGCGTTTGTGATCCTCGCGAATGAAGTTGCGGGCAAAAGCTTGTTATTATTAATATTTATCTAGGGATGATTAACAAATAACACATAGCACAGTAAATTGTGTATACAACTTTGAGAGCCCTTAGATAGATAGCCAGGAGATATTTCGTCGTCAAGTATAACACAGGATCCTTACCACTGCTAGACGTTGACCTGTAGGCACAGAATAGGTAGTATATAGTTCTACATACAGAACGGCCACTCCCCGCCTCCCTTTGACTTCAGATACCCCACCTCACTTCACCTCACACTTTCTGGGGACACTTCAGGGGAGCCGAGTAAGGGAATGCAGTCAGTAAATTTTGAGACATAATATTGTGTCTTTTCAGTGCATAAAAATGTTGAAAAATAATGCTAAATTCACATTTTCAGTAATTATTTAGCTCAAATACTATTTTTAATAACAGAACGAACAATAAAAAGTATCGATTTGCAGAGGACGTTCAAGCAAAGAGCGGCTTTCAACCCTATACGCAATGTCATACTCGTATGTTTGCACAAAGTGCGCATGAGCAAACGCCATTTCATAATTCAAAAACGTTCTATAGAGTGCCGGACCCGTCCTGTATGGCTATTGTGATTAATGTCGATATTAGATCGATAAACTACATTACATAGCAATTAGCACGCCACCTCATTTGGTCCAGTGCTTCTAGCATTCAGCCCGTTCCAGCCGGGCCGTGCCTTACACATTTGGCCCCAAAATAAATTACACACATCCAAGTACTCCATTTAATTTTCTCGCATAAAATAACTAAAAGGCAGGCACGTTTGAAATTTAGAGCGCTATTTAAATGGTAAAGCGTGGACTCGCATATAAAAACATTTAAAAATCTCAGAGTAAAAGAAAATATGCAAAATGTTCGAGTAGAGTTCCGAGGAGCTTATAAAATGCCTCCGCCGAAATTATTCTTTCACGAAACCATCCGCTAATGCGTTAATAAGTGATATTTAAAAAGTTTAAAAACCAGTCGGCATGCGACATCAGTGTCGGTGCTTTTTGTTTAATTTTAAGGGAAAATATTAAATTACGCAGAGATTACGACTTGCGGTGTTTACTTTAAATTTCTTTGTACTTTTCGGTCGTTTTTTCGACAATGTAATCGTATTTTTTAATGTAATCGAAGAAGTGTTGATTAAGGCGGTTTTAGCCTATATGTATACAGATATCTCCGTTAAAACTCCTTGATAACTCGTTTTGATCTGACTACCTGCTACCGTAAGGGTTACGGATTCAATGTCCGTACCTAAAGTGTATTCATATTAGTATTTGATGCATTTTGACACGTTGCTTCAAATCCCCTTTATTCCAAAAACCATAGTTTTACCTCAAAACGTCGTGCGCTCTTCTTTCTTTAGCCAACATTATCGTATTTAAGAGCTAAGCTCCAGTCGGTGGAGTATTCGCCAATCCATTTTCTTTTCCGCTAGTGTCTTGAGTTGCTTATACAACACGACATAAACCTTTTCTTCTCTGACTTTCCCCCTATGTCCATTTTCTCTTCCAATATAGCTTTAAAGACATTGTCGGTCTTTTCTGTAGCCGGCAGGCTTAAAAGGTCTACTTATGAAATTATAATATACTTACCTACCTGCTGAATACCGTTTTATTCTTCGGTAAAGACACAATTGTCGAATTTTAACACATTTCTAATGTTTTCCTTCTTCCTCAGGCCTCTAGTCTGTCAAAACGGTGCGACCTGCACAAACTCCGTCGGCGGCTTCTCCTGCATCTGCGTGAACGGCTGGACCGGTCCCGAGTGTTCTGTCAACATCGACGACTGTGCCGGCGCAGCGTGCTTCAATGGCGCCACGTGCATCGATCGCGTTGGAGCGTTCTACTGTAAATGCACGCCTGGCAAGACTGGTAAGTGATTAGTACGCTGTTGTGGTACTTGATGCTAATGAAGCGGTTCGATTGATGGGTTTGGTGATGTATGGAAGATCCTGTTTGAAAGTTAGATCCTGTATCTGAAAACATTGTAATGTTATTGCAAGGCTTATCATTAAAACTGTGTTTGAAACAGGATTGATGTTATAGTTTTAAATATTTAGTATTTTTTTTTAAGAAAACAGTCCTATCGTGATTAGGCTTAGCTTTTTAATTATTACCTTAAGGGAAGTGCACGTAAAACCAAATGGTGATATGCAACGCATTTGCATTACCTATTTCTTATCGCTATCACCAATCAGCCTATAATCATCCACTGATCCTAACCTAACCTAACCTCTTAAGACGACCTACAAAGCTCTATCTGCAGCTTCCCTTATTCAGTCGTTATCAACTACCTGCTATAGATCTGCACTTAGAATCATCATCATCAACATCAGCCTTTACACGATCCCCTACAGGACACAGGTCTACCCTCAGAGAGGGTGTATGGGCATTAGTACACCATGCGTTCCCAATGCGGATTGGTAGACTTTACATACGAATCGGAATTTCTTCTTCAGCGTATGCAGGTTCTCTCATGGTGTTCCTTCACAGTTTGAGAGCAGTCGGTATTACGTACATAAGTTAGAAAAACTCATTGGTACGTGGCATGTCGGTCCTACCTCTCCGCAACGCGCCACAGATGCTCTCGCACTTTACAATAGGCACTATTATATAAAGCTTACTCAAAGATAATGGTTTCAAAACCATGCATCACATCCATATCTAAACTCCTTTTCATTCAGGTCTTCTCTGTCATCTCGACGACGCGTGCACCTCCAACCCCTGCCATGCCGACGCCATCTGCGACACAAGCCCCATCAACGGTTCCTACACTTGCTCCTGCGCATCCGGGTATAAGGGTCTTGACTGCTCGGAGGATATCAATGAGTGTGAACAGGGTAAGTTGATTTGGGAAATAAGTTTCGTCAAATAACCTTTTTGTTGTTGTTGTGTTTTTCACTATAGCGTAAATGAGTGTAATACGATATAGATCATGCAGACACGAAAGAAGACCTTGTAGTGTTCACCGACTTTTAAATATTATTTTTTTCATGTACTTTAGCTAAAATTGTGACCTCTCATGACCAGAAAGCACTGATGATTCTTATAATCCCAGGTGTATGAGTATTTCGATTATATTCTTTGTCATTATGCCTTGCCTTACATATTTTTACGATTTTATTAATTTTGATGTTTATCAGGTAATATTTTTCTTTACTATTTGGAAGCAATTTTTTGAAAAGATGTACTAAACGCATCGATGTTGTGTTACTCAATTATTATCATGTCATCCACAGGCCGAATCCACCTATTGCCGGATATAGACCTTTATTTTCTTTTATAGTTCATGACACCCTCTGTTGCATCGATGTAGCTCCCGCAACTTTCCTGACATCACTGCCGGACGCTTCGCTTTCCTTCCCTCTGTCACCACTCTATTACAATTTCCATTTGACTATGTCTAGTTCAAAACATCTACCATCTTTCAATTCAATCATACTAAACCCCTACCCTCTCCCCAGGCTCACCATGCGAACACGACGGCATCTGCGTGAACACACCAGGATCTTTCGCCTGCAACTGTTCTGTTGGCTTCACGGGACCCCGCTGTGAGACCAATGTGAACGAGTGTGAGAGCCATCCGTGCAGGAACGACGGGTCCTGTCTGGATGACCCCGGCACCTTCAGATGTGTCTGCATGCCTGGTAAGTGGATTTTGTTTACGTTTGTCTTTATATTCTAGTGATCGAGGGTTTTCTAGGTCAAGACAATATTGGTGACGTGGTCGTCATTCAGGATCCAATGGGATTAGGTAACTACTAAGCATCACATTTTTGTAGGGAGTTGTCATCGAATGCCAATGGCTTGGATGATCACGTACGAGTATCAATATTGGGTATTCATTTAATGCTAATAATTAAATGAATACCAAATATTGATACTCATACGTGATCATCCAAGCCATTGGCGCCCAGGGGGCATTGAGTTAAGACTTCAAAACATCGCAATGCCATACTAATTCCATTCACCTGTTTTCACAAAAACTTAAATATCTCGAAAACTAGAATCTGCCAACTCAAACTCGAAATTTCCACTGGACACATATTGTGCCTGATTTGCAAAAAAATCTTCTTATTTAAGAGCTCTTGTCGGTGGAGTATTCGCCAATCCTGTCTCTTTTCCGCTAGTGTCTTGAGTTCTTGATACGACACGACATCAAGCTTTTCCTTCACTTGGGCTGGATAACTCTGTCTAGGTTTTCCTCTACCTCTCGTCCCCTCAATCTTCCTTTCCAGTATGGTTTTAAAGAAACTGTCATTTCGTATCAAGTGTCCGTTCATTTTTCATCTTCGGTTTTCGATTGTTTTTAGAATATTTCTCTTTTCACCATTCCAACCATTACCATTCTTAACACCTCTTTATTTGTTATTCGTTCTACCCAACGTAGCCCCTCCATTCTCCTCCAACACCACATCTCAAAATCTTCCAGCCTGTAAAAAAAATTAATTTGCCAAAAATTTGGCTTACCTAGGCTGGATAGTAAAAAAGACTGTGTTTCAGATTCTTTTCACTTCACTTTGTCTTTGTCAGTCGAGATTAGAGCGAGTAGACACAGCAAAACTTATTTCAATACATCTCTGCTACTGCACTTTGCATAAATACTTAGCATTAATAAAGCAGAAGCTTTTACTCCCTGAGATTTATAATGATAGGTACTTAGTGACATCCAAACACTATATTATTTGCCCCCCACAAAACGGTACACGCAGACCTCCAGAGTTGACGTCTTGGAGTTACAATTTGCTGCCTACTTGACGGCGGTGACCGGCTGATGATTATCATTAGTTGGACTGAGACAGCTAGAGAGTGAGCGAGATAGATCGTAGCGGCTAGGGTTGACTGCGGTGGCTTCAGTCAAGAAGGAAAAAAGTGTGTATTAGTACCGGTAGAGAAGTAACTATAAAAAAAATGCGGGTTTATAAATTGTTTTGAAATTTCTAGTCTTCTAAGCTAGTCACAGTCAGAAATTTTTGACATAATTATCTAAGTAGGATATTTCTAAGCGTTCAGTCGTAGCAAGACTTATATGGAATCACGTGTCATATTTAGTGAATTTGACAGGTACATTGTATTTTATGAAATAAATGAATATGAACTGGACAGAGTGTGGCGACGGGCTCACTCACCGTCACACTGGATACACTGGTAATAGTGAAACGTGTATGTTCTGTGGTTCTGAATATCTCTGACTAACCCCTCGGGAATATAGTCGTGAGCATATGCATATGCATGAATACGAATATGAACATACATATCAAGTAGTAATAGCACAGATTACTGTTACTTCGGTAATAGTAAGCTAGCCTTTCTCCCAAAAAGTAAATATAAGAATCTTATTCATAACTAGCTTTTGTTCGCGTGGATTTCGGCAAACTTCTAAACCCCGTTGTACCCCAGGAGTAGATTTTCGAAAAATCCTTTCATAGCGCACAATATGCTCTGTAGAATACTCTTAAATAATTCCAAATTATGTTTTTCTATCGTCAGCGGTTTAGGCTGTGCGATGTCTTGTCTGTTAAGTTAGTCAGTCACATAACTGATTTATAAGTACAGATAAACAAAACATTATCAAATTTTAATTATATTTCAAAACTGTATCAACATTCAGCCATCCCTACATGAGACCCGGTTCCCATGGCGATGAGAGCGGCGCCCGCGCATTGTATTCGACGCGGAAACGTTTGTGCAACCACCTGACTTACGTTACGATCTTTACTTCTATTTCTATGTGATTTGTATCATTTTCATACTGATAATAAATGAGAGCTAATATTATTTTTAGAAATGCTCACATTCATCATCAGCCTAAATAACGTACCTCCCACTGCAAAGCACAGCATACCCCCAAGGAGGGTGTTTGAGCGTCAGTCCACCAATGCGGATTGGTGGACAAAACATACGCATCAGAATTTCTTCTTCAGCGTATGCAGTTTTCCTCACGTTGTTTACCTTTACCGTTTGAGAGCAGGTATTACGTACATAAGTTAGAAAAACTCATTTGTTAACATAAGATGATATCCAAAATGTTCTATAATGGGGCAACGGTTAACCTTATTGTATAATAATGGGTGTTAATCCATCATTTGTGCCTAATGCGGATTGAAGGACTCTACATAGATACGCATCAGGATTTTTTCTTTTGAGTAAACAGGGTTTTCCCCAAGATTAAAAATGTTATTGGGTATACTTAGGAATTTTTACGGGGAATACTAAGACACGAGCATGCTCGTCATGAGCATGACGATCCGATGTCTCATTCTGTTCAGTCTAAAAATCATGTGATAGAAAAAAGAATTTTTATTCTTCTCTCGTAGACACATGGTGGTCGGCATGTACCAAAACAGTTTGTTATCCATTGCACAACTTATAATTTCCCAAAATTGCAACCTTTAATATCATAAAAACAGTTTTATCTTTCTTCGAATCAATTAAATCAGCTCACATCATCCCATTCCTGCACGTCTAGCATGATTTCTCTACTTGCGCGCGACTCGGCTTTTTCCCATACTACAAGTCGCGGCAAGCGCGGCTTTCGCTCTCCGAAAAGCGCGGGAACATGTTATTTTCTATGCAGCGAAGACGCGTCGCGCGCGTGTAGAGAAATAATACTAGACGTGCTGGTCATAGCCCTCCTTGTCATCACAGCTCTGTGCTAATCTGATCCTTACAATGTCGTTCTACTAAAGTACTGGTGGTCTGTCTACAGCCCTTTCTTTAAATGACCAATTGATTGAATGACCAAAATGTCTGGTCTTGACAATGTTACACTATGTAATTTAATATTGGATTTATGTAATTGTACTTTGTATATTTTGTTTTGTTTAAAAGAAGTGTGTTGTAGAGTTTCTGGCCGCAACGGAGCACCTTCCAACGCGGTGGTAGATACAAAAACATGACGTCAGAAAGTTATCAATTTTGATTTAGATTGAACAGCTTCTTGAAAAATGCCTACGCAGCTAAGATCTTTCTAATATCAGATTCCTTTAGAGCCGCATACGAGAGCTGCATTATGGTTTTATTTGTGTATAATTATGTCTCACGTTGCTAACCACATTGTCAAGAACACAAAAGATGTCATCCATGCAATGATGCGAGCGAAACCACTCTTCGGAACCTCCCCTCGTAAAACGACCAAATTATACATCCTCACTCCCTAACCACTGTCCTACAAAGTCCTACCATCATAATTTAGTACCATAAAATACAGCTAAAGGTATTATATAATCCTACCGAGTTGTAGACGTCAGGCTTTGTATGGGAGTTGGTATGGATGTAGTATATTTGTTTCGGTCGTGTAACTGGGCATGCTTGAGTGCTTCCATACCTGTCAGGTGGGTAGACGAATAAGGGCATGCAGGGAACCGAGTATGACGAAATTATAATTTTTTTTTATTGGAATAAAATTGTCCTCTAGGCTGTTGCACTCTGTTTAATTATTGGCCGTTGGTTATAGTAGTATTTATTGTAAAATTGATTGCATT
This sequence comes from Agonopterix alstromeriana, assembly GCA_963924505.1. Taxonomy (NCBI): domain Eukaryota; kingdom Metazoa; phylum Arthropoda; class Insecta; order Lepidoptera; family Depressariidae; genus Agonopterix; species Agonopterix alstromeriana. The sequence continues at coordinate 2,595,626 of OZ004665.1, read as the reverse complement.
TATAAGTTAGGAACCTATACTCAATTTTTTTTTTTTAGATGTATAAGTAAGTACGAACGAAGGTAGCAAGCTTGCAAGTGAAGTCACTCACAACCAGTAGAGAAATAAATGATAACAAACATAAATTCACGACCCTATCCTCTTTCTAACTAACTATATTTTAAGGGTATATTACTGGTGGCGTGCTCCATACAAACGAAGTCTGGTGATATCTTCAATACTAACCGATTAAGCTCAATGAAATTTTGCAGAAACAATCTAGAAACAAATCTCTATGCTTGTATCGTGTCAGATTTTCCTTAGAATGTACAGTTTTAAAGTTACAGTGCCTCAAAAATTTCCACACAAATCTTAAATTAATCCTAGCATTGAAACTGTATATTTTAATGAAATTCGGACACGATAAAAGCATAGAGATTTGTTCCTAGATTGTTTCTGCAAAATTTCATTGAGTTTAATTGGTTAGTACTGAAAATATCACCAGACTTCGTTTGTATGCAGCGCGCGTTTACGCATTCGGAATAAACTTTCTTAAACAGCATCGGTTTTAAAAATACGGTGATAGCAGTTTACCCTCAAAAATACTAGAAAAGAAACCTTATCCCTTAGTCGCATCTTACTACTCATGAGAACTTAACCAATCTCATCTTTTAGTTGTTTTCTTCCTTCCATCTAAAGCAAGTCTGCAGCATTCTTGCAAAATGACAGCAGAATGCGGTTCACTACTTTTAATTTGAATTTTTTTTTAGTTTACCACGCGACTTTAATACCAGTTTACAAAACTAGTCCCTTGACGTAATAGCAGGGGATGGGAAGGCTTTATTATAATTATGTGGGTGATTTAATGATGCTATAAATATTGTTTTGCAATAAAACATAAGTTAGTTTCTGTAAACTTTACAAATTCACAAAATATGACGCACACCAATAATACGTATAACTTTATTCCGGCCGCCTCGTACCAATGAGTTTTTCGGAATTTATGTACGATTTCTAACACCAATGGCTTTTCGGTGAAGGAAAACATCTTGAGGAAACCTGCATGCTTCAATTTCGAAGCATGTATTTTACCAACCTACTGTCCATCATAAGTGGCGACAGGCTCACTCCTCGTCACACTGGACAGAGATTTTCTGAGGATTCAGAATGTCTCTGACTACCCCCTCGGGGAATATAGTCGTGAGCATATGCTATGCTATGTTATACTATGCCAATTTTTATTTTTTACCATCAGATCTTGACTCTCGATGTTCATCCATACAGTTTACCTATTTCCTTTTTTCTGAATTAAGCATGTGGTCCAGAATTACGTAAGTGCAAAAGGACATTAATGTTTGTAATAAATAATGTCTTAATAACATAAGACATCAATGCTTAATAAACTTTATGAAAAAAAAATCTGTGATCGCCAATTTAACCTACCCTACCAAGCAATCTCCTGTTTGAAGGCTCATGTATATCCAACAGTGTCCTTTGAATTTTGTACCAAAAAGACCTATTAACACATACAAAAACACGTAACATTGTGTTATCCTAGTAAGAGTTGGTCTTAAAGCTCCTATATGTAATGTGATGTGCCTCTATATTCTAAAACGTGCATTAAACATTGAAATACTCGCACAAAGTCGATATTAGCATGCGCCGGACATTCCCATTGTGGCTTGTGATCCGAAATCGTGACGATTGGCTCACTGCGCAAAGGATGAGAGGCAGAGATTTATCATAAATTTATAAAAAATGTTCAAGCTTTTAACTTCAGCACAAAAAGCATATGCTCACGACTATATTCCCCGAGGGGGTAGTCAGAGATATTCTGAAACCTCAGAACATCGACGTTTCACCAGTAGTACCGAAACTCTGTCCAGTGTGACGGGGGGTGAGCCCGTCGCCACATAATGGACAGTGGGTACAATACATGCCTCGAAATTGAAGCATGCAGGTTTCCTCACGATGTTTTCCTTCACCGAAAAGCCAGTGGTGTTACAAACCGTACATAAATTCCGAAAAACTCATTGGTACGAGTCGGCCTGGACGGGGATCGAACCATCGCCTCCAGCACGGAAGGCGAGGTTACTCGCCACTGGACCACCACGGCTTTCAGCACAAAAAGCAATGGTATTAGTTGATACCCAGAATAGAATAGTTACACTTCTTGTCATACTCTTAATTTCACATTTCGGCCGAGTCCAATCTTAATTTTATAACTACTAACTTATGCCTATAATAAATATATTTTATGACCTTTTAGTTCCATTTGAGTAAGCGCAAAGAATTGGTAGGATTTGCTCCGATCCGACGTATTTTTCTTGCCTCTGGACATCGTCAAACCGTGGAAAGTTCTTTGACCCTTTCGTAAATCCCGATGATCAGTACCTACATGCTTTTCAACAGCTAAATCGCTATATCTTTTCCCGTGCACCAAATAATCGGCCTAGACATGCGCTTGCGCACAGGGCGGGGCTCTCCCCTCCTCACCACCATTTTGGTATAAACGATCAGTAGGCCATGTCGGTTATAGAATAATCTTGCGTAATATAACATTTAATGCTCACAGCGTATAACTATAGCGATTTGCTAAATTATTGTTTGTCTTAAAACAATGTCTAGTAAGGCATTGTCCGTTTTGTGGTTTGGAATTTGCAGGTATCACGTTGTAAAGGTAGACTTTATGTCGATAAAGTCACCTTTGTAGATGCCTATATTTTAGATGATTCCAAAGTCCATATCAAAAGGAAATACTTATTTTATCATCTGCTCACGACTATATTCCCCGAGGGGGTAGTCAGAGATATTCTGAAACCTCAGAACATCCACGTTTCACTAGTAGTACCGAAACTCTGTCCAGTGTGACGGGGGGTGAGCGAAATTGAATCATGCAGGTTTCCTCACGATGTTTTCCTTCACCGAGAAGCCAGTGGTGTTATAAATCGTACATAAATTCCGAAAAACTCATTATATAAAGGTCTCGAATCTCCAGTTTTAACATCAATAGGAAATTATCAAGCAAACTAGAGTGTTATAGGTAAAGGACAGAAGGATCATGAATGAGCGTCTGATGAACCCTGGAACAAGAAGGATTTCTCAGGACCCAGAGCCACTGATCTTATACCGAGTAGGACTGTAAAAGATGACAGGAAATATCTATAGCCGTACAGATTTAAGGGTATATTACTATTGGCACGTTCCATACAAACGAAGTCTGGTGATATTTTCAATACTAACCAATTAAACTCAATGACATTTTGCATAAACAATCTAGAAACAAATAACTATGCTTGTATCATGCCAGATTTTCCTTAAAATATACAGTTTTAAAGTTACAGTGCCTCAAAGATTTCCATACAAATTATAAATTAATCCTAGCATTAAAACTGTATATTTTAACGAAAATCGGACACGATACAACCATAGAGATTTGTTTCTAGATTGTTTCTGCAAAATTTTATTGAGTTTAATTGGTTAGTATTGAAAATATCACCAGACTTCGTTTGTATGCAGCGCGCATTTACGCATTCGGAATAAACTTCTCTTAAGTCGTCACATTTCAATGACAGAGATGCTGCACGCATGAAATTTGAGTAGGTAGGTTGATAAGTATAGAAGCTGATGTGAAGATTCTGTATCTTAAGAATAATGTAATACTCATTCAAGCAACGTTTTTGATGACTTTCGAAGAAATTCCAAGAATCTGTGGATTTATTTATGGAAGCGAAATCTAAATCCCAATGACCAATCATGGCCAAATATGAGAAAATTCTTCTTTCCCTAACGGTTTACAAACCTTCAATTAACTTGGAAGCTCCATAACAGATCTAATAATGTCCATCTTCGCAAACCGGTCGCTTTATTGAAAGGACATAAGATTCACATTAAGCGAAATTTTAATGATTATTTTGTATGAACGAATGCAGACGACATTCCCCATTTGGCGGGATAGCGATTTCTGGGTTCAAGTTTTAACGTCAAGACAAAATGACCTCTCCCGCTTTAAGATAAGCGTTTCAGCAAGTGCACAGATAAAGTTGTATCTTTATAAGGGCACTGTCGGACACTGGTCTGAGCTAGATTGTCCTGCCTGGGGCAATTTCTCGATCGATTTCGATTAAAATTGGACTGTAACTATATATCGTTATGGTCGATTTTCGATTGGGTATAGTTAAAAGGAATGGAGGTCCAGTCCAAAAGTCTGACGTGCTATAATGTGATGGATTTTAAGTCGTAAGCAGAAAGGTTTACGGTGTTTATTTGAATGATTTGTGCGGATGGGCCTGGATCGGTCAATTAGCATTCTTGCGAGGTCCCGTCTTGCAGGGTAAACATGGTTTTTGTATGTTTGTCTATTTGTCATTACTGGTCGAGATGAGAACTTCACGGTTTAACGTCCAGCCCCGCCATCTTTGATATGAATAATGAAGAGATAGTTCGTGGAATAAGCGGAATAAATAGAGCCGATGCGTAGTATGACACGCTTTGTAACTTGGTTATTATGGATGCTGCTATTTTAATATAATAATACTTAATTTTGTTTTATAGCCATTTATCTATATATATATAGGTATACTTATATAACAGTTCCGTGACTGACTGACAGACAACTCACAGCCTAAATTACTGAAGATAGAAACATGAAATTTGGAATATATAATAAGAGGATATGTGGAAAAAATAGGATTCTTCAAAGCATCATATATCATGAAGTACTAACAGTAGGAGTATGATTTGCGGATATGTGTAAATTGAACATATAATTGAAGTTTTGATTAGAACCAAAACACGATTAAGAGACATTTATTATCGATAGACGAACTACTAAACGGTGAATAATAGAAACACGAGACATGATTTAAAAAAAAGAGATTGATATTTTATAAAGTTTGATTAGAGCAGAAACGAACTTAAATAAATAGTACCTACAATCACAATTAAATAAAGTTTGTTTTACACTTGCGTCGCGTCGTTTCAGGCGCGCGCGCCGCCCCATCTCTTTCTCTCGCATCAGGCAGTAATATAAGCTATCACACGCCCATTTCGCTTCAATTATTTAACGACATAGGCCCTTAACGGAGGATGTAGTGGTGCACTATGAAAGGATTTTTCGATATTTTAATTTCACGCAGACGCGGACAAGCTCGCCGTTAAAAAAGTAAGACAAGACAAAACGAGATATTTGATTTCTCGTCTTGTCTTGTCTTACTTCCTAAGGTAATCATTTCTCTTTGTCCTGTTTAAACTACTGAACCAATTTCAACACAAGGCAGATGATTTGCCTCTTGCGTGTGAAGGTCTATTTTTTTATCAAAAAATCAGACTAATTCAACATGGGACAAAGCCCCATACAAACTCTAGTTCATGTGCGTCTAATAAGTTAAACATTGCTCGTTTTTAACAACTTGCCGTGTTTTTAAAAATAACTTTTAACAAGTTAACATTGTTGTGAGCATTATTTCTCGTGTTTTATGAGACTGCCGCGAGCTTTATTTGCTATTTTAAACTAAGTTAAACAGTAATGAATTGGCTGGCTTTTTGTTGCGTGAGTGAAGGTTAATTATTTTCTCTTGGGTCGACAAAGACTTACTTTTGTCTTTTTTCTTGACAACTTTTTTGAAAATAGGATTATTGTTTGGGAAGACTTAGTTGGTAATGAATAAGTTAATTATAGAAGGCCAATGTATAGTGCGAGGAAGATAAATACATGCAGGGTGTCCCAAAATTCAACGTCAAGCAGAAAACAGGAGATAGGTTAGTTTATAACTGCTCAGGAAAAAATACAAAAAAATGTAAGCCACAAAAATGACAAAAAGTTAAAAATTAAGTAACTAGTTTTTATCAACGTTTTTTCTTCGCGCTCTATCGTAAAAACGGTAATACATACAAGCGTCAAACTTCATGTGATTATAGAGCAAACTCTACAGTAGATCAACAAATAACAAAAACCGGCCAAGTGTGAGTCGGTCACGCTCTAAAGGTTCCAGAGAAAACAAATTTTTGTTTGTTAGTTATTATGTTGTGCGAATAGCCCGACTCGCTCTTGGCCGGTTTTATTTTAGTATTTTGATATAGACTAACGTTCTTTTCTTTCCTTCTCAGGTTTCACGGGAACCCAATGCGAGGTGGAGATCGACGAATGTGCGCACAACCCGTGTCTTAATGGCGGAGTGTGTCACGATATGATCAACGCTTTTAGATGCACTTGTGTTATAGGGTAAGTGAGGAAACGATAATATTATCTCAGCAATGCTCAATATCGTCGTTGATACTTCAATTAGTCACATGTCGGACGGGGAAAATTATTCAGGAAGAAGGTAAAACATTGTATCCACAGGTACCACAGCTGACCGACTTGACAAATAACAAATTGAAATTTTTTGCATATCAATTTGCCACAAGCTAGTAACCAGATATCGGATTGCGATTAAAAATCGAAAATTGATTTTATTTGACATGTGACATATTTCAGTATCAACGACGATATCCTAATCATCATGACTTATATCATTCCACTGCTGGGCACAGGTCCTCCCTCATGTCTGATAAGGATTGATAGAATTCACATACGCATCAGAATTTCTGTATATGTATGTATGTATATGCTCACGACTATATTCCCCGAGGGGGTAGTCAGAGATGTTCTGAAACCTCAGAACATCCACGTTTCACCAGTAGTACCGAAACTCTATCCAGGGTGACGGGGGGTGAGCCCGTCGCCACATAATGGACAGTGGGTACAATACATGCCTCGAAATTGTAGCATGCAGGTTTCCTCACGATGTTTTCCTTCACCGAAAAGCCAGTGGTGTTAGAAATCGTACATAAATTCCGAAAAACTCATTGGTACGAGTCGGCTTCATCAGAATTTCTTTTTCAGCATATACAGGTTTCCTCGTGATGTTTTACACCGTTTGAAAACCGTGTAACTTCAGTGAAAAGCATACAATTATCTACTGACCGACAACTAGTGGGCTTCTAACCTGAACCCCTCATGATTCAAAGTCCGCGTCTCTCCGCATTGCTCCACCGAAGCTCTTAAATAATAATATCGTATATGATTTGTCTTGTGCTATCTTTAACTATTATAAAACTGTTACAGAAGAGTGTCTGTACATTGAAGATATTTACAAAAAAATATTACGATGTGGTTTTTAGATGTACCTGACTCTTAATCAACGTTTTTTAGAATTTTTGTCAGTCTGTTTGTTTGTGCGAGCATCACGCAAAAACTACTAAACCGATTTTGATGAAACTTCGAATAAGGCGTGGTGGTCCAGTGGCGAGTAACCTTGCCTGCCGTGCAGGAGGCGATGGTTCAATCCCCGTCCAGGCCGACTCGTACCAATGAGTTTTTCATTGAAAACATTGTAAGGACACCTGCATGCTTCAATTTCGAGACATTTATTGTACTTACTGCCCATTATAAGTGGCACGGAGCTCACTCTCCGTCACACTGGACAGAGTTTCGGTACTAGTGAAACGTGTATGTTCTGTGGTTTCAGAATATCTCTGACTACCCCCTCGGGGAATATAGTTGTGAGCACATGCTATGTATGGACGAAGTCGCGGGTTAACTCTAGTAGTTTATATTTCTATAGGATTTATATTGAATTCCCCATCGACAGATTTACCGGCGCTCGCTGTCAGGTGAACATAGACGACTGCGCGTCCAGTCCGTGTCGGAACGGAGGCACGTGTCACGACTCCATAGCTGGTTATACTTGCGAGTGTCCTCCGGGCTACACTGGTTTGTATTCTTTTTATTTTTAATGCGACTGTTTTGAGGTTTTGATAACGCAAACATCAAAGTCTGTGTAAGAAAATAGGTACAAGCTTCAAATCTGCAACACGCTTCGTCAAAATGGCAATGTGTCCGTATCTGTAAAGTGCTTCGTTAAAATCTGAGTCTGTGTTGATTTTAGTTATACAGGGTCCAACTTAATATGCTGACAGTTTTTTACTGCATACTGAACAACTTTATCTATGGGACCAACGTTGAAATCGCGAAAAAGAAATCAGCTGTCCCATACAATTGGGTTGAGTAACATTTAAGTTTAGTATGAGACAGGAGATTTTTTTTTCGCGATTTCGATGTTGGTGCCATAGAGAGAGTTGTTCAGTTTGACGGTCTGATCATCCCATTAGAAAGTCTCAGCATATTAAGAAGGACCATATATAGGTATTTGACTAAGTAGTTATAAACTGACTAAGCCCTCAAGTCTCAGTAGAAACGAGTAAAAACTAATTGATTATCAAGGAATTGGAAAAATATAGGTAGATTTGTAAAACGAAAATTATCGTAAGTGGCTACAATAGAGGAAACATTAAGGGCCTTTTTGTCAGTTAGGCGGATCCAAAATGCGGGTGGGATTCTTTCTTACATTGCATGTTGCATGTAGTGTGTGGCGTTCGATTAGAACCTACTTCGAATTGTTCTGTTAGAGTTTTTCTCTATGTTACTCTTGTCATGCGATCTTGTTTTATTATTGGATTTGTCATCCAGAGAATAAGTTGTTTTATGGAACTATTGTAATTTCGCCGCAAATAAATTGCATGATTAAGTTACCGTGTAGTTATTCCACCGACGAGCTAAACGACCCCATAAGTGTAACGGTACTTTTTGACACATCGAATGTAGCCAGGTATGTACGCAAAATACATAATCCGCATGACTGGAAAAAGGCCCTTAGCAGGTACAAATTTAATTGTATTCAATTGAGATGCTTTGAAAAGTGTTTTCGTGCTTTTGGAAAATTGGTTCTTGCCTTTACAAGTTAGGTACGTATGTCGTATGCAACATGTACTATCAACGCCGAAATTTCTTAGTAGCAAATAAATTAACTCAATATTTCAAATACAGGTATGTCATGTGAGACGAACATCAACGACTGCCTCTCGGCTCCGTGTCACCGCGGCGAGTGTATCGACGGTGACAATAGTTTCACGTGCAACTGTCACCCGGGGTACACCGGCCGCGTCTGTCAGACGCAGATCAACGAGTGCGAGTCCAATCCCTGCCAGTTTGGAGGTGAGTTGTAGGAAGATATTATAGATTCATGTACAACTGTCACCCGGGGTTCACTAGCCGCGTCTGTCAGACGCAGATCAACGAGTGCAAGTCCCTGCCAGTTTGGAGCGAAAAAATGTTGGCCAATGGCTCTGACCAACACACTTCTTTTGTCACGTGATGAACTCTTTCATCGGGACGTAGGGTTATTAAAATGTAGATCTTCATTTATGCTGTTCACAATACCAATGGTTTTTTGTATAAGGCCAAACTTGCGGCAAGTTATCCAGAATTTCTCAGGTAATATTCAGGGTGATATCTTCATGGGGATAAAAACCTAGAAATAAATAAAAATCTACGATTGCGAGACTTCAAGATTTATCATAAATGTGACGATTACTTATAAGGATAAAATAAACAAAATCGAATTCTCCAGGCCATTGTGAAGATCTCATCGACGGGTACCAGTGCCGCTGCAAACCTGGGACCTCTGGACGTAACTGCGAGATCAACGTCAACGAATGCTACTCGAACCCTTGCAGGAATGGCGCTACTTGCATCGATGGCATCAACAGGTACTATACCATTTAGTTCAGAATTGTTTTCTTTATGACATTTTGTAAATTGCTAATCATCGATATAAGTATCATTGTCACATTGTTTATCATTTCCTTCCATAACGTCATTTATGATAACTTTTTTCTTAAAAATTACATCTTTCATGCTATCGTATCCATTCTTTCCTGGTCTTCTCTTAACATTTATTATATGTTTAACCATTAGTGTCAATTACTTTAACAATGCTTTCTGTCTAATCAATAATGACCTTAGTTGGCTCATATGGGGATGAATTGAATTCTTATTTTCTTTTATTCTCTATTAATTACTTCTCTATTTTAAATGTTACTAATTTTTTCTGCTTTCTTTTCGTTCACATTATTAATTTAATTTCCTTTCCTTTACACGCAGCAATTATTTTGAGTAAGTTTTATTTTTTCAAAAGCTTCTGCACGTTTTCTTTCATTAACATTTTTAATGTTGTTGATTTTTAATTTCTTTGCTCTTTGTTTTTGTCCCATATGAGTTATACTATTTTCTAGTTTAATAAACATGTATGTTTACTCAGGTATACGTGTGAATGTATTCCTGGCTTCACCGGTCAGCACTGTGAGACGAATATCAACGAATGTGTGTCCAATCCTTGCGCCAACGGCGGCATCTGCATCGACAGGATTAACGGGTTCCGTTGTGAATGTCCCAGGGGATACTACGATGCTAGGTATGTCTTTTGTACTTAATTATCACCCTATTTCGCCTCTATCGCCCTATTTCCTATCAGCCTTTTTCGTTGGATTCCATTGGCGCACAGCGGTGAATCCATTGAAGCCCAAAATACTAACAATAAATGCTACAAGGGAACCTCTTTTAATATTTAATTGGATGGAAATCTCGAACATCAATCGTTATCATTAGCCTGTATAGGGTCTTTCTTAATACGCAGATAGTTTTTTAAGGACATGATCAAACCATAAAACTGAACAACTTTCTCTATGCAGCTAAAAAGAAACCGCGATGAAAAAATCTGTTGTTCCATATGAAATGGCAAATATACTCTCGACCCAAATGTATGTGTAAATTTATCACGTTCGTGAGTGATCTGCTTTGTATTTTAGTACTGGATAAAATGTTATAAATATCCTGAGCAGCTTGTAATTGATTTGTGGCTCTTTATTACAGGTGTTTGTCCGATGTGAACGAATGTGCCTCGAACCCTTGCATCAACGGAGGAACGTGCGAAGATGGAGTCAACCAGTTTATTTGCCATTGTCTACCTGGATATGGAGGTATGTGGAAGCCACACCATAGTTATTATACAGCTAAAGGTTTACCAATGTGACCCATTGGAGTTTCATTTAATACTACTAAGGCCGGATTCGACCAAACTTTGATTTATCCAAGAGTAACTTATACAAGGAATAATACCTAAAGAAAGATGTCGTTGTATCCGTACTTGAGTCCGCAAATTGAGGTTATTATACATTTTTTAAATTTAGGGATGAACCTCATCTGCCAGCACCGCATTGCATTTTTCCATCACTCCATCCTTTTCTGTCTCTCAGGAACGTCTTTTGCTTATGCGAGAAAGATAGCAGGAATGCGATTGCACGTGGCAGCACCGGTAGAGCTGCGACTTTTCCCGCTCTAGCCAATGACGTTCTTGAGCACCAGAAAAGGATAGAGCGTGAAAAAATGCGATTCCGTGTTGCCAGATGAGGTTCAACCCTTATACGTCACTTGTGGTAAATCAACACAAGTTACATGACAAGGACGGACTTAATCTAAGAATAAAATTTACTCCTGTTTGGTTAGTTACTCCGACCTTAGTTATGTTTCCAACAATGTGTCTCCGTGGGAATGAAAATTCATCACAAGGGTATCTAGGGGATTTTTTTCTGATAATAATATGTATTTATACGACGTAGAACATCTCTAGTTCTACGTATGGCGTATATATATACGTTTTGTAGAGTTATTCAAGTGGCGACCACGGTCTCTACCTGTTACACTGAAATAGAAGTGCCCCAGTGAAATATGAATTTTCTAAATAATGGTACAATTAGAATATCCCTCGGGCCCGTATACTTGTGAGCATATTCTGTAGCAGAGTTATGTTGCGCGTGGAGGCCACTATCCTAAAACCTGGTAACAGAGTTTAGGTTGATCAAATTTTAAGTAGATTTTGGACCAACCCTAATAATTATAGGTACAACATTGACGACAATCCTCACCATTATTACGACCTTAATTTCATTATAAGTGCACTTTCCAGGACAACGATGCGAGCGTGATATAGACGAATGCAGCTCGAATCCTTGCCAACACGGAGGCACCTGCCATGATCGCCTCAATGCTTACAAGTGCGACTGTGTACTGGGATTCACTGGTGAGTCTAATATTATTTGGTTAATACACACAGACCTTAAACTTAGTTTAGGAATCCGAAATGTTGATCGTAAGATCTTTAGTTTAGTAGAAGGTTAGGTAACCTAATCTAACCTAACCTAACCTAACCATAAAACCGATTGGATTATCAATACCTATATTTCATTCCAAATAAGGACGACAAGATTTCCCGATTCCTATTTAGCTTTCTGGCCAATTCTGATTATCAAATATAATTTATTTACCAGAAATATATCCTGGATATTACTAATGCTGTTCTAAGAATAAGAGAATATCTAGCGCCCATGTAACGCCTATAATGTGACAGTCGGCAAATATCAGGGTTTTTCCATATGACTTATGTTCATTAGTCTTATCATTTCCGTTGAAATAAAATGCGCGGGCGGGCGTGAGAAAAGTTGTTACTGATAACTGGTTCTAGTTAGTTAAAGTTATTGAAAAATTCATTCTCACTCCTAAAATAGCGACGACAACTTTAATTCGTTTTAAACATAAATTAAGATGATTTGTTTGCCAGATTTGAAATGGTCAAAAAGTGAATTCAATAATGTTAGTTCATTAAATTAATCTAGAATCTCTTCGGCATAACAAGTTGTTCATTTCGAGTAAGTATATACCTAGGTATCAAATTTGAAGTAGATGGGAACTTAAGTAATCGTAAATATTTTCATCTGAACTGTGTAATTTTCATATCATCTGAGTGAGTAAAGTTATAAGACTGTATTATTATGGGGCATTGACAGTCATACGCCTGTGCCACTGCTATGCGACTATAACTGGTCTGTTTGGGAACGCCCCCTTCATAGTTCCCTTTAAAGTAAGAATCGCAGTATGGTTTTAACAGGGACAGTTTGTATATCATCTGATGCTAAAACTGGTCTACCTAGTTGAGTACTTGGTTTGTGCATCAGTGGACCACATTCACATAGAAGATGCAAGGAAGTTTCCATCTCCTTGTCCGCCAGCCAGTCGAGTTGAGCTTATAGGACTATTTAGTTAATTTACGGTCAGTGTTTTCACGTGCTTCGGATCCCAACTGGATGCAGAGGTCGAGAACATGGAGGAATATGCAGGAAGCCTACGAGTATGTCTGAAGCGGGACTGATCGAAGGCTGTGACGGATGAATCAATAGATTTTCATGCTTTCTTGAAAATTGCTTGAACTGAAGCGCCATTACACCGAGAGCATAGTACAAGTATCTAGTACTATATAAAGTACGGAATCTCCCTGCCGGGACCAATTTTGGAATGGCGTATTCCTGTCTGGCTCGCACTAACTCATTATCACACATGCTTGCCTCTTGTAAATGTTTTTTATTTGTATAAAATTACAGCTAAGTGTCCAACAGGGTAATTTATGCGCTTGGGCACGCCGGGCAACTGCCCAGGGCCCCACGATTCATGGGGTCTTATTTCGTACTCCTGTTTTCTATTGTCTGTTGTTAACAACCCTTTGTCTTAAGTGTCCAGGGCCCAAAATCGGTCCAAGACGGTTCCGGCGTCCAAGGTGTGCCGAGAGAGTCTTAACTCTTCTTCAAACTTAAATACGAATTTGTTTTCAGGCGTAAACTGTGAAACGAACATCGACGACTGACTATCACACATGCTTGCCTCTTGTAAATGTTTTTTATTTGTATAAAATTACAGCTAAGTGTCCAACAGGGTAATTTATGCGCTTGGGCACGCCGGGCAACTGCCCAGGGCCCCACGATTCATGGGGCCTTATTTCGTACTCCTGTTTTCTATTGTCTGTTGTTAACAACCCTTTGTCTTAAGTGTCCAGGGCCCAAAACCGGTCTAAGACGGCTCTGGCGTCCAAGGTGTGCCGAGAGAGTCTTAACTCTTCTTCAAACTTAAATACGAATTTGTTTTCAGGCGTAAACTGTGAAACGAACATCGACGACTGCGCTGGTAACCCGTGTCTGCACGGCGGCTCCTGTATAGACCTGGTCAACGGGTACCGCTGCGTGTGCGCACCTCCACATTCAGGGCGTAACTGCGAGAATACTCTGGACCCTTGCACACCTAACCAGTAAGTTTTTGTCTACTGTTTTAAATTTAGAAACATTTTATCATCGTGCATTGCTGAACATAGGTATCTCTCAACTCAAAAAGAGAACGAAAACCTCGTGCATGCTTCAATTTCAATGCATGTATTGTACCCACTGTCCACTATAAGTGGCGACGAGGTCAGTGCCCGTCACACTGGACATCGTTTCGGTACTACTATGGTAGTACTAGTGACACATGAATTTACTGAGTTTTAAGAATATCTCTCGAGGAATAATTTTAGTCGTGAGCATATATATTATCATCATCATCAGCCTGTACACGTCCCACTGCAGGGCACAGGTCTTACCTTAAGAAGGGTGCATGGGTGGTAGTCCACCACGCGTGCACAATGCGAATGGGTGGACTACACATACGCATCAGAATTTCTTCTTCAGCATAATGCAGGTTTCCTCTAACTTAATATCATCATGCTAATAACTAACTCTTCAAACAGATGCCGCCACGGAGGTCGATGCGTAGCCGAAGCATCTTATGCAGAATTCAACTGTCAATGCCCAGTGGGCTGGACTGGAGCCCTCTGTGAACGTGACGTCGACGAGTGTGCAGTCACAGCTCCGTGTCACAATGAAGCGACCTGTATTAATACTGAAGGATCTTACGCCTGTCTGTGCGCAAGAGGATACGAGGGAAAAGACTGCGCGATTAACACTGATGATTGCGCTTCTTGTAAGTTAATTTAGTTTACTATTATTCTACTACTTAATGTCCTTAAAGACAGGCAAAACTCTAGTGCGTATGTTTTTATCGGTTTTGAACTAGATACAGGGCTGTTTTTACCTGGGGGCGCAAAGGATGCGTTGCACCCAGGCGCAGGGACCTAGGGGGCGGAAGCAGATCGCCTTAAACACATACCATGCGTAATCTTCTAATTTTGAAAATTGCTAAACAAACATTCATTAATTTGCCTATACCAATAACATATATGCACCAATCGTTTACAAATGAGCGTCATGCAGCTTACAGTGCATTCCCCAACTATGCTTCTTTCTCTATGATCCTCGGCTAGCGAGGCCATTACCTCGCGAATCGCTAAACTCAAGTCTAGGCAGTTTTATATTTTGCCTGTAGGTCTGATAAGAACCTGTTTTTCAATATTATTTTTTGACCAATTTACTCTGCTTTATAATTAGCTGCAAATCTACTCTAGATTTTCTTCTGTTTTCTTTTTAAAGTTTCTCTCCTGATGTTAATATAATTTTTTCATCTATTTAATTAAATATTGTCTTAAACAGTCCCCTGCCAGAACGGTGCGACGTGTCTAGACAGTATCGGCGACTACAATTGCGTGTGCGCAAGCGGCTTCGCGGGCAAACACTGTGAGGTCGACATCGACGAGTGTCAGTCACGACCGTGTATGAATGGTGCTACTTGCAATCAGGTAAGAATCGCAGTTAAAGTACCTAGTAAATTACCTTGCAATTTCTGTGGTGGTGTAACTTTTTCAGCATATGCTCACGACTATATTCCCCGAGGGGGTAGTCAGAGATATTCTGAATCCTCAGAACATCCACGTTTTACCAGTAGTACCGAAACTCTGTCCAGTGTGACGGGGGGTGAACTTTTTCAAGAGCATGATTTAAATGTGCATGCTATGAAAAACGGATGTTCCATATTAAACTACTAATCTAGTCGAGCTAAATGCGAACAGCAGTTTTTTTTCGCGATTTCAATGTTGGTCCCATAGTGAAAGTTGTTCAGTTTGATGATCAAAACAACTCCCTTAAAAGTTTTAACTGTTAATTTTTACTTTTGTAACACCTTAAATACTCCATTCTCTCCACAGTACGTGGCGTCATACACTTGCACCTGCCCACTGGGTTTCTCCGGCATCAACTGTCAGACGAACGACGAGGACTGCACGGAGTCTAGCTGCATGAACGGAGGGTTCTGTATCGATGGCATCAACTCTTACAACTGCTCGTGTCCACCTGGGTAAGATGCTTCTTGACTTTTAAGGTATAATTTTGAGTAAGGGCATTCATGTAAAGTTAGTGAGGTGGCTAGAATATGATTTTGACAGCACCCAAATTAACATGAAATACCATGACCTATTTAATATCACAAATGCATGCTTTTGTAAATTTTAAAACTTAGCTTTTTTAACGTCTAGGATTTTATAATCATTAGATCTTTGTTATGGTAAAGAATAACATACAATGACACCACTAGTTGCCTTGATGTATAGTTTGAAAGCAAATTGAGCAACATCATAAAAGCCATATCACACAAGCGATTTTTGAACGTAAGCGATTTCGAAACTGTACTGTAACAACGTCGCAACTGCACTATTCCGCTGCGACAACGATTGATCTCTGAAATATCGCGGTGATGTCGCGGTGGGATTGCCACTCTGAAAGCAAACGGAGTACCATTTTTAATCTTTTGGAAACTGTAGTCTTTTAGTTTTTGTCTAATCCTTAATTCTCTTACCCAGGTACACCGGCTCGAACTGTCAGTTCCGAATTAACATGTGTGATAGTTCTCCGTGCGACAACGGAGCTACCTGTCACGACCACGTGACCTATTACACGTGTCATTGTCCGTACGGGTACACTGGAAAACATTGCGAGGCCTTCGTCGATTGGTAAGTTTGAAAAGCAGCCTATGTTTAATCCTTTAAAGTATCTAATCAAACCTCGTAACATCCAGGCTTTTTCGACAAAAGATTAGCTCACTGCCCGTATGTAGTCTTAATGCGCATATTATATAGCACACTATTTAATATCTTATGACACATTCAAATCGAGTGCCTTTTATAAGCTGGTTGGGCGTCTATGCATGAAATTGTATTTCATCTTGGGCAAGTATCACAATGGAACTGAAGATTTTAAAACAGCATATGGGCTTAGTTTTAAAGAGGCAAAAAGCAAAGAAGTAGCTAGTGGATCAAATGTAATATCTCTGTCTCCTTCCTATAGGTGTGAAAACAATCCTTGCGAGAACGGTGCGACATGCTCACAAAAAGGACCTCAGTATACTTGCACGTGCGCTCCTGGATGGTCTGGAAAACTGTGCGATGTTGAAATGGTGTCTTGTAAAGATGCATCCATCAGAAAAGGTATGTGTAACTTTCAAAATGAATACCTAAGGAATTTGATATTGTTTCTACTTTTCGATTCCTTGTAATTCCGTGACTTATTTTAATAATCCTTCAACAGGTGTAAAACTTAAGCAGCTCTGCAACAACGGTTCTTGCGAAGACATCGGAAACTCCCACCGCTGCCATTGTCTCGATGGTTATACTGGATCTTACTGCCAGAAAGAAATCAACGAATGCGAATCAGCCCCTTGTCAAAACGGTGCTGTCTGCAAAGACCTAGTAGGAACATACCAGTGCAAATGTGCTAAAGGATTCCAAGGACAGAACTGTGAACTAAACGTCAACGATTGTCTTCCTAACCCTTGTCAAAACGGAGGAACCTGCCACGATCTGATCAACAACTTTTCATGTTCATGTCCTTTCGGTACTCTAGGCAAGATTTGTGAGATTAACGTGAACGATTGCAAGCAAGACGCTTGTCATAACAACGGTACTTGTATTGATAAGGTTGGAGGTTTTGAGTGTAAGTGCCCCGCTGGTTTCGTTGGACCGAGATGCGAGGGAGATATAAACGAGTGCTTGTCGAACCCTTGTTTTGTGCTTGGTACTCAAGATTGTGTTCAGCTCATCAATGATTACCACTGCAACTGTAAGCCTGGGTTCATGGGAAGACACTGTGATGCCAAAGTTAATTTCTGTGCTATGTCTCCATGCCAGAATGGTGGTATTTGCACTGCAATCCAAGGAGGTCACGAATGTTCGTGCAGCGACGGATTCTACGGCAAGAATTGTGAATATTCTGGCTACGCTTGCGATTCGAATCCTTGCCAAAATGGTGGTTACTGTCGAACTTCAGAAATAGGAGGTTATGTCTGCGAATGTCCATCAGGATTGTCTGGGGTCAACTGCGAAATTGACTCAATGAACGAATGTATCAGCAACCCTTGTAAACACCCAGATGCAAGATGCATTGACAAACCTGGAGACTACTTATGCTATTGCCCAAGACAATGGACTGGAAAGAACTGTGATATTCATGATCCTCACTCCAGAGGTGGTTACGGAAGTCCCATTGGTGGAAGCTACAACAAAAACCCTACATTAACTCTTCAAGAGCTGGATCTGGCATTCCAAAGAGAGCAATGCGTCAAATTGGGCTGCAAAGAGAAGCAGTCAGACCACCATTGTGATGAAGAATGTAACACATACGCATGCGAGTTTGATGGCAATGATTGTTCCCTAGGTATCAATCCTTGGGCTAATTGCACAGCCCCTATCAAATGCTGGGAGGTATTTATGAACGGTGAATGTAATGAAGTCTGCAATACCCAAGCTTGCTTATTCGATGGAAGAGACTGCGAGAAATCGCTACAAAAGTGCAACCCAATTTACGACGCCTACTGCCAGAAACACTACGCCAATGGACATTGTGACTACGGATGTAACAACGCAGAATGTAACTGGGATGGTTTGGATTGTGAGAACGAGCCGCCTGAGCTAGCCGAAGGTGTCATGTCAGTGATATTGCTAATGGACATGCGAACTTTCAAGGAAAACTCAGTTGCATTCCTACGAGATTTAGGCCATCAGCTGCGAACAACTATCCTTATCAAGAAGGATCATTTGGGTAATGATATGGTATACCCATGGAAAGGTTCGACAGACATCGGTCTTCAAGATACAGAGTTCGGAAAGAAGCATCACATAGTGATGACTGAAAGAGGACAGTCAGGAGTCCAAGTTTACTTGGAAATTGATAACAGAAAATGCACGACAATGTCTGGATCCGAATGCTTCTTCTCGGCCAGAGAAGCGGCGGAGTTCTTAGCAGCTACTGCTTCTAAGCATTCTTTGTCACCTGATTTCCCTATCTTCCAAGTAAAAGGAGTTGCAACACCCATCGATGATGATATTCCCACAAATTCCAAATACGTTTTCATCGGCGTTATTTTAGTATTGCTAGCTGGATTACTGATTGGAGTGCTTGTAACGGCCCAAAGGAAACGTGCAGCCGGCATAACATGGTTCCCAGAAGGATTTATCCGCAACAATTCTTCTACAAGACGAAGATCGAGACGTCGTGGACCCGATGGACAGGAGATGAGGAATCTGAACAAGGGCTCCATGGGTTGCATTGACGTGGATATCAATGGGGGTCACATGGGACCACCTCATTGGTCAGATGATGACGACGATGGTTCTGCTCCTCCGAGAGCCAAAAGAGCTAGAGGTCCAGGTGACGCGAATGGTGCTCCAGGAGGCTACGCATCAGATCACACAGCTATTACAGAGTACGAGGAAGCTGGTCACGATTCAAGGGTCTGGACGCAACAGCATTTGGATGCAGCGGACATTAGGGTTCCACCTAGTATGATGACACCGCCTGCTATCGTAAGTAGATTTAAAATTTAATAATTAAATGTACTTTTTGAAGTAAGGTATCGGCTCTAATACAGTGTCTTCCTTACAGCATGACCACGTGGATGTAGACGCTCGAGGGCCCCTAGGCATGACACCGCTCATGGTAGCAGCTGTCAGAGGAGGAGGCCTCGACACCGGATCTGATGCTGAGGATGAACAGACAGCCCACATCATATCGGAACTGGTAGCACAAGGAGCCCAGTTGAATGCTGCTATGGATAAGACAGGAGAAACTAGTTTGCATCTTGCTGCCAGGTATGTGTTGTTGCCTTCTTAAAACTATGTGTTGTAAATGACCAATCTTGATGATGAAGAAAGGTCTTCTAAGCTGATCAATCAATCAAATCGGCCCACATGAACCCACTGCTGGGTATCGGCCTACTTTTTATTGCGCCATTCCTCATAAACCTATTCTAATCTGATACATTCTGACCTGCAACCCTTACTTAATCATCTGAGCTGCTATTCTTTATTAATTAAGGTAGTTCTCAGTTCTGCCAAAACTGATTTTATTTGTAGGTTAATGTTACTACAGGCATGGTCTTCCGACCTGAAAATAATGGACCGGCTAGTCATCGGCGTATTATTACAGTCGCTATCATAAGCACACCATTTGAAAATAAAGATTAATTAAATGTCGATGTTATCCCTACAGATATGCACGAGCAGACGCAGCGAAACGGCTCCTAGACGCCGGCGCAGACGCGAACTCACAGGACAACACTGGTAGAACACCGCTCCATGCAGCAGTCGCAGCCGACGCTATGGGAGTGTTCCAGATATTACTGAGGAATAGGGCCACCAATCTCAATGCTAGGATGCATGATGGGACTACGCCCTTGATTTTAGCTGCAAGGTATGTTAGACTGGAAAATGTTTCGTAATCCCTTCCAACAGGGTTCCCTTCGTTTCTTTTTCAAGTCTCGACTTGAACACGCAACTTGCAAATTCTGTGCAAGGCTATGCTTTTCCGGGGTTGTGTTTTGGTCCAATTAAGCTACCGCTACATCTACCGATAGGTCCCAAAATCTCCAATCTCTTGCGTCTTTAAGGGATGGAAGGTATGTTAGGTTGAATTTGCAATATCTTGTCATCATTGATTCCTCTTTGGATAGATACAACTCTCTTAGAATCTTTTCCCTAAATTTTGTGTACTAATAAATTACATTTTGAATACAGGTTAGCAATAGAAGGCATGGTAGAGGACCTAATCAACGCAGACGCGGATATCAACGCCGCTGACAACAGCGGTAAGACAGCGCTGCACTGGGCGGCGGCTGTCAACAACGTTGACGCTGTCAATGTGTTGTTGATGCACGGCGCCAACAGGGATGCTCAGGATGATAAGGTTTGTATTCATTTAAGTAGGTAACCTGCAGCAACGTAAGTACACCTTGTGAGGCAAATGGCAAAACCTTTTAGAAAGCCCCTCGGCCTCCATCAATCAAAGCAAAAATTGGTTAAATGCGTTTAAATGAAGCTGTCTTTGTAATATTAAAGGTTAGGTTCTCGGGGCTCAGCCATTATGAATAGATAATAATAGTAGGTACACTATGATAATAATAGTACAGTAGAAGCGAAACTATGGTTAAAACCAACACGAGATGGTAGGTGTAGGTGATCTTGATATTTAGCGCGGAAGTTCCGTTTCTATAATGTACTATTATTATCTATTCATAATATTATGCTTCAGCCATGTGGCTTCTGGCATTTCTTCAGTTCTGCCAGCCGGTACTTACTCCACTGGTTAATTTGAACTTGCCATTGTTACACTGGAGATGGAACTGTCAAAATGCAGTTTATTGAATAATAGCTGAAGTGCCTGAAAATCTGTGTAGTATAAAGTGTGATGATGATACTATCGGGAAATGTGGAAATACGACCAACACTTTTCCGATAAAGATACTAATCCTAAGGCGCTGTGTTTCTATACATATTGCCAGAAAAAATCCATTCAAGCAAAGCAATGGTCAGATGATTATTAAAGGCAATTTTACCTAACAAGCGCGCACGGAAGCGAACATTTCGTTTAATTGGATGACTTGACAACTCGTCTGTACACAGTAGGTTCTTCAATTATAAAATCAAAACTTCTCCCTCAGGATGAAACTCCTCTCTTCCTCGGCGCCCGAGAAGGTTCCTACGGCGCCTGCCGAGCTCTCCTCGACGCCATGGCGAACAGGGAGATAACGGACCACATGGACAGACTGCCGCGCGACGTGGCGCAGGAGAGGATGCACGACGACATCGTGAGGCTACTGGACGAGCATTGTCCGAGGCCACCGCCCCAGCATCATCACTTGATGTGTAAGTATTGTAGGTAGTGTTATAGGTCCTGCAAGTCAGGTAAGAGGTGCTAGAATATAGTGTTGGGCTTAAACTTATTAATAAACAATCTAGTTAGGAAGACAACTGATTCAGTGAATGTCAACTAGTACAGAGTAGATTGTTAAATCTAGTCGGATTCAAAGGTGGAATCTACATTTTCTCTAAGGTCTGCCTAAAGTCCTGCCTAAGATTATGTTTTCTATTAATTACCTACCTACCTCATGTCATACAATAATAATTTTATCTTTTACCATGTATATTTTTGAAGGCTGGAAGCCAATATAGCTCAGGTTAGGAGCGATTCTACATTGATATGGTAGAGTAGGTAGTCCTTCACATTTCTAAGTGAAAGCTGTCCTCTAATCATCATCATCAGGCTATAAACGTCCCACTGCAAGGCACAGGCATACCAGAGGCCTCGGGGAGGCTGTATAGGCGGTAATTCACCACGCGTGCCAAATGCGTATTGGTAGACTTCATATACGCATCAGAATTTCTTCCTGATCGTACTTCTTATGGACGCATATACCGTTGATGAAGTTACAATGATAATTCTCCTCCACAGCGTCACCAAACCCTCACCCTCAGCTGATAAGTCAACCGACAGTGATCAGCTCTTCAGCGGCGAAGGGAAAGCCCAAGAAGCCCCGGGCGAAAGCTGGACCGGACAGTCCCGACCAATACGACAACAACAATATGCAGCACACGGCTATTAGACGGTATGATTTGAAATTTTATTACTTTGTACCAGGACTCCGTCTCTCGACACTTTCGGAGAGAGCCAAAACTCCCTGGCTATTTGGTTGCCACGAGCGCAAGCGAGAGCGCCGAAAAAATGTCCCAGCGAGAAAGAGAGGTAGTTAAAGCGTGGGAATTCACCTTTTACTGAGGGAGTGATGTATCTGTTACGTTAACTCTTTCGTTATCTGTGGTAATAATGACAATTTTTAAATAATGATTGAGATTGGCAATCTAAATAAAAATGCCTCGACGTCTTTGAGCAACTTGCTTAAAATTTTCTAGTACCTGGTGGCGTTTGAACGCCGTTAATGTCCACGCCGATTATTTTCATCTATCCTCACTGATCAGCATGGGTTTCTATAGCGCTGTTATAAAGCTCTTGGACATTTATAGCAGCGGTATAAAATTGTATGCCGCTTCTTATTAACAAGATGAAATATAAGGTGGGACAATAGCGGCGTTTAAACGCCCCGGAGATTCATCCACCTAATTTCACTTTTGTCTTTTCTTTGATTCGTTGAAAGGATTTTCTATTTTGCCAGACTAAAATGGAGTGGCGCTATTGCGTCAAAGTCCATACGATTATTAATCTTCTATGCTTTAAGTATCTTCTCTATTTCATCACAATAAAGACTATATTCTTTGTGTTAACAGGAAACCAAGTGTAAAAAAGAATAACAAGAAAGTGGCGCAGGAAGTGCCACAGAGCGTTGAGAGCCTGGGATCAAGTCTCAGTCCAGTAGAATCACCGCTCCAAAATTTACAGGTAAGACCTCACCATTGGTTCGCTAAATATCTATTCTCCGAATAAAATTCGACGCTTAAGAGGATAGACTAGTACCGTTTTCCTTCTTTTTTGCAAATATTAATTACTGTATGGAAGGGACCTTCGAAAATGACGAATTTTACCGCCCGTTTTCAGACATTCAGCAGTAGATATGTACACAATTATTGTGTTGTTCCCTGTCTCTTCAACATGGATTATGTCGGTTACGTGCCGAACGTCCATCGTCCGTATTCCTTGTATGACCATTTCTTTTAACGTCCATTTCCCCGAACGTCCATCGTCCGAATTCCTTGTAGGCCCATTTACTTGAACGTCCATTTCCTAGTACGTAAATTTTCACGAACGTCCGTCGTACAAATTTCTTGTACGTCCAATTCCTTGTTCGTCCATTTCCCCTTACGTCTAACATCTATAGTGTATCTGAAATGAACTGTAATCTATAGGACTTGCCGTCGCCGTACGACGCGACGTCGCTGTACTCGAACGCGATAGCGCAGTTCGCGGGTTTGGAGCAGCTCATGCAGCACAAGCAGCCGCCCAGCTATGAGGACTGCGTTAAGGTATGTCTTGCATCTACAGGGTCCTTCTAGATATTGTGACACTTTTTTAAGGGGATGATCAGACCATCAATCTGAACCACTTTCTCTATGGGACCACTATCGAAAGCGCGAGAAAAAAAATCTGCTGTCCCATAGAAAACTGCAAACTTAACTCGACAAATGTATGGCACAGCTCATATTTGCTCTCGAAGTCGATATTGGTCCCATAGAGAAAGCTGTTCAGTTTGATGACCAAATAGTATAAGCTAATTTTGTTAGACGTTATATTTCTTTATTACCAGACTGTTGTAGTGACCAAGTAAACAGAGGAATAGTATCTCTGTTTTCTTGATCATTAAAACAGGCTGATAGCATCAGTTCACTTGTCGTCATTTCGTGTGCTCAATTTGTTCGAAACCTGACCGATCTCAGTATTTACAATAACAGCTGCACCCGGATAAAAAATTGGAGTTTTTAAGTTTGAGTTCGAACTCCCGTTAGTCAAAATCTATATCGACCCTACTTAGATTAAGTTCCAAGCTCAAAGGACGTGTCTGAATCTCGATCATAGTATAAACTTGAGGCAGACCATGCAAGTAGCTCTGTCAACTGCCCTACTTTATGCAAATTTTATTAGCACAGTAGTACATACGGTACTTCAGATCCCTGTACCAATTAAGGTAAGGTATTGCTATAAGGGTCTATAAAGTAAAAAGCGTACAAATATTATGAGAGGTGAATTTACTCGGTAGGACCTGTTGTTAACGTAACGGCTCAATAAAGTGTGATTTATTACAGACGGGTCAGACGCTGCAACAGTCGTACGGCGGCGGCGCGCTCGGGTCCTCGCTGTCGCCGCCCTACTCCAACCACTCGCCCACGCACAGTAACCACACCACGTCACCGCATGCTTATATAGGTTTGTTAACCATTTTATAAACACCACCAACTAATTGGGGACGAAGGGTTCTCGAGTGGCGACCGAGCACCGAAAAGCGCAGCGTGGGTATGCTCCCAAAAAGGTGGACTGACGACCTGATGAAGGCGGTGGGAACCCGCTGGATGAGGGCAGCGTAGGACCGGTCGTTGTGGCGATCCTTGGGGGAGGCCTATGTCTAGCAGTGGACGTCCATCGACTGAGATGATGACGATGAAGACTAACTAATAAGGTGTCACCCTTGTAAAAAGTGACATGGTAAATGACGGAGGCAATATATTCAGGGGAAGAAACCTGCAATCTTCCGGTTTTGGGTAACCATCTCCAAGGAGGCACATGCGTTTAGCCGCCAAGATATCGCAGTCGCACAGGATATGTTTCATGGTTTCCTCCTCCTCTCCGCAAAGTCGGCAGCTGGGGTCTAGGGTGACCTTCATCTTGTGCATCATAGGGGCGTAGTGCCCGGTGAGGGCTTCAACGATGGCCCGACCCTTGTTCAGTATGAACTTTGAGACTCGTGTTGTCACATTTCTGATAAATTTCTTGCAGTGTTGCAGAACTAAGAGGCCGGACCCTTATTATAGCTTGTGTATTTTATCAGCCCATTCCTTAACCCGTCCACTGTTTGTCACGGATCCGATCAAAGACGTTTAGGGCTTGTTTCGCCACTTCTGAGTAAGTTCTTGTTATCATGTCTGATATATCGTTTGACATATTTCTTATGAAAGATATGTCAAACGACCAGTCAGATAAGCTATTAAGAGCTTACCCAGAAGTGGTGACACAGGCCCTTACTATTATATTGTGTCTAATACGAGGGGTAAATGGTTTCCAATGTTGCATGCCGGAATTCCTACACTTGGTTCTGGTCTCGCCAGCTCGTCAGCGTTCTCATGGCCTTGGATACCTGTATTTAGATCGTACCTACCTAGTTCTTAATGTTAACTGTAATGTTGCCAGGTTCACCGTCACCAGGAAAGTCGCGGCCATCGCTGCCGACGTCACCGGCGCACATGGCAGCGCTACGACACTCACATCAGCACCAGCTGGATGCCGCAGCGTATTCTGCTCTCGCGCATCTAAGTAAGTTGAATCTACTTTCTTTGCATAGGAATCGAGAAGCATCCGTACAGATATTATGGTCTGGGGAGGTAAACCAATTTTCAGTAAATATTCAAGGGTAAAGTTTTTATCCCTCGTCTGTCGGAACACAGATCCCGTCCAATCTCGAGACACGACGGGTTAAGTAAAAAGCCTCCCCGAGTGACGAAATCTGAATTCGTCTGGCCATAGAGTATGTCTTTTACTCTATGATCTGGCTCACCCTGGACAGTCAGCCTCGATACGACCATTGCTGGCTGTCTAATCTTTACACTACAGCATGAGTAGTTGTCATACGATATAGCTCATACTGACACGGAAGAAGAACTAAATATTCGTTGTAGCCGCTCAAAATAATCTTGTGAATCTTTCCCTTCTTCCTATCAAATAAATTGATCTTTCTTTAACATCAATTAATTATTTCTAGTTTTTTATAAACTAATAGATAGCTTGATCTTGTTGGTATTGGCTAGGTACTTTCTTCTGGTTACCATATTTTTTTACTGTACTAGCTGTAACCCGCGCGATTACGTCTGCATGGAATATTAATTCCTACCACAGGATTCAAGGGATCTCTATAGCAAATTTCATTGATTTTGATTATGGTTCAGCGGTTTAGCCGTGAAAATATAATAGAGGAGAGGAGTCCAGAGTCCTTTAGATAGTACTAATTCGTGTTTTCCTTGCCAGGTGCCAACCAACAGCATAATGCACAGCTTCAAGCTGTTATGACGCACGCGGCCGCGCTGGGGCAAGTGCAAGGAGCTCAACACCCTGCCATTACCAACCTTATGTCTGGTGAGATACAGTTTATTTTTATATTTTATCGTAGCAAATTAAAAGGGCGAGAGGTAGAACGTTATGGACGAATGTGGAGGAGACCTAAGTCCAAAGACGCACTGACCAACACTTTCACTGCTAAGCTTAAAACAAATATACTCGCGCAGTACTGTGGCATGCGATACAATCTTGACTCACTGGGCGAGTCGTGCGCACGGCGGCTCATTTGTTGCGGACCTATGACGTAGGTCGTCAGCAGCGAAAGTGTCAAGGGCTTTGATGGATGGATGAATCATTATCACCAGCCTTTCCATCCTATAAAACGATTATTCAAGCCATTTCAAGCGGCACTCATGCTCTTGACTAAAAACTCGATACGACAGTGATGCGACCCCGGTGGATGAATATGCAATGCAAATCTTAGGTATTACTTGATAGGAGGGTCAGGGAAGATAGATTCCTTCTTTAATTCCCTCCATTACAAACTGGAGACAGCAATAGGAAAAGCATGGCTATTAGTACACCAACTCCTGGGATAATTATGACAGGGTTGAGGACCCTTACCGCAAAAGCTGAATTTACTTGGGTTGTAATCGGAACCCTTATTTACGAGAAGATACTAACAAGAAAACTCAACAAAGAAAAAGTTTTTCCTTCAAAAATCTTCTAAATGCCATTGGATTGTAATTAAACCAATATTTTCATTACAGGTCTCTACGGCGGTTGGGGTATAGGAGATACATTCCCGACCCCCTCACCAGAGTCCCCTGACCACTGGTCAACCCCCTCACCCCAGACCCCCCTTACCCAATCACCCCACTCTGATTGGTCGGACCGCGCAGCCTTATCCCCCAATGATATCCAACAAACGAATAAAGGGGGCACCGAAGCCATTTATATTTAGAAACTCCTTGTTATATCGTAGTAAGCGAAAACTGATGTTATGTTTTAAGAATAAGGTTGGAATTTGACTGTAAAAATAGTGTAAATTAAAGTGGCAAGCAGCAAAAATGAAGACAATAATTTCCATGTATAAGACGACTGATAAGCTCAAAGAGCTGATTGTAATGGTGTCGAATGATATTAGAACTTATTGCTATTATAACTTGAGGTTCTAAATGGTGTGTCAGAAAACTCGAAGGTTTATTAATCTCAAGGTGCTGAAGTGCCGTAGGTATAGAGACTGATTGTATGAATACAGCCATGACTCGATAGTATAAAATAGTTTATGAAAGCACTAACTGGCAATCTCGCGATATGACAAGACTTTTCGGTGTATTTTATGGAAAAAAAGCTCTGAATAGTATAATATGCTCACGATTAAATTCTCCGGAGATAGATAGAGTGATAGAGTAATTCTAAATATAATCAACAATATAAAATGAACTGAAAAATGGGGCCAAACAAAATAATTTACTACGTTAATAAAAATTGTATTCATCAAAATCAACTTTTACTAGATCCGCACTATTGTGTGGAAAGTCCGAGAAAAAAATTATTTTTCGAGCTGAATTTCCTAAGGAAAAATTGTTTAGTTTCACTACCTGAATACACCCTTTAAATTTTTTTGTAAATTAAAAATAGGATGAATAATTTATCATGACGCATGTTTGCGTAGACTCATATTTTCGTAAATTCATCTTTGACCACGAGCAAAATAGAAACAAATTTCTGTTCAGGCACAATGTGGAAAACATTCAAAGATTTCCAGTTTTTCATTCCTGAATGAGTAAAAAATAAAAATAAAATCATAAAAATACACCGAAACTAACATCTCTACTGACATTAAAATACTATTTGTTGTGTTGTTAAATGTTTTTTATTAACTTGTTTATATGACACTATGTTTTGAATCATTTATTTTAAATGGGAAATAATGTATTTCGCTTTTTATGAGATTGTTTTGCGTAATGACGTGAACGGATATTATTTATGTGTGATTCTTTAGCACTTAGCCTGTATTTTAGTGTAACTAGATATTTTAGATTTAGTTTAGTGCTTAAATTTATAGGCTAACTAAGATTGATGCCTGAATGATTTTACTTTTTTTAACTGCCACAGCAGGGTACGGTATAATGTCAAGAACTTTAGACAAAAATCATTTAAATCATTATTAGAGTTTATCGATTTTGTTAACACCCTGCGTACCTATTAATTAAATTTAAAGGATTTCTTATCAGGTACCAATCTCAGTGTCTAAAGTTTTGAAGGGATTATGAAATTATCTTCCGCGTTTTTATCATTCCAAGATTGCTTCCAATAATTCCAATAAATGAGGCGTATTCAGAGACTAGTAAATAGAAAAGTCAGTAGATGACAATATTAAAAGTTCAGAAAAACCTGCCACATTGACGGTAAAAAGTGCTGTTTGTCTATGGTTTGCATCATTCAAATGACATAATATGATAGTGGTGGTGTTGCAAATCGAAAACTTCACTACCAATAAATACGTAATAGCACCGACAATTTTCGTTTGTTGTACATAAACGAACATTTACTGCACAAAAAGTTAATCAATTTGAGGTATCAAAACGTCTCTCATATTAAAACCATAATAATCTTATTAATAAATTAAAAAATTGCTCCCTAAAATTAGGGAATCGAGAAAAACACGCAACGTTTTCGATCTGATTGCTGAATTGGCACGATTATAACGCCATCCTACCAATGTCTTTGAACAATTTTTTTTGCATGAAAACGCCTCATTGAGAGATGGTTTAGAAATGGGTTTAAATCTGTCAAAGTTACTTAGTTAATTTACTTTTTTGTGTACACATTGAATGCCGTCGGGTCACAATAACAATAGATCTTCCATTGTTTGTCGGTCATTTGGCAGTCAAAGACTTAAAACATTTTTAGTGTAAAATCTATTTAGTGCCTCACTGTGCTCTTTTGTTACTCTGTAATTATTTGTAATACCTACTTACTTACCATGGATGGGGCAAAGCTTAATGTCAAATAAATATAATCTGTGGTAAATATATCATTTCATAGGTGCAATGTTGCTAGAGCGTGTATTTCCAACTGCTCAAAAAAGTTAGATGAAACATTTAACTGATTTCAACAAATCACTAGGCTAACCAACGAGAATGTTTATAAATTAGGTCTACACTTAGGTAGCAGTTTTTATTTCCATTTTGAAAAACCATCTCTCTCATTTTTGTTTTCCAATAAGTACGGAATCGTACAATTAAGATCTCATCATTCCATTTTTTGCTTTAAAAACGTTTAAATCTTTTCAATCGTTGACCTTGGGACCATTACATGCTCAATTTGTTAAATAAAACATTAAAATTGCATGTTTTACATACGTATTGTAATATATTTTAATTTTAGTTTATTTTTTATTTTACTAAGTTTATGAAACTTCTGCCGTTGTCGTCAAACTACGCCTAGGTAACGTTTATTTTGTAAATATTATTTTTTTATCTTTTAAAAATATTTAATTAAATGAAAATGATCTTCGTAGTTTAGGTTTTAGTTTTTAATTTTTATAATTTTCTGTGTCATCATTACGTGCCAACGAGCCAGTTTCAAAATCTTTTTTCAAATACATATTTTAAAATTAAAAATACTTTTTCCAAGGACTTATTTGGGTGGCAGAGTCGGCAAATTATATTATCCTATTTGACAGTCAAAACATCTGCGCTAATCCTTTCTGTTCCAGCGGCCAAATTAGGAACTAACTCTTTAGTTTAATTATTGTTCAATACATATCAACTTAAAAATCATTAGGTTGCTACGCTGTAACTGGAACAAAAACATAATATTTTTACACACCTAAAATGCTTTACGTACGTGAAGCCAGATATTTGTCCCTAAAGTGTAAAAAAAACTGTCAAAAGGATAAATTAACATAAATCTCATTTTAAGTAACTGGATATTATCTTAACTCGAAACATAAGTCGTGGTCTACTAGATAGAAAATGAAAAAAAATGGACTCTTCGGTTAGTTAAGATTTTTGCTTTAAAGTGTTTTACTACATTTCGCTTTTTACAATGATTAGGTACAATATTTGAATCGGGTAAGTCCTTTTACGCGATGCGTACAGAAAACGAATTACCTAACAGAAAAAAATAAAATATCGTAATGCATTTATTAGTTACTTTTTCCATCATGCCATTTTCTTTTTGCGTGTAAAGGTAATGCTCGTTTTATTATACAGGGTTCAACTTAATATGCAGACAGTTTTTTAAGAGGATGATCAGACCATCAAACTGAACATCTATCTCTATGGGAACAATGTCGAAATCGCGAAAAAAAAATCAGCTGTCCCATAGAAGCGGGTCGAGTAAGATTTCAGTTTAGTATGGAACAGCTGTTTTTTTTGTCCCATAGAGAAAGTTGTTCAGTTTGATGGTCTGATCATCCCCTTAAAAATGTGTCAGCATATTAAGAAGCACCCTATAATTATTTATTGTATGTGGTATGTAGAATACCTATTTTAATACTTTCTTTCTAGAACGAGCTTTTATGCGATTAGGTAGATATCCAGTTACTAAAGATTTATGATAATAAGCCGACCTAATTATAGTGATAATTGTGTATTACTAGTTGATAGAAATAAGTAGGGTAAAGAAACCCGTGCTTCCTTTAAATGCATTCTAATATAAATGAACTACCTACTGTAAGCTATTGAATGGTTCTTTATTGGTATAAGTACAACATCATTATTGTAAATAGATTGATCTTTATTTTTGTACGTATCAGAACAATCCAATTAAAAATTTAAATATTATTAACTGTTACAGTGTTAAACTCAATAAGTAAAATAAGACGAATCATTTTTAGAAAAGGGTACGTAACTTGACGTAAGTACTGTCGCGCCGTCAGATTATTTACAACGATGTTGAATTACTTGTATGTAAGAAATTAATAAGTATCATAAGCAGGCATTACGCTCTCGCGAGAACTTCTCGGCGAGAATTGTCGACAAGAATATTCAAAGGAAAATTACTACGGCTCACGACGCCACGAGAACAATGAAGGGCATCTCGTTCTCGGCGAGAATGTAGTGCCTGCTTTAAAAACACAAATTCAAAAGTCTAAAGGTGCAATTCCGATGCCAGCGGCCGATGCGACTGACGCGCGCGTCTGACGCGTGGTTCTGTCAAATGCCATATGTCTATCGCATCGGCCGCGCGCGTCTGACGCACGTGTCAGTCGCTGGCATCGGAAGCGGCGTCATACGTTTTCATAGTAACTATACTTCATTCCAAATAAGGACGACCGGATTTTCCGATTCCTATTTAGCTTTCTGGCCAATTCTGATTACCAAATGTAATTAATTTAATGGATACATATACTATTCGACATATCTTGGACGTTACTAAAGCTGTTTTAAGAATAAGTGAGAGGAAGTGTTTCAAATCTCTGTTTCTGTAATTCAAAATAGCCTTAAAATTTCGTTGCTATTTTGAATGGAATACAGCATTGTCGCATCGGCCGTCGGCCGCGAGCCGCGCGCGTCAGTCGCATCGGCCGCTGGCATCGGAAGTGCACCTTTAAAAAATTGTAAACTTTTGTAAAATCTGATACGTACTCATTGCAAGACAATCAAATTGATCGAGCAAAAGTTTGGCACAAAAAATGTAATGCATACAAAAGGGCACATACATGGTTAAAAGATCTTCAATCTCGGCGTGCCTTTAAACTTAGTTTATAAGACTAGGGAACATTTTGTAATTTAAAATTAAAGAAAACTATTAAACATAGTTCAGAAGATCGTGTTTAGAATAAGTTTGTAAATACATTTTATCATTATTTTTAATGAAATGCATTTCTTTGTAAGATTCAAAAAGTTTTGAGGAGAATTAAATTTTTAAATAGTTTTCCCAGTAACTGACAATAAAGGAATAAATTTTATTTTTTGCTTTTTATTTTATATTCACCCTGAAAGAGATTGATTTTTTCTTGTTACCTTCATTTTAAATTATTTATTGACAATACTTTTGCTTATTGTACAAAATCTATTCTACCGTCGCTTTTTACACAAAATTGAGTTAATCGTTTTAAACCTAAGTTTGAAACGAATATTGATAACGTTACAAACAGCTTAGTTCAGTTATAAAATTAACTTTAAATTGTTCATGACTTCGTAAAGTTAACAAATGTGATACCTATTTTAGGCTTTCTTTAAATGACGTGAGTTAACCTCGAAGTAAACGTAACGAGTAAGTAAATTAAGTCTTATTTCCTAATATTGGTGTCATCATCATCATCCACAGCCTTAATCAACCCTCTGCTGGGTATAGGTCTCAATTTGCCACCATTCTCTGTCTTCTGAATAATTGTATAGTCCACATAAATAATGTCAGTAATGCCCATTGTCTTCTGCTATCGGAGAGAGATAATAGGATGATACAATTATCATGAAAAAAACTTAGACCATAGAAAAATAGTCGCATCCCAAATTCTCACAGATTGCTTGCATCGCAAAGTATTAAAAACTGACGTAGGTACTTTGGATGCAAACCTTTTAATTCTAGTAAATAAGTATTTGTAGTCAACTTCTTTCTTACAATATTTACAAAAACTGGTTACATACCAATATCTGCTACCAAACAATGCATTACTTGGCATTTAGGAAATTATCGTGGAGGCACTGTGTCAGAAATTGATTACCCACACTTATTTACCAAACTGATCCAAAAACTCTATCCAGCCAGTGATCGCCCTACAACCCCGAGGTAATATCACCGTAGGATGGGTGACCGCGGCGGCTGCCATGGCGTTGACAACCCTCGTCACTGTCCTCGGGAACGCTGTAGTTATTACCGCCGTCATGAAAGCCAAGAGGGCGCCCTCGCATTACCCGCTGGCTAGCTTAGCAGCCGCTGACCTGCTGCTTGGACTGTCAGTGCTGCCAATAGGTACTGCGAGGGAGCTTTTTGTTTTCCACTTACGTGAGTATTGAGATTGAATAATTATATTATACAACGTGTTAATGAATAAGCGCAAAACCTCATACACCTCAACTGATTTATAACAAAATAATAAGATTGAAACAATAAATTAATTATTTTATAGTTAAAATTTTAAGTTTTGAGGCAAAAATGATTTATTATCATTTCAGCAACGAATGAAAGCCCTAAAGTGCTCATGGATACATTTTAAGAATCTTGTTTTGGTAGTAAGTAGGGTGGGAGTGCCCGAGCGGTGGGTTAAGATCGAGTTCAGTAAATGTAAAATTTTTCAAACTAATAATTTATATTTAAAAAAAATGTCCAATGTTGAAACCATGATAATTCGATTCTGCTCTCGATTCTAAACAAACCGCCTTCTAGTTTTGCGTTAATTCATTAACACGTTGTATATATGACATTTATGGTGGTGTATTCCCAAACCATGCAGAATTTTAGCATGCTGTGTCGCATGTGTTACTTTTGCAGAATTTTTGTGGGCAAAAGGCTGATCTAGATATCACTACTAAATAATTTCTAAATATCGCATTTTTGAAGGTCTCATGGTTAAGTGCTATAATCTGAAGATGAAATCACGGAACATTGACGATATCTATTTGATGTAATATCGTCACATATCACGCTCTGAAAATTAGCGAAGTGAAGCGGCAACATGCTGGCCATATTGGCCGAAAGACTAACAGCTTAAATGAACTCAGAGTTCTAGAAGGGAGATCGCGAATTGATAGGCGTAGTGTGGGACTCCCTCCGGCCCGCTGCTGGGCCGACGAACTGAGAAACGTGGCGCGGAGCGACTGGATGAGGAAAGCTGAGAATAGTGTGACAAGTGTCTTGATAGAGGCCTATGTAGGTACAGCCGGCAGTGGTCGATAACGGGATGAAGATGACGATGACGTATCGTGTACCGTTTCATATTATTTCATCCCATATATTAGTGTTCAGGAGGTTATACTGAACGCATTGATACCTCATATGTCCATTTGTTGATCCGCCAACCTACTACTAGTTCCCTCTTCTATAGTCAATCAAAAAATTCTAAAGTCATAGTTGTATACAATTTTGTTTCAGCCTGGACAATCTGTGCCTGCTGGAGTACCCTCGACGTCCTCTGCTGTACAGCATCCATCCTCTCCCTCAGTGCCCTCGGCTGGGAGCGATGGAACGGTATCACATCACCTCTAGCCAGGTCTACGAGGTACCGCCGCGCGAAGATCTCCGCTGTCTTGATCTGGCCAATATCGATTGTCGTAGCGTTGCCAACCGCCTTCATACCATCGCCACAGCATTACATACCTGGGGAGAGCGTGAAGGCTTGCACTGTTAATACTAACACTGGGTGAGTATTATTAAATTTTGATCGAATAGTTTTCTGATGGCCTAGGCAAAGTATCTTTCTATTAGCGTTAACGACAGTAGAAAACATAAAAATGTATGGGACTGTAGAAAAGAACGAAAACGAATAGAAAAGGTCTAGACAACATGCCGTTTTTGACAGTTGTTTTCGACAGTGAGCGTTTCGTTTTGAACGCTTCTTGTCGATCAACAAGACCTTGTAGATAACGCTAGAAAATGGCGGGCGGAAAATTTTACAGCAATTTCAAATCTTCAAATTCTTTTGAAAATCGAACACGATCCAGCATATAAAAAAGAGTGAATGTTTGAGTGAACTGAACGCTAATCATAGAACAGATTTCGCTTTTTTTCTCTAATAAGCGATCGTCAATAATAATTATGATCCGTCGGGATATGTTCCTTGCGTTAGGATTATAAGTATTCTTTGAAAATAATAATATGTGACATTGTCTAGCATTCTGTCAATTTACTATCGTCGGTAACGCTGCGGCGTAGACTTGTGCATTTTGTCTAGGCCCGGGGTTCTTTTGCTTCAAAGTTATTTTTAAGTTCCCGTACCAAAAAAGGTGAAAATTGAAACAACTATACTCCATTTCAAATAGCAACGGAATTTTAAGGCAATTTTGAATTACAGAAACAGAGTTTGGAAACACTTTCTCTTACTTATTCTTAGAATAGCTTTAGTAACGTCAAAGATATATCGGATTGTATATCTTTCTGATAAATACCTAGATTATATTTGCAAATCTGAATTGGCCAGGACGCTATAATATAGGAATCGGAAATTTTTTTGGTCCTCATTTGAAATGAAGTATGTCATTTCGGAGTCTGTCCGTCTCATAAAAGTGATCTCAGTAAAACCTGATAAATAAAGTGACTTGGCACCTTTCCTGCAATATTTTCTTGATTTTATTTCAGCTACGTCTTCGCCAGCGTCTCCTTTTCGTTCTATCTACCGGCCACTATCATGTTGCTTCTGTACGCGAGGATACTGCGGTCTCTTTCATTGCCACCACCTATACGAGCCCACAGAGGAAGGTCGCCTTGTGTGGATGCTGAAAGACCGGTAAGGATTGATTGATTGATGGTAAAGGCAGGTATACGATTGACAATTTTGCGGTGCGAATTCTGCGGCGCCTAAAAAAGCACAGTATAAACACTTTTCGCACGAATTTTTCACGGCATGCGAACGTTAGCAAGGAATAGAGCACGCGTCTATTTTTCGGTGCTAGTGACCTCCGCCCGCGTCTCTCGCATCCCCCGCGACAATTTTTCGACTAGTGTGCGCTAATCTTTTTGCAAGAAAAATCTTGTATCTTGTCGTAAAAAATTCGTGCGAAAAGTGTTTATACGGTGCTTTTTTTGAGGCGTCGCAGAATTCGCGCCGCAATATTTTAATTCTATAAACCTGTCTTAAATTCCCGCTGCTTATACCTATACAACGTGTTAATGAATTAACGCAAAACTAGAAAGTAGTTTGTTTGGAATCGAGAGCAGAATCGAATTATCATGGATTCAACATAGGTTAACTTTATCAAAATATTAAATAATTTGTTTGTAAAATTTAAAAATTTACTGTACTCGCTCTCAAACCACCGCTCGGGCACTTTTTTTTCTTTTTTTTTGACTGACGTGTACAGCTTGCTCAGGGAGCAGTTATTGCTTTTTACCACACCAGTGACGGCGAAGCGCCCTGGTAGGTCTACCGAACCAGTGAATTAAGCACCGCTCGGGCACTCTCACCCTACTTACTACCAAAATAAGATTCTTAAAATGTATCCATGAGCACGTTAGCGCTTTCATTCATTGCTGAAATGATAACAAGCCTATTTGCCTGAAAAATTAAAAAGCGAATAACTATTAACTTTTAACGATCAAAATAATGAAATTATTGTTTCAATCTAATTATTTTGTTATAAATCAGTTGGGGTGTATGAGGTTTTGCGCTTATTCATTAACACGTTGTATACATTCGATTGCAAAAATGCAGTATGATAAGATTCTTCCTACACCTTTTGAAGTCAGATTGAATTACCAACGTCTTCCAATTTAGAAAATTATTCTGGACATTGAAGTTTTCATTTCTTTGCCATAGTATGAGAATGGAAGATGACATGGAATAAGTGCAAAAAGATGGATGGCAGTGATAATTTCCTCATAATTATTTGTGCAGGTTTTCGTGTTTAGTTTTCCTTCACCTTTTATACAATTTACAGAAAAACAATGCACCACGTAAGGTGATACCTAAGTGTGTTACCCCGGTGCAAGAAGAAAAGGCAGAAACCTCTCAAAATTCTGTCGTGTAAGTACGATTATCTAATAAATCTAATAATCATGCTATGATATCTTAGAACAAACTAAGTGGAACGCTGATTTTCCATAGACAGCTTCTGCCATCTATCTGTGATGTATTGAAACACTGTGTTGAACTTGGGTTCGTATCCTAAACTGGTGCGATAGCGCGCTACACCTCAGCGCTGTAGTAGTGAGATATTTCGCTAACATCAATCACTGTCTTGTTGGTCTTGTGGTCTAGACAACCGGCTCACGATCCGTGTGGTCATGGTTCGATCCTCGTGTCGGCCGACCGTCTTTATCAATTTATTTCACAATGTGGACCCGCCTGGTGCTGATAAGCGGTAACGGTAACAATTAGACGTCCTAAAATCCCAGGTGACTTACCTATCTATATCCAAAATACATATTAATCTATGGCTGTATGGCCGTTATTACTAGTATTTTTCTTGTCTTTTTCCTTGCATTCCATAGTTTTCTTACAATTCGTTATCTTTCAGTTTTACGACACCAAATCGTGGTCATTTAAGCCTGCCTAGAGATGTACCACCATCTTGTCCAGTACCTTCACCATTGAAAACATCAAACTCTCCGTAAGTATTGAAAATACTCTTGACTGTATGTTAAAAACAAATTTTTAGTTACCTAAAATTTTTTTTCGAAAATTGTAATGCTGAATTGGCAATAGGCTTGTCATATCGGAAAAAGAACTGATAACTGATGAGGAAGTCGTGTTCACGATTGGAGGCCATAAATTGGCTAAAGTGGTGGGTGTGGATTGCTCTTCCATCTCTCTGGGTCTGGATCAAAACCCTAATAGGCAACTGGTAGCGACTGAACGAGGAAGGCCGAGAACAGAATCGGCACACCTTGGGGAGAGGCCTCAAAAGCCATTGCGTAAATATGGCGCCTTTTTCTTTTCGCCTATTTTTTTACGGCGGCCGTCAATCCAACTTGAATATTATAGTTCAGAATAAAGTTACAAACAAAACTTATGACAAGAATGTCTCTAAACTCAGTCCGAACGGAGATAGAGAAGCCTGAAGTAAACGTAATGAATACATAGGTATTCATTACGTTTACTTCAGGCTTGAATTGAAGTTGATAATATAGATTCTCAACTTCAACCCTTTATATCTCCGTTCGGACTGAGTTTAGAGATATACAACGTGTTAATGAATAAGCGCAAAACCTCATACACCCCAACTGATTTATGACCAAGTAATTAGATTGAAACAATAATTTCATTATTTTGATAGTTCAAATTTAAAGTTATTCGCATTTTAAGTTTTCAGGTAAAAATGATTTGTTATCATTTCAGCAATGACTGAAAGTGCTATCGTGCTCATGGATGCATTTTAAGAATCTTGTTTTGGTAGTAAGTAGGGTGAGTGTGCCCGTGCAGTGGGTTGAGATCGAGATCAGTAAATTTTAAATTTAGCAAACATATTATTTAATATTTTGAAAAAAATTACCTATGTTGAAAACATGATAATTCGATTCTGCTCTCGATTCTAAACAAACTACTTTCTAGTTTTGCGTTAATTCATTAACACGTTGTATATGGAAAAACAAGTTTTGTTTGTTACTTTATTTTGAACTAAAATATTCAAGTTTGGTTGATGGCCGTGCCAAAAACAGCGGCGAAAAATAAGGCGCCAACCTTCCATACAAAGCCCGCATTGTCTTTTACTGCCAATAGACTTGGCCAACAATGTAGCCCTTTCCTTTCACTCGGTGGATTCTGCAGGCTTAGTTACCTGGGTGTAACAAAACAACATAGTAATACTTAAGGGGTTGCTTCAGACCATCAAACTGAACAACTTTCACTACGGAGCCAACATTGAGAAAAAAATAAAAAGGTCGTTAAAGTCAAAATCAAAGTCAAAGTCAATATAATTTATTCAATATAGGAGCTTGCAGCACACTTATCAAACGTCAAATCTTTTTAAAGCCACCGCGTCGGAACGTGTTGTCGCTGTAGAGAAGATGTGGCCAGAAACTCTACAACATAACACGACTTAATAACTATTACAATATAAATTCTTAAGCTACAGTTATGTATACAATAATACATAGTGTGTTTTGTTACACCCTGTATAAAGCGTATATAATTAATATTTTTGCTACTTATCATTTCAGAGGTGGCATGATACCGAGACAGAGACGCGCGACACGAGTCATAGTCAAGTTGATGTCTTTGTTCCTAATCTGCTGGACGCCTTTCTTCGTCATGCTGCCTGTTGGTAAGATACTATACAATCTATCTTTTGCTGGCCATCGATTCCTTGGCAACTAACCGACAAAGAGTATCCATAATTAGGTACCTGTATGAATAGGACCACTGACTCATAAAAAGGCTGAAAGTCACCCAAAGGTCAATGGAGAGGGCTCGGAGTTTTCCTGCGAGATCGAATCAGAAATGAAGAGATTCGCAGAAGAACCAGAGTAGCCGGCATAGCCCAAAGTATTGCTATACTAAAGTGGCAATGAGCGAGGCACATTGCTGGCAGAACAGATGACCGATAGGGCCGAAAAGTTCACGAGTGGCGATCGCGTACCGGAAAGCGCAGCGTGGCGTGGGTACGTCCCAGAAGGTGGACTGACGACCTGGTGAAGGTGGCGGGAACCCGTTGGATGGAGGCACCGCAGGACCGGTCGTTATGGCGATCCTTGGGGGAGGCCTATGTCCAGCAGCTGAGATGATGATTATGGTGAATAGGAGGTACAAAGTAAACTTTCTGTTTACATTAATAATAAAATTATCATCAATACGTATGTATACGTCCCACTGTTGGGTACCCCCTCAGGGAACTCTCCCTGCGCGGCTCGTACACTCGTACAATTTCTTCATCAGTATATGCAGGCTTCCTCACGATGGTTTCCTTCACTGTTTGCGGCCGCGGTCGGTATTATATGACATGTTGTCATCTCCAACGTCGGTCAACTATGCAGGTATGTACCTACTATGTAGGTAATTAAATCAAAACAGACACTTCATTGAACATGTTCATTTCAGATTCTCTCTGCGAATGCATGTGGGACGCGACGTGGTGGTGGTGTACTTGGCTGGGCTACATTAACTCTGCGCTCAATCCACTGGTCTACGCGGCCGGCTCGCCCAGTGTGCGCCGAGCTTTACAGGGCTCTCTCACCAGCTCCAGTTCCAGAGTTACTGATGTGCCGATGACTCCTTGTGTGCCGTGTGTGCGGCGACCTTTATAATGTTAGTTTCTTTTTTGTTGTGTTGTTTTAATGCAGCGGCTTAACTACAGGGTGTTAGGGTAAATAATTGCATTACTTTTAGGGGTGATTGTGCCCATGATACTGATCAACTTTCCGTAAGAAACATACAGGAAATTCACAAAAAAAAAATCATTAGTTTTTTCATAAAAACGTTCATTCAGCTGGGGTGATTGTGCCCATGATACTGATCAACTTTCCGTAAGAAACATACAGGAAATTCACAAAAAAAAAATCATTAGTTTTTTCATAAAAACGTTCATTCAGCTGATTGCATTTAGTACGGAAAGTGTAATTTTTTTTTCGGAATTTCCAATCGGTTTCTTAGGGAATGTTGCTCAGTATCATAGGTACAATCAGCCCGTAAAGTAATGCAACTGTTTACCCTAACACCCAGGGTGTAAACATAAATGCATTACATACTTTAGGGTGCGTACACATCTGTCGAACGGCGCGCAAGCTGCGCAGTAGCGACGCACGAGCATAAAATACAACCGCGCAGATCGCGAGCGGCTCGCGAGCTGCGCATTCGCCGCGTGTTCGCCAGATGTGGACGCACCCTTAACTAAACAACTTTCACATTGAGGCCAATACAAATGAAATCGCATCGTGAGTAGGTGTGTATGTAGCAGAACTGAATAAAACAAAGGGTATATTTAAAATAAATAGGTATTATTTATTTACACAACATTTTTACTATTTTGTGTACAGTTCTTTGGCATAAAATCTACCCATTCACTTATTAATTGTTGTCTTTACAAAGTAAATAAGATAAAAAACCGAAAAAAATTATTGCACATAGAAATATAAATGATTGCTGAAATTGGAAGAATAAAACTGATTGTTAAAATAAAACTAAGCTTATTTAAAATTTACAACAATTAACAACATTATCATTTTTTTTATTTACAACTTAAAAAATAGACTTTGAAATAAACTACAAACGACGTAACAACAAGCTAGGTACTAATTTGTGCAATGAAACTTATTTTTTACATAGTGGAATAGTATAAGATCCGAACTATTCTTAGGTAAGTACAGTCAGCTATAAAAAAACATACCTTGCCCCGCTACGAGTAAACGGGGTAACAAAAATCACCCTGGGTCAGCGTGGTGAAATACGTCCTGTGGGGAGAGGAGGCCTTTGACCTGCAGTGGATTCGATAGGCAAATTCTTTTAATTCTACTATCTGTTTATTATACCTACACTTACTTTTATACTTGCCTATCTATTCTAATAATAAATAATGTACCAAAGACTCGGTACGTTGTCGAATCGATAGATGATCCTACGTTGATTCTTTGCAAACTACATACAAAGCGACATGATACTCGTATGTCCTAAACGTTATATTGTTTCCAACAGTTTATTTATATTGCTCAACAAAAATTGTTTTATGTAAATGTGAGCAGTTAGTTTTTTTAATTCCATTTGAAGTCTGCTGTAGAATAATTATTGCTGACTGTACCTGTAAATTTTCAAGAAAAGTAAATTGTATTACCTATCGTATTTCTCGTTAGGCCTTTCATAGCTATACAACTTATGTAGAAAGTATTTTTTTTTATAACTAGCTGGATTTACAAAATAATTCACTGGTTAACAAAGTTATTAATAACAAATACTTAGTTTCAGAGCCTCAATTATGAGATAAATATTTAAAAACTCTGCTGTACTGTACAAACAAAATCAGTTAAAGAAGCATCGTAACGAATGTGACGATTTTATACTACTATTTGGGTAGCAGCGCTTCGTTTGTCCATAAACAGAACAAGTTGAGAAACTTTGTTGTTGCTATGCTATGCTTGAAACATCAAAACTTACACTCCTGTCTACAGTATAAAGTTTTTTTCTATGAATAGGTATAGTGTAGTGGTCATTTTATTAAAAAAACGATTCGTTCGATAGCTATTATCAGTACTTAATTTAGTTTAGATTTTCGGCCTCTGACTATGCCTATGCATCACCTTTTGAACGCCATAATTTGAATTGTTTTTAAGTGCTAACAGGTAAGGTAATTCCATCAGAGAATTTTCCTTGCACTTTCCATCTATTTTCCACTAAAACACATTAATTTTTCATTAAAAATTAATAATCTCATTGCAGATTAAACAAAATGGCTGCTAGTGTCTCAAGATGGTGGCGATCGACAAGATGGCGACGATGAAAGGCGCGAAAGTGGTTTGACTGGCACTGTTGAAGTCGCGAGCATCTGGTGAGCAGGTCTTGCAGGTGCAACGACCGTTGAGACAGTATCCAGGCTCATCTTCTTCAGACACGCATTCCTGTGGATTTTGATTAATAATTAAAAGTAGAATAAGATTGATAATTGAGTGTTTGTAAATATTGCTTTTAAGATTTGAAAATAAAATAAAATTTAAGTAGAGTACCTATAGTCATTTTAGTGGTAAATAATTGGTAAATCTCCGTAGGTATTCATTTATAACTACATACACGCAAATAATGTGCGAGGATACGGATCAAGATATATTACTTGCTTAGGTGATTCGTTACTTCGAGCCGAGGTTGGACAAAGTGCGCAATAAATGGAACAAATTAAGTTTATAGAAAGCAAGCTCAGTACTGCAGTCTGCAAAAATATCTGATCGCAACATCTCTACGGACTTTGCGAAAGCTGCCTGTGCAATGTGGATAAAATAAGGACATTACACGTAACATAATTGTCTACAGTCTTTATAGCATCTTGATATGCCATGCAATTATAAAGCCAACAACAGCAACGTAGGATCCTAAAAAGCTTACCTCATCCCTCGTGCATTCCTGCCCAGGCCGGCGTCGATGCCAGCATCTGACCGGCGTGCCGGCGGGACGCGCGTTGTATGCGCAAGAGCACGTCCCGCCGAGACACAGCGAAGCGCCCGGGGAACGGGCCTCAGGGGCGCCAGCGAATGCGTCGCATTGTACGTCGTAATCACATGGATCGCCTAGGGCTTTCACAGCTGTGAAAATAAAGACAAATGGTTGATTCCGTCATCAATAAAAGATGATTTAATCAGCGTCTTGGAGGCACTTCTCATGCCTAAAAAGTTCGATACGAGAGCGATAGTGACAGTGAGAGTGTCAGTTGGGTTTGCAAGTCGATCATCAAGTCGCAAGTCCATTCCCGCTTTTCAGCCAAGGAAACAAACCACGCCCTATCGTGCTCAGTTCTTCCCTCCGCTAAATGTTTCCTCCACAAGTCGCGGTTCTCAGCGGGATCTCCCCAGCTGTGTCGATTGAGAATGTAGACATGTCTCGCTTTACGCAGTCCTTAAAGCGGAGTCGTGGTCTCTCCAACGAATAATTGAATCAATGCTAAAGTAGGAGCCATATTTTCAATCTCCAATTGAGCCCTCGTCTGTATTCATGAAAGGAGGATAGCAACTGCGGATTAACAGAAACCACCTAGCACCACACTGCCTGTATACCTAGGCAGCCCACGATTTAGAGAGGATGGCTTTAGAAGAGCATCAGCTAGCACGACAGAGGTAGCAAGAAATTGGCAGCAGACGATTTAAGAGCATAGGTGAGTACCGTTTTTTCCATACAAACGTATTCCCCTGTTTCCTCCCTGGATAATGACACTAGAGCAAAACATTTTTTACCATACATTCTATGTTACCTCTGCTATGTCCCTATGATTTGCTTTTTTGCTTTAATTAATTACTGTATGAACTAGGGACCTTCGACAATGACCAATTTTACCGCCCGTTTTCAGACATCCAA
Organism: Agonopterix alstromeriana; assembly: GCA_963924505.1. Lineage (NCBI taxonomy): Eukaryota > Metazoa > Arthropoda > Insecta > Lepidoptera > Depressariidae > Agonopterix > Agonopterix alstromeriana. The sequence goes on along the minus strand of OZ004665.1, from coordinate 2,551,381 downwards.
CAAACACATTTGACGAATAAAAACAAAACAGCAAAACATACAGACATAGCCAAAGTCTTTCTCATATTATTCTTGAAATAATTATTAAAATCGGTTTAGTTTTGGAGAAGGAAACGGGGGAATACGAAATGCTGTTTTCGACGATTTTATGTAGATAGAATTGGTCCGAGCTGCAGTTGTCTCTTTCTATATATATACCCATACACCCCGTATGGGTGGGGCAGATCGGACAAATATGTATACAGTCGGCCGCGACCTATTCTCCAAATTATCATTTCAGCCCGCCTGTCCTCTTAAGACGCATTTGCCGATTCTGCAAGAAAATAACAATTCTTGCAGTATTCTCAATCTTATAGCGCGACTTTAGGCTGATGATTCTGAACAAGTAAGCAGGTGTCCAGGGGAGATGGGTGTGATTTATCCCCGTCCCATCGAAATTAGAATATTATGTAAAGTACAAGACAATCATACTCACATTCGACACAAACATTGGACTCGTTGTGAGCGACCCAGTTGTCCCTGCATCTGCATGTTCCCCTACACTCCAGACCGGGGCCTGCGCACTGAAGCTGGTCTTCACAAGCTTCTCCCAATGTAGCGTCCCGGACGCATCTGTCGAAAAGAGAAAAACAGTTCTACTATTTGATTCAAAAATGATTGATCCTTTGTGTAGAAGCCCATGAAAGTCTACTGTAGATGTTACAAAAGCAAAATGTGCTCACAATATTTCTGATGATAGATTTTGTGGTGTGCTATTCTGTGAGCCTGATAGGTTCACGTGAAGCAGGGACATTCTAGCAAGTGCCCTATCGAATCTATAGGTTCACCGCAATCATACTCGTTCGCTCGTTCTTGTTCGCGTTTATTGTTGTTGTTTTTTGTGTATTTTGGTGTGCAAATAAAGAATATTTATCTTATCTTATCATACTGTGATAGACTTTAAACTGATAGGAACACTAGGGAGGAAATTAAGGAAGGAAGACCAAAGGAACTTTTTGGGCTCATATGGAGACCAAAGCATTAAGTTTGGGTAAACCAAAGCTTTTTGATAGAATTGGCAAGGGCTTCTTTCTTCTATCGAGTCGATAGCATACCGGTCATTAAGTTTGCCTTGGAAGCTAAGTGCATGCATGCATGCATATGCTCACGACTGTATTCCCCGAGGGGGTAGACTGAGATATTCCTCAGAAAATCCACGTTTCACTAGTAGTACCGAGAGTACCAGAGTTGTCCAGTGTGACGGGGAGTGAGCCCATCGCCACTTATAATGGACAGTGGGAACATGCCTAGAAATTGAAGCATTCAGGTTTCCTCACGATGTTTTCCTTCACCGAAAAGCCAGTGGTGTTACGAATCGCATACAACGTGTTAAAGAATAAGCGCAAAATCTCATTCAATCCAACTGATTTATAACTAAATAATTAGATTGAAACAGTAATTTCATTATTTTGATAGTTAAAATTTAAAGTTTATTCGCATTATCATTTCAGTAATGAATAAAAGTGCTAGAGTGCTCGTGGATACATTTTAAGAATCTTGTTTTGGTAGTAAGTAGGGTTTGTGTGCCAGTGCGGTGGGTTGAGATCGATTACAGTAAATTTTAAATTTTACAAACAAATGATTTAATATTTTGAAAAAAATTACCTATGTTGAAAACATGATAATTTGATTCTACTCTCGATTCCAAACAAACTACTTTCTAGTTTTGCGTTAATTCATTAACACGTTGTATAAATTCCGAAAAATTAAAATAAACTCGATCCATTGCACGGCAGGCAAGGTTACTCGCCACTGGACCACCACGGCTTTCTATTTATGGGTAGCTAAGTTGAAAACAAAAATAGCAAATTTTCGGACCACGCCAGAAATCCCTGTATCAGATCAATACAAGTTCGGCAAAGGATTTCTTTACGAGTATACCTAAAGGAATCCATCCAGTGAATATCAAGACCACAGAACATTATAAGAGGGGTTAGAATGCAAAGTAGGCGTGGAACGTGTCGCCACAGATTATGCAATAATTTGCTTAACACCATAAGGCGCGCGGCGTGGTGCGAGCGAGAGGGCATGTGGAAGACAAGTGGCGACAGCCGTCTCCGAAGCAAAAGCGCTACTTTGCATTTCTAACCCCTCTTATAATGTTCTGTAATCAGGACTATCAGTGGCTATCAGTTAGCTGAAGATAGTGATGGTAAAGGAAAACCAACCTTGTGCCGTTATCTCTAGGGCTGTATTGCAGCTGGCAGGTGCAGTAGCCTCTGACGCAGAAGGTCTGTCTCTCCGTCCCAACTTCTCCTAAGTAGCAGTTCTGGTCCACTACACATCGGTCGCCGATTACTGAAATTGATAATGTTATAACATTTTTAAATGTGAATAACAATTTATAAGTAGTAGAGTAATAGTTTGTTTGTGGTGGATCAACAGGTCCGCTACATTGAAAATTCGTTTTACAGTTGGTTATTTTCCTTTTTAAAAGCGACGATATGGACCACTTTTACGAGTGTAACATCGTCCAATCCTTACTCCCAAGTCTGTCACAGCGTCAACATCGAATACTTTAAATTTAGCAAAGGGGAAGATACTTTAGTAATAGAAAGAGATATTGTATCTCAATTTCAAAAAATGTTTAGGCGTTGATTAGGTTAGGTAGTACGTACACACGGACCTCTACAGGGTGTAAGGAAAAGTATCACTAACCTTTAAACCACATAGTTAATAGTTACGTTTGATTCGAGTAGGTATTGCAGTTTAGTGTGGGACAGCAGATTTTTTTTGTTCTAACAGGTTTGCTCCCATAGTAAAAGTTGTTCAGTTTGATGGGTAGAGTATGTGGTTTAAAGGTTAATGATACTTTTCCATACACCCTGTCTTATAGGTATAGACCAAACGTTTATACCTATAAGGCTAAGCTAGTATGCCCCGCACGATTAAACGAGAACAACATCATGCAAGCTCGATTTGGCAGGCAGTATCAGTACCTATAGGCAGACATCTTAATTTTTTTCAGGTTTGAAATGTTCGCGTAAAGGTGCAATTCCGATGCCAGCGGCCGATGCGACTGACGCGCGCGGCTGGCGGCCGACGGCCGATACGACAATACTAGTTACAATGAAAACGTATGGCGCCGCTTCCGATGCCAGCGACTGACGTGTGCGTCAGCCGCGCGCGGCCGATGCGATAGACATATGGCATATGACAGAACCACGCGTCGGACGCGCGCGTCAGTCGCATCGGCCGCTAGCATCGGAAGTGCACCTTAAGGCCTATCCATTAATTGTACTTTGATCTAAGACAAGGACAGATATTTTCAGACAGAAATAAGCCTGCACCAACTTAAGATAATTTATCGTCTCAAAGACAGACTAGAAAAGATAAGGTTATCTATATTAGGTATCTATCTTTATCTCCAAAATTTTGTAATTATTGTCACGTTTGTCTCTCTCTTGTTTACAGTCAAACAATGTTGAAATGGGCAATTAATTCATGTTGTCATTGTAGGCACAGTGTATGTACCTACCTTACCTACAGTAGTGTGATCAATTATTGTCTCTCATTGATTCTTATTATGAAAAGAACAACGACAAACAGAGGAATATGGCCAATGTCTGCGAATAGAGGAACCGCTATTGTAGGTAGGTGATGAAACATTTAATAAAACGAAATCACCTCTCATAAATTTTCTAAATCCCGGGAGTTCCACAATAAAGCTTGGGGCCGTCTTCCACATTCTCCCTACCAATACAACAGATAGTCTATTCCACACAATCTTTTTACAATTTCGTCCAAATTTAAGTACCTACTTGTCTATCTATACTTTAATTAATCTATTTATACCTACGTTTAGTCTTTAATAATTAAGGAAAGGACAGAATAGCAGTAACTTGTTAAATATTTAATTATTATTGTTTAGTTGTATATTCGTTTGGATGTGTTAGGTTTTCATTTTATTTTTGTGTAGTCTCAAGGTTAAGGCACGATGGGGCTGGCATAACCTCTGGGTTAAAAGCCCCTATTAAAAAAAAAAATTAAATACAGTATAAAAAAATAAAAAAAAAATCATTTGTATATAATTGTTTTTAATTTAATTTAATGAATGTAGTATTCGATCGAGCCACAGCTCATTCCCCTCTGCCACGTTACAAGATCAATTGATCATGTGCATTTGCATACAATTGTATACCTTGTCACTAAACGAGACAGCCTATAATTGCAGAACAATAACTTCAAACTAGTCGCGTTTGGGGTTCACACGAGACTATTTTTAACATTCAATATTAGAATCTAAAGTAATGGAATAAACTTCAAAGTTTCAGATTTCATGCTACCTCGTCTCCCGCCGTTTCGTTTCGGAAAAGTTTGTTAGTACAATTACACGCATAACTCGTCCATAGTTATATTGTCTAAGGATTCAAGTGGCCGGTTTCTAAAAACAATAGATAAATAGACTGAAATCAGAGGAATTTTATTCTAAATCAGTGAAAGAAAACCAAATAAGATTAAGAGAGGTTTATTCCAAATGCGTAAATGCGCGCTGCATACAAACGTAGTCTGGTGATATTTTCAATTCCGATTTTCGAAACGAGTCCGATTTTCGTTAAAATGTATAGTTTTAAAGTTACAGTGCCTCAAAGATTTTCATACAAATCTTAAATTAATCCTAGCATTGAAACTGTATATTTTAACGAAAATCTGATTCCATACAAGCATAGATATTTGTTTCAAAATTGTTTCAGCAAAATTTCATTGACTTTAATTGGTTAGTATTGAAAATTTCACCATAGTACGTTTGTATGGAGCGCGCTCCGAATTATATCCCTCTATACAAGCATAGATATTTGTTTCAAGATTGTTTCAGCAAAATTTCATTGACTTTAATTAGTTAGTATTGAAAATATCACCATAGTACGTTTGTATGGAGCGCGCTCCGAATTATATCCCCTTAAGGTAATATACTCACAGGCAGTCTCATAACACCTGTCGTCTTCGATGTGCGCGGTGGCCGTGCACGCGCACGCGCCGCTCACGCACTCGGAGTGCACGCCCATGGTGGAGTGGCACTGGATGTGCTGCACGCATGGCTCGTTGATTTTAGCCTCTGTTGGTTTGAAAATAAGGTGCTGTTTAGTATTGCTTAGGTGAAATTTAAACTTTTTATACTAATCATGATTAACCTAATGCTAGTTAAAATATTATACAGGGTCCTTCTTAATATGCTGACACTTTTTTAAGGGGATGATCAGAGCATTAAATTGAACAACTTTCTACTACCTACTAAACTGCAAACCTACTTTAGCCAAATGTATGGGACATCAGATTTTTTTCGCGATTTCGATGTTGGTGCCATAGTGAAAGTTGTTCAGTTTGATGGTCTGATCATCCGCTTAAAAAAGTGTCAGCATATTAAGTTGGACCCTGTATGCTAATTCCTATTTAGTACCTTCTAGTCTTTACTAAAACAATGTACTAGTTAGACCCTAACAGATCGTCTTAACCCGATAACAATTGGGATAAGACAATGGGAATAAGGGATTGTACGTACGATTGAACCTTTGACTAATTATTATAAGGACTAGCCTTGCGGTAGCATTTCCCCTCTGCCACGGTATAAGCACAATTGATCTTGTGCATTTACATTCAATTTTACACCTTATCACTAAACGAGACAGCCTATAATTGCGAAATAATAACTTCGAACTTAGAACGTTTGGGGATCACACGAGACTACTTTCATGATTTTTAACATTCAAAATTAGAATCTAAAGTTATGGGGAATAAAATCCAAAGTTGCGGATTTCATGTTACCTCGCCCCCCGCAAAAAGTGGCAGAAATGTTCGTTAGTAGAATTACACGCGTAACCAGTCCACATATAAATATTCAAAGGATTGAACGGATGAAGGGATTTGACGGGATGGTTTGACGGGTTAGTAAAAAAAATTTGTTGTCATAAAACTGCAGTGTAGTGGTGTCCATGCCGTAGGTCAGTTCCGGGAGGATACACTGGTAGTACACTCTCGTCTTGAGGTATTGTGGTATATTTTTGGAGAACAGTATGTGTTTATTTGCCCCATATACAGACCAGCCTTGAGCTATCCTGCGATCGACTTTAGCTGTTTGGTTTGGTTGGAAAGATGGGATTGAGAATTTATGTGTTTCAGGTATTTATCTACTATATTCCAAATTACCACCAAAAGTGCAATTAATGCAACCTTCTCCATACAAAAATCCGTAGATTTCCCCGACTATAAAGGAGAATCGCGCCCGCGCCTCTAGGTGACGTCGCCTGGAGGCGCGGGCGTAATTCTCTCAACGACTTTATGCAACGTACTATAGGGTTTATAATTGTGTTACTTTGACTATCCGCCACCACTACACGTCTCTTCTGTATAAACCGCGCCTTATAGATACCGATACCTCTGAATTAGAGCCCGATACGATATCGGGTTCTAATTCAGACAAGTGAAATGTCTGCTTTAGCGTCATCTCATGTTGAGTATTTTATTTATACTAAGATATGTACCTAAATTACTTTTACGTGTTACGGGAAAATAAAATGAAATCGGTGTTAATGTCCTGTAATCTCTATTTAATCTCACTGTGACATTTTCTTTTATTTTCTTCATAATTATGCCGACACGGCTGTTAAATTCTTAATTATGTGTTCTCAAAGCTTATGGCATCACTGATAACAATCTTTAGAATTAATATTTACTTAGAAACACGCTGTGAGAGCAAAGTTTGTAATGTACCTAGTTCATTAAATTGATCACCGAAAAGGACAAACGTAGCAAAATAAATAAAATAACGCTCACAGGCAGATATAATGTATCCCAAGTAACCTACTAGGCTATCTTTATTATGGAAACCATACAATAACAGCAGAAACATATAACATCCATGATAGAAACGGGATTCGAACTCAGGGATGCAATCGCGATAAATGATGATTGAACCGTGACTGGACTACACACGAACTATAACTTTTGACAAGTTTGGTAGTGTGCTAAACGCGGTACAGCTCATGACAGCTGTTAGAACCGTTTTGACAGATCGCTCAGACGTTAAAGGCTGTCAGTTACATGGAGTTTAGCGCGATGCGGAATTCAGCACAGTTGAATAGTAATTGGATTGCAATGTGATTAGAACTGAAATTGGATAAGAATAGAACTTGGATGTTTTAAATTAGTGCAATCGGTCTCCAAGAGCCGAGATTTGGCAGTCCGGAGTGGTAACAATTACACTAACGAGGTGGTCATTATAATATCATGAATGTGGATGAGGCGTGACAAGTACGTCGGAAGCTGTGTGTATTTGCCTAGCCCCGTTATAAAGGTGTGAGGATTTAGGTACTTTATTGTGACCAGGTCTTACTGCATCCTGGTTCACAAGAGTTACAGCTCACAGGCAGATACATTGTATCTCAAGTAAGCTACTAGGCTATCTTTACGAGTGTTATGGAAACCATACAATAACGGCGGAAACAACGAACTCCGGAGTGGTAACCATTACACTAATCAGGTGGTCACTATAAGATCATGAATGTGGATGAGGAAGACAAGTACGTTGGAAGCTGTGGAGTGTGGAGGGCCGCAGTCTTTGCCTAGCCCCGTGATAAAGGCGTGAGGATTTAGGTACTTTATTATGACAAGGTCTTACTGCATCCTGGTTTACAGGAGTTACAGCGGTGAGAATGTATGTTGGACTTATGCCCGAAAAAAAATGTCTTTAATGATGATGATTTATTTGATTTACCAATATTTCGGGTGGAACCTGGCCAATACACCTGGCCAAAAATTATGCATTAATTTATTTGGTGAACGAAATGTGATTTAAGTGAAAGGTTAGAAATTACTTCTTTAAACCTGGCAACCCTAGTTTTTCCAGTTCTTTAGATCGGTCTCTTTCCGATGGCACCTCATTTACTTCCCAAACAGATAGGTGGAAAAAATTGTACCAAAAATCATAATGGTAAAGGTACTTGCGGCAAGATTTTGCTAGACAACCCGGCGGCGTTGTAACCCCCCTGTGTAACCCTTAAATTCCATTTCGTTCACCAATCAAATAATTTTACGGTTGAATCTTAGTATATAACGCTGATTGGCAAGTCAATAATGACATGCCAACGACCCGACAGACGTAGCAAAACTTTCTCACGCCTGTATCCCATTGGGGTAGGCAGAGACAACATAACACAACTCACTAAAATCATGATACAAATCGCTCTCGCTTCTTCGATATTCATCGGTCTATTCATTCATACTCGTTGGTTTAGGCTGGCCCTTTACAAGCCAAAAACTAGACAGAAGTTATTTAAATTCTATAATTTTGGTCAAGATGATGGTCCTAAGTCAGGGATATTGGATGATATAGTCAAATTTGGCAGTTAAAGTCCGGCCGCTGAAAGATTGCGTTTGACAGTTACCATACAATTGTAAAAAACTGAATGAAAACTATAAATGCCGATCATTATTTAGTAGCTTTTTGAACTTAAAAGGGAAGCTAGTGCCCTGTGTACTAGAGTGAGCACAGGTAAACAATATTTTCATTCAGTTTTTTACAATTTTATGGTAACTGTCAAACGCAATCTTTCAGCGGCCGGACTTTAGTGAGCCTATCGCCGTTTAATGTAGGTTCCCCACGATGTTGCTCTTACCTTTCAAACAGCCCTTGGCCGTAGCATTGATTGTAGCGTAAACGAAGCCGTCTTTACACACGCAATAGCTGCCCTGTCGGCAGAAGGCGTTGTCTGGGCAGTCCATGTCCACGTGGCATACGTTGCCGGTTCGTCCTGCAAAGCAATAATATGTCTTGTTAGTAAATAGAATGAAGCTTATTTTGGATCGAGAGAAGAGTGTTGTTTCTACCAGTCATAGACCGCGATGTTATTTTATTTTCTTTATTAAGGACTTACATTAAGGGTATATTACTGTTGGCGCGCTCCATACAAACGAAATCTGGTGATATTTTCAATACTAACCGATTAAACTCAATTAAATTTTGCAGAAACAATCTAGAAACAAATCTCTATGCTTGTATCGTGTCAGATTTTCTTTAAAATGTACAGTTTTAAAGTTACAGTGCCTCTAAGATTTCCATACAAATTTTAAATTAATCCTAGCATTAAAACTGTTTATTTTAACGAAAATCGGACACGATACAAGCATAGAAATTTGGTCCTAGAATGTTTCTGCAAAATTTAATTGAGTTTAATTCAATTCAATTCAGTTATACTTTATTGCACACCAAAACAGAACATACATTTGAATACAGATAAAGAATCGAATATTTGAAGAAAGAATTAATTGGTTAGTATTGAAAATGTCACCAGACTACGTTTGTATGCAGCGCGCATTTACGCATTCAGAATAAACTTCTCTTAAGGCATATGGTATGGTTGGATTTTGGTATAGACATATAAGGGTCTTTCCCCCGGACCTCACTAGAGTGTTATTTTATAAAATATTATTTTTTAAAATAACGCAAGATAAAATCGAGAGGAAAATTAGGAGCGCATAAGCATCAAGGAGTTTGCTGCCAGCGTCTTGCCTACGCACACTCCACAAAAGGCTACTACTACAATCGCAGTGAGTCGTTTATATCAATTATCTGGTTTGTATGGAAGAACAACCAGGAGAAAGAAAAAAATATCAGCAATTAAAATTTTGGTTAATTTAGAACACCTAAATTACACTTACGTCCACAGCAAATGACCTAGGTACTTAAAATCAGAAAAGATATTTAAAACTTATTGTTTTAAACTTAGGCCAGTCTTTAGTTAAATTTTAATGAGAGTCATAAATTTTTATGATGCGTTCAATAAAAATACAATAGATTTTAAATAATGCTTCCTGCAAATGAATGCCCGAATCATCATAATTGTTTCGAAACGGCGATAAAACATGAAGCGTGGTCTAATAGGAGAACAATCCTTCCTAATGATGTAATTCTTTGGCATATAAAATTCATGTTTGCATAGACAGGTAGATAAATGTGTTCAATTATTTTGTTTAATGAAGATTCTGGCATTGCTAGAGCATTTTAATTGTTTTTGTTTTTGCGTAGAGTCGAATATCTACGACTACGTAGAGTCACGATTTTTTCGCATGATGTTATTCACGTAGGTAGGTAGGTTACTTACTATGTAAGTTCATAAATAGTTTTTAAATTTACTTTAAAGAGGCTTGCGCCAAAAAGTATAAGTACCAGGCTTAAAAATGTATACTAAAATAATTATGATGCTGTTACTGTCATTTGTATGAGCAGCAGTGTGAGATACATAGCTATCTCTAAAATAATACGTTCATGCAAGCCAGGCTTAATGTGCTACGCAATGAAGATATACAGGGTCCTTCCTAATATGCTGACACTTTTTAAAGGGATGGTCAGACCGTCAAACTGAGCAACTTTTTCTATGGCACCAACATCGAAATCGCGAAAAAAAATCAACTGTTCCTTAAAAAACTATAAACCTACTCAAGCCAAATGCTGCGGACAGCTGATTTTTTTTTCGCGATTTTGATGTTGGTCCTATAGAGAAAGTTGTTCAGTTTGATGGTCTGATCATCCTCCTAAAAAACTGTCAGCATATTAAGTTGAACCCTGTATATTTTTATTTATAAATAAACTTTGTCATTTTAACGTGTTACTAGGTAATTATGAAATTAACCAAAATTCTGGCATGATGCTTACCTTTTCAAAAAGTAAACTCACCAAATGCCATATTAACAGAAAATATAATTAGATCCTCTTTGTATCTTTTATTTCCTAGCACATTGTAATGTAGGTATCAATATCAATCATTTGTGTGTACACTAAAATCATGATGATGACGTAATGAAATAGGACTTAAAATCTAAGTTTATTACTTTTTATCTAAAAATTGAACAAAGTTGCAGGTCAGTGCTGCCGTGGAAAAATCTATAATAATTTAAGAAATAAAAATAAGGGAAAATAACTGTACATAAACTTAAAACATTATACGTTTCAGAATTACTATTAAAATATAAAAGATAACAGAAAAGATAATAATTGTTTACACGCAAATATGTATCTACTGTGATACGCAAACCTGTTGCTATGATAGTATTGTGTATACTTTGCCCTATTATATGGCACGCCAGTGTAAAGTTACTATGTTTTGAAGGTTATTTTTTTATTTATTATTTATCATCTTGCTCAAGGTTGTCCCAAATTTAGTAGTTGGTGCTATAGAGAACACTATGTGGATCATTAATTAAAATTTTTATCGGTGTCGTTCTTAGACTATTTATATGAGGACTAGTTACGCATGTAATTCTACTAACAAACGTTTCTGCCACTTTTTGCGGTGGGCGAGGTAGCACGAGATACGCAACTTTGAATTTTATTCCATTAGTTTAGATTCTAATTTTGAATGTTAAAAATCATGAAAAACAGTGTCGTGTGAACCCCAAACGTCATAAGTTCGAAATTATTGTTCCGCAATTATAGAATCCGCGTTTAGTGATAAGGTATAAAATTGAATGTAAATGCGTAATATTTTTTGATCTTACACGTTGGGAGAGGGGAAATGCTATGGCGAGGCGGGTCCGTATATAAATCGTCTAAGGTGTTGTTAAAAATAGTTTTAGTTTTTGCCCTGAATTAAGTTTTGTGTATTGTAATGATCTGTCTCTAACTAGATTACCGACCAATAATAATAACTAGTAACTTCACGAGGTGGGATAGTACATGTTTTCAAGGATACATCGTAGATTATTAGGTAAAGAGTTACTTTAGGAGTTACTACGTTAGTTATGTAACCAAATTATACAGGGTCCTTCTTAATATGCTGACACTTTTTTAAGAGGATGATCAGACCATCAAATTGATCAATTTTCTCTATGGGGCTAACATCGAAATCCCTAATGTTGGTGCCATAGAGAAAGTTGTTCAGTTTGACCATCCTCTTCTTGGTCTGATGATCCTCTTAAAAAACTGTCAGCATATTAAGTTGGACCCTGGATAAACCAAACACCAAGGGTTATGTTTTAAAATATTTCATTAATTTTGATGAGTGCAACTTTTATCGAATATTCTTATACCGAAACGTAATTTGTACTCTACTCTTTGATGACAATGCAAGATATTGACATTCTCGTATACGAGTTATAATGTATACACGATGCAGTAAGAAATAACACTGCAGTTCCTGCATACATTCCACAGCCACTATGATACTCAAAACAAGAATCCGATCCTTGATTATGGATGTGTTTTTTTTTCAAAATGTCAACTACAGCGTTACTAGAGCATCGACTGCTTACTGTGGACTATACCCACACCAGAGACGAAGAAGAGCCCTGGTAGGTCAACCGAACCGGTGAATGAACTATATCAACCTGCCCAAGAGCACCCCGAAGGGATACGGACCTCGGCATTGGGCGTTGCCGGATGGCGGATTGGGTAGCGGGGATCGGTTAGGTATGAATGTGGAAGGTAGGCTTTGACTATTTATATGTGGACTGGTTACGCGTGTAATTCTACTAACAAACATTTCTGCCACTTTTTGCGGGGGGCGAGGTAACATGAAATCCGCAACTTTGGATTTTATTCTCCATAACTTTAGATTCTAATTTTGAATGTTAAAAATCATGAAAAGGAGTCTCGTGCGAACCCCAAACGTTCTAAGTTCGAAGTTACTATTTCGCAATTATAGGCTGTATCGTTTAGTGATAAGGTGTAAAATTGAATGTAAATGCACAAGATCAATTGTGCTTATACCGTGGCAGAGGGGAAATGCTACCGCAAGGCTAGTCCTTATAATAATTAGTCAAAGAAGGTAGGTCATAATATACAAGGATCGCTGCTCATCCCACTTCTGATTTACTAATTGTTATAAAAGCAGGAGCCCGATTGCGCTAAGTTAAAACATCGAAGTTCTATTCTAATCCAATTTCAGTTCTAATCACATTGCAATCCAATTATTATTCAACTGTGCTGAATTCCGCATCACGCTAAACTCTATGTAACTGACAGCCATTAACGTCTGAGCGATCTGTCAAAACAGCTCTAACGGCTGTCAAGAGCAGTACCGCGATTAGCGCAATACCAAATGTGTATAAAGTTATAATTCGTACGTAGTCCAATCACGGTTCAATCACCGAATATTTACCGCGATTGCAGCCCTGGTCGTTTTGTATTGCCTGTTCTGTACTACAAGCGCTCTAATTTTGAAGTCTGTGACCCGAGTCCGAGACGGCGAGCCGAATCGATTGAAGTATCGGTGATCGATGACTCGCTCCAACTATTGTAAATCGATTTGTAATCGCGGCGACTAACGGTTTGTTGGTAAGGAACTAAGGAAGTTTTTAATACTTATTTGTTGACATTGATTTAAGTAAACAAGAAAATGTTATAGCTGTACAGGGTGTTAGGGTAGACAGAGAATTCACTATCTGTCTCTTCGGAAAGTTGTTCAGTATCATGGGTACAATAACACCCAGTATAGGATAGGATATAAAGATTTCCTTTTCCTAAAAAATCGAAAGGTCAAAACAAAACTCCACTACGCTAACTGAGGCAAGTTAGTGGTTATCCGCTATGAAGGTTTACGGAGTTCCAGCTACCTTACAGCACGAAATTTAATTAGCTAATTAACTAAATTATCCGTTTCAATGTTGACGCGTCTCTGCATTTCACAAGGTATCACCTTAATTATGCGAAAAATGAACCTTGCTACCATTGCACGCTTAAAATTGTAGTTGGTATAGATGTAGCAAAGTCTGTGTCTACCCCGTTATGATCTTGTGTATGTACCTATGTAGATACTAAAGTTATTATTTAAACTAATTAATTTATGGTCATGTCGTATGTAACTTAAGAGGATATAATTCGGAGCGCGCTCCATACGAACGTAATATGGTGATATTTTCAATACTAACCAATTAAACTCAATGAAATTTTTCAGAATCAATCTAATAACAAATTTCTATGCTTGTATAGAGTCAGATTTTCGTTAAAATGTATAGTGTTAAAGTTACAGTGCCTCAAAGATTTCCATACAAATCTTAAATTAATCCTAGCATTGAAACTGTATATTTTAACGAAAATCTGCCTCCATACAAGCATAGATATTTGTTTCAAGATTGTTTCAGCAAAATTTCATTGACTTTCATTGGTTAGTATTGAAAATATCACCATAGTACGTTTGTATGGAGCGCGCTCCGAATTATATCCCTTTAAGTACACTAATATCGACTGCTCTCAATGTCGGTGAAGGAAAACAACGTGAGGAAACCTGCACACGCTGAAGAAGAAATTCCGATGAGAATGTGAAGTCTACCAATCCGTATTATGCGTGGTAGACTAATTAACACACCACCTACTAAGGGTAGTGTGTTTTGCAGTGATAGTAAATGTATAGGCTGATGATTTTTCGAGTTGTTTTACCTTTTGTAGATAGTGGACCGATGTATTCAGGTCTACCCAATATCAAACTGTACAAAAACATATACATATAGTCATTCCTTACAGTCGCACTCAGATTGCCATTAAGAGTGACAGAGCTAGATAGACGTTTGTCTGTTACGTCTGTTTATCAAATGTCACCACTTTTTAGATACTTTTCGACGGCCCAATAGCACAATCTGTAGTGAACCTGCCTGCTGTGCCGAGGGGCGCGGGTTCGAATCCCGTAAGGGACAAATATTTGTATGATGAATATGAATATTTGTACCCGAGTCATGGATGTTTGTATCTATACAACGTGTTCATGAATAAGCGCAAAACCTCATACACCCCATCTGATTTATAACAAAATAATTCGATTGAAACAATAACTTCATTATTTTGATAGTTAAAATTTAAAGTTATTCGCATTTTAAGTTTTGAGACAAAAAATGATTTGTTATCATTTCAGCAATGAATGAAAGCGCTAACATGCTCATGGATACATTTTAAGAATCTTGTATTGGTAGTAAGTAGGGTGAGAGTGCCCGAGCGGTGGTTTTAGATGGTGTTCAGTAAATTTTTAATTTCACATACAAATTATTTAATATTTTGAAAAAAAAATACCTATGTTGAAACCATGATAATTCGATTCTGCTCTCGATCCTAAATAAACTACTTTCTAGTTTTGCGTTAATTCATTAACACGTTGTATATGTATTCTATATCGTTGTCTAGTCATCATAACACAAGTCCAGGCTAGATTCTGGTACTTTAAATGTGACTAGATAATTTGTGTGAAAATGTCCAAGATATTTATTATTGTTATTTTAGGTAAACTCAGACAAAATTCACCCTTAACGTAAGGAAATAACATTGACATTTGTTTGCTATTGACATTTCGTTTATGCTAATGGACGTTTCTCATAAGTGTAAATAGAAGAAAAGTAGTGGTTCTATGTCGCGCTTTATAATATTAATCTTCCCCTATATTCTATATAGCTGTTGCCCGCGACTCCGTCTGCGTAAACCTTAAAAAAGTATCCTATGTATTAATCCCGGTCATATTCTATCTGTGTGCCAAATTTCATTAAAATCCATTCAGTAGTTTTTACGTGAAAAAGTAACAAACATCCATCCATACTCACAAACTTTCGCGTTTATAATATTAGTAGGATCTTTGGATGTATTAGTTAAGTTCTGATAAAGTTAATATTATTTTCACCTGTACCTAGTAGAGCATAATCCTTGTTTATGTGTCAGTAATAAAATGCTAAAATTTTATAGTAAGTATATACACACTATTAAATTACGCAAACTTGTTTGTTTTGCATTAATCATTGGTTTTCCTGGTCAAGGTTTCTAAGCTGGATCTAAGCAGAGCGAGCGTGGGATTAAATCTATTTACCTAACTAGTACTAGTTATTGTTGTAATTATACAACGTGTTAATGAATAAGCGCAAAACCTCATACACCCCAACTGATTTATAAGAAAATAATTAGATTGGAACATTAATTTCATTATTTTGATACTTAAAATTTAAAGTTATTCACATTTTAAGTTTTCAGGCAAAAATGATTTGTTATCATTTCAGCATTGAATGACACCGCTGGCGTGCTCGTGGATACATTTTAAGAAACTTGTTTCGGTAGTAAGTAGGGTGAGTGTGCCCATGCTGTGGGTTGAGATCGAGTTCAGTAAATTTTTAATTTTACAAACAAATTATTTAAAATTTTGAAAAAAAATTACCTATTCTGAAAACATGATAATTCGATTCTGCTCTCGATTCTCAACAAACTACTTTCTAGTTTTGCGTTAATTCATTAACACGTTGTATATATTATTATAGACTAGTTGTTTGATTTACTGTGTAGTTTTGATTGTATTGGCTCCCTCATGCTAGAGCAACTCTTACAAAATTGCATACCTAAGCATGCTCACGTCTATATTCCTTCAGCGAAAAGCGATAGTTGTACGAAAACCACATCCTCCCATTGGATGCATACTTTACAATTGGTGAGCAACAAAGCGAGAGAAAACGCGCGGGATAACACTGTCACGCGCATCATGGTAGGCCTGAGAATCTTTCAAAATTGTGTCTATAAAATCCCTCCCTCTTCCCTGTACCCTCCTTTTAAGAACCGCTGCCGTCTAATAGAAATTAATTCTACTAATTTGTATACCTTTTAAAGACAGCAATCATGAGCCGTTATTGGTCCAGTACAACGGTACAAAACTATGAGTTAGCATTTCTATGGAACAATGACTACAAATTGGAGTACCGCGTTAGATAATACTTTGTTCTCTTGATGAGATTCCGGTGTATGAAATTGATATTCATAGGGACTTTGAAATGACTACGATATTAACTTTGACAGGAATATTTGAAATAATGATTTGTGTAGTTTTGTCAAAATTATTTTGCGGGATTATAGGTATTTAGTGGTTACTTGGTCAAAATAATGAGTTAACTGAAAAGTGAAAAACAAGCTCTAAGATCATTAATCAGCTACACCAACTTTGTTTAAGCAAAATATAATTTGAATGCTTTTTTTAAAATAATTAATGGACTTCTTGTTTGTGCGTTTGCACCGCATTTCCACCAGTGTCAAGTGGTTTGAGGGAGTATCTATCCGATCTCGAGGATTGTTTTTGAGTAAGAACACAACTGAGAAGGATTGCGGAACCTCGTGGCAGGCTGAAACGTGAACCGCGCGAACACCAAACGAAAGACAAGTGTTCGGGGCAAACCCAGCAACGTGACTCAATTTGGATGTTATTATAGTTATTTGTCATAGGTAAATACGTCATACGGTCAATACCTACTATAAAATTATAAAACCTAACAGCAAATAATAATTATGACCATGTTCTATTTTATTTTGGCAATTCATAGGTTGTTTATTACTCAGTGTCAAAGTCAAAGTCAAAATCGTTTATTCAAAATAATATCACATAGATAACTTTCTGTAGTCACGTTTTTGAATCTACCAACGCGTCGGAAGGTGTTCCGTTGTAGAGAAGATGCGGTCAGAAACTCTACAACACACATCTATTAAACAAAACAAAATATACAAAGTACAATTACAAAAATCCAATATTAAAATACAAGTGTAACATTGTCAAGACATTTTGGTCATTCAAATAATCATCGGGTTTATAGTAACCTTTTTACAGAGGACTTGCTTAACACGGGACTTAAACTTTTTGTCTGTCAAGTTTAGAATATTCTCAGGTATCTTATTATACTAGCGTATACAGTGCCCCATGAAAGATGTGTTGACCTTACTAAGTCTAAAATGTGGGAATACTAATTAATTTTGTGTAATTTTCACATGACATTTACACTATCAACGCAAAGTCAGCGTGGAACCATTGGCCCTAAAATGTCAGTTAACTACAGTACGGAGGTAAACAATGTTGTCCTCATTACGAACCGATAAGTGTGGACTAATCGCGTTACACACCTGTCGACCTACTCTTAAACACTCCTACGCAGGCAGACCTTAAAACGACGTAAAATTATTTTAAGTACTTGAAAACCTGTATTATTCAGGGTTGAGGATGTAAGTGACAGGCTAGCAAATAATGAAACGGTGAACTCAGACCATCAAACTGAACAACTTTCACTATGGAGCCTACCTCAGGAAACGCGAAAAAAATCAGCTGTCCCATACAAATCTGTTGCGACTCAAATGTAGTGTACAACAATAGTGGAATGGTGCCAGACCATGCTTGACTCAATAAAATCGTTTCCTGGTGTCCCTATTACATGGATCTTGTTGCAACTAGGGATATCTTCCGTGCGTTCAGATGTTTTTACCATACTTATTATTGGAAGCAAAATAAGTCATAGTTTCAGTACAATGTTAAGGGCCTATGTCGAAAAATAATTGAAGCGAAATGGGCGTGTGATAGCTTATATTACTGCCTGATGCGAGAGAAAGAGACGGGGCGGCGCGCGCGACTGAAACGACGCAAGCGTAAAACAAACTTTATTTAATTGTGATTGTACTATTTATGTAAGTTCATTTCTGCTCTAATCAAACTTTATAAAATATCAATCTCGTTTTTTTAAGTCAAGTCTCGTGTTTCTATTATTCACCGTTTACCAGTTCCAAGCGTTTATCGATAAAGACGGAGGCTACTTTGGCTTATTTTTCTATCGAGAAAATGTCTCTTAATCGTGTTTTGGCTCTAATCAAAACTTCAATTATATGTTCAATTTACACATATCCGCAAATCATACTCCTACTGTTAGTACTTCATGATATATGATGCTTTGAAGAATCCTATTTTTTTCACATATCCTCTTAAGTTCTTTCTTTTGTTTCTGTTTTTTAGTAGTGTTAAAATTTTATTTTTTGGTGCTTTTGCGGTAGGGTCTTCAACTCTGCCATAAATGATCTCTGGAATTGGTTCTCTAATAGCCTTGCTTTCTCCCGTTTGCAATGGAGGGAAGTCCGATATTTATTTTTGCTACTTCTCCTATCTTCTTTGATTAATTCATTGCGGGTTCCAAGACAGATTAGAGTCATCCCCGGGCTCGCTGGACTTCATTGTCTAGTGTTGTGAATGGTCGCCGCTGTTGATCCTGGTTTACAGGTGTTACAGCGGTGGGAATGTGTGGTGGGCCTATGCCCGATAAACTATAGTGGAATGGTTTGAAGCACCCCTAAATTATGTAGCGCATTCATGGATCGAGTAGCCATGCGGGAAAAACTAAACATGAAAGTGTTTTTTTTTTTCGAAAATAATTTTTTTCTATCTTTAAATTTCTAACATACGTAATATACATCACACGACATCTAATTGAAAATAAAAAAATAATAGAAGAGCGGAAATGGGAAGTCAATGAGTAACTTTTGTATGAAAGATGCGTGGGAATATAATTCAACCTACATTTTGCTTTTTATGCTCCATGATACATCACAAGCATAACAAGTCTTCTGGCAGAATCCTTACAACTACGTAATAAGAAATAAAATTGTTTGTTTCACATGACTTTTGTGGAACGAACTAGTGATGAAAAGATAAGTTTTTATACGGATTTTATTACCTTATTATCTAGCATGCTTTGGTATGTATTTTACTCGTAATCTGATGAGGAAATTCGTAAGTAAACAGTTTTTTAGACATCGCTGAAAGTGGATTAATTGATCATGTTCATACAACGTGTTAGCAAAATAGGTAAACTCTAAACGTTATTATTATAATAGGCTTACGAAACTCTTAGGCCTGTCACATACATACGGAATTCCGATCCGCATCGGGATAGAAAAGTCTAAAATAGATTCTGGTAGAGTCAATAGCAAAAGTCAATGTGAACTTTTGCAAAATTCGCATAAGCCTTTGACTAATTATTATAAGGACTAGCCTTGCGGTAGCATTTCCCCTTTGCCACGGTATAAGCACAATTGTTCTTGTGCATTTACATTCAATTTTACACCTTTTCACTAAACGAGACAGCCTATAATTGCGAAGTAATAACTTCGAACTTAGAACGTTTGGGGTTCACACGAGACTACTTTTCATGATTTTTAACATTCAAAATTAGAATCTAAAGTTATGGGGAATAAAATCCAAAGTTGCGAATTTCATGTTACCTCGCCCCCCGCAAAAATTACACGCGTAACCAGTCCACATATAAATAGTCAAAGGCATAAGCATATAAGCATATGCTCACGACTATATTTCCCGAGGGGGTAGTCATAGATATTCTAAAACCTCAGAACATCCACGTTTCACCAGTAGCACCGAAACTCTGTCCAGTGTGACGGGGGGTGAGCCCGTCGCCAATTATAATGGACAGTGGGTACAATACATGTCTCGAAATTGAAGCATGGAGGTTTCCTCACGATGTTTTCCTTCACCGAAAAGCAGTAGATAAATTCCCAAAAACTCATTGGTACGAGTGGGCCTGGACGGGGATCGTAACATCGCATCGCCTCCTGCACGGCAGGCAAGGTTACTCGCCACTGGACCACCACGGCTTTTGGCTAGTTGCAAAATTCGTAATGAAATTAATCTCGAACATATCGAAACGTTATAGATTTTACGTGACAGAGCGTTAAATTAACTTCACTTTAACTAAAATGAAATTAATATAACAGCAGATAATAATTTTGAAGATTACTTTCGTCATCATTCAATGTCAATTACGTAAATTTCGCCGATGAAATATTAGTAATTGCGGTAATAGATGATCGTGGTATGGGCAATATGGGCATGTGATGCGGAGAGACGAGTCTAGTGTTAAGAGAAGTTTATTCCGAATGCGTAAATGCGCATTGCATACAAACGAAGTCTGGTGATATTTTCAATACTAACCAATAAAGTCAATGAAATTTTGCAGAAACAATCTAGAAACAAATCTCTATGCTTGTATCTTATCAGATTTTCGTTAAAAAACGTTCTAGCATTGAAAATGTAACGAAAAACTTATCAGTGTTTCGTTACATTTTCAATGCTAGAATTAATTTAAGATTTGTATGGAAATCTTTGAGGCACTGTAACTTTAAAACTATACATTTTAACGAAAATCGGACAAGATACAAGCATAGAGATTATTTTCTAGATTGTTTCTGAAAATTTTTACTGACTTTAATTGGTTAGCATTGAAAATATAGCTAGACTTCGTTTGTATGGAGCCCACCAACAGTAAGATACCCTTAAACATGGATGTGGATGGCTGTGGTAGGAGAGGAAGGCCGAAGAAAAGATGGATGGATTGTGTGAAGGATGATATGTGGAAGAAAGGAGTGAGTGCTGAAACGACGGCCAAGAGAGATGAATGGAAAAGGATGACATATTGCTCCGACCCCAAATATTGGAAAATGGGCAAGAGAATGATGATGATTTTCGTCATTATTTACTTTTGATGTTAACTATACATCTCAAGGTACAAGTACGACCAGGAAAATAATAACTCTTTTCATATTAATAAAAAATTACATAATTATTCTTTTCATTTCAAACGGAGATACCGTTTGCGCAGAGTCCCTCGACCAAACCCGAAGTCGTTTTATAATCAAAGTGTGCAAAGTCGGAGCAATATTAGCGAAAAGGGCGCGAAAACAATTAGCCAATCGTGGCAAGGGATTGAAGGTGGCACATCCTGGTTGGTCAATATAATCAGTCAACTGCGCAGGTATATCGGGGGAACTTATAAATCTGGTACTATTGTACTATACTTCATTCCATATAAGGACGAAGAGATTTTCCAATTCTGATCAGCAAATATAATTTATTTATCAGAAAGATATACATTATCCGGCATATCTTGGACGTTACCAAAGCTGTTCCAGTAATAAGTGAGTGTTTCAAATATCTGTTTCTGTAATTTAAAATAGCCTTAAAATTTCGTTGCTATTTGGAATGGAGTATAGATATTTATTTATTTTATATCCCGCGTAATTGATAGCTTATGTAAGTAATACACTAACGGTCAGATGCACGTACATTCATTAAAGTTAATCCTCCATTAAATCTCTTGCTAGCTCTTACTACGTCAACAAGACAAAAAGTTACAGTAAGAGATTTAATGGAGGATTAACTTTAATGAACGTATGTGCAACTGGCAGTCAATCAATAATGAAAAAATTGACTTACGTTTTTCCGGACCCTGTCCGACAGCCAACCCAAGGATTGCCAGCAGGAACAATTCCCTTCCTCCCATCATGACGTCACTGAGAAGCCGAGTCAAGTTGCACCGACGCGTGCGCACGTCGGCTCACTACGAACAATAAGGTAAAAGTTAAATGTAATAATAAAGTTTGTAAGGTTGCGTTTGAGATAAGATAACAATTATCTTCGGTTGATTAATTAAGTAGGAAAAATACTTGTAGTCACGAGATGAAGGGTTTGGCGGGGAGAGATAACATTTTCTATTTAGTAGATAGGTACCTGTTAGTTTTTACTGAAACAATTTAAGTTTAAAGGTCGATGCGACTGACGCGCGCGTCTGACGCGTGGCTCTGTCATATGCCATGTCTATCGCATCGCGCGTCAGTCGCATCGGCCATTAGCATCGGAAGTGCACCTTAAAGCAGGCACTTCATTCTCGACGAGAACAGACGAGAAAGACCGAGAACGAGAGTGTGGATGCCCTTCATTGTTCTCGTGGCGTCGTGAGGCCTAGTAATTTTCCTTGAAAGTTCTCGCCGAGAATTCTCGCCGAGAAGTTCTCGGGAGAGTGTAGCGCCTGCATTATAATGGTAGAGATAGAGTACTTAGTTTAAAATGTATAGTATAAATGTCGGTATAATTTGGTAGTTGTAGCATAGTATTTGACCATCCAGAGAAATGAAGGACCAATTTCGACATTCCATCCATAACATTTTAAACGGAAATTTGGTAAAAGGTAGTTTTGTAGAAAAAATATACTTATATTTGATTTTGAATAAGCATTTTTTTTAAAGTGAAATGTTATTTTTTTAAATTAGCATATGATAGCATAAGCTCACGACTATATTCCCCAATGGGGTAGTCATAGATATTCTGAAACCTCAGAACATCCACGTTTCACTAGTACCGAAACTCTATCCATGATGTCTTTGACGAGGAGTGAGCTCGTCGCCACTTGTAATGAACAGTGGGTACAATACATGATTCGAAATTGAAACAAAAATAAAAAACAAATACCTAAATTGATTTATTAAAATAAATAACTTAAATAAAATTATTTTTCGGACACGACACATGGTTATGTTTTCCTACTTGCTTTACCTGCATTCATTTGGTAAACACTTTTTAAAAAGTGTTTAAAAGTACCTTCTTTTATTCTTCAACCCTTTTTTGGTAAAGTAAAAATCAAGTAAGTACACACAATTATACAGCATATAAATAAATTATGACGACATGTCGTTCTATCTATCAATCATCTTATAGCCATAACAGCCGTAAAAATTGTAATAACTATGATTTGTGATGCCTGCACGTATCATTTGATAGCAAACATTATACTATTTTTACTTTTACTTCGAATTACATTTGGAAACTATTTTTAAACAAACCGTGCAATCGTCAATTCAATTTTGATTTTAGATTTGAATCTTTAGGTTATTTAAAATAGAGATAAATTGACTTTGGCCAGACTGTAAGTAGCTAAATAAACTTCATGATGAAAAAAGGAAATTGTATTGAAAAAATGTTAAATTGTTGGTCGTTTATGGATCATACTTTCTGCCAGTGACATGAAAGCGTACATCCGTCGCTTCAGCTCGATTTAAAAAAATGTTCTAATCAGACAATCCCTTTTCCAGCTTCATAAAAATGAAGATCGAATGGTCATCATTAAGGCGCCTTACTTTCAAACTCTTGGGCAGAACCACTATAAATTTTAGACTTACGATTTTTGGGATATATAGTTTGTAAATGTACCTACTATTTCATTTCTTAATACCTGTGACATAATTTGCTTTAGTAGTTTCGAGATGGTCCTGCCAGAACTAAAGTTCTTTCAGCAACTGTACGATAAGAAATGCTCCAAATGTATAGGTACTTCCTGCAATTCTCAAAACCTTAATCCACATGCATTGCAGGCGGTCGCTCATTGACATAAGGTGCATTTTAGTTTTCGTTCCAGATTTTTTTTAAATGTATTTATCCTTTCGGAAAGGCAATGGGAACTAGCCCTTACAGCCGTTGTCTTTAGTTACGAGTATATTCTTCTTTGAGCCTAACCTAACCTACACCTAACTCTTGAAACTCGTTCATGCGCCCGCGGCATGGTGCCTCGATAAACGTTTTATCGCGCCAGCTAACTCGTTCGTTCGCTCGCAAAAAGAAAGGGAGCTAGGGCACGAGTGCTTTATCGCGCCATCATGCCGCGGGCGCTGATGCGCAAAGTTCGAAATTCGAAAAAGCGCGCGAATTCAGGTTGAGTGCAGTATATGTTACGGTGCACAGGTGCAGTAACTATTAAATAATCAGTGCTCCTGCTTTATCAGCTGATTAATATGATTGCTGCAAAATCCGTGTCACAGAAAGGTAGCCGACTTAGGATGCTACAGTATTCGTGTCTGCGAATATGTTAAAGAGCAACAATTAGAAAACTCGCAAACCGGAGACGTAATCTCCGTCTAAATTGTTTTCCAAGAAAAAACAAACTCTAGAAAGGTGTTACAAAATTACTACCCACAACTCAGAATTACGTGAAAAGAAAACTATCCCATTACACTGTAATACCAGATAAGTTTACACCAATGTTTCGCTCTGGTGGATCAGTTAGACAGTTTCACACGGCCGCCAGTGTAGCGTTTCAAGTCAAATAATATCACTCTGGACAGGTACCTACTTAGGTGTATAAAATCCAGTAAAAGTTTAAGGGTATATTCCTGTTGGCGCGCTCCATAAGAACGAAGTCTGGTTGGAATTAAATCCGTCAGTGAAATTTTTCAGAAATAATATAGAAAGTAATCTCTATGCTTGTATCATGTCAGATTTTCGTTAAAATGTATAGTTTTAAAGTTACAGTGCCTCAAAGATTTCCATACAAATCTTAAATTATTCCTAGCATTGAAACTGTATATTTTAACGAAAATCGGACTTCATACAAGCATAGAGATTTGTTTCTAGATTGTTTCTGCAAAATTTCATTGACTTTAATTGGTTAGTATTGAAAATATCACCAGACTTCGTTTGTATGCAGCGCGCATTTGCGCATTCGGAATAAACTTCTCTTAAGATTCGTGTTCACTAGTTGTTTTTGGGTTAAATTGAGTGTGACTTTTGACGTTCCCTCTTTTTAAGGGGATAAGTTGCATATACAAGGTGGTAGAAACGAAACTCCCGCGCTTCAAGATACGCCTACCGTCTCGTGTTGGTTTAACAATAGTTTCGCTTCTACAAGGTGTTATAAAAATAAAAATAAACATTTAAGGGGTTTAGACCATCAAACTGAACAACTTTCACTATGGGATCAATAACGAAATCGCGAAAAAACTGTCTGATGTTCCAAACTAAACTATAAAATATAAATCTACTCGAGCTAAATGTAGAGACAGCAGATTTTTTTTTTCGCGATATCCAGGTGGTTTAATGCTGATTTTTAGAAGCTATCTTCTCGTTATTTGAAAGACATACAAATTAATGACAAATATAGCAATGATCTTCAACATCTGAGCTTTATTTGCTATGGAGTATATTGCTTATTCTATAAAATACATATAAAACCTGTGTTCAAAGGAAAGCCTAAATATTGGAAAAAATCTATTATGTGCATCTACTTTATAAGTTGAAGTCACTTTTACTTACGACACACCATTATTGTGTAGACAATATTAAGATCTAGAAATCTTATGAAGTAAATATTTTTTGAGTTCGATAAATTCAAAATTTGATGCGAATTCTTATGATTTTCGAATTTGATTTCCTTGGGTTAGAAGGCACCACAGTGACATAATAAAGGACGAAACAGTCAAAAATAGGTAAACCTACTAAAATTATATACAACGTGTTAATGAATTAACGCAAAACTAGAAAGTATCGAGTAGTAGTGTGTTTAGAATCGAGAGCACAATCGAATTATCATGTTTTCAACATAGGTAACTTTTTTCAAAATATTAAATAATTTGTTTGTAAAATTTAAAATTTACTGAACTCGATCTCAACCCACCGCACGGGCACACTCACCCTACTTACTACCAAAACAAGATTCTTAAAATGTATCCACGAGCACGCTAGCGCTTTCATTCATTGCTGAAATGATAACAAATCATTTTAATGCGAAAACTTAAAATGCGAATAACTTAAAATTTTTACTATTATAATTATGAAATTATGGTTTCAATCGAATTATTTTGTTGTAAATCAGTTGGGGTGTATGAGGTTTTGCGCTTATTCATTACCACTTTGTAGTTTGCTAGAGGTGAGGCGGCGGTCAAGGTCGTTCGGTCGGGGATACCTCTTAAGCCTGCAATAAACTGAAAAAAATATTTTAAAAACAGTTCGCAAATCTCTTAAGTTTGATTATATTTAACAAAACATTATTTCATTGCATCTCGAGAAATATAATCACAATTTACTTTTGTAACTAGGAAGCTTTGACTAATTATTATAAGGACTAGCCTTGCGGTAGCATTTCCCCTCTGCTACGGTATAAGCACAATTGATCTTGTGCATTTACATTCAATTTTACACCTTATCACTAAACGAGACAGCCTATAATTGCGAAATAATAACTTAGAACTTAGAACGTTTCGGGTTCACACGAAACTACTTTTCATGATTATTGACATTCAAAATTAAAATCTAAAGTTATGGAGAATAAAATCCAAAGTTGCGGATTTCATGTTACCTCGCCCCCCGCAAAAAGTGGCAGAAATGTTTGTTAGTTGAATTACACGCGTAATCAGTCCACATATAAATAGTCAAAGCTAGGAAGTCATTTCCTTAGACGAAATGTGTCGTCTATCTATTACGAGTATTATTATGTGTATAATATATAGTATTATTATTATGTGACAATGAGCATAACATTATCTATACGAATACGATGGAGTTACTGTGATATTCTTGTACTTTCCTAACAAAAACCTTACGCAACAAGAATCATGTCTCAAGGCAAAAAAAAAAGATCTATATCACGACGGATCGTGACCGGATAGAAGCGCGTGCGCTCTATCTTCACGCGCCTACACAAAGGGTATGGCCAGTACCTAATCATTGTCACGTGGGTCGATTTAGAAAAAAAATTATTGGATAAAAAAAAATCGAAGATCATGGTCACACTTTCTAAAAAGATTATAAATATTATCAAGATAAGCTGAATGCGTATTAGTCTAGGAAAAATAAGGTTTGAGATTGCATTAAAGACACTTTAGTAAATTGTGTTTGAAATAATATTACTGTTAGTTTATAACACTTTTGTCGAGATTTCGTGGTTATATAGTTTTGAGGTTATAATTTTTGAAGACTTACAAAATATTAAATATCTACCCAAATTAACGATATTAACCGTGGATTATTATTGTTATAAGTAAAACGTATTAAACGAAGCCATCCTGTACAAAATCACCAGTTTTCCATTTTTTGTTCATACCTAAATTTATTGTTTTGTAAATGTCTTAATTATTCAATAATACAACATAAAAAATCGGGGATTATTGAGAATTTATCTTTTTCAGGTATGTTTCTACTATATTCCAAATTTTCACCAAAAGTGCAATTAATGCAACTTACTCCATACAAAAATCCGTAGATTTCCCCGACTATATACTGAAAAGGGGTGGAGATATGACAAATATGTATGAAAAATGGTGCCTTTGTCTGACTAAGTTGCAAGATTTTGTAAAATATTTCCACTTTCAATCAAAAATACTGCATGCGCAGAAAGGAACAACATAGATTTTATCTCGTATACTCTATGCGATTAGCGTATAATCCTGTCTCGTTTCCACGATTATTATTATTTTAATGCCCATTCTAGAGTTATTCTTAGTCTACGTTATTAGTAAGGAAAATTTATTATAAAATTGCTGGCAGATATAGCCGTAAAAATTATATGAAAAACCATTAACGAATTAAAAAGTTAATGTTCCTTTTTTCTAATTTCTAATGGCGTTTGAATTTTTTCCGCAAGAAATATGCCTGTTAAGACGTTAGTGACCAAAAAATATTCAACCAAAGAGATCCGTTTTTGTTTAAATTAAATATTTTGAATGTAGGCTCTTTTGTCACCATTTTAGCCGCCCCTACGTCGGGAGAGGCTAAAATGGTGTACCTTTTTATTTATAGTACTAGTGTTTAGTTGTATATTCGTTAGGAAGTGTTAGGTTTTCATTTTATGGTTGTGTAGTCTCAAGGTTAAGGCACGATGGGGCTGGCATAACTTCAGGGTTAAAAGCCCCTATTAAAAAAATATAATAAAGAATTAAACAAACAAAGAGATCCGTTTTTTCTTAAAGTCCAAACACTATAATATACTAAGATAAAAACCCAAGCAGCATAAAGTCTTATTAACACTACTTAGGTGATCGGTGTTTTATTTTTTGTGTGATAATTTAAATAATACTATATTCATTAGGAAATCAGCGTCGTGTGACGGTGACAGACGGATAAACCTTTTTGTAGCAATGTTATTCTTTGCTTACCTACTTCCTTTTGTAAAAAACTTGTAATGTGTATCAGTAAGCTAAAGTGAACAGTTTGTTAACAATAATAACATTAAGAAGTCATTTATTGATGTCACAAAAATAGAATATAATCACAAAAATATAGTGGTCAGCTCAAGCGTCGTCAATAACAAAGATACACAAACAGACATAAATCAGCAACGTGCTTCGTCATAACAATGATATACATGCTCAGTCAAATAACCCGCCCCTTGTCGAACCTGGCGCAAAGGAGCCCATAATGCTAGCAGCGTTGCCTCGCTGAATAGCTACGGCAACCCTCTGCACCAGAAACGACCCGGAACGGGGATCACAATTTCGTTCCCTCAGTCGACGGCCAATCTCCGCAACGAAGGTCTTTGCCTCGGCACCCCAAACCCCCGTGTTAACGGCGACAGGTACAAAACGATAATCGGTCACCAGGGCCGAGTACGTGCGTACGTTGATTTCAATTGATTTGTTTCTATGCTGTTGTTTTTAAAATGTTCTCAAATGATAAAATAACACGTTGTGTATGAGGGTGTATGGGCGTCAGTCCACCACGCGTACCCAATGCGGATTGGTGGACTACACACATATGCATCAGAATATCTACTTCAGCGTATGTACGTTTACCGTTTGAGAGCAGTCGATTACGAACATAAGTAAGATAGAGAAACTCATTGGTACATCGCATTGGCTTGGGTATGGGCATGGCATTTGGATTTTTTTTGGATTTCCGTCCGAGCTGATTCGAATCTAGACCCTCATGATTGAGTGTTCAGTTCAGACCTCTCCGCACCTGGCCACCGTTGCTGTACGAACTAGATTATACCAGTGTAAATTTTAGTTGACTGTCACTATTGACATACAAAATAATGGACGCCGGGTCTAGTACAAAATTATCAAAAAAAGTGTCCGAGACTAACCTACACAAACCTAAGTACGTGTATAGTACCTAATATAAACATAGGAAATGCTGAAATTCTTTTTCATATTGCTGCGTAGTTTTTGCCCCAACGCGAATGCGCTTATTCGGCCGGTCAAACAAAGACTAATTAATTCTCTTTGTAAAGGGTCCTTCTTAATATGTTGACACTTTTTTGAGGGGATGATCAGACCGTCAAACTGAACAACATTCTCTAAGGCATCAACGTCGAAATCGCGAAAGAAAAAGCCGCACTTCCATACAAAACTGCAAACCTACTCGAACCAAATCTGGGACAGCAGATTTTTTTTTCGTGATTTCGATGTTGGTCCCATAGAGAAAGTTGTTCAGTTTGATGGTCTGAACATCCCTTTAAACAAATTGTCAGCATGTTAAGAAGGATCCTGTATGTTTTGGTGCTCTTTTGGTTCAGACACTTTTCCAGGTTCCACGTCCAGTAGTTTGTAAGTGACTGTCGCGCATTGTAATAAGGCGCATTTTAGTTCGTCGTTCCTACAGCGCAAAGTTCGAAATTCGAAAAAGCACGCGAAATCGGTAGAGTGCGGTATCATCATCATCATCATCAGCCCATCATCGTCCACTGCTGAACATAGGCCTCTCCCAAGGTGCGCCACAAAACTCTGTCCTCGGCCTTCCTCATCCAATCGCTCCCCGCTACAGGTCACATTTTTTCAGGTCGTCTGTCCAGCGGGCAGCAGGGCGTCCCACACTACGCCTACCAGTTCGCGGTCTCCACTCTAGAACTCTGACACCCCACCGGTTGTCAGTTCTTCGGCAGATACGAGTATGACCAGCCCATTGCCACTTCAGCTTGCTAATTTTCTGAGCTATGTCAACCACTTTAGTTCTCTGACGTATCACTTCATTTCTGATGTGATCTCTCAGAGAAACATCGAGCATAGCTCTCTCCATAGCTCGCTGAGCGACCTTGAACTGATGAACTAGTCCTATCGTCAGGGTCCAAGTTTCCGCACCATAGGTCATTACTGGCAGGACGCACTGATTGAACACCTTTGTTTTCAGGCATTGTGGTAGAGCCGAGGAAAATATTTGACGGAGTTTCCCGAAAGCAGCCCATCCCAGTTTGATGCGCCTAGCGGCCTCCTTGTCGAAGTTGTTTCTACCTAGTCTTATAGTCTGTCCGCGTTGTTGAGTCCAGTATGTCGAGTGCGGTATCTGTTACACTATTGAATAATCCTTACTCATTCTATTTTTGCCCACACATTGAACTAGTAGGTAATTTAATTACGTCGATCCACATACGCCACGCCAGGCGTCACGCTCGCTTAATAATAAC
This sequence comes from Agonopterix alstromeriana, assembly GCA_963924505.1. Lineage (NCBI taxonomy): Eukaryota > Metazoa > Arthropoda > Insecta > Lepidoptera > Depressariidae > Agonopterix > Agonopterix alstromeriana. The sequence goes on along the minus strand of OZ004665.1, from coordinate 2,520,637 downwards.
AATAGCGGATTGTTCGAAACAAGCACTATCTAGTTCTCGCTACCTTAGGTCAGGCTCTTTGTGTGACCACTGGTGTTGAATGACTCTAGTGTGGTTTGAGCTTATGAATGTTGAAGGGATTTGCATAAAGTGGTTGTGTTCTCTTCATTCATCTTCAGTCAGTGGAGTCTTATGGCACAGAATAGGTAACCTTTAAACATACTATACCCATCAAACTGAACAACTTTTACAATGGGAGCAAACCTGTTAGAACAAAAAAATATCAGCTGTCCCGTACGTTTGAATCAAGTAGGTGTTACAGTTAAGTATGGGAAAGCTGATTTTTTTTTGTTCTGACCGGTTTGCTCCTATAGTAAAAGTTGTTCAGTTTGATGGGTACAGTATTTGGTTTAAAGGTTAATGATACTTTAGCATGAGCTAGGGATGCACGCACGATGATCAGACCATCAAACTGAACAACTTTCTCATTGGAACCAAAGTCGAAATCGCGAAAAAAATACTACCTATCTCTCGGTACAAACACTGGTTTTTTGATTCCACAGAGAAAGTTGTTCAGTTTGATGGCCTGATCATCCCCTTAAAAACCATCAATATACAGGGTCTTTCTTAATATGCTGACACTTTTTAAGAGGATGATCAGACCGTCAAACTGAACAACTTTCTCTATGGGACCAACATCGAAATCGCGAAAAAAAAGTCAACTGTCCCCTACCTTTAGCTATAGTAGATTTGCAGTTTTGTATGGAACAGCTTTTCTTTTTTTCGAGATTTCGATATTGGTGACATGGAGAAAGTTGTTCAGTTTAATGGTCTGATCAACCCCTTAAAAAAGTGTCAACATATTAAGAAGGTCCCTATATTAAGACCCTGTACTAAATACCGATAATCTTTGACTATTTATATGTGGACTGGTTACGCGTGTAATTCTACTAACAAACATTTCTGCCACTTTTTGCGGGGGGCGAGGTAACATGAAACCCGCAAATTTGGATTTTATTCCCCATAACTTTAGATTCTAATTTTGAATGTTAAAAATCATGAAAAATAGTCTCGTGTGAACCCCAAACGTTCTAAGTTCGAAGTTATTATTTCGCAATTATAGGCTGATTTCGTTTAGTGATAAGGTGTAAAATTGAATGTAAATGCACAAGATCAATAATTGTGCTTATACCGTGGCAGAGGGGAAATGCTACCGCAAGGCTAGTCCTTATAATAATTAGTCAAAGCCGATAATCAATATTAGATCAATGGAACACTTCCACACTAGACTTTCCATTCGTTTTATTCTTAGCAAGTACGCATGTAGCAGTAAGATACCTTATATTTCCTGTAATCACCAACTAAGCGTTATCCCGGTGTCTCAGAGTCCACTTTCCGGTGTCAATTGCATAGAACCGTCAGCAAGAAACGAAACATCGTTTCCTATGCTGTTAAGTTGATCTATAGTTAATTGTTTGTTTCCACGTTTCATTTCGATTCACACAAGCTATAATGTTTTTGAAGAAAACCGAAATATACAGAGTGTAAGTAAAAGTATTAACCTTTAAACCACATACTCTACCCAAGGAACTGAACAATTTTTAGTATGGGAGCAAACCTACGTTTACGTTAGAATCGAGTAGGTATTGTAGTTCAGTATGGGACAGCTGATATTTCTTTTGTTCTGACAGGTTTGCTCCCATAGTAAAAGTTGTGTTGTTTGATGGTGTGGTTTAAAGGTTAATGATACTATTCCTCACACCCTGTATATTGGATACTATGTTATATGAAACGTTACTTGAAAGTCTCACGCAAATATCATATTTCGCAGCTTCTATCACTTTTATTCGATGTCTACACTAACGCGCATTCTCGTCAGTTATTGTCAGTTCCAGAGATTTCTTACAGGGTCCTTCTTTATAAGCGGAAGTTTTTTTATGGGGATGATCAGACCATTTAAATGATCAAAATTCTTGGGTCTGAGGTCACTAGCTTATAGTTTATTTACTTTACTGTATAGTATCAATTATTTTATTAAATAGCTTATGTATTGTATACATAACTTTAGCTTAAGAATTTATATTGTAATAGTTAATAAGTCGTGTTATGTTGTAGAGTTTCTGGCCACATCTTCTCTACAGCGACAACACGTTCCGACCCGGTGGTAGCTTTAAAAAAGATTTGACGTTTGATATGTGTGCTTCAATCTCCTATATTGAATAAATTATATTGACTTTGACTTTGACATCAATCTGAACTGAGTTGTATAGGTATCTTCCATTAGGGTCACAAACTATTATCGAGATAGAAGCCTTTGTAAACGCAGACCTTATTTGTATAATAGTCTACCATCTAGGAATGAGTCGAATAAGCGTAGATTTTCTAGACTGTTAAAGAAATTCCTATTGGATAGCATTACCTAAAAACTAAGAAACTACCAAAATGTATAATGACAGGAACAATTATTGTATTGCATCGTTCGATGTACCTAAATAGACAAAAAAAGAAGTTAAAATTGAGCGTGATTGTAGCTCCCACAGACAAACCGAGCAATTGGTTTTACGGGATTCATTGTTATAAGTGTTCACTGTAACCTATGTAATAATATTAAATAAAAAAAGTACCAACATAGAAATATCGAAAAAAATTACTTCCGTTTACGATTTTGTAAGAAGCAGCAGTTTTTTTTGCGATTTCGATGTTTGTCCTTAGGACAGTTGTTTAGTTTGATGGGCTGATCATCCCCTTAAAAAGGTTGACGTGACTTCATGACAGTGAGCGTTTCGGCGCGGAATTTGAAAAGCCAACTTTTGATTTGCAATAAATACCTAAACTATTTTTGCATATTTTACCATTTTGGTTTTTTGTATTTAAAAATACAGGGTCCAACTTAATATGCTGACACTTTTGTAAGGGGATGGTCAGACCATCAAACTGAACAACTCTCACTATGGGACCAACATCGAAATCGCGAAAATAGTATACAAATGATTGAGTATGGAGCATTTGATTTTATTTTTCGCGATTTCGATGTTGGTCCCATAGAGAAAGTTGTTCAGTTTGACTGTCTGAGCATCCCCTTAAAAAAAGTATCAGCATATTAAGAAGGACCTTGTAGAAAACTATGCAAGTTCCCCATTGGTCATAACCCTCAACGCAACCAGTTATACAACAGAACCACTTTATATGCGTCATAATACCTTGAAGTTCAGGGCTAGCACAAGGTTGCAATTGTAAGTGAAGTTGAAAGATACGTCACTGTCAATCCTCGAGAGTTTCCTCGTTAGTTTCGCCTCAATTGAATGATTGTAGACCAAGCCTAACAAGCATGTAAGCGTTAAGAATTTTTAGAAAGTTGCACTTTTAGAAACTGTGCAAATTGGCAATCAACCGCACTTTTATGAAACTTTTATATGGACATTCGAATTTCGAATAAAGTATTGTGTTTTTTTTTTAATCTTTATTAAAGAGCTTAGCCTGAGACCATGACGCTCTGTGGGTTTCTTTAATTGGATAAGTTTAGGTAATTTGGGTCTGAAAAAACTCTGACACCAGGGCCCCTAGACAAAGTATCTTTCGATCAGCGTTAACGAGTAGAAAACATAAAAAATGTATGGACTTGAGGTATGGTGACGAAAGCAAACGTCAAAATGTTTCGATCGCCAATGTCAAATCCATACATTCTGTCATTTTTCTACAAGCGTCAAAGACGATAGAATGTCAATATGTCTAGGGGGGCTGCTCACACGATAAGAAGAATTGGGTAAGTTCACAGACATTCATACAACGTGTTAATAAATAAGCGCAAAACCTGACACCCCAACTGATTTATAACAAAATAATTAGATTGAAACAATAATTTCATTATTTTGATAGTTAAAATTTAAAGTTATTAGCATTTTAAGTTTTCCGACAAAAATTATTTGTTATCATTTCAGCAACGTGCTCATGGATACATTTTAAGAATCTTGTTTTGGTAGTAAGTAGGGTGAGAGTGACTGAGCGGTGGATTGAGATCGCATTCAATAAATTTTAAATTTTACAAATAAATTATTTAATATTTTGAAGAAAAAAAAATACCTATGTTGAAAGCATGATAATTTGAATCTGCTCTCGATTCTAAACAAACCACTTTCTAGTTTTGCGTTAATTCATTAACACGTTGTATAAATGTCTGTGAACTTACCCAATTCTTCTTATCGTGTGGGCAGCAAGCCCAGCCCCCCTAGACAAAGTGACATTCGCTTTGACGCATGTAGAAAATGACAGAATGTATGGATTTGACAATAGCGATCGAAACATTTTGACGTTTCTTTATAGGTAGGTTTCTTTTTTATTTTATAACTTTGATCTGCAGTTGATTGGACGTCACAGTCTGTAGTCAATTATTATACAACGTGTTAATGAATTGACGCAAAACTAGAAAGTAGTTTGTTTGGAATCGAGAGCAGAATCGAATTATCATGGTTTCAACATAGGATTTTTTTTTTCAAATTATTAAAATATTTGTTTGTAAAATTTAAAATTTACTGAACTCGATCTCAACCCACCGCACGTGCACACTCACCCTTCTTACTACCAAAACAAGACTCTCAAAATGTGTCCATGAGCACGCTAGCGCTTTCATTCATTGTTGAAATGATAGCAAATCATTTTTACCTCAAAACTTAAAATGCGAATAACTTTAAATTTTATCTATCAAAATAATGAAATTATTGTTTCAATCTTATTGTTTTGTTTTAAATCAGTTGGGGTCTATGAGGTTTTGCGCTTATTCATTAACACGTTGTATAGGGCGTAAAATCCATTACATACTTTAGTTGGGGATGCTTCGGACCATTAAATTGAACAACTTTCACTTAAATTTAAATCACGATAAAAAGATCAGCTGTTCCGTATTTTTCGGTGGAGTTGGCATTGAAGTTTTCTATAGAAAATCCGTAGATATATTATATAGAACTGAACGGAAAAACAGATATTTGTTCGGGATTTCTATATCGGTAATAGATACAGCCCCCCTAGACAAAGTGACATTCTATTGGCGTTGACGCTAGTAGAAAATGACAGAATGTATGGGTTTGACATTAGCGATCGAAACATTTTGACGTTTGCTTTCGTCACCATACGTCAAGTCCATACATTTTTTATGCTTTCTACTGTCGTTAACGCTAATCGAAAATACTTTGTCTAGGGGCCCAGCCCCCCTAGACAAAGTTACATTCTATTGGCGTTGACGCTAGTAGAAAATGGCAGAATGTATGGATTTGACATTGACATTTGTATGAAAATGACAGAATGTATGGATTTGACATTAGCGATCGTCAAAATGTTTCGATCGCTGATGTCAAGACCATACATTCTGTCATTTTCTACTAGCGTCAACGCCAATAGAATGTTACTTTGTCTAGGGGGGCTGGTCAGCTTCAGATTTAGGAGGTGCTTCAGACCATCAAGTCTAAATTATGTATGTTGGTTCGAAGAGAAGGCAAATGAATCCAGACCGAGAGTGTCAAAGGCTTTTGATGCCGAGCAACATGTCACTTGTAGGTAATCAATTCCGCATGAATTCCGAATTAGATATCGACCCAATATACCTACTTAATTAAGCCAAAGGGTGCGTCCACATCAGGCGATGGCGAACGCGCCGCGAGAGTTTGCTTGGCGCCATTGCTCTTGCTGTGTTTCGTCGTATTTGAAATTCGTAAAAAATTGGTTTTAGTGATATTTGTGACATAACTTCGTGCGGATTGTGTACCAAACAGTTGCGTAAAGCGACCGACGTAACAGGAATCTCAAATAAATACGATAACAGAACAAAAGTCATTTTGGCGGCAAGGCGCGAGCCTACGAAATCGACCACAGATTCATCGTCATATCATCCCATCATCAAAATAAAGAATATAAAGAAAAAAAATAACGAATGGCTCAAAAAGACTAGTATCCAGCGCCGTTAAAGACAATATTTAAAAAACGCGCCGCGATTGCGCAGTAGCGACGCACGAGCACCGCGCAGATCGAGCGGCTCGCTAGCTGTGCGCGAGCTGCGAATTCGCGGCGCATTCGCCAGATGTGGACGCACCCTTAGAAGAGAAACAACCTAGGCTAAACCCGGGCTAAGCGAATAAGTGTGGTAAATCGGATCGCTGGTTCTTGTCGTGATTTTCTAGCTCGTATCTATATTAATTCTGTTTTTAATTTTACCTAGGCTGCGCCCGTACCTCCCCTTTAGGTAATAATTACATACAGGGTCCTTTTAAATATGCCGAAACTTTTTAAGGGGATGATCAGACCGTCAAACTGAACAACTTTCTCTATGGCCACAATACCGAAATCGCGAAAAACTCAGCTGTTCTATACAAAACAGCAAACCTACTTGAGCTAAATCTATGGGACAGAAGATTTTTTTTTCACGATTTCAATGTTGGTGCCATAGAGAAAGTTGTTCAGTTTGACGGTCTGATCATCCCCTTAAAAAAGTGTCAGCATATTAAGAAGGACCCTGATCTGTCTGCTGTTCGGGACATGAAACAACACCGCAATTTTATGAATACACCTCTTCTAAAATATTAACTTTCGTCTGTTACAATAGGTACCTAATTAAGTGTAAAATTGGAAAGGAGTAGAAGTTAGTGCTCGCATCTAAGTGCGTGTGGGTGATTCGAATTGGCAGTATTATCGTTTACCTACAGCAAGCTGGGTACATTATAGGGCCTTGATCGCAGTCTGCTTCCGCATGGCATTTCAGTATGAATTCCCAATTGGATATAGTCATAGAGCCGAGAGTCGAAACGAAACGCGTGCTCTCCTACGATAAAACGTGACTGATACTTTGCCGGCTGCTTAAACTGTCCTAAGTCATTTATACAGGCTGAAATCGATATCATTAACATCCTTTTAAACTAAGAGTCTACCCATCAAACTGAACAACTTTTACTATGGGAGCAAACCGATCGGAGCAAACAAAAATCTGCTGTTCCAGAATAAACTGCAATGCCTACTCGACTCAAGTGTATGCAACAGCTGATTTTGTTTTTGCTCTGATCGGTTTGCTCCCATAGCAAAATTTGTTCAGTTTGATGCCAAAATTGGTGTAAAAACAGTTTTTCGGATTGCGTTCATTATTGAACACCATGTTTGGCAATAGTTTAAGAAAACACAATCTGAATAAGATCTTTAGAATTCAAGTGTCGAATGCAAATTAAGAGTAAATGCTGACAACTTTGACTAATTATTATAAGGACTAGCCTTGCGGTAGCATTTCCCCTCTGCCACGGTATAAGCACAATTGATCTTGTGCATTTACATTCAATTTTACACCTTATCACTAAACGAGACAGCCTATAATTGCGAAATAATAACTTCGAACTTAGAACGTTTGGGGTTCACACGAGACTACTTTTCATGATTTTTAACATTCAAAATTAGAATCTAAAGTTATGGGGAATTAAATCCAAAGTTGCGGATTTCATGTTACCTCGCCCCTCGCAAAAAGTGGCAGAAATGTTTGTTAGCAGAATTACACGCGTAACCAGTCCACATATAAATAGTCAAATGCTGACAATGACAACATGATAATAAATGAATCATCGTCTTGTATGAGTCATTTGATTGTCATACCTATTATGAATGAATTTAATATGGATTATGAAATAATTGGTATTTCAAACGGTACCTGTTACAGCTAATGACAGACCACCAGCACGATGATCTGATAACATTGTGAGGGTGACGGGATCAGATTAGCACAGGACCGTGACGAATAGTGCAATAAAAGGGAGGCCTATGCCCAGCAGTGGGTTGATGTGGGCTGATTTGATTGATTGATTGATTGATATACGCAGGATATAAGGAACAGCCAGGCAAATACTGAAATGGTGAATTTAGACCATCAAACTGAATAAAAGTTTGAGAGCCTCATCTGCCAGCACCGAATCGAATTTTTTCACTCTCTATCCTTTTCTGTCGCTCAGGAATGTCATTTGCTGGAGCGAGAAAGATAGAGGGAATGCGATCGCATGCGGCAGCACCGGCAGTGCTGCGTCCTTTCTCGCTCTAGCCAATAACGTTCCTGAGCGACAGAAAAGGATAGAGTGTGAAACAATGCGATTCGGTGCTGGCAGATGAGGCTGAACACTTACTTTCATTACGGAGGCATCCTCAAGGAACGCAAAAAAATCACCATTGATTAGTTGTGGTTTTTTTCGAAAAAAGAACTATACAAGGTGTTAAAAAAGTAAAAATATACATTTCAAACTTTGCCACCCCCTTAAAAGTTTTAAATTTTTATTTTAGACCATCAAACTGAACAACTTTCACTATTTCGCGATTTCGATATTGGTCCCATAGTGAATGTTGTTCAGTTTGATGATCTAAACCATCCCCATAAATGTTTATTTGTATTTTTGTAACATTTTTTTGATATGCAATAGATTTTAACAATTGCTCATTTCATAATAAAGGCGCTAAAAGGTTCTTAAAGGTAATATGGTCGTGAGTTAATGTAATTCATTATTAGGTAGGTGCCTTTGACTAATTATTATAAGGACTAGCCTTGCGGTAGTATTTCCCCTCTGCCACGGTATAAGCACAATTGATCTTGTGCATTTACATTAAATTTTACATCTTATCACTAAACGAGACAGCCTATAATTGTGAAATAATAACTTCGAACTTAGAACGTTTGGGGTTCACACGAGAATACTTTTCATGATTTTTAACATTTAAAATTAAAATCTAAAGTTATGGGGAATTAAATCCATAATTGCGGATTTCATGTTACCTCGCCCTCCGCAAAAAGTGGCAGAAATGTTTGTTAGTAGAATTACACGCGTAACCAGTCCACATATAAATAGTCAAAGGGAGTTAATGTTATAAAAGCATAACGGAATTTCATATAGCTATACAAAACCAACATAAGCTGGCCGCGCGACGTTACGTTATTTGACTCACGCGCGGCCAGCTTATTTTAGTTTTGTATAGCTTGATGTGTCGCCGTGTGTACTAAGATTACTATCTTCCATCACAACCGAGCAAACCAAAGAGAAGAGCCAGTAACTAAAGACGACAAATTATACGTTATTTTTACCCGACTGCGCCAGAAGGAGGGTTATGTTTTTCGAGCGTATGTATGTATGTTTGTATGTCTATTTCTTTGGCACGGGCTACAGCCTAAATGGCTTGATGGATTTTAACGTTTGAGGTGTCATTGGATTCGTAAAAATCGTGAGAGTGACATAGGGTATATTATTTCAAGATGGCGTCTACGAATTAAAAAAGAGAGGGGTAATAAACAATTTTTTTTATTTAAAAATTACAATATGGGTATCAAATGAAAGTTATTAATCAGACGATTCCAAATATATACATATTATAGTACTTTAATGTTACCGTTTCGACACAAGACTAAAAAGTATGAAATAAACGAAATTATTAAGATAAACAAAAAACCCGACTGCATAAAAACTTATTAACTGAAAAGAGAAAAACAAGCTCTATAATCACTAATCAGCTACAACAACTTTGTGTGAGCTAATATAATGTATTATTTTATGTTATCTATCTACCCATTATAATATAAGTATACATATAATACAATGAGTATGATAAACTACGTTATTTTATAGAAGGATTTGTAAGTGGGCGTATATGAAAATACGTTGTTGGAACAGTAATAGGACCCATGGAAGACCGCACAGCACGCTATCGTATCGCCACTACCACCCACTCACTTTTTCTCTCTCACGGGATATTTCTATGTTATTTCTGGTTAGGGTAAACAGTTGCATTACTTTAATTTAAGAGAAGTTTATTCCGAATGCGTAAATGCGCGCTGCATACAAACAAAGTATGGTGATATTTTCAATACTAATCAATTAAACTCAATAAAATTTTGCAGAAACAATCTAGGAACAAATATCTATGCTTGTATCGTGTCAGATTTTCGTTAAAATATACATATAAGAAAAATCTGACACGATACAAGCATAGAGATTTGTTTCTAGATTGCTTCTGCAAAATTTCATTGAGTTTAATCGGTTAGTATTGAAAGTATCACCAGACTTCGTTTCTATGGAGCGTGCCAACGGTAATATACCCTTAAAGGGTAATTATACCCATGATACTGAACAACTTACTCTAAGAAACCTGTTATAGAAAATTCACGATTATTTTTGACTTTCCGTACTAAATTCAATCAACATGATTGAATTGCCTTCTAAGACACCCATGAAAAGAAAATAAGGTGGTTTTTAGGGTTCCGTACCCAAAGGGTGAAAACGGGACCCTATTATTAAGCCTACGTTGCCCGTCCGTCCTACCCATTACTCTATTCGTTTTCGTAAAATATTTATGGAGTCATGCATTGCGTACCTGCATGCATAGCATGCTACACGTGATACGGCTGTATCACGTCTTTTATCTCGTTCGTTCGCGCGCAAATAGAAAGAGAGCGAAGGTGTGATAGCGCTGTATCACGGTGCCATGCTACCTATGCTGGAGTACGATTTTTGAAACTCTCTTTGAACTCAGCAGTTGGAAATGTCAATATTACTTTGGAGTAATAGTCAATAATGCTGATTTGACTTTCAAAAACCGCACTCCTGGATTGTAATTTTTGAATGTCAAATCAGCAGTAGATGTTCTAGACTAGCATATAGGATACTTTTTATCCCGGTACATGTGTTCCGGATATACCTACATGAATTGATATCATAAGCATCCTTTTAAACTAAGAGTCTACCCTTCAAACTGAAAAATTTTCACTATATTGGAGCAAACCGAGCCAAAAAAGAAAGAATAGAAAAAGGCCAGTTATTCTACGCTATTAGGTCTAGGTATTTAATTGAAATGAGGTGTTAAACAGAGTGAAATTGATATCATTAGCATCCTTTTAAACTAAGAGTCTACCGAATCAAATCGAGCAACTTTTACTAAGAGAGAAAACCTGTTGCATACATTTGAGTCGAGTAGGCATTGCTGTATAGTATGGAACAGCTGATTTTTTTTGCTCCGATCGGTTTGCGCCCGTAGTAAAATTTTTTCAGTTTGATGGGTAGACTATTAGTTTAAAAGGAAGCTAATGATATCAATTTCACTCTGTGTTATTGTACGAGCTTTTACCCGCGACTTCGTCCGCACAAATTATATACCAGATTTTAACCTATCAAATAAAAAGTTTTTTTGAAAATCGGTTCAGTAGTTTTTGCGTGATGCTCGAACAAACAGACAAACAAAAAATCCCAAAATGTAGCTTCAAAAAAGAATTAACGTTTAATAAGTGTGCTCCAAACTCCTGTCTATCTATATATATATATAAAAATGAATCCCTATTTCTCTTGGTCACGGCATCATGCCTGAACGGCTGGACCGATTGCGATGAAACTTTGGTGGGTTGTTGTGCATATGCCAGGGAAGGTTTATAAACAAAAAAAACGGCCAAGTGTGTGTCGGGTAGGTGTAGGGTAGGTGTAGGGTAGTTGTAGGTGTAGAGTAGGTGTAGGGTAGTTGTAGGTGTAGGGTAGGTGTAGGGTAGGTGTAGGGTAGTTGTAGGTGTAGGGTAGGTGTAGGGTAGGTGTAGGGTAGTTGTAGGTGTAGGGTAGTTGTAGGTGTAGAGTAGGTGTAGGGTAGGTGTAGGGTAGTTGTAGGGTAGGTGTAGGGTAGTTGTAGGTGTAGGGTAGGTGTAGGGTAGGTGTAAGGGTAGGTGTAGGGTAGTTGTAGGGTAGGTGTAGGGTAGGGAAAATGGCAGAACAACGTCTGCCGGGTCAGCTAGTATTTAATAAATTATTTTGACTTTGACTTTGATTTGGAGTGATTCTCAAGTAGGTACACGCCGAATATTACTGCACTAATTAGTAATATAAGTCCTTTTAATTATTGTTACGATTTGCCTATATTACCTATAAGTAACCAATGCACATACTTCACAGGTAGTAATTAACTGTCGAGGAAGTTGGTTTCCACATTAGTTTTCCTTTACAATTTATACCTGCGTGTAAAACCTAGAATTGTGAAACATAGGTATATGAACAAGAAATTGGAATGTTCTATCCTTGATTCGAACCTACGACGTCCATAAGATATCTACAAGTTATGTACGGATGTAAACAATGACTAACTAGGAAACTTGATTTAAATAAAAGTTAAGCATATGCTCTCGACTATATTCCCCAAGGGCGCAGTCAGAGATATTCTGAAACCTCAGAATATCCTCGTTTCACCAGTAGTACCGAAACTCTGTCCAGTGTGACGGGGGGTAAGCCCGTCGCCACTTATAATGGACAGTGGGTTACAATACATGCCTCGAAATTGAAGCATGCAGGTTTCCTCACGATGTTTTCCTTCACCGAAAAGCCAGTGGTGTTACAAATCGTACATAAATTCCGAAAAACTCATTGGTACGAGTCGGCTTGGACGGGGATCGAACCATCGCCTCCTGCACGGCAGGCAAGGTTACTCGCCACTGGACCACCACGGCTCACAAAAAGTAACCTGTCGTAAAGACACACTATAGACTTAAATATAACTGTCAAATTAAAAAATTCGTACTTCCGTTACACGAAAAAGGGTATTTGACAGCATGTAAAATATAGGATATATTGATGGCATCCGTATTGAATATGAATTTTGGAAACCAACTATTTAGTCAGTCAAGAAAAATACTGAATATTTTAAGAGAAAATCTACAAAGAAAATAATTTTTGTTTTCTACTTTGTCACGTGATCGTAAACGACTGTGATTGGCCGAATGTTTGATGACGTCAACTGCTTTTAAACTGTTGCGTGTAGAGTATGAGTGTCGTACAAAGTTTACGTCATCGTGACGTCACCTGCTTGTAGCCACGTATATTGTCAGGAAAAGCGTTTTCGCGGGATATTTAAATAAAATTTTTTGTTTTCGTTTTTTCTGGCACTATATGTAATGGAACGTAAAATATACATTTGCTATAGAGTCCTTAGACATCAGTGATTAACGTAGAACAGTATTTAAAAACCTGTAAAATACCCTATTTCAAAGCACTCCCATAAAAAGTTTCACTTCAAAAAGTTTAAGCCAGTAAGATCACTACCATAGAAAGAAAATTTTATGTGCAAAGGACATCACTCAAGTTTAACAAGGTTACATTTTTGCACCAATTGAACAAAAGAGATTTATTTGCGTAAAAAGTAACTTTAACTTACCAGTCAAAGAATCACGAACAAATCCAATTATTTAAAAAAAACACAATTTGATTCACAAAAACAATTGAACAAACACTAAAGTCACTGTTCCGGTCACTAACAATAGCGGTAATCTAATCACATAGTGTGACAATATCAGTGATACTATCAATTTGAGTCACACAGAAACCATGGAAATATCAGACGTAATAAACACTACCTCTACATTGGACAGTCAGTCTACGAATGATACCTTGACAATATTATTTTCCTTAAATCAATAAACAGGTGGTTTTTCTTCGTCTACAATATTGTGTGGAAAATATTTACTACGCCCTTTTGAATAGGTATAATTGTAGGTATTTTTTGTAGTTTTGTTTTTTGCACAAGTTGTTCGATTACTGACTTCCGATTACAGACTGATTGTTTATCAGTTCGTATTTCCTACAATTTACTGATAAGTCGTTAAGGTCGATTAGATGTTTCATTAACACGTTGCCTGCCAAATACGAGCTTACTCGTAGCAGCAGGTTTCATACTCAGTGCCAGCTACGAGTATATTCGTAGATGTTCAAGGGGAGTTCTATACTAAGTTTTCAATGCTGGCAGTGAAAGCAGAGCAAGGATTGATTCTTTGGCATTGGAATTTTTTTTTTACTGTTATAGGTTTAATAAAAATTTTCAAAGATACAGTCAAAATAAAAAAACTATGTATGGTAAGTTGCGTTTTGTATGGGTAGCAAATAAGGCAGATAAAATATAATACGAGTATACTCGTACCGGCAGGCAACGTGTTGAAGTAAACAAAAGTCTAATCTAGAAATACTTTCAATCGATATTATTACAACCGAAAACTGTGTGCGAATTGATAGCCACGTTTATACTTGAGTTAAATATTACTACTGGCATTGGAAATAACGAATAAAATCTGTTATCTGAGAATTTATATTTTACGTTATTTCGTACCGGTATGTAGGGGAAGTTATTTACAGGCAAAAATATTGTAATAAATATTTGAATTGAATTGAATACATTTTATAGAAACCTTTCTTTTCATGGTCAGAATTTCATATTTGAGCTAACTACTACATTTCTATGAAAATATAGGGCTCTGAACGATGCGATTGTCAAACTCTACTAAAAATAATGGAGCAAACAAAACAAGATTAATAATCATTAATTATCTTCAGAACAAATTTATATTATTAGGTATTCGTAACCTGACTACCATTTTATAACACTTTTCGGAGTTTCTGAGACTTCATACAATATTCAACTAACTTTCCAAGCGTGCTACGGTGGCGAGGCTCGCCTAGTACATTGAAGGTTTCAGGATAAAATTACGTGTTTCAAAGTCGGCTAGCCTTTCGCCCACAAGAATACTTCGCTTCCGAAGCGAGCTCATAATTTTGCTACATAATAACTCGATTGTGCATATGCTCACGACTATATTCCCCGAGGGGGTAGTCAGAGATATTCTGAAACCTCAGAACATCTACGTTTCACCAGTAGTACCGAAACTCTGTCCAGTGTGACGGGGGGTGAGCCCGTCGCCACATAATGGACAGTGGGGACAATACATGCCTCGAAATTGAAGCATGCTGGTTTCCTCACGATGTTTTCCTTCACCGAAAAGCCATGTTGTGTTACAAAGCATATGAGTGTGTGTGAGCATATACAAGGTGTTACAAAAATACAAATAAACATTTAAGGGGGTGGTTTAGACCATCAAACTGAATAACTTTCGCTATGCGATTTCGATGTTGGTCCCATAGTGAAAGTTGTTCAGTTTGATGGTCTAAACAATCGCCTAAAAAAATTAAAATTTTTATTTTTACTTTTGTAACACCCTGTATAACTCGATTGTAGAGCTCATGCTGAAGTAGAGTAGATTTGTGTAGGTATGAAACAAAAGATAGAGAGAAAGAATAGAGCTCTAAAATATATACCATGATAATGACTCGGTTATAGCAAGAATGACCACAAAAAATGCGAACATTAGACATTTCGAACAACGACTTTTCAAGAAAACATCGTGAGGAAACCTGCATGCTTCGATTTCGAGGCATGTATTGTACCCACTGTCCATTATAAGTGGCGACGGGCTCACTCCCCGTCACACTGGACAGAGTTTCGGTACTACTGGTGTAACGTGGATGCTCTGAGGTTTCAGAACATCTCTGACTACCCCCTCGGGGAATATAGTCGTGAGCAAATACATACATACATACTTTTCAAGAAAGCCGATACGAGAGACGAAACACAAGAAAATAATATTGTGTTTATTATTGTAGATCTCATATCATGAAATCTTATATTCATTAGTCCTCCTAATTACTCTACGCACAAAAGAGCTAAGGCGTTTAACTTTTCTTGGTTTTTTGGTGTATCTAAGTGGTGTGAATGTTGAATTGTTTGTGTGAACCTAATAACATTTAATTTAGGTATACATAATGATAGATGATAGAATAATGAATAAGCGCAAAACCTCATACACCCCAACTGATTTATAACAAAATAATTAGATTGAAACAATAATTTCATTATTTTGATGGTTAAAATTTTAAGTTACTCGCATTCTAAGTTTTCAGACATAATGATTTGTTATCATTTCAGCAATTAATGAAAGCGCTAACGTGCTCATGGATACATTTTAAGAATCTTGTTTTGGTAGTAGTAGGGTGAGTGTGCCCGTGCGATGGGTTGAGATCGAGTTCAGTAAATTTAAAATTTTACAAACAAATTATTTAATATTTAAAAAAAATACGTTTGTTGAAACCATGATAATTCGATTCTGCTCTCGATTCCGAATAAACTACTTTGTTGTTAATTCATTAACACGTTGTATAAATATAATTTTCTTTAATTTCTGTAAGACGTAAATCAAAATTTTGGCCCTAAATTTGCCGCCCTAGCTCCAGCGTACTCAGCCTTCTGCTGAATCCACCACTGTCGCTTCGTAAGACTGTAACTGATAGGTAATAAATTATAACAAACTGAATAGTAGGAACGTCTGGTGCTTGAGGTGATGAGGCCAATGTTTTTGTGAGAGACTTGGGCAGGAGGCTAGTTGAGAATAGAAACGTATCTGGATCTCGGGATGGTATCTGGTCCAAAGGATTTCTCTAGCGATTCAACGGGAATGCTGCTAGTGTGATGGACTCCTTTGAGGCAAGTGCTTTCCGTGATGCGGAGGGCTTTCAAGATATCTGCCTACCCCAATGGGACACAGGTGTGATTATAGGTATGTATGTATTATGTTTATTTGATGAAGCATTATGCTGCTTGTTTTTTGTCGATTTTTTCTAATTATAACCTAAATTATTGTATTTTTTCTTTATCTCGGCTATATGTCCTAGATTATTTATACGGATCTAATGTCCCCCAGGGTAGCAAATTGGCAATTTAATTTAAAAATAGCTTTAGCGACTATTTGATAGTCTCACTGCATTGAAGGTTAGATCAATGAGCGATTGACCTTAAGAAAACGCAGAGCTGTACATACTTGTATACAAACTATGCGTTTATTTGATATGATGTTCTAACTAAAGTGAGACAAAATCAACATTATTAAGTTTATCTTTCCGCAACATGCGTCGTCAAATTTCCTACAAAATACCCTTCAGCAACATGCGTCGTCAAATTTATTGAGTGAATTATGTGAGTAAGTTTATCTTTTATCTTTTTCTTGTGTTTTTTTAAATATTTTTACAAATATCGCATTTGATAATAGTACATAATAATTTAATGTAATTTTGAAGAATTTTCACGAAGAATTTAGTGGAGTTGATACTGATAAATGGAATAAAATTGAATAAGTATAACTAAGCTTCTTTTGCTGTGATGGAGGGTATGATGTAGTCACTTGTAGTCTACTTACTTGTTGTCTTGGGTGTCAAGGCAAAGTTTGTTTTCCTTAGATGGTACGTGAAGTGAGTACGAAATAGGCACTGTTAATACGAGTATTACGTAATTTAAGTCAGACGATAAACTAGTTAACACGGACTGAAGGACAAAATATTGTAGGTGTGGGAGACGAAGAACATTCCAAGTATGGAATCATACGAAGAAAGATTTACTTTTACTTCACTGAGCAATCACCTCATAAATTTTATACCTACCAAGCTTGGAAAACGCCTCGTAAAATGTGGCGACCATGAACAGCATGAGTGATTGTTTGCCCATTCCGACACGAAATAAGAAGAACTAACCATGGAAGGACCAACTCCCACCTCTACAAGTGGGGCCTGAGGGAGTCACCGATGTGCGATTGCGGGGCACCTGACTAAACCCTCACCCATCTGGTAAATGAGTGCACTCTGCGCCGTTTCCCCGGTGGAATTAAAGAACTCCATAGGTTAACCCCGACAGCGGAAGACTGGCTAAAACATCTTGACCTTGAAATTTAAACCTCCTCGGATCCAAGCGGGAAGACAAAAAAAAACGATATGATGATGATGATGAGCAGTTGGTATCGACGTCATTCGATGGAAGAAAAGAAAGAAATTTTTCAATGTTTTCGTTCCAAAAATTACTTTTTTCTTCCGGATCTATTTACGTACGTACCTATTTTAAAACATGCAAAACACAAGTAAACGATTAGCGATGGTAGGTGAGGTAGGTACGTCAGGTAACCAAAAGAAGCATTTTTAAACAAATAACATTCTTATGTTAATACATAATATTTAAAGTAGGTCAGTAATGGATTAGGTAAGCTGGCAAATAATACACAAAGAGCCTATTGTATTTAGGTCGAAATATGGTAAACGTGGACGTCACTTGAAGACCAATAGGAGTCTTAGTGATATTGTATAACTTATCGATTGTTATTTGATTGTGTTTACCTACTTTTCTATGCGGTTTTGAGGGACTTTTAATGTCTTTTCCCCGTCAGATTTGCCCACAATTCGGTATGTCAATTTTTTTTTTGGTATCGATATTAAATTTTTTACCATCATTTTAAGATATTATTGATTTTAAACATGTCACAGCCATGTTGTGCTATTTCGAATCAAATTAAAGATTGAAAAATTAAGTCTCGGGCGGGACTTGAACCCGCACTCTTCCAAACCGGGGAATTGCGTTTATCCAATTTCGCCACCTAGCCCACTACCCAGAGAACGAAACGCAAGGAAAAGAACGCAATGACTGACTCAATGAATGAATGACTTGATTTTATGATCAGACCACCAAACTGAAGAACTTTCTCTATGGGAACAAAGTCGAAATCGCGAAACAAAAATCAGCTGTCCCATAAAATTGGGTCGATTAAGTTGAGATTTCAGTTTAGTATGGAACAGCAGATTTTTTTTCGCGATTTAGACATTGGTCCCATAGAGAAAGTTGTTCAGTTTGATGGTCTGATCATCCTCTTAAAAAAGTGTCAGCATAATAAGAAGGACCCTGTATTTGTACAAACAAAGTTGGTGTAGCTGATTAATGATTATAGAGCTTGTTTTTCTTTTTTCAGTTAATTATACATTCATTTGCAGGAATCCGCCGCACACATACGTGCGTCTGGCCGGTGGCCGCTACTCGCTGCAGCAGTGTCCGCGACCGCGCCAGCGACCAGTGGCTGTGCACGGTGGCTCATTTGCGCAGAGGATAAAGCTAGGAATAGCCTATTATTTGCGAACAATACCAATCCAAAATTTGTACCATTGAACGAGCAGCGGTTAAATCGTATTGTATCTGTAGAAAAAAATGTTGTGTTGGTCTAGTGGCGAGGCTTGCCTGTCGTGCAGGAGGCGATGGTTCGATCCCCGTCCAGGCCGACTCGTACCAATGAGTTTTTCGGAATTTTTTTACGATTTGTAACACCACCGGTTTTTCGGTGAAGGAAAACATCGTGAGGAAACCTGCATGCTTCAATTTCGAGGCATGTATTGTACCCACTGTCTATTATGTGGCGACGGGCTCAATCCCCCGTCACACTGGACAGAGTTTCAGTACTACTGGTGAAACGTGGATGTTCTGAGGTTTCAGATTATCTCTGACTACCCCCCCGGGGAATATAGTAGTGAGCATATGCTATGAATAGAAGACATTAACTTGAGGCCAAATGTCTTATTATAATGATGGGTTATTGTTTACCAACTTTTTGTGCCTTTGGCCTTGATCCGCAGCTCACTTTAAATACGAATCCGTATATAGTAGGTATATTATATAACTACTACTTAAAAAGAGCAATTGAATGTGTAGATTATGATTAAGATAAAATCTTTAGGTGTATACCTATATACATCCAACCTACATTAACTTGACGAACGATGATAGGCTGATGATGATGTGGCCAGAAAGTAAACACCCGCGACTTCGTCCGCACAATTATATACCAGATTTTAAGCCAGATCATAATCTATAAAAAAAAACATCAAAATCGGTTCAGTAGTTTTCGCGTGATGTTCGCACAAACAAACACAAACAGACAGACAAATATTAAAAAAAAGATTGATCTGGAGTCAAGGCCACTTAAAAACCATATCGTCATCTTTTTTTTTGTAAATATCTTCAATGTAAAGACACACTTCTGTTACAGTTTTATAATAGTTAAGATTATTATTTACGGTTATTTATACAGGGCCCTTCTTCATATGCTGACACTTTTTAAGGGGATGATCACATCGTCAAATTGGACAACTTTCTCTATGGCACCAACATCGAAATCGCGAAAAAAAAACTCAGCTCTTCCATACAAAACTGCAAACCTACTTGATCCGAATGTATGGGACAGCAGATTTTTCTTTCACGATTTCGATGTTGGTTCCATAGAGAAAGTTGTTCAGTTTGACGGTCTGATCATCCCCTTAAGAAAGTGTCAGCACATTAAGTTGGACCCTATATAAGACTGCCAACAAAGTAGATGCTATTATATTTTAGATAAATGTTGACAAAGTATATAGGGTGAAAACTTATATGCGTTACATATACTTTAGGGGGTGTTTCAGACCATCAAACTGAATAACGTTCACTATTATTACCAACATTAAAAATCGAGCAAATATCTGCTGTTCACACATTTGGTTCCAGCCGCCATGGACGTTTTCTATGGAACAGTTGATTTTTTTCTCGCGTTTTCAATGTTGTTCAGTTTGATGGTCTGAAGCACCCCTATACAGGGGCCTTCTTATTATGCTGACACTTTTATGATAGCTTATGATCTGACTTAAAATCTGGTTTATAATTTTTGCGGACGAAGTCGTGGGTTAACTCTAGTTATTTATATCTGTCTTTTGTCGGGCTGGCTGGAAAATTTTGAATGACATACCATTGACTCGATAGAAGATCAAACTTTTTGGTACAAACTCTAGCTATTTATTTAAACTAAAAACTTAAACGATCTGTGTACAATAAACAACCTCGAATTCGATAGTGTAAATTAGATTTAAAATAACGAATCGCAGACCAATCGCTGACAATTTTATCATTAAATCGATCGATCGATCGTCTGACCGACTGACCGATCTGAACGAACGGTAATGAACGGATGTAAACAAGACTGGACCGGCTAGTGTGGACGTTGAAGAACCTGATGCGGTTTAAAAAAAGAATGTCAAGAATTTGCCCGCGCGAAAGTTGGAAATACGAGATTTACTTTTTAATTTTACTAGCCAGTCTACAGTTTTGAAAGGATTGTTTTTTTAAATATTTGTATTTGAATATGGAATGCGAAGGCTAAGGTAGGTAATGGACCAGAAAATATCTGAATTGTTAGTTTCCTAGTGGTTTATAAACCAACGCAACGTCACTGAATAGGTAAGAGTTTACAGGGTCCTTCTTTATATGCTGACAGTTTTTTAAGGGGATGACCAGACCATCAAACTGAACAACTTTCTCTATGGGACCAACAGCGAAATCGCGAAAAAAAAAATATAGTCCAACGTGTAAAATTATTTCGTTTAATTTTTCTTTTAACTTTTTGTTTTAAGTCCTATCCGCATAGAAAATTATGTTAATAAGTAGGTATTTAATTTATTTTAATAAAATGGTATTGTGAAGCATTTGGTAAAATCGTTACAAGCAAAATGAAAATCGATCAACAGAAAATAGTTAACTTTATTAAATAAAAAATATATTTTGCATCCCTGGTGGGGATCGAACCCACGACCTTTGGATTAGAAGTCCAACGCGCTATCCTCTGCGCCACAGGGACGGCGGGAGTTCGATCGAAATAGTGCTATACCTTCTACTGATCGAATTGTACACTCCCACGCCTACAAATCCATTGTATTTAATAAATGTGTGTGTTGTGAGAAGTGGGTGAAAGAAAATGATAAATATAAGCATTGTATTGTACAATATTGTATAACTACAGTGTTAACAAGAGAAAATTCGTGAAACTTAATAAGTACCGTTTCTGTTTAGGAATTAAGATTTTTCTCAGACATAAAGGGAAATTATGTCCGCTGGACAGACGACCTAAAAAAGTAGCGGGGAGCGATTGGATGAGGAAGGCCGAGGACAGAATTTTGTGGCGCGCCTTGGGAGAGGCCTATGTTCAGCAGTGGACGATGATGGGCTGATGATGATGATTAAAATAGAAAAGGAAAATATTGTAGAACTAAATAAATATGACGGTGGTTGGTTATCAAAATTCGTAATTCGCATCACATTAATGAATATAGTTTGACACAAACGACCTTTGGGTTAGGACTGATAACTGATAATGATACGTTGGGTATTTAATTAATGTTTTAATTATATCACTAAAAGCGTGGATGTTCTGAGGTTTCAGAATATATCTGACTACCCCTTAGGGGAATATAGTCGTGAGCATATGCTATGCTACTAACAGCAGGTAGGTAGGTACTATTGTGTCATTATGAATTTAACATGAATTATATATTTTAACCCGCGACTTCGTCCGCACAAATTATACGGGTCCAACTTAATATGCTGACACTTTTTTAAGGGTGATCAGACCATCAAACTGAACAACTTTCACCAACATCGAAATCGCGAAAAAAAGATCAGCTGTCCCATACAATTGGCTAAAGTAGGTTTGCAGTTTTGTATGGAGCAGTTGATTTTTTTTTCGCGATTTCGATGTTGGTCTGATAGAGAAAGTTGTACAGTTTGATGGTCTGATCATCCTTTTAAAAAAGTGTCAGCATATTACGAAGGACCCTGTATACTACCAGATTTTAAGTCGGATTATAAGCTATCAAACAAAAAAGTTTCATCAAAATCGGTTCAGTAGTTTTCGCGAGATGCTCGCACAAACAAACACACAAACAGACAGACAAACATTGTAAAAAACTGTTGATTTGGAGTCAAGGACACCTAAAAACTAAACTATCGTCATCTTTTTTTTTGTAAATATCTTCAATGTACAAACACACTTCTGTTACAAATTTAAGATAAAAAAAATTCGGGCATTTTGTGGATGCCTAAAAAAAGGTGTGCGTTTTTACGCGCATTATAGTACTGTAGCCCCGGGACTTTTTAATTACCAAAAAGATTACCGATTGCCGTTTAAAAATTGTTGTAAAGCACGAAATTACTAATATAAAAACCTAAGTCTAACAAATCAGCAACAACAGCAAAACATCGTGAGGAAACCTGCATTCTTCAATTTCGAGGCATGTATTATACCCACTGTCCATTATAAGTGGCGACGGGCTCACCCCCCGTCACACTGGACAGAGTTTCGGTACTACTGGTGAAACGTGGATGTTCTGAGGTTTCAGAATATCTCTGACTACCCCCTCGGGGAATATAGTCGTGAGCATATGCATGCTAAGTCTAACAAATCAGCAACAAACTGAAGCAACAAAAAAAAAATTGCGACATTTTAAAATTTTGAGGTTGAGTACCCATACGTTATAGTAAGACAGTCTAAAGTGACCATACAAAGCTATAAGACCTTGTGCATTTACATTCAATTTTACACCTTATCACTAAACGAGACAGCCTATAATTGCGAAATAATAACTTCGAACTTAGAACGTTTGGGGTTCACACGAGATTCCTTTTCATGATTTTTAACATTCAAAATTAGAATCTAAAGTTATGGGGAATAAAATCCAAAGTTGTGGATTTCATGTTACCATGCGGGGGGCGCCCCGCAAAAAATGGCAGAAATGTTTGTTAGTAGAATTACACGCGTAACCAGTCCACATATAAATAGTCAAAGAACATGATATATATTATAACACATTTTGCATCGTGTGATATGAAGCCATGCGAAAGCCAACAAAGTCCAGAATAAATATAAATCCAGGAGTCCTGGAAAAAATGCAATAACGTTCTGAAGCCTTAGAATGGGAGGCGAGATACGAAATGCCTCTACAAGGTTTCAACATCCGCCAACAAAGACCATAGTAAGTGTAACAAAATTTCCAAGTAACGGGATATTGTGCGACAACTGAACAAATAAAACTTATGTTTTGCGATTGCTGTCTATTAAGGCTCTACCGCTCGATTTTACCGTAAAATTGGGTAACTTTGTAACCTAATAACATTTAATTTAGGTATACAACGTGTGAATAAGATAGAATAATGAATAAGCGCAAAACCTCATACACCCCAACTGAAAATAATTAGATTGAAACAATAATTTCATTATTTTGATAGTTAAAATTTTAAGTTATCATATCATTATGCCTGAAAACTTAGAATGCGAGTATTCTAAGTTTTCAGGCATAATGATATGATATAATTTCAGCAATGAATGAAAGCGCTAACGTGCTCATGGATACATTTTAAGAATCTTGTTTTGGTAGTAAGTAGGGTGAGAGTGCCCGAGCGGTGGGTTGAGATCGAGTTCAGTAAATTTTAAATTTTACAAACAAATTATTTAATATTTTGAAAAAAATTACCTATGTTGAAAACATGATATTTCGATTCTGCTCTCGATTCCAAACAAACTACTTTCTAGTTTTGCGTTAATTCATTAACACGTTGTATATTAACTATGACACTTTTTAAGCAGAAAACAAAACTGAACAATCTGAAGGACATGAGAAGTGATTTGGTTTTTCTCGAAATCTATTTTAATTAATAAACTGAAGAAAAAGGAATGTGACCATAGTTTTTTCCAGTTGTAACCATTTTACTCTTACATTGTTGATCGGAGGAAAATGATAATTTACAATATACTTCACTGTACAACTGTATAATAAATATCTTGGACATTGTCACACAAATTATCTAGTCACATTTAAAGTACCAGAATCTAGCCTGGACTTGTATTATGATGACTAGACAACGAGACAGAATACATATATAGATACAAACGTCCATGACTCGGGTACAAATATTCATATTCATCATACAAATATTTGTCCCTTACGGGATTCGAACCCGCGACCCTCGGTACAGCAGGCAGGTTCACTACCGACTGTGCTATCGGGCCGTCATGTATAATGATTAGATTTTCTTTTTTTTGAAAATTCATAATAATCATCTCATTTTTAAAAGAAAACGGCTAAATTCTGACCGGAGCCATGCGCTTGTTCACGTATCGTGTTCCCGGACCAAACAAAGTTTTGGCTGTTATCATGAAACGTCTGAACACCACTAAAAAGGTTTCATCTGAAAATCAACACCCTGCTTTTGGGCAAGGTCTATGTTGAGCTGTGACCTGTTTGCTGCAGCACAGCAGCATACAATAATTTATATGTTGTTCTATTTGGTGTTGCTTTCGGGCAAGGACTATGTTGAGCTGTGACCTGTTTGCTGCTGCAGGACAGCAGCATACAATAATTTATATGTTGTTCTATTTGGTGTTGCTTTCGGGCAAGGACTATGTTGAGCTGAGACCTGTTTGCTGCTGCAGCATACAATAAATTACATGTTTTTCTATTGGTGTTGCGTTGTAGGTATTCTTATTTTGTGAACTTGTTGTAAACTGCTATTAGTCTAGGAAAAATAAGGTTTGAGATTGAATTAAAGACACTTTAGTAAATTGTGTTTGAAATAATATTACTGTTAGTTTATAACATTTTTGTCGAGATTTCGTGGTTATATTGGCTCAGGAACCTGAGAAATACCTTAAAATCGATATAAATGTACAAAGGGCAAGTTTATTTCGAAAGATATTTCTTCCAGCATACTAGCAAAAGAGACAGTTAATTATCACAAGGCAAATTTAATGTGTACAAACAAACACTAAATAATTTAGTTTTGAGGTTATAATTTTTGAAGACTTACAAAATATTATTTTTTGTTCATACCTAAATTTAATGTTTTGTAATTGTTTTAATTATTTAATAATACGCAATAAAAAATAGGGATTATTGAGAATTTATGTTTTTCAGGTATTTATCTACTATATTCCAAATTATGACCAAAAGTGCAATTAATGCAACCTTCTCCATACAAAAATCCGTAGATTTTCCCGACTAATACGGCGACACATCAAGCTATGCAAAACCAAAATAAGCTGGCCGCGCGACGTTATACGTTATTCACCCTACGCGCGGCCAGCTTATGTTGGTTTTGCGAAACTTGATGTGTCGCCGTGTGGCTTTAGGTGGCAAAAACAATGTCTGAACGAAAACTTTCAAAGCATTAAAAATTTCGCGATGCGTATCATTTACCGGATTCCGCTTAGAATAATTTGCAATTTTAATCGTGTTAGCAACAAAATGCAATTTAACGGTAATTCACGGATGTAACGGTGAAATTTTGTAAAAAAAATCTTTCTTACACGTCATCGGCTAGGGTTGCCAAAAATATTGAAAATTACTTACCTAGTTAAAATGAACATTATATAAGGTCTAACAAAATTAGCTGAAACTATTTTAAGAGGATGATCAGACCATCAAACGGAACAACTTTCTCTATGGGACCAATATTGAATTCTCGAAAAAAATCTGCTGTTCCATACAAACCTACTCGACCTAAATGTATGAGACTACAGATGTTTTTTTCGCGATTTCGATTAATATAGAAATTCAATAGAGAAAGTTGTTCAGGTTGATGGTCTGATCATCCTCTTAAAATAGTTTCACCTAATGTTGATAGATCTTATAGAGCATGTAAGAAAGTGATTTTGACAGGCGGTTTTAGAGATTTTTTTATTTTACTTTTTAAAGTTCTGACAATATAGAAATGTCATTTCAAAATTAAGAATGGTAAAGTGACATTATCGTCGCTTATGACTTTATCATCTTAATCGTTATGATAATGTCTTACAGAGAGGCCGATCAAGATAAAACCAACCTAACCAATCCAAACATCAATAAAAATATTAAAATTTTATTTTTGAACGAAATTTTATTATTTTTTGTTTATGGTTGGCTAGGTCTTAGTTCAGAGTAAGAGTTTTTGTCGTGATATATTAAATATTTGCAATAAATATATTTACTATTCTTATTTCTGTTACATTATTTTCATTT
This sequence comes from Agonopterix alstromeriana, assembly GCA_963924505.1. NCBI lineage: Eukaryota > Metazoa > Arthropoda > Insecta > Lepidoptera > Depressariidae > Agonopterix > Agonopterix alstromeriana. The sequence continues at coordinate 2,494,160 of OZ004665.1, read as the reverse complement.
TGAATAAGAATCAAAGTTACTTGATGTGAACTCATCACTTGTGATAACTTTAATCTTAACTAACACTTTTTTTAGCGATTATGCTAGGCAGTCACGATTAAGTTCATGAATTTTATTTTTAAATTCTATTATTTCAATTCGTTGATAGAAATATAAAAAAAACTATAGAATTTAAGCCATTAGGTGTGACCATTTTGTCCTCTTCTTTAATTAAACGGCATTATGAAATTTTACGAAATCTACGAAATACTTCGATAGTGACGTTGATGTCTTTTGTACTGCCGTAGCTGCCTCAAGGGTCGCTCCAGGGAAAAAATTTCAGCAAGAGACATTTTTGAAATTATTACCTACTATTAGCCCGTCCCGGCTTCGCACGGGGTAGACAAATAAATTTTAAGACTCATTTTTCTACACCTTCGGTTACATTGTTCAAATTTAACCAAGGATCCCTAATTTTTTTCAAAATGAAATGTAGCCTATGTCAAATTGGAAGAATGTAGCATTCTATTGGTGAAAGAATTTTTTAAATCGGCCCAGTACTTTTTGAGCCTATTCATTACAAACATACAAACATACAAAAATAGGTACAAATCTTTCCTCTTTATAATATTAGTGTAGATTATTCGGGTCTTCCGGTCGGCGACTGACTCCCCGTCACACTGGCCATAGTTTCGGTACTACTAGTGAAACGTGGATGTTCTGAGGTTTCCAAGTATCTCTAACTCTCCCTCGGTGAATGTAGTCGTGAGCATATGCTATGCTATTCGGTTCTTTTAATATGCTGACGGTTTTAAGGGGGTGAGCCTATCTATATGTATACATTTGGGTAGAGTACGTTTGCAATTTTGCATGAAACAGCTGATTTCTTTTTCGTCACTGTCGCATCTGTAGCTTGCTTCAAATCAGTAATCTGTGGGTAGAAGAAAGACTTCCTGGCTTAAGGGGATATAATTCGGAGCGCGTTCCATACAAACGTACTATGGTGATATTTTCAATACTAACTAATTAAACTCAATGAAATTTTTCAGAATCAATCTTAAAACAAATTTCTCTGCTTGTATAGAGTCAGATTTTCGTTAAAATGTATAGTTTTTAAGTTACAGTGCCTCAAAGATTTCCATACAAATCTTAAATTAATCCTAGCATTGAAACTGTATATTTTAACGAAAATCTAACTCCATACAAGCATAGATATTTGTTTCAAGATTGTTTCAGTAAAATTTCATTGACTTTAATTGGTTAGTATTGAAATTATCACCATAGTACGTTTGTATGGAGCGCGCTCCGAATTATATCCTCTTAAGAACGTGTGTGAATGGTTCAATATGAACTCGACCTCGCTATTCAGGGCAGCATACAGGGTCCGCATAGCATATGCATAGCATATGCTCACGACTATATGTCCCGAGGGGGTAGTCAGAGATATTCTGAAACTTCAGAACATCCACGTTTCACAACTGTATATTTTAACAAAAATCTGACTTTATACACGCATAGAGATTAGTTTCTAGATTGTTTCTAAAAAATATCATTGACTTTAATTGATTAGTATTGCAAATATCACCAGACTTCGTTTGCATGGAGCGCGCTCCGAATTATATTCCTCTAAAACATCATAGTAACAAAACAAAGTAGGTAGTATAGTCGGGGAAATCTACGGATTTTTGTATGGAGTAGGTTGCATTAATTGCACTTTTGGTGAAAATTTGGAATATAGTAGATATATACCTGAAAAACATAAATTCTCTATAATCCCCGATTTTTTATGTTGTGTTATTGAATAATTAAGACATTTACAAAACATTAAATTTAGGTATGAACAAAAAATGGAAAACTGGTGATTTTGTACAGGATGGCTTCGTTCAATACGTTTTACTTATAACAATAATAATCCACGGTTAATATCGTTAATTTTGGTAGATATTTAATATTTTGTAAGTGTTCAAAAATTATAACCTCAAAACTAAATTATTTACTGTTTGTTTGTACACATTAAATTTGCCTTTTGATAATTAACTGTCTCTATTGCTGGTATGTTGGTCGAAATATTTTTAGAAATAAGCTTGCCATTTGTACATTAATATCTATTTTAAGGTATTTCTCAGGTTCCTGAGCCTATATAACCACGAATTCTCGACAAAAGTGTTATAAACTAACAGTAATATTATTTCAAACACAATTTACTAAAGTGTCTTTAATGCAATCTCAAACCTTATTTTTCCTAAACTAGTAGCCCTACAGTTAACTACATTTGGCAACGTAGTGCGGTTTTACACAACATAGCTCGAACTCGGTTAAACGTGTAATGCGGTTTGTGCATCAATTAGAACGTACCTACTATCTTACATTATGCTTACGTAACGTACTTTAATGAATAATTAGATGGAACTATACTCCATTTCAAATAGCAACTAAATTTTAAGGCTATTTTGAATTACAGAAACAGAGATTTGAAACACTTCCTCTCCCTTATTTTTAGAACAGCTTTTTTTTATTATTATTTATAATTAACGGACTTTTTGCTTGTGCGTTAGCACCGCATTTCCGCCAATGTCAAGTAGTTTGTGGGAGTATCTATCCCAATCTCAGGGATTGTTTTTGATAAAGAACAAGAAGAGATTAAGGAATGCGGAGCCTCGTGGCAGGCAAAGACACGACGCGCGAACAACACGCGAGACAAGTTCTCGGGTCAGAACCTGCAACGTGACTCCTAGAACAGCTTTAGTAACGTCCAAGATATGTAGTATACTTGGATAAGTTTTATGTCAAGATTGACAGTCGAAGCTATGAAAGCGTCGACAAAAATTGCAACCAATACTGACCTCTTAACCCTATCCATATACACGCATACAAACATAATTTGTATGACGCCTCACGCACACCAACCTATGAAAGTTGGCCCGCTTTGTTTTAAGAAGCGTCAGGCTCATTCTATACCTACTTTTTCTAAGGTCGTATATTGTATCTTTCTGATAAATAAATTATATTCGCTAATCAGTTTAGCCTGTTTTGAAAAATCTTTTCGTCCTTATATGGAATGAAGTATATGTATGTAATTATGTTTTTAGTTTTAGTTGTAGAAATGATTCTGATTGCTTAGAATTGGAAGTCTGTCGTGAGTTTATGTTTGTATTGTATGTAAACTCAAACTCCGGTCTCCGTAAACTTAGGTAGGTACATTGTGAGAAATATACAAAATATAAATTACAAATTTAAAAAATACATTTAAAAAGTGATAAATAATTCGGTCACCTATTATTTTTAGGAAATGTACTTTCCTATGTTTTACTTTTTAATGCGTAGGGGACCGCTATGAAATGATCATTGATTTTTTATTCAACAATCACTTGCGGTCCCCGACACATTAATTGACCTAAAATATCTTAATACAAAGAGATAAAAAGTAAAACATAAATTTGCTTACATCAAAAATAATAGTTGACCGGATTATTTTTCACTTTATAAATGTTTGTTTATGGCGTTGGGGGTTTTTTAAATTTGTAATTTAATGTTATTTCGTAATTCTAAAGTTACTTGAAAAATGCTAACACTCGAAAAAATTAGCATTTTTTTAAAAAAAAAAAAACTCATCGAAATTGTTGGTCCCCCCGTTTGGGAGCTACGATGCCACAGACAGACAGACAGACATAGGCGTCAAACTTATAACACCCCTCTTTTTGTGTCGGGGGTTAAAATGAAATACAAATACTTAATTTATTAGGGTAATATTTAGCTTAGGGTAATCTAGCAGACTTTATTATAAAAAAACAGACGTTTCTTTTTTTTTTTTGTGAGAGATTTAACTAGATTTAATTCTTTCTTCTCTAGATTTAACAAGGATTTAACTAAAATCTACTTTAAAAGTTACAGCTTCATCCCTTACAATAAAAATGAAAGTCTATTGAACAAACTATACCTAAATCATACTTTTATAAATCCTTTACTTTAACTCCAAAGCCGAACGCGATTCGAAAAATAACAAACATAATTTGAGACGCAATTTAATATCAACGAATTGCGATCAAAAAATCAGTTCCCAACCAAACCAACTTACCATTATTAATATAAACACAAATAAAACTTCAATATCCACACACAATTATTCGTTTTATTCACTATTTTCCGATTAATTGGATGTTTATTTCATTACAAATCACGTCGTCATGACAACCGCAAGATGGCGGGCGGCTCACGCATGCGCACGGCAGATCGGGCGCGTACAGACTGCCGGTTTTTGGCGCCAACATTGGTTCGAAAGCTTGAAAGGAAACAAAAGGAATGAACGGTCTTGCTTCCGAGGCTGCTTTCGAGATTCTTCGCTTTTTGTTTTCTAGAGAGGTTGTTTTGAAAAAAAGATACAGCTTTGAACAGGATATCCCAATTAAAATCGTAATCCTTACCCATGTAGATGTTTCTATAGATTCGTAGGTACTTTTAAATAGGTAATGATGTCTGTAACGGGTGGAATTTGTCGTTTTTATGCCTATATAATATGCTTCTCCAGGAGTGCGATTTCTGAAAGTCACACGTTCAAATCACCAGTAGAAAATGACAAAATTACTTTGGAGATTATGCGTCATTCGATCATGATTTTGAACGTGTGAGTTTCAAAAATGGCACTCCAGTAAGCAATTTAATCGTTACCAAATTTCATCAAGATCGGTTCAGTGCTGTATTGCCTAGCTGTAAAAAAGTGACACACATACATACAGACACATTTTCGGATTTATAATATTAGTGCGACTGACTACTAACCAATATTAAAACTACTTAGGTAAGTAATCACATATTAGTATTGGTAGTTTTAATTTTGGTTAGGTGAGAGCCAAAACGACGACCGACTGACGACCGATTGACGACCCGATAGCACAGTCGTTAGTGAACCTGCCTGGTGTGCCGAGGGTCGCGGGTTCGAATCCCGTAAGGGACAAATATTTGTATGATGAATATGAATATTTGTACCCGAGTCATGGACGTTTGTATCTATATATGTATCCTATATTGTTGTCTAGTCATCACAATACAAGTCCAGGCTAGATTCTGGTACTTTAAATGTGACTAGATAATTTGTGTGACAATGTCCAAGATATTTATTTATTTATTTAAAAATTTATACAACGTGTTAATAAATAAGCGCAAAACCTCATACACCCCAACTGATTTATTACAAAATAATTAGATTGAAATAATAATTTCATTATTTTGATAGTTAAAATTTAAAGTTATTCACATTTTAAGTTTTCAGGCAAAAATGATTTGTTATCATTTCAGCAATGAATGAAAGCGCTAGCATGCTCATGGATACATTTTAAGAACCTTGTTTTGGTAGTAAATAGGGTGAGTGTGCCCGTGCGGTGAGTTGAGATCGAGTTCAGTAAATTTTAAATTTTACAAACAATTTATTTTATATTTAAAAAAAAATTACCTATGTTGAAAACATGATAATTCGATTCTGCTCTCGATTCTAAACAAACTACTTTCTAGTTTTGCGTTAATTCATCAACACGTTGTATAGAAAAACATTGCCGTCATGCGTCACAATAACAGTCATGTAAAAAATGATTAAATGGGATAACAGAAAACATACCTACACTAACATAATACATACCTACATTACAATACAACTACATAGAGCATAGAAAACTGACCTCTCCGAAAATAATGGACAGTATCATTGATGTCTTTTGTACTGCCGCCTTTTCGAGGGTCAATTTTCCTCGTCAATAAAAAGTGTCAGAAAAGTTTGTTTAGTAGAATTACATGCGTAAAACGTCCATAGTAATATAGTCTAAGTCTCGAATAGGTACCGAATCTCCACTAGGCCAATGAGAGCATCGTTTTTCTAGAATTGACCCTCGTAGAAGCTACGGTAGTACAAAAGACATCAACGATACTGTCCAATTGCACATGTATTTTGTAGAGGTCCAGATTCGTAGATCGTTAAAATAATGTAGTTAGGTGTATAGTCTAGGAAAAATAAGGTTTGAGATTGCATTAAAGACACTTTAGTAAATTGTGTTTGAAATAATATTACTGTTAGTTTATAACACTTTTGTCGAGATTTCGTGGTTATATAGGCTCAGGAACCTGAGAAATACCTTAAAATCGATATTAATGTACAAATGGCAATCTTATTTCTAAAAATATTTCGACCAGCATACCAGCAACAGAGACAGCAATAGAGACAGACAATTTTTGAAGACTTACAAAATATTAAATATCTACCCAAATTAACGATATTAACCGTGGATTATTATTGTTATAAGTAAAACGTATTGAACGAAGCCATCCTGTACAAAATCACCAGTTTTCCATTTTTTGTTCATACCTAAATTTAATGTTTTGTAAATGTCTTAATTATTCAATAATACAACATAAAAATCGGGGATTATTGAGAATTTATGTTTTTCAGGTATGTATCTACTATATTCCAAATTTTCACCAAAAGTGCAATTAATGCAACCTACTCCATACAAAAATCCGTAGATTTCCCCGACTAATATTGCGCCGACCCCAAATAATGGGAAATGGGCAAGAGAATGATGATATACTATCCGACATATCTTGGACGTTACTAATGCTGTCCTAAGAATAAGTGAGAGGAAGTGTTTTAAATTTCTGTTTCAATAATTCAAAATAGCCTTAACATTTCGTTCCTATTTGAAATGGAGTCCCTTACAGCCCTTGATCAGTCCATCTTCGGACATAAGCCTCCTCCATATTTATCCATGACGTTCTGTCCCTCGACTTCTGCACCAAGTTGGGATCCGCGTGTCGCTAATATAAAACATCCAAATCCAATCCCAATACAATATCAGTTCTAATTACATTTGCAATCCAACTACTATTAAACTGTGTCACAGAATAGGTAATAATATATAGTTCTACATACAGAACGGCCACTCCCCGCCCCTCTCTGACTCCAGTACCCCTCGTGCGAGTTTCACAAAACAAATCGAATGACTTTACTAAAAAGTAAATCGAATAAACGTCAAACGTATCGACGACCGAAAACACGCGAGTGTGAGTTGCAAGCATTTGTAACTCTCGAGCGGCGTTTACTCACCTTGAATAGCGTTTATTGTTTTTCTTATGTTGGCATTATGATGGAGTGTGTGAGATAAGCCGACTAAATGTAAGATATTGTTTTTAATAAAGCTCTTAACGTAAGCAGCTGTCAATCAAAACAAGGCGGGTTATCATTTCGAATTTAGCGTTGTTCACATTGCTCAGGTTTGTTTACCTTCTTTGATTGCAATTTGGTGTGTTTAGGCATATTCATTCAGGTCTAATAACATAAAATTTTATTAAACATTAAGATGAGCCAATGAAATATTGGTGATGTTTGCAGGAGCATTAGGTATAAGTGAATATTAGTTATTTGTAACATTAAAATTAATTGAAGTTCTAGTGAGTGAAGTGAAGTTTATTAAACGTAAATTAAGTTAAAATCTGGTGAAATACTTATACGAGTTCATAAATTCACTTTCTGTGATGACTAAAGAGTGGAATAGAAAAGAATCAAACTTTTTTACGGGTAGTCTCATCAAACTGAACAACTTTTACTATGGGAGCAAAATGTAATTGCAAAAAAAAATCTGCTGTTCATACATTTGAGTCGAGGAGGCATTGCAATTTTGTATGGAACAACTGATTTTGACTGAGTGTGATTTTAGGTGTTTAGTTTGATGGTCTGAACCACTTTTAATTAGGGTCATTTCGTTCGTTTAATTGCGTTTATCTTGTGCCTTAGCTGTCGCAAACAACCTCCAAGCGAAAAATTACGTGCTGCTATTATTTTATCCGCTTCACACAACATTTTTAATGAAAAAAACTGTATAATTAAATATTCTCACGACAAAAACTTTAGTGACAACTTCACTATCACGTTAGCGTAAAGTTTACTCTTCGAACTGTCAAAGTCGCAACTCACACTCGCAAAAGCTAGCAAAACTGTCACCAATACTGTTTACGTCAAGGACATCGATGTTTACGTGCTCACTTAGTGGTCGTCAGTGACAGAGTTAAAACTCGCACTCGCAAATTATGTTTCTCATGAATGCCACCAGATGGCTCTGTGTCAATCCCATACAAATCACGGTTTACGTTAACGCGTTCGAGTAGTTAGAAAAACTCGCACTAAGCATACAGTACCCCTAGTGCGAGTTTCACAAAACAAATCGAATGACTTTACTAAAAAGTAAATCGAATAAACGTCAAACGTATCGACGACCGAAAACACGCGAGTGTGAGTTGCAAGCATTTGTAACTCTCGAGCGGCGTTTACTCACCTTGAATAGCGTTTATTGTTTTTCTTAGGTTGGCATTATGATGGAGTGTGTGCGATAAGCCGACTAAATGTAAGATATTGTTTTTAATAAAGCTCTTAACGTAAGCAGCTGTCAATCAAAACAAGGCGGGTTATCATTTCGAATTTAGCGTTGTTCACATTGCTTAGGTTTGTTTACCGTCTTTGATTGCAATATGGTGTGTTTAGGCATATTCATTCAGGTCTAATAACATGAAATTTTATTAAAAATTAAGATGAGCCAATGAAATATTGGTGATGTTTGCAGGAGCATTAGGTATAAGTGAATATTAGTTATTTGTAACATTACAATTAATTGAAGTTCTAGTGAGTGAAGTGAAGTTTATTAAACGTAAATTAAGTTAAAATCTGGTGAAATACTTATACGAGTTCATAAATTCACTTTCTGTGATGACTAAAGAGTGGAATAGAAAAGAATCAAACTTTTTTACGGGTAGTCCAGACCATCAAACTGAACAACTTTTACTATGGGAGCAAAATGTAATTGCAAAAAAAAATCTGCTGTTCATACATTTGAGTCGAGGAGGCATTGCAATTTTGTATGGAACAACTGATTTTGACTGAGTGTGATTTTAGGTGTTTAGTTTGATGGTCTGAACCACTTTTAATTAGGGTCATTTCGTTCGTTTAATTCCGTTTATCTTGTGCCTTAGCTGTCGCAAACAACCTCCAAGCGAAAAATTACGTGCTGCCATTATTTTATCCGCTTCACACAACATTTTTAATGAAAAAAACTGTATAATTAAATGTTCTCACGACAAAAACTTTAGTGACAACTTCACTATCGCGTTAGCGTAATGTTTACCCTTCGAACTGTCAAAGTCGCAACTCACACTCGCAAAAGCTAGCAAAACTGTCACCAATACTGTTTACGTCAAGGACATCGATGTTTACGTGCTCACTTAGTGGTCGTCAGTGACAGAGTTAAAACTCGCACTCGCAAATTATGTTTCTCATGAATGCCACCAGATGGCTCTGTGTCAATCCCATACAAATCACGGTTTACGTTAACGCGTTCGAGTAGTTAGAAAAACTCGCACTAAGCATACAGATACCCCACCTCAACTCACACTTTCTGGGGACACTTTAGGAGAGCCGAGCAAGGGAATGCAGTCAGGCGCGCGTAGCATTTGACTGCATAAAATATATTTTATTTGTATCCTCTCAGTAAAAATAGAAAATAACGCTAAATACACATTTTCAGTAATTCTTTAGCTTAAATACTATTTTAATAACAGAATGAACTATAAAAAGTAACGAAATGTAGACTTTGACTAATTATATGTGGACTGGTTACGCGTGTAATTCTACTAACAAACATTTCTGCCACTTTTTGCGGGGGGCGAGGTAACATGAAATCCGTAACTTTGGATTTTATTCCTCATAACTTTAGATTCTAATTTTGAATGTTAAAAATCATGAAAAGTAGTCTCGTGTGAACCCCAAACGTTCTAAGTTCGAAGTTATTATTTCGCAATTATAGGCTGTCTCGTTTAGTGATAAGGTGTAAAATTGAATGTAAATGCACAAGATCAATTGTGCTTATACCGTGGCAGAGGGGAAATTCTACCGCAAGGCTAGTCCTTATAATAATTAGTCAAAGAATGTAGATGATGTTCATACTGTCCGCAATTGCCCTTAATGGTGGAAACTTAAATCCGTTACATACTTCCGGGGGTGCTTTAGACCATCAAACTGAACAACTTTCGCTAAGAGAGAGACCAACATGAAAATCGCGAAAAAAATATGTACAGCTGCATAGGTAGCATGGCACCGTGATATAGCGCTATCACACCTTCGCTCTCTTTCTATTTACGCACGAACGAACGAGATAAAAGACTTGATACAGCCGTATCATGTGTAACATGCTACGGCTTCAGGTGGTTTCGGTGGATAGAGCATAGAAAAAACTTTTCACAAAAACTATCTTATACTAAAGTTGGAATTTTACCAATAAAGTAGGTATTTATTTATAGAATAGAAATTACGCGTCTAGAAAATATTGTGTATCTTATGTACTTACTACTTACCTTGCTTACCTTATCGTTTAAGATACCAGATTTAAAGATTTGGTAAATTGTTTTAAAATAATAAAGTTTTTATAGAGTGTTGTCAGTAACTCGGTACCTTTGGAACCGGATCGAATTTCGATCGTAATCCAAACTGTGGGTGTCCAGACTACAGTCACCAAACCTTAGTGGAAACCTGAGACTTTGTACGTAAAATAAAAACTACCTACTGTTTCATTTTAGAGAGGGGTACCGAAGCCAAAAGCTTTATCAAAGCCAGTGTCCGTCCTTTCACGGAGAGGGGGAGAGAGGGGCCGAGACCCCCACTCCATTGGCACACTTTTTTATCCTAACATGAAACGAATTCTACGTGAAAGCCGTAGACGAAAGCTCTATAACTTACTAACTTATTTAAAATCTTAATAATACACAATCACCTACAGCTCGCCGCAGCGAGGGGTTGGTGAGTGGCGACACCATGGACCCGATTCTCCAGAGGGCATCCTCCCCTCCTGCTACCGCCCCCCCTCGCTACGCTACTGTATTACAGTAGAAACACTGTGGGCAACTTTCGGCTGCGTCAAATGATTATCCATTATAATTCTAAAATGATGGCCACCATAATGTCGATGGTACTTCATCCACAGATGAATCGTAAACAATGTGAGACGGATAGTGTGTTGATAGTACTTCGATGCCCCGCACAAGAACCCGGTTCCGTATGTGAGTTCATTGTATTAAATGAGGCAGCATTTGTTTTGATTCTCTATTGAGTACAGTCCGAGACCCTTATAGGATTCGATGGTCGGGTTTTAAAAAAAATCCGTAGCTCTGACATGGCGATAATAGCTGGAAGGTATTGGATGATACTAGTACTGGACGATACTAGTACTGGACCTGGAAGAATAACATAATGAGGCGAAGGCTTTGACTAATTATTATAAGGACTTGCCTTGCGGTAGCATTTCCCCTCTGCCACGGTATAAGCACAATTGATCTTGTGAATTTACATTCAATTTTACACCTTATCACTAAACGAGACAGCCTATAATTGCGAAATAATAACTTCGAACTTAGAACGTTTGGGGTTCACACGAGTCTACTTTTCATGATTTTTAACATTCAAAATTAGAATCTAAAGTTATGGGGAATAAAATCCAAAGTTGCGGATTTCATGTTACCTCGCCCCCCGCAAAAAGTGGCAGAAATGTTTGTTAGTAGAATTACACGCGTAACCAGTCCATATATAAATAGTCAAAGGGCGAAGGCCTCGGATTCCCCACCGGTCGGTTGTCAGTTCTTTGGCAGATATGGCCAGCCCCATATCACTTCACATGCAAAGGGGTTTGTACAACTTTGTATGGACAAGTGTCATCATTTTTTTTCCTGCGGCCATTTGTAATTTTATTACAGGTTTGTAGCATTACCTCAAATAAATATGTAAGTTTAATAAAATTTCCTGTATGTTATATCGGAGCCGAGATATACAAGTTGAATGTTTTTGGACGCGGCAGTAGGGTACCTTAACCTTTGTAGCTACAGGAAAACATTATTAGAAGACTATCCCTAACTTTCTGCAACGTTTAGGTTTGCATTCAAAGATTTTTAAATAATGGTACTGTCTGCAAGAAAATGAAATAAAAAAACCTCAAAATATTGGCTTCTAAACATAAATTACGACGAAACCGAGGTATTACCAAAGGTCCCTAAGTAGTAAGTTTTTCTAAATGAATGGGTGCTAATTACAAAATAAAGTTTCAATACATAAAACACCCCCCCCCCCCCCCCACACACACACACATGCACAGAAATAATTACATAAAAAACTTTACTACCCGCTTTATTTTTGTTATTTGATTGAACATTTTCCTACCCAGAGTAGGTATTACGATTGCTGGACTAAGAGAGAACTATAAGGGAGAAGTCAACATTCATTCATTAAAGGAATCAACGTCCCCGCCGGCGGGGACAGTCGCGACCTCTGCCCACTCCTCTCACTTCTGGCGTCAACAGACGCTACAGGCACATACCAGGCCGATTCTCACCGATCCCAGCTACCCAATCCTCCGTGTAGCCCTAGCAACGTCCTATGCCGAGGTCCGTACCCCCCTGGGGTGCCCCTAGGTCGGTTGCTTAAGTTCATTCAATTGGCTCGGTGACCCTTCTGGTCCCTCCAATAGTCCGCAGTAAAAAGCAGTAAATGCTCCCTGAGCAACGCTGTATAAGTAATTTCTAAAAAAAAAAAAATCATTAAAGGACAACCCAGTATGATTAAGTTTATATATTTAGAAAAATAAATTAATTACCGATGACACTACATTCATAAATAATTCTTAATGAAATGAATTTATTATTCTTCTCTCGTTTCCAATTTCCATTAAACACAAAAACCAATCACAAAACATAATTTTAAGACGATATTTTTCCTAAAACCCATTCAAATGTCACTTCTCTTAATGTTACGAGCTCATAATTTTATTACGTCACGCTTTTTACGGCGATAGGCCGGCAGTAACCATAACTTTCTGTAATACCAATTTATTCGTGCATGCGGTGAACAGTTCTATCTACACAAAAAGTGTTTGAAAGTTTATCTGTTTGTCTAACCAAGTAGCTAACCACAGCTTCATCAAGCAGATGGCATCGGAGATATTTTCAATATCTGAAGAGTCTGAGATGGCATCTGAGTGGGCATCAATAATACTGTATTTTTAGGGATAAAGATTGACTCGAAGCTGCAATGGGGTCCACATATAGAAACCCTAGCGGGTAGGCTGAGCTCGGCAGCCTATGCAGTTCGAAAAATTAGACAGCTTACCGATATAGCTACTGCGAGACTGGTGTACTTCAGCTACTTCCATAGTATCATGTCTTATGGTATTTTGGTGTGGGGCCGTGCTACAGATGTTGAGTCTGTCTTTATCCTTCAAAAGCGGGCAATTCGAGCCATTTATAATCTGCGTTGTCGAGATTCACTACGAGATCTTTTCAAAGATAACAATATTCTGACTTTCTACAGTCAATATATTTACGAAAATATGTTATACGTTCGTAAAAATTTGTCTCTCTTTCCCAAAAACAGTGACGTTAATAATTACAATACAAGAAATAAAAATTGACTTGACATAAGTGATGTTGACAATGCCTGGAAAGACTGAGATGACATCTGAGTGGACATCAGAAATGTTGACAATGTCTGAATAATGCGAGATGGCATCCGAGTAGGCATCAGGAAGGTTAATAACGCCTGAAGAGTCTGAAATGAAATCTGAGGGGACATCAGAGATCTTGACAATGCCTGAAGAGTCTGAGATGAAATCTAAGTGGACATCAGAGATCTTGACAATGCCTGAAAAGTCTGAGATGAAATCTGAGTGGACATCAGAGATCTTGACAATGCCTGAAGAGTCTGAGATGACATCTGAGTGGGCATCAGAGATGATGACAATGCCTGAAAAGTCGGAGATGGCATCTGAGTGGGCATCAGACATGATGGCAATGCCTGAAGAGTCTGAAATGGCATGTGAGTGGGCATCAGAGATGTTGACAATACCTGAAGATATTAGTCGTTTCCGTCAGGATTTGTGCTTTTCAAAGTCTAACAGCAAGAAAAATAATTATAATTGTTGGTCAAACAAATAAAGTTACAAATAGTGATGCAGTTTGTTGGTTATAACAAGGCGGTAGGAACCCGTTGGATGAGGGCGGCGCAGATTCGTTCATTCTGGTGATGCTACAGGGACGCCTATGTCCAGCAGTGGACGTCTATTGGCTCACTGCATCCGTTGTTATAATAAAATCCCCGCGACCATATTGAATCTTTCCGAAAACATGTTTAAAACTCAGATCAAAAAAGTCCTCTGTAAAAAAGCATAAATAAACTGGATGATTATTTAAATAAAAAATTGATTGATTGATTGAGTGTCACTAACTTAGGTATAGTACTGTATAGTATCAATTATTTTATTAAATATACTATTTATTATTGTATACATAACCTTAGCTTAAGAATGTATATTGTAATAGTTATTAAGTCGTGTTATGTTGTAGAGTTTCTGGCCGCATCTTCTCTACAGCGAAAACACGTTCCGACACGCGGCGTGGTAGCTTCAAAAAAATATTTGACGTTTAATAATTGAGCTTCAGGCTTCTATATTGAATAAACTTGACTTTGACTCAGATCATGGAAGCAACGTATGATTATGATTGTTGGCTGGGCTATTGCAAGCAAGGGTCATTATGTAACACTGCGACCATCGCTGGTCTATTGTGTTCGCCGCAAGCTCACCCATATTTTACACATACATCCGAACAATTTTTTTATTATTCTCGGGTATGCAGGTTTCCTCACGATGTTTTTCCTTTCCAGTGATACTGATAAATACATCCGTACATAAATTCCGTAGAACTTAGTGGTACAGGCCAGGAATCGAACCGCCGCCTCGTGATTGAGTCGCTAGCTCTCTTCCGTATGGACTATCATCGCTCATAGAAACGTAACGTAACATTCTTATCGATACAAAAAGAAAACAACCACATATCCACTTCAAACAGCAATAACAACTTGGTAACTCACACCTACGCATAGTAAACCAAAAAAAAAACGAAAAAACAAAATCCGAACACAGGGTTTAGTCCGCGCGTGACATATTTGTGTACTTCATTCATTCATAGATTCAATTTTATTAATGAAATCCTCTTGCATAACTCTTAAAGCTTTCGTCATAAATATGAAAACGGCTTGATTTGTGGGATTTTTTAATGTGGAATGAATTATAGAGGCTTATAGGCCTGTCGCGAGCCCGAAGTTGAATTACCTTTTAGTTATTTTATGCGTTATTTGCCTTAGGTACGAAAACAGGAGGCTTTGAATGCTTAATAAGCTGATACTTTTTAAGGGGATGATCAGACCGTCAAACTAAACAACTTTCTATATAGCAGCAACGTCAAAATTGCGAAAAATATAAACAACTGTTCCATACAAAAAAGCAAACTTACTCGAGCCTAATGTATGGGGCAGCTGATTTTGATAACTTATAAGAACTCATTAGCCAAAATAGTTCGGTTCAGTTTCAGTTCAGTTCTTGTTGGGTTTCAGACACTCTTATTATGGAATCCCATCTCCATAATACCTATCCGTCAAATATTTTCAAGCAATGCAAATATTATTTTATAGGACAGCATAATTTGTACTTGTATGCAACGGCAAAATTGAATCTTTCCATCTTCTAGTTTTAGCAGTTACGTTTTCTATTTTATTGTTTTATACTTTCTGTTCTCAATTTTATTTATTCCTCCAGTACCTGTTGGCAACAGCATATGCTCACGACTATATTCCCCGAAACCGCAGAACATCCACGTTTCACTAGTACCGAATCTAGTACCTGTTGGCAACACCAACATAAAATTTAGAAATTAAAAAAGTTGTATTTCCGTTTTCCGCCTTCTATATTGGTACGGTGCTTGTGCGTGTAACTAACTCTGGTGTAAAAATCACTAAAATAAACCTCCAGTGCTACAAACAAGACTTTCCTTTACATCGAACCACTCCTGCCACCAGAAAAACTACAGTCCACTAAAACCGAACCAGTGGAGCCGAATAAAACGCCGGTAGGCCACGTTCCCTACAGTACCTAAGTCCGGTAACTAAAAGTTGAATAAAATCTGACTGGCGACAGACCTATAACGTATGACAAATACTTCATTCATGGTTCGTGTAATGGTTTGGCCTGGTTCCAGTGATTACCATCGCTATCTGTGTCATGTCAACAAAAGTTTCTTTTGTTTGGAATGCATGAAAGTATTAAATATGGGACACTGTTTTAACTGAGTTACAATACTGGGCTGCAATCGCGGTAAATATTCGGTGATTAAACCGTGACTGGACTACGTACGAACCATAACTTTTGACACATTTGGTATTGCGCTAATCGCGGTACAGTTCATGACAGCCGTTAGAGCCGTTTTGACAGATCGCTCAGACGTTAAAGGCTGCCAGTTACATAGAGTTTAGCACGATTGTTAGTGCGGTCGGATTGCAATGTGATTAGAACTGAAATTGGATAAGAATAGAACATCGATGTTTTAAATTAACGCAATCGGGCTCCTGTTCACTCCAGGATAACGATCGTGACCTTATTGTATGTACTTTATTTATCAAGTTGGTTTACGAACGGTTGGGTCGACCTGTTGCATTCGAGCTTGCCACGATGCTCCGCCATTTTGTATCCAAAATCCTTCAGATTACGATGGGTGCTCTCAAATCTCGAATGCAGAGCTCGACACAAGCAAAAGATTAAAATTGTAAAAATTATCTCAGTCGTGACGTTTTAAATTGATTTTAGCTTGTTGAATAAAGAGACTTTATTCAAATGAAGCGAAAACTTATACCTTATATTTTATATTATAGCAATAAAAAGTTTTACAAAATCACGTTCACGCATCAATATCTTCATTAAACTCTGTCTATTAAAACAACAACATTTTAAAACTTGTTTGTTTTCGAGTATATACTTCCATATTTTACTAGTTATTGCTCGTGACTTTGTCATGATGACAAAAAAATTCAATTAACAAAAATGATCTAAAAATATATATAGGGTCCTTCTTAATATGCTGACACTTTTTTAAGGGGATGATAAGACCGTCAAACTGAACAACTTTCTCTATGGGACCAACATCAATATCGCGAAAAAAAAATCAACTGCTCCATACAAAACAGCAAATCTACTCGGGCCAAAGTGACAGCAGATTTTTTTTCGCGATTTCAATGTTGGTCCAATAGAGAAAGTTGTTTAGTTTGACGGTCTGATCATCCCTTAAAAAAGTGTCAGCATATTAATAAGGACCCTGTATATTCTTAAACATGTTTCAAAAATATAAACTTGAGTCATTTTTGACGACGAAGAATGGCAAGCACCAATTTAAAAAAAAACGTTTCTACAATGTGGAACAAAAGATAATTAGTAATTAATATTCAAAGGGGTGGTTTAAAGTTTAAACCATAAAACTGAACAACTTTCACTAAACTGGACACTATAACACAAAAAAAACAAAATCAGCTGTCCCACACATTTGAGTCGAGTCGGCAAACAGCAGATTTTGTTAATTTTTTCTCGATGTTGTCTCCATAGTGGAAGTTGCAGCTGATAAATTGATAATCTAAACTAAACTACCTTTTTTGATATCACTATAGGGTGTTTCATTACAACCTGTATATCCCTATTGTACTGACTGACACAAATTACCTCTTTACTAAAGCAATTTCGTTCACTTTAACAAACACACAAACTTATCTTCAAATATAAGTATGGATCCTAAAGTGAAATCGTAGAGTCACGAATTTTGGGCGTAAGAGATGTTAAATAGAGATTATGTTTAAGTGGAATAAGGACGGAAAATGGGTATTACCTTCGTGTATGAATGTTCCCACGGTGAGTACATAGTTATAATGATTATGCCGGTATTCACAGACAGACGGACATGACGTGAGAAGTTATGATGTTAAAGTTTTGTTCCTTTGAAGCTGTACATTTTAAATCCGTGCCTATTTGGAGATTATTTGGTAAGGATGATGAAGGTACATAGTAGATTATCTTAAGCAGTCCATGTAAGTCCCATTGGAATTAAGGATACAATATTGAAGCCCTTAGGGGATGCTTTAGACCATCAAACTGAACAACTTTGACTATGGAGCCAACGACGAAATCACGAAAAAATTAAAATCTATGAGAAACGCGATTGCCCAGCCCTCCGAAAAGTGCGTGCGTGTGCCGTATTTTAGATTAAAAATAATTAACAAAAGTACTTTTTTTTAGATTTTTTTTATGACATCACTAGATAAACTAATGGTGAATATATGAGTATAAATACCAAAACTCGTATTTTAAGTTCTTCTAAAACGAGAAAATGTTTATAAATACATGAAAATACGTCATCTTTGTGACGATTTTCTATCGAGTTAAGTAATTTCAATCGTGTATTCAATTTATGATTTCACTAGATAAACTATCCAAGAATACTGAGGTATGACTTTGGTTTCGGTAAATTGTATAAATCTAGTCGAAAAATGAAAAAAAAAAGATGCCTCCAAGGTAATTCGTCCTACTATTGAGAGGATATACAGTCAAACCTGGGTAAGTGAGAACTGGATAAGTGAGAAAACTCTATAAGTGAGAGTATGGCCAGGACCCGTCATTTTAAGCTCCCAAAACCTCTATTAGCGAGAAACAGAAACCTCTGTAAGAGAGAGTCGTTTTTCCCTCATGGACCTCCGTAAGTGAGACTGCTACTTATCTATACCTCTATAAGCGACAGTCGACCTTCATTTATTTAGGAGGAACTATAGCTACAATAAAAATACATACATACATAAAAGATACACACATACAGTAACAAATGACAAAACAAATTACAAATTTAACATCTGCTATTTTATGACACATTCCGAACTTTTGTGGAACTTCTACCATTGTTTTTATATTGTTTTCTCGTCAATATTGTACCTATCCTATTTTGTGGAACTAAATAACGTCCTTATTTTATCGCATTCGTACTTGCTGTGACTTGTTATTGCTGCGTACCTCTATAAGAGAGAAACGCTACCCATGTACCTGCATTAGCGAGAAACTCGGGTTAGTGAGAAACCTCTATAAGCGAGAATGAGATTGTGCTCCCTTGAACTCTCGCTTATCCAGGTTTGACAGTAATTCGGAGCGCGATCCATACAAACCTACTATGGTGATATTTTCAATACTAACCAATTAAACTCAATGAAATTTTTCAGACTCAATGTAAAAACAAATTTCTATGCTTGTATAGAGTCAAATTTTCGTTAAAATGTATAGTTTTAAAGTTACAGTACCTCAAAGATTTCCATACAAATCTTAAATTAATCCCAGCATTGAAACTGTATATTTTAACGAAAATCTAACTCCATACAAGCATAGATATTTGTTTCAAGATTGTTTCAGCAAAATTTCATTGACTTTAATTGGTTAGTATTGAAAATATCACCATAGTACGTTTGTATGGAGCGCGCTCCGAATTATATCCCCTTAACATAAAACGTAGTAACTGTCTCCTGACAATTAAAACTCGATTTGTAAGTAAGCCTATCCGTGTCAATGTGTCCAATCCCTTTGAGATTAAAGGCTATTATTATAGGCTGAGGTCCTAAGAGACATTACAAGAGGAAAGAGGGTCACCATGCACCTAGATAGAATTTAAAATAATTATTTTACGAAATCCTAAATAAAAGAGCGTCAGTGGCGCGTTGCGGAGAGATATGGACACTCAATCATGGGGTTCCAGGCTCGAATCCGCACGAACGACATGCCATGTACCAATGAGTTCGGACGGCTTGATAGCACGTGTGGACCTGCCTGCTGTGTAGAGCGTCGCGGGTTCGAATCCCGTAAGTAAATATGAATATTTGTACCCGAGTCATGGACGTTTGTCTCTATACAGGTTCCTTCTTAATATGCTGACACTCACGGGGATGATCAGACCGTCAAATTGAACGACTTTCTATGTGGCACCAACATCGAAATCGCAAAAAAAAAACAGCTCTTCATACAAAACTGCAATCCTACTTGAGCTAAATGTACGGGACACCGATTTTTTTTTCGCGAATTCGGTGTTGGTCCCATAGAGAAAGTTGTTCAGTTAGATGGTCTGATCATCCCCTTAAAAAAGTGTCAGCATATTAAGTTGGACCCTATAATATTACGAAATCCTAAATAAAACTTCGAAAGAGCGTCAGTGGCGCGTTGCAGAGAGATATGGACACTAAATCATGGGATTCCAGGCTCGAATCCGCAAGAACGACATGCCATGCACCAATGAGTTTTTCTAACTTATGTACATAATGAAATGACCGACTAGTCTAGGAAAAATAAGGTTTGAGATTGCATTAAAGACACTTTAGTAAAATGTGTTTGAAATAATATAACTTTTAGTTTATAACATTTTTGTCGAGATTTCGAGGTTAAATTGGCTCAGGAACCTGAGAAATACCTTAAAATCGATATAAATGTATAAAGGGCACTCTTTTTTCGAAAGATATTTCTTCCAGCATACTAGCAAAAGAGACAGTCAATTATCACAAGGCAAATTTAATGTGAACAAACAAACAGTAAATAATTTAGTTTTGAGGTTATAATTTTTGAAGACTTACAAAATATTAAATATCTATTCAAATTTACTATATTAACCGTGGATTATTATTATTATAAGTAAAGCGTATTGAACGAAGCCATCCTGTACAAAATCACCAGTTTTCCATTTTTTGTTCATACCTAAATTTAATGTTTTGTAAATGTCTTAATTATTCAATAATACACAATAAAAAATCTGGGATTATTGAGAATTTATGTTTTTCAGGTATTTATCTACTATATTCCAAATTATCACCAAAAGTGGAATTAATGCAAAAATCCGTAGATTTCCCCGACTAGACTGCTCTCAAACGGTGAAGGAAAACATTGTGAGGAAACCTGCATACGCTGAAGAAGATGGGCACGCGTGTACGCGTGGTGGACTAACGCCCATACACCCTCCATGAGGGTAGGCCTTTGCCCTGCAGTTCATAATGAATTTAAAAATTTTAAACCTATGATATTTTCAAATTCTACGTAGTATACAGGGTGTATGGAAAAGTATCGTTAACCTTTAAACCACATATTCTACCCATCAAACTGAATAACTTTTACTATGGGAGCTGCTAAAAAACTGGTGTCTCATACATTTGAGTCGAGTGGGCGCTGTTGTTGAGTATGGAACCGCAGATTAGTTTTTTTTATGCGCTGACAGGTTTGTTCCCATAGTAGAAGTTTTTCAAAAGTTGTTGTGTTAGTTTACTCTAGAGGAACCGCAGACTTAATCTAAGAATAATAAAATCCTCGCGTTTGGTCGAATCCGGCTTAAATCATTAATAACAACTGTCGGCACGTTTACTCACCTATTTATCAATGTAACTGTGATTGTATGTCTGTTAGTCCGTTTTGTATGTACGTTGTAACGCCGACAAAGAGCTCCATTCATTTGTAACGCACACGCTTGTATGTTATTAATGTTTGGATGGGAAGTTACGAGCGTTAGAAGTAGAACGAATGAATCAAGACAATAGGGTATTTGCCAACCTTAGTCATTCTCTTTATCGATATGGGTTCCTACTTCCTACTACGGAACCCTAATATTGTTTTGATAAAAATTAACCTTTGCAGAAGTTTAAGAAGTTGGGTAATTAATAGGTAGGTACTACAATTGCACGCATTTGCTAGTAACACTTCTGACCACACCGAAAGGGTGTAAGGAAAAGTATTATTTAATCTTTAAACCACATACTCTACCCATCAAACCAAATTTGTTCTGACAGGTTTGCTCCCATCTTAAAAGTTGTTCAGTTTGATGGGTAGAGTATGTGGTTTTTAAGGTTAATGATACTTTTCCTTACACTCTGTATAACATGAATACGGTCTGGTGATATTTTGGATACTAATTAATTATAGTCAATGAAATATTTCTGAAACAATCTAGAAATTAATATCTATGCTTGTATGAAGTCCGATTTACGTTAAAATGTACAGTTTTAAAGTTACAGTGCCTCAATGATTTCCATACAAATCTTAAATTAATCCTAGTATTAAAACTGTATAGGTATATTTTAACGCAAATCTGACTTCATACAAGCATAGAGAGTTTCTAGATTGTTTCTGAAAAACTTCATTGACTTTAATTGGTTAGTATTGAAAATATCACCAGACCTCGTTTGTAATGATACTTTTCCTTACACTCTGTATAACATGAATAAGGTTCAATTTCAAACAAAAAGCCAGACTTAACTAAACTGATGAAATGCACCTTTAAACAATGAACACTCCCAGTAATAAATTACTCTATACCTTTGTTCTTTTCATAGCAATCACATTTTAATGGTTAATCTAAGAAAAGTTCAAAAGCTCAAAGCTCAGAGTTCACTATTGGAGTTTATGGATCGTCGTCCCATTAATCATGCTATTGTGTCACTTATGCATTAGAAATAAGAGTCATATTAGAGGATTTCCCACGTATAATTGTTTGTTAGATGTTTCAAAATCTGCTCTACATTGTATTTCAATTGAAATATCTTGAGATGTAAACGAAAATGAAAACGTTGGCTTCTTTGATTCTATTATATTTATTTGATAGATGTAGACTGACTGCCAGTTGTACACACGGCGACAGATCAACCTACCCATAGTTGGACCTTATGTCCATGAATATAGAGTTCAACTGTGGGTAGGTTGATCTGTCGCCGAGTGTACTTTTATTAAAATTAATCCTCCATTAAATCTTTTGCTCTCACTTTTTGTCTTGTTGACGTAGAAAAAGCTAGCAAGAGATTTAATGTAGGATTAACTTTAATTAACGTACGTGCAACTGACCGTGAGCCTATTGTCTAATATGGTACGCATTGGTAGGACATTTTAATGTATTTTGTGGAAAGGATGACTGGATGAGTGATAGTAGACTGACGTATGAAATATATACCGCGAGTGTGAATGGAACAGTCGAAAGGGATCGCCCTAGACGTACGTATGCAGACCACATTGCCGGCATACTTAAGAAGGGCCAGATCAAATGTACCCGAAACCGATGAGCGTGTAACGACTGATGAAGATGGCGATCAATTGTGTCTCCCTACCTCAATGGGACACAGGCGTGAGTATACAGGGTCTAACTTAGTATGCTGACACTTTTTGAAGAGGATGATCAGACCATCAGACTGAACAACTTGCTCTATGGGACCAATGTCGAAATCGCGAAAAATAAATCAGCTGTCCCATACAACTGGGTCGAGTAAGATTTCAGTTTTGTATAGAACAGCTGATTTTAATCTCGCGATTTCGACATTGGTCCCATAGAGAAAGTTGTTCAGTTTGATGGTCTGATCATACTCTTAAAAAAGTGTCAGCATATTCAGAAGGACCCTATATATCCTTATTTTTATTTGTGCTGCCGTTTCAAATCAGTTTCTATTATTTACATGTTAAGACATTGTTGATGGAACTTAACATAGATCTATATGGGTCAAGCAAGAGTTTCAATTCGAGTGCTCTGATTTCATGTGATAAGTAGTACATTGCTTTCAATATAACCGCTTATTGGATGAACGAAGCTGTAGGTACTGTTACGACATAATTCTGATTTTTATTCCAGCCATTTGAAAATAAACCGGTCAAGTGCGAGTCGGGCTTATCGCGCATCGAGGGTTCCGTACCACACCACCACACAACGTAATAACAAAACATTTTTTTTGTCCTGGACCTTTAACACGAGACCGACTCACACTTGGCCGGTTTTTATTATTTGTTTTTATACAGTAGAGTTTGCTCTATAATCACACGACGTTTGACGCTTGTGTGTATTACCGTGTTTACGATAGAGCGAGAAGAAAAAACGTTGATAAAAACTAGTCTCTAGTATGAGAAACCCTTAAATTTCTCGCTTAAATTTTATCCTTTTATCATTTTATTATTTGTTAACAAATCCGCCATAATAACGCATATTCTGTAAACATTTCAACTGTCCAGCTATCACGGTTCAAAAGTTACAGCCCTAAATAGGTAGGACGGACGGACAACGTGGTTGTTGGCAACACCAACATAAAATGTAGTAATTAAAAAAGTTGTATTTCCGTTTCCGCCTTCTATATTGGTACGGTGCTTGTGCGTGTAACTAACTCTGGTGTAAAAATCACTAAAATAAACCTCCAGTGCTGCAATCAAGACTTTCCTTTACATCGAACCACTCCTGCCACCAGAAAAACTACATTTCACTAAAACCTCTCCAGCGGAGCGGAATAAAACACCGGTAGGCCACGTTCCCTACGGTAGGCTTAGTAATAGGGTCCCATTTTCACCATTTGGGTACAGAACCCTAGAAACGATGTGTCAAGAGACGGCAACTTGAGGGCCATTCCCTCCTGCTGACATTTAATCCTGGCTTTACAATACAAGGTATAAGTTACCGTGGTGGGCCATACATACCCCAGTAAATAATAGCTTTAACATAAAAACTAGAAATCAAATGATTCCGTGCTTCGGATGGCACGTTAAGCCGTTGGTCCCGGCTACTATCTCTCGTGGTAGTAGTCGTTACATAAAAACCACGTCAGAGGCCTCTAAGACGGTCTGAAAAAACTCTGACACTAGGGCTTGCCCACTCGATAAGAAGAAGACGAAATCAAATATCTCTAGCGGGCCCTAACTGGGCTGCAATCGCGGTAAATATTCGGTGATTGAACCGTGACTGGACTATGTAGTATGTACGAACCATAACTTTTGACACATTTGGTATTGCGCTAATCGCGTTACAGCTCATGACAGAGAGTTTCCTTGGCGCCATTTATGACATAATTTCGAGCGGATTGTGTACCAAACAGTTGCGTAAAGCGACCGACGTAACAGGAATCTCAAATAAATACGATAACAGAACATACGTTTTGGTTCAAGTTAACTCGTACATGGTCATTTTGGCGGCAACGCGCGAGCTTACGAAATCGACCACAGATTCATCGTCATCTATCATCCCATCATCAAAATAAAGAATATAATGAAAAAAAATATTACCGAATGGTGAAGGACTAGTATCCAGAGCCGTTAAAGACATTATAAAAAAAACTCATGACAGCTGTTAGAGCCGTTTTGTCAGGTTGCTCAGACGTTAAAGGCTATCAGTTTCATAGAGTTTAGCGCGGAGTCACGTTGCAGGTTCTGATCCGAGAACTTGTCTCGCGTGTTGTCCGCGCGTCGCGTCTTTGCCTGCCACGAGGCTCCGCATTCCTTAATCTCTTCTTGTTCTTTATCAAAAACAATCCCTGAGATTGGGATAGATACTCCCACAAACTACTTGACATTGGCGGAAATGCAGTGCTAACGCACAAGCAAAAAGTCCATAAATTATAAATAAAAAAAAAAAAAAGAGTTTAGCGCGATGCGGAATTCAGCACAGTTGAATAGTAATTTGATTGCAATGTGATTAGAACTGAAATTGGTTAATAATAAATAAATAAATAAATATCTTGGACATTGTCACACAAATTATCTAGTCACATTTAAAGTACCAGAATCTAGCCTGGACTTGTATTATGATGACTAGACAACGATATAGGATACATATATAGATACAAACGTCCATGACTCGGGTACAAATATCCATATTCATCATACAAATATTTGTCCCTTACGGGATTCGAACCCGCGACCCTCGGCACAGCAGGCAGGTTCACTACCGACTGTGCTATCGGGTCGTCTATGGGTATATTCTTATCGTCAGGATAAGAATAGAACTACGATGTTTTAAATTAGCGCAATGGTTCAGTTCTACGTCGAAAAATAAAAAAATCGTTTTGCAACATTAAATAAAATGTAGGAACAACCGCAAATTTTACGTCAATTTTAAAAGAAACAAAAGCAATTCTTTCATTTTGTTTCTAAAACACATAACACATAAAAAAGAAAGTTAACGACAATAAAATAGCTGTGACAGCACAAACTCAAACACAACTTTGCACGCAACATTTACCGATAACTTTTTAAACACAAAACACATCATGACTTCCGTCATCAAACAAAACAATCTGACCACAGATAATCAATTTAGTTACGCTTCAAATTTAATTATGAGAAGAGCAATGGAATTCTTTATTTAACCTCGGGGCCGAGACACGCCTTAAGAAAAAAATATAAGTACTTACCTAATTCTTGATATACAGGGCGTAAGGAAAAGTATAATTAACCTTTAAACCACTTACTCTCACAAAAACGCTCAAACGCTCAAACAAAAACAAAAACTCTACCAAACAAAAAAGCTTTATCAAAATCAGTTCAGTAGTTTTTGCGTGATGGTCGCATAAACAAACACACAAATAAACCGACAAAGATTCTAAAAAGGAGTCTGTGAAATCTAAAAACCATTACGTAATCTTTTTTTGTAAACATCTTCAAATGTACAGACACTTCTGTTACAGTTTTATAATAGTTCAATCATATGATCGAAGTCACCTATCTGTTTACTAACATAATCTATGCCACATCGTGTGTGTGCCACAGTGCCCACAATTTTAATGCTAGCTATAGCTATAGCTATAGCTATGATCTTTTGTGGTCATTAAAAGAAATTGCTCCAGATTGCAGTAATTTCTTTTGTAATCTACGAGTATTTGATGGAATTTCTGGAATGATGAAATGAGCTATTTTAACTTATTTTTAGTTGGACAGCTGTTATGGCTTGGTTTCTTTGATGCTCAAACGATGAACTCAAACGATTTGAAAAAAAACTCAAATCAAAAAAGTCTTCTGTAAAAAAGCATATTATAAACTGGATGATTATTTAAATGATCAAAATGCTTGGGTCTGAGGTCACTAGATTATAGTTTGTTTGCTTTACTGTATAGTATCATTATTTTATTAAATAGACTATATATTATTGTATACATAACTTTAGCTTAAGAATTTATATTGTAATAGTTATTAAGTCGTGTTATGTTGTAGAGTTTCTGGCCGCATCTTCTCTACAGCGACAACACGTTCCGACGCGGTGGTAGGTTTAAAAAAGATTTGACGTTTGATAAGTGTGCTGCAAGCAAAATTATATTGACTTTGACTTTGCTTTTTGCTTGAGACGAGATGTGCTTGTTTTTTGTTTTATTTATGTTGAAGTTATGCTCTCGACGCATAATGCCCTAAAACCAATAATTTTCTTAAACGCATAATGACGTATTCTCAAAATGACTCATTATTTTGATAGACCTAAATGAATTTTTCGCTTTTCGAAGGAGATGGCAGAATTAATTGCCCCTCGACGCATAATGAACCCTAAAAAAATTGAATTCATGCTTTTTGGATCGATATATACCTACGCGATTCCCTTACCTTTTTTTTTTAATATAATCAATGGACTTTTTGCTTGTGCGTTAGCACCGCATTTCCGCCAATGTCAAGTAGTTTGTGGGAGTATCTATCCCAATCTCAGGAATTGTTTTTGATAAAGAATAAGAAGAGATTAAGGAATGCGGAGCCTCGTGGCAGGCAAAGACGCGACGCGCGAACAACACGCGAGACAAGTTCTCGGGTCAGAACCTGCAACGTGACTCCTTCCCTTACCTTTACAGATTTTTTATTTTTCTTGTCACTTTTGACAGCGCCTGTCGCTTTTGCCACTTTTAGTCACTTTTTATACCGCTTATCACTTTTAACATCGTTAGTAAATTTAAGACATTTCGCGTTGATTTATTAGGACATTATGCGTCGACACCGAAGTTATATTGACGTTACGTAACTTTCCCGAAGGAACCTAAAAGAAATTCGAAATAAAAAAAAAAAAAACTTTCGATCAGCTGATTGTATTAAGTATGGCAAGTCCACATTTTTTTTCTTATTTCCTAAAGGGTCCTTTGTTCAGTATTACGAGTACAATCACCCTTTAAGGCAATGCAACTGTCTACACTTACACTCTGGAGGGCAATCGCGTTAAATAAATCGCAAGTGAACCATAATTGAACCGCGTGCGAACCACAACTTTTGGATTTTCGTGCTTTTGGTTTTGGCTGGTCGTTACATAAAATCCACGTCAGAGGCCTCTAATGCGGTCTGAAAAAAACTCTAACACTTAGGGCTTGCCCACTCGATAAGAAGAAGATGAAATCAAATATCTCTAGCGGGCCCTAACTGGGCTGCAATCGCGGTAAATATTCGGTGATCGAAACGTGACTGGACTATGTAGTATGTATGAACCATAACTTTTGAAACATTTGGTATTGCGCTAATCGCGATACAGCTCATGACAGCCGTTAGAGCCGTATTGACAGATCGCTCAAACGTTACAGGCTGTCTGTCATATAGAGTTTAGCGCCATGCAGGATTCAGCACAGGTGAATAGTAATTGGATTGCAATGTGATTAGGATTAAACTTGGATGTTTTAAATTAGCGCAAAATCTTTTAGTTCAAGTACTTACTAAAATTGTATTTATCACTCCTGGCTCCTATACCTCTTATAGGTAGGTACGACGTGTTAAAAACTGAACTTGGATTAAACCTGAAATCTTTCGGAACCACATTTGAAATGATACTTTTCATTTTAAAGTTCACGTTAAAATTCGACAAGGGCTAAAACCGTAATTTTTTTTGGGATACAATTTTAATTTGGTGTTTATTTTTCAACGACCTTTAGGACTACCAGACGGTTTAGAATTCTGGCTACAACAAAACGACCGCGTGATCGAGCGATTTAAATTTAAAATGACCGAAATGAAGTTTTATATTTCATCACCCCCATTCACTTGTCGTTCATAATTCATCAGTCTACAGTGTTAGAATCATGCGTTACTCTCATCATAGTCATCATCCACAGCCTGATTCCACCCACTGCTGGGTGTAGGCCTCCACTTGTTTACGCCACCGTCCTCTGACCACTTTCAAATTATCTAACCATTAAGGGGATATAATTCGGAGCGCGCTCCATACAAACGTACTATGGTGATATTTTCAATACTAACCAATCAAAGTCAATGAAATTTTGCTGAAACAATCTTGAAACAAATATCGATGCTTGTATGGAGTCAGATTTTCGTTAAAATATACAGTTTCAATGCTAGGATTAATTTAAGATTTGTATGGAAATCTTTGAGGCATTGTAACTTTAAAACTATACATTTTAACGTAAATATAATTACACTATTTGTTTCTAGATTGATTCTGAAAAATGTCATTGAGTTTAATTAGTTAGTATTGAAAATATCACCATAGTACGTTTGTATGGAGCGCGTTCCGAATTATATCCTGTTAAGAGGATAGGCGGGCTGAAATGCTAATTTGGAGAATCGGTCACTTTTCCGACTGTATACAAATTTGACCGATCCGCCCTACTCATACACCCCACCGACTAGAGTGCAAAAGAGACAACTGCAGCTCGGACCAATTTTATCTACATAAAATCGACGAAACGAGCACTTCGTATTCCCCTGTTTCCTCCTCCAAAACTAAAGACTTTAGCTATGTGTGTATGTTTTGCTTTTTTTGTTTTCATTCGTCAAATTTATTTTCTAAATGTCTGAAAACGGGCGGTAAAATTTGTCATTTTCGAAGGTCCCTAGTTCATACAGTAATTAATTAGTGCATAAAAGCAAAACATAGGGACATAGCCGAGGTAACATAGATTGTATGGTAAAAAATGTTTTCCTCTAGTGTCATTATCCAGGGAGGAAACAGGGGAATTCGTTTCTATGGAAAAAACAGTACTCGCCTATCCTCTTAATAGCAATCCATTGAAACACACAGATGAATGAACGAAGTATCTACACTACAAAAAGTTCTAGTCCAGTCACAGCACAAGATATTTGCAGTATTTCCTTGAACAAATCTGTTATCAACGCGGGCATCAAGCCTCTGTTCCCACGGCGATGCCGCCGTGTCTTATGTCTGCCGTTATTATTATCTGTCTGTCTTGCGCATACGCAGCGTGTCCGAACGTTGATGTTCGAAGCAAGCTTGTCATTAAACATATTAAAGATTACCGACTATTTTAATAAATCCAATCATGAAAATAAATAAACCACCCCCCCCCACACACACACACCCACTCACCTAATACATTTTTTAAAAGAACATCTTTATAATTCATCTTCCCTCATTTCCTCATCTCCCACTCAAACCTTGGGGAGAAGGGAGGGGTTGAAAATCTGCCTTGCGCGGGTTCACCCCGTCCCACCAGAACTGAGCCTCGAACTTTTGTCTCTCATAGTTTTCCTTCTTTATTATGAGACCAGCACGTCTAGCATGATTTCTCTACTTGCGCGCGACTCGCCTCTTTCCCATACTACAAGTCGCTTTCGCTCTCCGAAATGCGCGGGAACAGGAGAAATCATACTAGACGTGCAGCAGTGCCCGCGAATACTTATTAAATAGTCATAACTTTGGATTTAATAAACCGATCGCGATGAAATAAAGTTTAAGGTATATGTTGATTCAAACTAAGCCCTATGCTTTTGTAACTTTTGTAACTTTTGATTTAATGAACCGATTGCGATGAAATAAACCCTATATTTTAATCCAAACTAAGCCCTATTCTAATGGAAAACCCCATCCAAAGCGTTTCAGTCGTTTTTAAGTGATGTGTGCACAAACAAACAGACAAAAATTTTAAAAATGGTCTCAAAGCATTCCATTATCGATAACGCCCCCAATTACTTTTTTTTGAAAATATCCACGCCAAGTTTAGAATTTTATTATACAGGGTCCTTCTTAATATGCTGACACTTTTTAAAGAGGATGATCTGGCCATCAAACTGATCAACTTTCTCTATGGGACAACTAAACTGAAATCTTACTGGACGCAATTGTATGGGACAGTTGATTTTATTTTCGCGATTTCGACATTGGTCCTATAGAGAAAGTCGTTCAGTTTGATGGTCTGATCATTCTCTTAAAAAACTGTCAGCATATTAAGTTGGACCCTGCATGTATAGATAGAAGCCAGTCCAAAAAATAACTTCTTCCTCTCCTCATAACTTCTTGTTTTGAGTCATAAGTTGTTATGGTATTCGACTTGCAAGCTAAGCGATTTTTTTTAATTTCTGACAGCACAAGCACTGTGCTTTATTACTGTGCTATTTAAAAAATTCGATTCTTCAAAGCATCATATATCATGAAGTACTAAGAGTAGGAGTATGATTTGCGGATCTGTGTCAATTGAACATAAAATTTAAGTTTGGATTAGAGCCAAAACACGATTAAGAGACATTTTCTCGATAGAAAAATAAGCCAAAGTAGCCCCCGTCTTTATCGATAAACGCTTGGAACTGCTAAACGGTGAATAATAGAAACACGAGACTGGATTTAAAAAAAGAGAT
This sequence comes from Agonopterix alstromeriana, assembly GCA_963924505.1. Classification (NCBI taxonomy): domain Eukaryota; kingdom Metazoa; phylum Arthropoda; class Insecta; order Lepidoptera; family Depressariidae; genus Agonopterix; species Agonopterix alstromeriana. The sequence goes on along the minus strand of OZ004665.1, from coordinate 2,462,931 downwards.
TGATATTTTATAAAGTTTGTTTAGAGTAGAAATGAACTTACATAAATAGTACAATCACAATGAAATAAATTTTTTTTGATAGCTTATGTGCTGACTTAAATTATTTGTGCGGACGAAGACGCGGGTTAACTCTAGTGTTTAATAAGCCTAGTATACTTACTTGCCGGCAGGAAAAATTATAAGTAAAACTATAGAACTTAATCCCAGAAATGCTTTAAAATCGACCTAATCAATAATAATAAATTATCGTGCTTTTATTCATGAAAAGTAAAGAAATATTTTAGTTAAATAAATTTTTATAATCAAAGGACATCGGTTACTATTATTAAAACTGGCCTAAAACTTTTAAAAAAATTGGAAACGCCATAAAATCTTGAATAAAAAGAAATCTTTTTGTTTTTTAATTTGTGTTAATTAAAGTCATCCATGTTTTTTTTCACGATTTGTGGCCAGTATTACAATATATCAGTATCATGGGTACAATCACCCCTTTAAGTAATGCAACTGCTTACCCTAACACTCTGTATATTCAGACCTAAAAATAATCAATGCCATCTCATTGTAAAGCCGATTAAATGTGAGCACAGTATTGAGACGCCATCTGTTGAAAACATAAAGAACTGCACGCTTTGTGTAGCTGACAGCAGCCAGTAGTAGAGCTAGCTTGATAAAATTACAAACCGTGCCTTGTCTTAGTTCATCGTTGAATTTATAGATGTCTCTGTAATTTTTGTCACAAAAGTTTTTTTTCGATGTTTGCTTTTAGTTGTTTTAGGGTTCCGTACCCAAAAGGTGAAAATGATACCCTATTCATAAGCCTACGCTGTCCGTCGGTCCGTCCGTCTGTCCTACCTATTTAGGGTTGTAACTTTGAACCATAATATCTAGACAGTCCAAAGAATGTGCATTATTATGGCGGATTTGTTAACAAATACAAAAAATTTCAAAAAGTTAAAAATGAAACTGCAAAAAGATTTACGAGTACTTATACTTATCTATTACCTATACAGGGTCAAACAAAACACCTAATAATACTCAAGGGCGTGCCCATCAAACTGAACAACCTTTTTCGGAAGTTTGAGAGTTTTATTTTTATGGTTGGCTTTTTACCCGACTGCGCCAGAAGGAGGGTTATGTTTTTCGAGCGTATGCATGTATGTATGTATGTATGTCTATTTCTTTGGCACGGCCTACAGCTTAAACGGCTTGATGGATTTTAACGTATGAGATGTCATTAGATTCGTAAAAATTGTGAGAGTGACATAGGCTATATTATTTTAATATGGAGTCTGCGTATGTAAAATAAAAAAGAGGAAGCGAAAAAATTTTGTTTGTGGTTAAAAATTACAATATGGGTATCAAATGAAAGCTAGTAATCAGACGATTCCAAATATATATATTTTATAATAGTAACTTTTATGTTACCGTTTCGACACAAAACTAAAAAGTATGAAATAAACTAAATTATTAAGATAAACAAAAAACCCGACTGCATAAAAAACATATTAACAGAAAAGAGAAAAACAAGCTCTATAATCACTAATCAGCTATAACAGCTTTATTTGAGCAAATATAATTTAAATGTTATTAGGTAGGTATTGCAGGCGGGGACAAAACAATAACCAACCAAAAATCTTATTTGTCCCCGTTTGCGATACCTACCTAATGACATTCAAATTATATTAGCTCAAATAAAGTTGTTGATTAGTGATTATAGAGCTTGTTTTTCTCTTTTCAGTTAATAGGTTTTTTATGCAGTCGGGTTTTCTATTGGATTGAAAATAATATCAAACGGTCTTTTGTTTGAAAGTAAACAATTCAATTCTAATAACTATTTCTGAACATAAGCTTCTTTTGATGAATTATTTGCTAAACGTTTTGACTTCAATAGTTAAACACCGTTCAAGCTTAGCTATTAATCCTTACATATCAATAACGATACTAAAACATCCATCCTAATCTTTGTTTATTTGGCATTTTGATAACAATAGCAGGATCATAGACAATTTTTGCATTATAAAAAGATAATGACCGAATTCGGGCATAGACTGATTTTTTATTTTTAAAACGTGACTATGCATAGGGGGTCCAACAATTCATTCAAAACTTGTCCTATGAAATAACCTCTATGTTCTTGATCATAACAATGAAAATAGGTTGATTTAGGGGGCATTAAGGCGAGGGATTTATTGTTAATGGTGATTATTTGACGGACAATGATGTACCTATGATTTGACGTCACATCGAGTTAGAGAATGCAACATGAGTGCGTATTTTGTTTAGACAACAAAAATATTCATCGCGTGGTGATTGATGATGATAATGATGGTTAAGGATGAATGATGTGGTGTATTGTTGTTAAAACTGGAACGTTTTTTGAACTGACCGACTCGATCTCTATCTATTCTAGAGGCTTTTTAAGGGGATGATCAGACCGTCAAACTGAACAACTTTCTCTATGGGCCCTCATCGAAATCGCGAAAAAAAAATTTGCTATCCCATACATTTTGATGGGACTGAATTCCAAATTGACTGAATACGAAATTGACTGAATCCCAAATCGACTAAATACGAAATTGACTGAATCCCAAATCGACCGAATACGAAATTGACTGGATTCCAATTGATTGAATCCCAAATTGACGGCAACAAAATTAAATCTGTATTCCATATTGACTGAGCTTTTGGCGGCGTTTCTACACAACGAGACCCATTATTAGGGTTCGTGCCATCCTTTGACTAATTATTATATGGACTGGTTACGCGTGTAATTCTACTAACAAACATTTCTGCCACTTTTTGCGGGGGGCGAGGTAACATGAAATCCGCAACTTTGGATTTTACTCCCCATAACTTTAGATTCTAATTTTGAATGTTAGAAATCATGAAAAGTAGTCTCGTGTGAACCCCAAACGTTCTAAGTTCGAAGTTATTATTTCGCAATTATAGGCTGTCTCGTTTAGTGATAAGGTGTAAAATTGAATGTAAATGCACAAGATCAATTGTGCTTATACCGTGGCAGAGGGGAAATGCTACCGCAAGGCTAGTCCTTATAATAATTAGTCAAAGGTGCCATCTCACCCCGATTCCAACTCCACCCGTTTCAACTGCACCCGATTTTATTCCTGTACGATAAATATGATTAAATATTATATTAAATTTTCCCAACTCTACCCGATTTCTGTTGTAGGTATAAAAAACGGCCTTGCATGCCGCGCAGGAGGCGATGGTGGTTTGATCCCCGACCAGGGCCTATAGACAAAGTATCTTTCGATTAGCGTTAACGATAGTAGAAAACATAAAAATGTATGGACTTGACATATGGTGACGAAAGCAAACGTCAAAATGTTTCTATCGCTAATGTCAAATCCATACATTCTGACATTTTCTACTAGCGTCAACGCCAATAGAATGTCACTTTATCTAGGGAGGTCGACTGGTACCAATGAGTTTTTCGGAATTTATGTACGTTTTGTAACACCACTTCAGTGAAGTAAAACATAATGAGCATCTTCGAGGCATGAAGATATTGTATCCACTGTCCATTATAAGTGGCGACGGGCTCACTCCCTGATGTTCTGAGGTCAGAATATCTCTGACTACCCCATCGGGGAATACAGTCGTGGGCATAATTATTCTGGGGAAGAATAATATTTGGTCATGGCCACACAGGATATGAAAATATAGGAAAATATGCACTGATTAAAATGTTTATTATATTCCATTACAAGATTGTACAAGGTGATACAAAAATACAAATAAACATTTAAGAGGGGGTGGAGACCATCAAACTGAACAACATTCACTATGCGACCAACATCGAAATCGCGAAAAAATATCAGATTTTCCATACTAAACTACAAATCTACTCGAGCTAAATGTATGGGACAGCTGATATTATTTTTCTCGATTTCGATGTTCGTCCCATAGTGAAAGTTGTTCAGTTTGATGGTCTAAACAACCCCCTTAAAAGTTTTATATGTTTATGTTTACATTATTAACACCCAGTAGATAATCATAATCATAATAATTATTCACACATAATCATATTCATTAAATGACAGAATAACGGTATACAGGGTCCAACTTAATATGATGACACTTTTTTAAAGGGATGATCAGACCATCAAACTGAACATGGGACAAACATCTAAATCGAGAAAAGAGGTTTGCAGTTTTGTATGGGACAGCTAATTTTTTTTCGCAATTTTGGTGTTGGTCCCATAGAGAAAGTTATATAGTTTGATGGTCTGGTCATCCCCTTAAAAAACTGTCAGCATATTAAGAAGGATCCTGTATTTACCTAATAAGTATAGTCTCCATAATTTACAGTGTTGTGGTTAGAATAACTGTTATCTTTATTTTTCCTGTAGTATTTAGAATTAATATATCTTTTATGAGTATTTTCGTACTCATTAGAATTATCATCGGTAGACAAAACATTATGGTTACTTTCGCGAGATTTACCGCCCAGTCCTAAAAGGTCCAGTATAAAATCACAGCGACGTACTCTTCTACCAGCATTGCTTCTGTCATCGGCATCTGTAAACATAACATAAAAACTTAAGTGGAATTAAGTTTTATCATCCTAATCATCAGTCTGTACCTTAGATTACTTATTATATGCAGACCCGCCTCGCCTTAGCATTTCCCCACTGCCAACGTTCAGGATCAAAAGATCTTACGCATTTACATACAATTGTATACCTTATCACTAAACGCGACAGCCTATAATTGCGGAACAATAATTTTGAACTTATGACGTTTGGGGTTCACACGACACTGTTTTTCATGATCTTTAACATTCAAAATTAGAGTCTAAACTAATGGAATAAAATTCAAAGTTGCGTATCTCGTGCTACCTCGCCCCCCGCAAAAAGTGGCAGAAAAGTTTGTTAGTAGAATTACACGCGTAACTTGTCCTCATATAAGTAGTCTAAGGTCTATACACACAGGGTCCTTCTTAAGATGCTGACGCTTTTTTAAGGGAATGATCAGACCGTCAAACTGAACAACTTTCTCTGTGACACCAACATCGAAATCGCGAAAAAAAAATCTACTCTTCCATACAAAACTGCAAACTTATTCAAGCCAAATGTTTGGGACAGCAGATTTTATTTTCGCGTTTTCGATGTTGGTCCCATAGAGAAAGTTGTTCAGTTTAACGGTCTGATCATCGCAGGACCCTGTATGTCGTAGTCCGATCGTCGAATTGACTAGATCGTGATCGGCCTGGGCATTTCGTGAAACATCGCCTTTTCATGATTATCCGTCTTACATCCGCCAAATCGTTTAAAGTAATACGTTTGACGATTGGCCCAGCCATGCTTGGGCATATCGATTATGTAGGGTGTTCAGCATATTTGGAAAAAAAAAATCGGCCAAGAGCGTGTCGGACTTGCCCATGATAGGGTTCCGTAGACATTGTATAAGTAGAAAAAGAAGTAAAGTTTTAAATCTGTTCATCTTACGTAAGAGACATTTTTTAAACACAATGATAGCGCGATTTATTTTCTTATTCTAGTAATCTGGTTGAGCCCGTCGCCATTTATAATGGACAATGGGTACAATACATGCCTCGAAATAGAAGCATGCAGGTTTCCTTACGATGTTTTCCTTCACTGAAAATCCAGTGGTGTTACAATTAGAGGGAGGGTACGCCCTATTTTTGACTATTTTTTGTTCCATTGCACAAGACCTAATACAACGACACCAAAGCCGATTTAAAAAAAAAGATTTTATTGTACCACTTTGTCAGCGTGATAAATATAATAAATAAGCCGCAGGCAGACGGACAGACAGAAAGTAAGATTGAGAGCAGCACTGGAGGGTCGGTACCCTCTTAACTAAATATTTGTGTGTTAAAATCTCTTACCTTGGGGTCTAGTTTCGGTATTAGGTGTAGTCAGACTTTCAGTGGATTCAGGGTTCACGGAGCTATCGATGCCATTTAAGGAAGCTGAAAGAAAAATATACAACAATTATTACCCCATTTCGTATACCTAAGTTACAATTGTATTCAGAAAAAGGATGAAGAATTGACAACATTACATTTTTTTAACCACATGTTTTTAATAAAAATATAAAACTAGGTTAAAAAATTTGAGATACGTATTTTTCCCATTTTATTTTTGACTGATATTTCTATTTTTAATTTACTTTTAAATTTACGTAGGATTTATGGCTAAGATACCTTGGCCGCAATAACATTAAAAATCAAAACTGTCAAATACAATAGAGAAGCCAAGCAGACAAAGGAATAAAATCTCATTCAACCTCTATTATATTTAAGTATTTTTCAAATAACTCGAGTAATAATGGATAGTAAAATCTGATAATTTTGGTATAAGCTTTGAATCACATAATCTCCAAATGGTTTTCACCTTTCTTAAAATGAAATTTTGTCAATTATGACAAAAACGTATGCAACATTTTGTGCCTTTGTTTGCCTCAGTTACAGAATACAAAATACTTTAAAATACAAAAATACAAAATATGTATAAAATGTATATGTATAAAATGTATTTTTACAATACTATTTTCGGGATATCTCTTACATTTTGGTCGAGTACCTAACATAGGTACCTAACATTTCTATGGAACAGTAGATTTTTTTCGCGATTTTGATGTTGGCTCGTTGAAAGTTGTTCAGTTTGATGGTCTGCAACACCGTGTTCAATATGTAACACATTAAATACCAATGAGATGTATGCATATTTACAGGATTTTACATCTTGAATCTTCTTATCTGGAAGTTGTTATTGTAAAATTAGAAATATTACTAACCTGGCGTGGAGAAGGCGCTCACGATGAGTCCGAAGACCAACAACGTAACGATCATGGGTCGAGACATCTTGAGAATATGTTGAACAATCTACATTGCCGCTGCTTTTTATTTACAATTGACGATACCTACCTAACTACGTGGTTTAACCGTATTTAACACAGGGTGTTAGGGTAAACAGTTGCATTACTTTAAGGGGATATAATTCGGAGCGCGCTCCATACAAACGTACTATGGTGATATTTTCAATACTAACCAATTTAAGTCTATGAAATTTTGCTGTAACAATGTTGAAACAAATATCTATGCTTATATGGAGTCCGATTTTCGTTAAAATATACAGTTTCGATGCTAGGATTAATTTAAGATTTGTATGGAAATCTTTGAGGCACTGTAACTTTAAAACTATACATTTTAACGAAAATCAGATTCTATACAAGCATAGAAATTTGTTTTTAGAATGTTTCTGAAAAATTTCATTGAGTTTAATTGGTTAGTATTGAAAATATCACCACAGTACGTTTGTATGGAGCGCGCTCCGTATGATATCCTCTTAAGGGGTGATTGTACCAATGATACTGAACAATATCTCCTAAGAAACCCATAGGAAATGCGCAAAAAAATTGTGGTCTTTCCATACTAAATGCAATCAGTTAATCGAACGTTTGTATGAGGAGTTAAACACCTTTTTTTTTGCAAATTTCCTGTAGGTTTCTTAGGGAAAGTTGTTCAGTATCATGGGTACAATCACCCCTTACAGTAATGCAACTGTTTACCCTGACACCTTGTATACTAGGTGTTACAAAAATACAAATAAACATTTAAGGGGGTGGTTTAGACCATCAAACTGAACAACTTTCACTATGGGATCAACATCGAAATCCCGAAAAACAAATCTGATGTTCCACACTAAACTACAAATCTACTCGAGCCAAAGGTGTGACACAGCTGATTTTTTTTTCGCTATTTCGTTGTTGGTCCCTATAGTGAAAGTTGTTCAGTTTGATTGTCTAAACAACCCCCTTAAAAGTTTTAAATGTTTATTTTTACTTTTTTATCATCCTGTATTTTTCTTATTTTCGAAGCTCGGGTTTTTCGTATCAGCTTGGTTATTAATATCCGACCAATAGGTTTTTACGTGATGCTCGAACAAAAAAAAACGTTCTTTACTGACTGTATCATACTATTTTTAGGGTTCCGTAGTCAACAAGGAACCCTTATAGTTTCGCCATGTCCGTCCGTCTGTCCGTCTGCCCGCGGGCAGTCTGCCGTGCCGCGCGCTCAGTGCCGGAGATCTTGAAGCTGTTCCAATGGTTTTCAAAAGCACTTCGTTTATCGAATAAAAATGACATCGTGTGTGGTGAACTGGTGCAGACAGAAAAAAAGAATGCTCTAAATCGAAACAGCAAACTGGAATCAGTTATCATAAGTAAGTCCAATTACAATATTTGGTGTCACTAACGCTTGAGTAAATAAAACTCAAATGGATGATGTTATGCAGAATGAATTATGAGTGCTATTAATTTATAATTCCAAATAATGAATACTATACTTTAAACAATATGTTTTTAAAACCGAGACAAAAAGTATTATATAGGTATGGATGGTGTTTTATAATAACGTTTCACCAAAGAACTTGTTTTATAGATTAATTTTCATCTTTTATAAACTTTGTACTTGGCATCCACATTCTTAAGAAATGTATCTATACGAGTTCAGCTGCTATAATTTTATAGTCAATTGTTTATGTTCATATGTATGCCAATGATCAAACATTATAATGTATTTTCAGTTTTCCTAAAAAACGAGGTAAGACGGATGATGTGGAAGTGCACTCGGAAAGGCGAGAAGAAGACTGGATACTAGCCAGTGCTACTAAGGTGTACTCTATCCACTTCTCCGAAGAAGATATGTGTTTATCAAGTAAAGGCTATTGTATGCTAAAGAAGATGGCGTTACTGTCGCCATAGGATACATATTTAATTGTGAAGTAATGAATATGTAACATTTTTATTCCACTATTTTAGTTTTTTAATTGGCTGTTAGAAAATCCCTCATTGGCATAGTTATTATATTTAAGGCTTAATTGGGTGATTTTATATAAAGTTCTTAACGTAATTATAAACAAAATAAAATTATAAAACAAAATTGAATAAATTTCGTTTCTTGCCCTTTAATTTTTTACTGTCTCCTTATTGCATAATATTGTTTAACTATTTCATTTAAAATTCCATAGCGCATCAATCCGCGCCGCCTTTGACATGGTTGCCACAGCAGCATGACTCAATGCCCGCCCCCTGTCATTTCAGACGCCAACTACAGAACGGAACCCTACCCTGCGCGTGGCCCGAAACGTACTTGGCCGGTTTTTTTATACTGTGCTATCTAAAGTACTTTCCCACAGTCGGAGTCATTTGATAACCTCTTAATTATCAGCTTTGACGCCTTTTTAACTTTTAGTAGGTAATATATTTTCTGAGCGATATTATTGAAATGTAGGTACACACGGCGACACTGTATCAAGCTACGCAAAACAAACATAAGCTGGCCGCGCGAAGTTAAGGCCAAGCCACACAGAGGCGGGACTGCGGGAAAGCGGGCCGGCGGCTGTCCTGCGGGAAGCAAAGGCGTTCCGGGGGGTGTCCTGTCATTTCACCGACAGTCATTTTGCAAATTTTTACTTGACAACCAACTACTGGCAAAAAAATGAATCGTTATTTCATCTTTACACAATTACTGATTTTACAAATTATTCAAGTATTAAACTAATCACCTGACTTATTTTCATTTTGCGACATATCATTTGACAAACGATTCATTTATCATTCATGTTATTTAAACAAACAACACTTGGTGTATTGCATTATTTGACATGTTGCATTATTATTAGGCACACATTTTACTAATGTCAACCAAAATAATTAATTAAAAAAAACATCATTATCAATCGTAATTTTAATAAATCAACAAAAGTAAAAATTTTAAAGAACCGAATCTCTCGTGTTAAACTAGTTTAGCCAACTCCACTAGGCTATCCAAAGTAAAATGAGTCGGTTAGGTTAGGTTTGACTTGCGACCACGCCGCACGAGCCGAGCGAGCGGAGCGAGCGTGCCGCGGCAGCGGCCGGCGAGTGCCAGAACCGAATCGCTCGTGTTAAACTAGTTTAGCCGACTTCACTAGGCTATCCAAAGTAAAATGAGTAGGTTAGGTTAGGTTTGACTTGCGACAACAATGATGCCAGAACCATTTTTGTTTTTAGAAAAAAAAAAACTTTAGTACTTACTTACCTGTAAATTATTTGGCCCAAATGGAAATTGCAACCGTGCAGGACTGTGTTTTCAAAATTTGATCGCAAGCTTAAGATAGCTGCTTTTTCAAAGTCTAATATGCAGACTTTTGGTTTGAAATCAATGTTATTTTCTGTTCAATATTCTATAAGCTATCTATTTTGTTAATACGTGATTTTGTAAAATAGTAACAATATTACATGAAAAATACATAAAAGAAAAAAATACATTAGGTACATTTGTAAAGACAAGCTTTTGCAAAAAAATTTTTTGTTAAGCGATTATTTGTAAAATGATCAATTTGCGGAACAAGGTGTTTGTAAAATGAATATTACATGAAACGTTGCTTGTTAAGTAATAATTTGCCAAAAAGTTTTTGGACAAACATTAGTGAACCGTTCCGGGGCCTGCCACACAGGGTCCGCCGCCGAATTCGCGGCGGAATAGCGGCGCGGTGGCGGCGCGGCCGCAGCCGCTGTATTCCATTGTAGTCAATGCGAGGTGTCACACAGAGCGGTGACGGGCGCGCCGCGGTCCGGAGGCGGTATTTACCGCGCCTCATTTTGTATTTTATGCATGGCCACTTTCGATGTCACACCAGCCGCCTCCGCGCCGCCACCGCGGCGCATAAATAAATTATAATATTATATAATAAATCAGTTGGGGTGTATGAGGTTTTGCGCTTATTCATTAACACGTTGTATAATACTTTTTGCCTCGGTTTTAAAAACATATTGTTTAAAGTATAGTACTCATTATTTGGAATTATAAATTAATAGCACTCATAATTCATTCTGCATAACATCATCCATTTGAGTTTTATTTACTCAAGCGTTAGTGACTTCAAAATATTGTAATTTGACTTACCTATGATAACTGATTCCAGTTTGCTGTTTCGATTGAGAGCATTCTTTTTTTCTGTCTGCACCAGTTCACCACGCACGATGTCATTTTTATTCGATAAACGAAGTGCTTTTGAAAACCATTGGAACAGCTTCAAGATCTCCGGCACTGAGCGCGCGGCACGGCAGACTGCCCGCGGACAGACGGACAGACGGACGGACATGGCGAAACTATAAGGGTTCCTTGTTGAATACGGAACCCTAAAAATAGTATGATACAGTCAGTAAAGAACGTTTTTTTTTTGTTCGATAATAACGTAAAAACCTATTGGTCGGATATTAATAACCAAGCTGATACGAAAAACCCGAGCTTCGAAAATAAGAAAAATACAGGATGTTAAAAAGTAAAAATAAACATTTAAAACTTTTAAGGGGGTTGTTTAGACAATCAAACTGAACAACTTTCACTATTGGACCAACAACGAAATAGCGAAAAAAAATCAGCTGTGTCACACCTTTGGCTCGAGTAGATTTGTAGTTTAGTGTGGAACATCAGATTTGTTTTTCGGGATTTCGATGTTGATCCCATAGTGAAAGTTGTTCAGTTTGTTGGTCTAAACCACCCCCTTAAATGTTTATTTGTATTTTTGTAACACCTAGTATACAAGGTGTCAGGGTAAACAGTTGCATTACTGTAAGGGGTGATTGTACCCATGATACTGAACAACTTTCCCTAAGAAACCTACAGGAAATTTGCAAAAAAAATGATTTTAACTCCTCATACAAACGTTCGATTTACTGATTGCATTTAGTATGGAAAGACCACAATTTTTTGCGCATTTCCTATGGGTTTCTTAGGAGATATCGTTCAGTATCATTGGTACAATCACCCCTTAAGAGGATATAATTCGGAGCGCGCTCCATACAAACGTACTGTGGTGATATTTTCAATACTAACCAATTAAACTCAATGAAATTTTTCAGAATGATACTAAAAACAAATTTCTATGCTAGTATAGAATCAGATTTTCGTTAAAATGTATCGTTTTAAAGTTACAGTGCCTCAAAGATTTCCATACAAATCTTAAATTAATCCTAGCATCGAAACTGTATATTTTAACGAAAATCTGACTCCATATAAGCATAGATATTTGTTTCAACATTGTTACGGCAAAATTTAATAGACTTAAATTGGTTAGTATTGAAAATATCACCATAGTACGTTTGTATGGAGCGCGCTCCGAATTATATCCCCTTAAGGTAATGAAACTGTTTACCCTAACACCCTGTGTTAAATACGGTTAAACCACGTAGTTAGGTAGGTATCGTCAATTTTAAATAAAAGCAGCGGCAATGTAGATTGTTCAACATATTCTCAAGATGTCTCGACCCATGATCGTTACGTTGTTGGTCTTCGGACTCATCGTGAGCGCCTTCTCTACACCAGGTTAGTAATATTTCTAATTTTAATATAACGATTTCCAGATAAGAAGATTCAAGATGTAGGTAAAATCCTGTAAATATGCATACATCTCATTGGTATTTAATGTGTTGAACATGGTGCTTCAGACCATCAAACTGAACAACTTTCAACTAGGAGCCAATGTTCCATAAAAAATGTTAGGTACCTACTCGACCAAAATGTAAGAGACACCCCGAAAATCGTATTGTAAAATTATTCGTATTTTGTTTTTGTATTTTATATGTATTTTGTATTTTAAAGTATTTTGTATTCTGTAACTGAGGCAAACAAAGGCACAAAATGTTGCATACGTTTTTGTCATAATTGACATTTCATTTTAAGAAAGGTGAAAACCATTTGGAGATTATGTGATTCAAAGCTTATACCAAAATTATCAGATTTTACTATCCATTATTACTCGAGTTATTTGAAAAATACTTAAATATAATAGAGGTTGAATGAGATTTTATTCCTTTGTCTGCTTGGTTTTTCTATTGTATTTTACAGTTTTTTTTTTAATGTTATTGCGGCCAAGGTACCTTAGCCATAAATCCTATGTTTTTCAGAAAACTCGAAACTAAATTAAAAATAGAAATATCGGTCAAAAATAAAATGGGAAAAATACGTATCTCAAATTTTTAAACCTATTTTTATATTTTTATTAAAAACATGAGGTTAAAATAATGTAATGTTGTCAATTCTTCATCCTTTTTCTGAATACAATTGTAACTTAGGTATACGAAATGGGGTAATAATTGTTGTATATTTTTCTTTCAGCTTCCTTAAATGGCATCGATAGCTCCGTGAACCCTGAATCCACTGAAAGTCCGACTACACCTAATACCGAAACTAGACCCCAAGGTAAGAGATTTTAACACATAAATATTTAGTTAAGAGGGTACCGACCCTCCAGTGCTGCTCTCAATCTTTCTTTCTGTCTGTCCGTCTGCCTGCGGCTTATTTATTATATTTATCACGCTGACAAAGTGGTACAATAAAATCTTTTTTTTTTAAATCGGCTTTGGTGTCGTTGTATTAGGTCTTGTGCAATGGAACAAAAAATAGTCAAAAATAGGGCGTACCCTCCCTCTAATTGTAACACCATTGGATTTTCAGTGAAGGAAAACATCGTGAGGAAACCTGCATGCTTCAATTTTGAGGCATGTATTGTACCCATTGTCCATTATAAATGGCGACGGGCTCAACCAGATTACTAGATTAAGAAAATAAATCGCGCTATCACTGTGTTTGAAAAATGTCTCTTACGTAAGATGAACAGATTTAAAACTTTACTTCTTTTTCTACTTATACAATGTCTACGGAACCCTATCATGGGCAAGTCCGACACGCTCTTGGCCGATTTTTTTTATTTCCAAATATGCTGAACACCCTACATAATCGATATGCCCAAGCATGGCTGGGCCAATCGTCAAACGTATTACTTTAAACGATTTGGCGGATGTAAGACGGATAATCGTGAAAAGGCGATGTTTCACGAAATGCCCAGGCCGATCACGATCTAGCCAATTCGACGATCGGACTACGACATACAGGGTCCTTCTTAATATGCTGACACTTTTTTGAGGCGATGATCAGACCGTTAAACTGAACAACTTTCTCTACGGGACCAACATCGAAATCGCGAAAATAAATCAGCTGTCCCAAACATTTGGCTCGAATAAGTTTGCAGTTTTGTATGGAACAGTCGATTTTTTTTTCGCGATTTCGATGTTGGTGTCATAGAGAAAGTTGTTCAGTTCGACTGTTTGATCATTCCCTTAAAAAAGCGTCAGCATATTAAGAAGGACCCTGTATGTCGTAGTCAGATCGTCGAATTGGCCAGATCGTGATCGGCCTGGGCATTTCGTGAAACGTCGCCTTTTCACGATTGGCCGTCTTACATCCGCCAAATCGTTTAAAGTAATACGTTTGACGATTGGCCCAGCCATGCTTGGGCATATCGATTGATATAGATATAGACTGATGATTAGGATGATGAAACTTAATTTCACTTAAGTTTTTATGTTATGTTTATAGATGCCGATGACAGAAGCAATGCTGGTAGAAGAGTACGTCGCTGTGATTTTATACTGGACCTTTTAGGACTGGGCGGTAAATCTAGCGAAGAAAACCTTAATGTTTTGTCTACCGATGATAATTCTAATGAGTACGAAAATACTCATCTACACTAATATTATAAAGAGGAAAGATTTGTACCTATTTTTGTATGTTTGTATGTTTGTAATGAATAGGCTCAAAAAGTACTCGGCCGATTTAAAAAATTCTTTCACCAATCGAATGCTACATTCTTCCAATTTGACATAGGCTACATTTCATTTTGAAAAAAATTAGGGATTCTTGGTAAAATTTAAACAATGTAACCGAAGGTGTAGAAAAATGAGTCTTAAAATTTATTTGTCTACCCCGTGCGAAGCCGGGACGGGCTGCTAGTAAAAGATATACCTATTAATTCTAAATACTATAGGAAAAATAAAGATAACAGTTATTCTAACCACCACACTGTAAATCATAGAGACTATAACTATTAGGTAAATACAGGATCCTTCTTAATATGCTGACAGTTTTTTAAGGTGATGACCAGACCATCAAACTATATAACTTTCTCTATGGGACCAACACCAAAATCGCGAAAAAAAATTAGCTGTCCCATACAAAACTGCAAACCTCTTTTCTCGATTTCGATGTTTGTCCCATAGAGATGTTCAGTTTGATGGTCTGATCATCCCTTTAAAAAAGTGTCATCATATTAAGTTAGACCCTGTATAACGTTATTCTGTCATATAATGAATATGCTTATGTGTGAATAATTATTATGATTATGATTATCTACTGGGTGTTAATAATGTAAACATAAACATATAAAACTTTTAAGGGGGTTGTTTAGACCATCAAACTGAACAACTTTCACTATGGGACCAGCATCGAAATCGCGAAAAAAAATATCAGCTGTCCCATACATTTAGCTCGAGTAGATTTGTAGTTTAGTATGGAAAATCTGTTTTTTTTTTCGTGATTTCGATATTGGTCCCATAGTGAAAGTTGTTCAGTTTGATGGTCTAAACCACCCCCTTAAATATTTATTTGTAGTTTTGTAACACCTTGTATAATCTTATAATGGAATTTAATAAACATTTTTATCAGTGCATATTGTCCTATATTTTCATATCCTGTGTGGCCATGGCCAAATATTATTCTTACCCAGTGTACCATTCTTAATTAGCATAAGAATAATTATGCCCACGACTGTATTCCCCGATGGGGTAGTCAGAGATATTCTGAAACCTCAGAACATCAGGGAGTGAGCGCGTCGACACTTATAATGGACAGTGGATACAATATCTTCATGCCTCGAAGTTGCTCATTATGTTTTACTTCACTGAAGTGGTGTTACAAAACGTACATAAATTCCGAAAAACTCATTGGTACTAGTCGACCTCCCTAGATAAAGTGACATTCTATTGGCGTTGACGCTAGTATAAAATGACAGAATGTATGGATTTGACATAAGCGATCGAAACATTTTGACGTTTGCTTTCGTCACCATACGTCAAGTCCATACATTTTTATGTTTTCTACTGTCGTTAACGCTAATCGAAAGATACTTTGTCTATAGGCCCTGATTGGGGATCGAACCATCATCGCCTCCTGCGCGGCAGGCAAGGCCGTCCTTATGCCTTCAACAGAAATCGGTTAGCCACACAGAGGCGGGACTGCGGGAAAGCGGGCCGGCGGCTGTCCTGCGGGAAGCAAAGGCGTTCCGGGGCCTGCCACACAGGGTCCGCCGCCGAATTCGCGGCGGAATAGCGGCGCGGTGGCGGCGCGGAGGCGGCTGGTGTGACATCGAAAGTGGCCATGCATAAAATACAAAATGACGCGCGGTAAATACCGCCTACGGGCCGCGGCGCGCCCGCCACCGCTCTGTGTGACACCTCGCATTGACTACAATGGAATACAGCGGCTGCGGCCGCGGCCGCGGACGCTTCCGCGCCGCTATCGGCCGGCAGGGTCCATATAAACTCGTACATTACAAAAAATCCCGCCTCCGATACCGCCTGTGTGTGACCGAAGCTTTATTTACATTACCTACTCTACCTACGCTACGGGCGGGCGGCCAGCTTATTTTGATTTTGCATAGCTCGATGTGTCGCCGTGTGTACATGCATACTTTGGTCACCACTGTTGATCATGTCACTTGAGTAGGTAAATAGCTCATAGAGAGAAAGCTTCGAGTGGATAATATATGCGAGACGTTGGATGAGCGCGTCATGTGATAATTTTGAGCGCTAATATCTCCTTAAAGCTTAGTCTTGTGTGGCCAGGAGCCCGATTGCGCTAAGTTAAAATATCGAAGTTCTATTCTTATCCAATTTCAGTTCTATTCACACTGCAATCCAATTAATATTCAACTGTGCTGAATTCCGCATCGTGCTAAACTCTATGTAACTGACAGCCTTTAACGTCTGAGCGATCTGTCATAACGGCTCTAACGGCTGTCAAGAGTAGTAACGCGATTAGCGCAATGCCAAATGTGTCAAAAGTTATGGTTCGTATGTAGTCTAATCACAGTTCAATCGCCGAATATTTAACGCGATTACAACCCAGGAGCGCACAAAATTATTATTGATCACGTTACACTCTCCCCCAATGTCTTCCATAGATTGTCCACTATTTACTTATGTGATTCTAGTCTATGAGTGTATGTTGTTATGACTAGCAAATGACCGATCCCCGCTACCCAACCCGCGTCGCGTAGTCACAGCAACACCCATTGCCGAGGTCAGTACCGATTATGGATGCCCCTTGGGCAGGTTGTTTAAGGTAGACCTACCAGGGCGCTTCGCCGTCACTGGTGTGGTCCCCCCAACAGCCCGCAGTAAAAAGCAGTAACTGCGCCCTGAGCAAACTGTACATTTCATGCAAAAAAAAAAAGTCTGGTAAAAAAACGAAACAACACAAATTTTTTCATCATTAGTTTTCTTAGTTTCAATTATTCCCATTCTATATCAGCGATAGTTTGGCATTCGTCGTGGATGTTTTCTTTTAGTGAGCCATTTCTATGATGAACGATACCAACTATCTGTCACCAGCCAGGATTAGACCCAAAAAAATAATAATAATAATAGGTAATCCATTTCTAAGCACGTAAGTCCCAAAACAAACAAACATTGTTTACTATACTTTTGAAAAATATTATAGTACCCTTAATACCACGCTTTATTGGGACTTTTAAAATGACAACAGAGTTTTGGCTTCGGGCTATAATCTTTTAACATCTATGTAACAAGACCTTACAAACGGCACTATTTCAACGCAATAAGTATAAAAATCATTTGATTCGAGGGACTTTATACAATATTATAACAAACGATAACCCTTTGGATTCTTTGGTGAGATGGCGTATTTTTTGTGTTCAGTGTCGTATCAGGGATGAAGGGTTGATATATGAATGGAAGATTATTTTAATGAGAGTTGGATGGATACCAGAAGGTTGTTGACCGCTGGTTTTCAAATAATTTCACATAATTTGAAAGGAGACCGATTAGTGCCTGCATAACACACATAAACTGACGGTCATTAGAAGTAGGGGTGGTCAGAAACTTTGCTAACTACCAACTAATATTTGATTATGTGCGAAGTCGGTGTTGGGAACAGTCAAGTTGATCGCAGCGCATGCTGTGGCAGAAATTGGAACTGTTTCCGGCGAAGCTGTGTCAGATTTGCTTTGCTTGAATCTATGCAAACCCGACGTCGACTACGAGCCTCGACGTCGAGACCCGACCGCGTAGGTACATTTTTATATCTAACGTGCGGAGTGAGACAGGCCTGCGCTGGGTCGACAGCGATGCTCGAAAGACGCTAGAGTACGCGGCGGTGTCGACGTCGCGTCGACGCGGCGCAGACGCTGGGTCGACGACGACGCTCGAAAGACGCTAGAGTACGCGGCGGTGTCGACGTCGCATCGACGCGGCGCAGACGCTGGGCCGACGACGACGCTCGAAAGACGCTAGAGTGCACGGCGGCGTCGACGTCGCGTCGACGCGGCGCAGACGCTGGGTCGACGACGACGCTCGAAAGACGCTAGTGTAGAGGTCTCTAACTCAACACTAAAAATCTAATATCCAAAACTACAAAGGAATGTGTTTATTGCCATCAACTACATGTGCTATATAACTCAGTCTCGGTCTTCCAGTCTATTGTTTGTGTTAGGTTAAAATTTAATTAAGGGAGAACAAATATTCAATTTTAATCAATACTCCATCAATTCGAAAAGGCAATAGACCGAAGGAGCCAATTCCGCCATGCTTATCTGAATATTAAAAAATTTGGCCGTCACTGAACGCCCGGCAGATGTGAAAACTTTTACCTGCGAGGATCTTTAAGTAAAGTCTTCTTATCTCCCGATTTCGCGCGCTTTTTTCGCAAACTAAATCGCAGCTGTCAATACGGCACTCCCGATTTAAATTTCGAACTTCCGTGACACGAAAGGTTGCGGATCAGAATTTCAAAGCCCTCCTTTAAGAGGATATAATTTGGAGCGCGCTCCATACAAACGTACTATGGTGATATTTTCAATACTAACCAATTAAACTCAATGAAATTTTTCAGAATCAATCTAAAAACAGATTTTTATGCTTGTATAGAGTCAGATTTACGCTAAAATGTATAGTTTTAAAGTTACAGAGCCTCAAAGATTTCCATACAAATCTTAAATTAATCCTAGCATTGAAACTGTATATTTTAACAAAAATCTGACTCCATTCAAGCATTATCTTTGTTTCAAGATTGTTGCAGCAAAATTTCATTGAGTTTAATTGGTTAGTATTGAAAATTATCACCATAGTACGTTTTTATGGAGCGCGCTCCGAATTATATCCCCTTGAGAAGTTTCACTTCAATAATATCTATTTCGGGCTTTACAAGCTATATTTCGAACACTTCAACCATTCATGCATGTTTTGTTCCCTAATGGTTTCTTACCGAACCGTATCGGTTTTAAGTTAAGTTTTATGGTCATTACCCCTTTAGGGGTACACCCTGTGGTCATTGATGTTACACCACAAGTAAGTAAGTAATTAATGTTAAGGGTAGTGGGACTTCAATTTTTGAGGGGTATCTTTCTTTGTTCTGTTTAGGAAAAGCTTCCCTAATTTTAAAATCTGAACGAAACGGCTTTTTCGTGTTTAGTGGTCTAAAAGTCCGTGTATTTTCAAGCCAAGCAATAGGCCTCGTATTTGGAATGATGATGCAGAGCTGTCTTCCGAAGCAAGGAGGCGTTCTAGATAAAATACCTTTTGTCACTGTGGCCCATAACTCCCTGCGCGCAGACCACTGACTTTAAATACTATATAACTTTTGATTGTGTGAACCGTTTGAGATGAAATAAAGCCTAAATGTTAATCCAAACTAAGCTCTATATTTTGGTAAAACTTCATCCAAATCAGTTCAGCAGTTTTTAAGTGATGCGTGCACAAAGAAACCTAACCAATAATTTTTTTTGCAAAGTTTCAAATGTCTATCCTCGACAAATTTACAATTTCATTATAGTATAGATTCTATATCGTTGTCTGTACATCATAATACAAGTCCGCACTAAATTCTGGTACTTCAAATGGGTCTAGATCTAGACAATGTTGGTGACAATACGTCAAAGACATAGAAACAGAATTTTTTCATCCCCCCATCTCGGAAAGAGTATTTTTGCTCTTCAATATGTGAGTGCAAAAGCCGTTTTTATCCGCTAGAGGATAAAGTAAATTGAATTCACAACATCGTGTGCACTAAGTTCGTGAATTCAGAACATCATTAAACCTATTTACTTCTCCATGGTGCCGAATTTATCATACAAACTTTTTTTTTTAAATTTTTCATTTCCTCGCTGAGGTGGGATGAAAGGTTACGTGTTGCACTCGAGTGCAAAGATTTTTCACCTCGTGCTCTTTTGATTCCCTCACTAACGGTCAATATTCTAATTTTTGAATTTTAGAATCGTTCGCTTGCTCGGTCATCACAATTGAGCACACGGTTAAAAAGCAACTTTGCACTCTTGTATAATAAATAACTATTGTATTTATAAGAACTTGAAACGGTCTCATCTGTGCGGTACGGATGTGCTGTAAAATACCTACATACAAAAAGCGTCATACATAATAATGACCACATAAAACCATCCATTATAAAAATGTCTACTGAATAAAAAAGGGGTAGTGTCTATGGGTTTTCTTAAAGAGGGTAGACAGCGTATTACACAGCGGTCGAACAGACTAATTGAAAATAGGGAACACGGAATTGTTGGCTTTGGATTAAACTTTCTTGGGGTGTTGTGAGTTTTGTTGTTGTTTATTGTTTATTGGTTCGTTTGAGTTTAGTTTATTGGAAGATGAAGTCGGCTTTTTTATCTATACTTCATTCCAAATCAGGACGACGAGATTTTCCGATTCCTTTTTTAGCTTTCTGGCCAATAGTCCGGGCGTAGAAGCCGTAAAATTACCACTTAGTTATAATAATATTAGAGTTGATGATGTGTCAAAAATATATATCGGGTATAAGTTAATATACATATTTATAAAATGTTATAACACTTTCGAACTTATAGTAAATACACTTTAGGTATTCTCATTATCTCATATTAATATTGATCTAAAATTGAATATTTCTGGTTTCAACTGTCATTATGTGTTGTTAGCTTCATATTATACAGTTGTTATAAATGTTAGATATCGGCGAACCAGGTTATGAACTATTCTAAAGCAAGTTCTAGGTTTTTAAATTTTTTTGGAGTATAACTCTACATCAAATACCTAATAATATATAAAAATTGCAGACTTTAATAATATCAAAACCAATTTTTCTTCAGCCGGTGGAGTACAATTCAGATTACCAAATGTAATTAATTTATTGGATACATAAACTATCCGCCATATCTTGGACGTTACTAAAGCCGTTCTAAGAATAAGTTAGAGGAAGTGTTTCAAATCTCTGTTTCTGTAAATGCAAAATAGCCTTAAAATTTTGTTGCTATTTTGAATGGAGTATAGAAAGCTAAATATCTGCATTTAGGAACTCGTGGTGGACTAACGCCCATACCTATGCCCTAAGCACATCACTGCTCAACTAGGACACAAGTGACATTATACAAGGTACTTCATAATATGCTGACACTTTTTTAAGGACAAGATCAGACCATCAAACTGAACAACTTTCTCTATGGGACCAACATCGAAATCGCGAAAAAAAAATCTGCTATTTTCTTCGAGTGGTTTGCAGTTTTGTGTGGAGCATCCGATTTTTGTTCGCGATTTCTACGTTGGTTCCATAAAGAAAGTTGTTCAGTTTGATGGTCTGATCTTGTCCTTAAAAAAGTGTCAGCATATTAAGAAGGACCCTGTATAGGGTGTAAGGAAAAGTATCATTAACCTTTAAACCACATACTCTACCCATCAAACTGAACAACTTTCACTATGGGAGCAAACCTGTCAGAACAAAAAGAATATCAAGCTGCCCCTCGAATACCTACTCGATTCAATTATTGCAGTTTAGTATGGGACAGCTGGTTTTTTTTTTTTGTTCTGACACTTTTGCTCCCATAGTAAAAGTTGTTCAGTTTGATGGGTATTGAGTAGAGTATGTGGTTTAAAGGTTAATGATACTTTTCCTTACACCTTGTGTTATAGCTTATTGGCTTCGATCAATTTACTTCGCTCGAAGCTCGTCTAAAGTTGGAACGTATCTAAACTATTATGAAACTGTAACAGAATTGTGTCTGTACATTGAAGATATTTACAAGAAAAGATTACGATACGGTTTGTTTGTTTATGTGTTTGTTCGAGCATCACGAAGAAACTACTGAATCGATTTTGATGAAAGGTTTTTGTTTGAAAGCTTATGATTTGACTTAAAATCTGGTATATAAACTCTAGTTAGCTCTAATTTTGTGATATATTATCTCTTTTATGCAGTAATTTTGTGATAGTCGAGTGTAACGTTAGGGCCTTGTATTGTGTCCCAGTAGAAAAGGTGCTTTAATAGCTGATGATGACTTTTAAAAAAGCGCAAAAGTTTTGAATTTGAAAATGTTGATTTCAATTTCTTCTTCTATCGATTTGACGACAAATTATTTTATCATATACTAAAGTTAACCCGCTACTTCGTCCACACAAATTATATACTAGATTTCAAGTCAGATCATAAGCTATCAAACAAAAAAAGTTTCATCAAAATCGGTTTAGTAGTTTTCGCGTGATGCTAGCACAAACAAACAACCAAACAGGCCAGTACCTACTTTGCCACATGAATCGATAAAACTCTACCGGCAGCGATTTGCGTACAAATACGAAATCTTTTAAAAGTTTCCATTGTATGATTTTAGTATGATAGATACATATTTCTCCTGATAATCTAGCATGATTCGAGCTTTATTTCTCTTTCTTTTGGCGCTACTGTTTTCAAATCTCAATCCAGTGACCACCACTCCTTCCTAGACAAGACACGTGTGCCCATAGCCCATATGGTTCCGTACAATATTATTAATTGAGTTAGATCACAGATAAGATAGAGTCATTAAAGTAACATCGTTGGTAATTACACCAAATTTTAAGGGTATAAGAACAATTAAGTTTGAGTAGCGAAGGAGTTAGATTAGAAAGCTAGCGAAGCGTTTAAAAACGTTCTGCATTATAGTTAGAAAGTCAAAGTCAAAGTCAAAATAATTTATTCAATATACAGGGTCCTTCTTAATATGCTGACACTTTTTTAAGAGGATGATCAGACCATCAAACTGAACAACTTTCACTATGGAGCCTACCTCAGGAAACGCGAAAAAAAATCTGCTGTCCCATACAAAACTGCTGTATCTACCCGACTCAAATGTATGGGGCAGCTGATTTTTTTTCGCGTTTCGTGAGGTAGGCTCCATAGTGAAAGTTGTTCAGGTTGATAGTCCGAGTTCACCGTTTCAGTTTTTGCTAGGCTGTAACTTACACCCTGTATATACTGTATAGGCATTTTATTAAGGGAACATAATTCGGAGCGCACTCCAAACAAACGAAGTCTGGTGATATTTTCAATACTAAATTAAAGTCAATGAAATTTTTCAGAAACAATCTAGAAACTAATCTCTGTTTGTATGAAGTCAGATTTTCGTTAAATGTATAGGTCAGTCAAACTGAACAACTTTCTCTATGGCACCAATATCCAAATCGGGAAAAAAAACAGCTGTGCCATACAAAAGTGCAAACCTACTCGAGCCAAATACAGGGTCCTTCTTAATATGCTGACACTTTTTTAATGGGATGGTCAGACCGTTAAACTGAACAACTTTCTCTATGGGACCAACATCGAAATTGCGAAAAAAAAATCGGCTGTCCCATACATTTTGCCAGTGTTCGTTTGCAGTTTTGTATCGAACAGGAGATTTTTTTTTCGTGATTTGGATATATAGAGAAAGTTGTTCAGTTTGACTGTCTGAGCATCCCCTTAAAAAAGTGTCAGCATATTAAGTTGGACCCTATATTTGCCCTCGGGTACGTTATCTGATGCTGCAGGTCTGATGTGTGCGTAGGTATCGAACACATCTATGATTAAACTGGTTAATTTCACCCCGAAGCGGCACGGGCGTGACCGCGGGTGCCCGCGGACAAGATGTCACCAGTAAAAACATGAAAACTCAACAACCATTGTAATATGCCCCCGGAGTACGGTCACTATAATACAATGTTTATTTCAATATATTCAATAGTTAATATGGGCACATTGAACCGTGTTAAACAGATGTACCTACGGACGCCGTGGGCGACCAATGAGCCGTAAAGCTATTCGTTTTACATTGTCATCGCATTTATGAATAGTTTACTGCAGAAATAATCGAAATTCCTAGAGCTGGTCACCGTGTAAACGCAAAAACAAGAATTAACTAAATAAAATGTTGAATGCTTTCTAGTTTCCTTCAAAGTCAAAGTGAAAAAATTGTTTATTCAAAATAATATCACATAGATAACTTTTTGACGTCACGTTTTTGAATCTACCACCGCGTCGGAAGGTGTTCCGTTGTAGAGAAGATGCGGCCAGAAACTCTACAACACACTTCTTTTAAACAAAACAAAATATACAAAGTACAATTACATAAATCCAATATTAAATTACATAGTGTAATATTGTCAAGACCGGACTATTTGGTCATTCAAATAATCATCGAGTTTATAGTAACCTTTTTACAGAGGACTTGTTTAACGTGGGACTTAAACTTTTTGTCTGTAAGTTTAGAATATTCTCTGGTATCTTATTATAATAACGTATACAGTGCCCCATGAAAGATGTGTTGAACTTACTAAGTCGAAAATGTGTAAATATTAATTTATTTTTATTTCTTGTATTGTAATTATGAACGTCACTGTTTTTGGGAAAGAGAGACAATCTTCTTCATATCTCTGTCTCCGTGGTCTAATGGTCAAGAGCATTGGGCTCTTGACTCGGAGGTCGTGGGTTCGATTCCCACAGGGGACGACTAGTGATGTCACTTTGTGCGTTTTTCCCCAGTTGGTTAGGACATTGCAGGCCGAATCACCTGATAGTCTGAAAAGAAAGATGATTCCGTGCTTCGGATGGCACGTTAAGCCGTTGGTCCCGGCTACTACCTCTCGTGGTAGTAGACGTTACATAAAAACCACTTCATCTGAAGTGGTACGGAATCTTCCGTATGGTGGTCTGAAAAAACTCTGACACCAGGGCTTGCCCACACGATAAGAAGAACAATATCTTATATTACCTATTCTGAACCAAGTGTGAACGGCTACGGAACCCTAATATGGGCGAGTCCGACATACTCTTCGCCGGTTTAATACTTTAGGTTTTCTTGTTTGACAAATCTTAAATACAGTGATGAAGAAGCCACTGAACGGTAAAAATACTCTTAAGCTTCTCAAACGCAAACTCGTTTTTTTTTTTAAAACAATACCACATAGATATAAAAAAAAAACAGGTATCCCATACGAAACTGGAATACCTACCTACTCAATTCAAACGTATAGGACAGCTGATACGAGTAAAAGTTGTTCAGTTTGATGGATAGCGTATGTGGTTTAAAGGTTAATGGTACTTTTCCGTACACCCTGTATTAGCTAAGTAATCCATGTTTTATTTAGCTAAGGATTTCTACTGTTTAATTATTCGTACCCTGCAAAACATCCTCTAAAGAAAATACCAAGTTTTCTAACCAACAACATCCGTTGTTAGTAAAAGTTTGGTTGAAACCATTAAGGGTATATTACTGTTGGCGCGCTCCATACAAACGAAGTCTGGTGATATTTTCAATACTAACCGATTAAAATCAATGCAATTTTGCAGAATCAATCTAGAAACAATCTCTATGCTTATATCGTGTCAGATTTTCCTTAAAATGTGCATTTTTAAAATTACAGTGCCTCAAAGATTTCCATACAAATCTTAAATTAATCCTAGCATTGAAACTGTATATTTTGAAGAAAATCGGACACGATACAAGCATAGAGATTTGTTCCTAGATTGTTTCTGCAAAATGTCATTGAGTTTAATTGGTTAGTATTGAAAATATCACCAGACTTCGTGTGTATGCAGCGCGCATTTACGCATTCGGAATAAACTTATCTTAAATACCGACGTTATCTTAAATTATACTCTATTCCAAATAGCAACGAAAATATAAGGCTATTTTGAATGATATAAACAGAGATTTGAATCACTTACTCTCACTTATTCTTAGAACAGCTTTAGTAACGTCCAAGTTATGTCGGACAGTATGTCGTTCTGATAAATAAATTATACAAGGTGTAACAAAACACACTAGTAATACTTAAGGGGGTGTGTCAGACCATCAAACTGAACAACTTTCAATATAGAGCCAACTTCGAAATAGCGAAATAAATAAAAATCTGCTGTTTCGTACAAAACTGCAGTACCGGCTCGACTCAATTGTAAGCAGATTTTTTATTTTTCTCGGTGTTGGCTCCATAGTGAAAGTTGTTCAGTTTGATAGTCTGAAGCATCCCCTTAAGTATTACTAGGGTGTTTTTTACACCCTGTATTTGCAAATCAGAACTGGCCAGAAAGCGGAAAATCTTTTCGTCTTTATTTGAAATGAGATGACTAATTAGGTCAAATACATGTCAAAATAAAGTGAAATAAAAACCGGCCAAGTGCGAGTCGGACCGGAAAAAAATCTGCTATCCCATACATTTGGGTCGAGCAGGATTACAAAATAGATACTCGATTTTTTTTCGCGATTTCGATGTTGGTCCCACAGAGTTGTTCAGTTTGATGATCTGATCGTCCTCTTAAAAAACTGTCAGCATATTAAGTTAGACCCTGTATTTCTAAAAGCATGATAAACACATTTTTTATTTTAAAATTAGCTCAGTCAGATCCCTCACTTGGCTAGCTATCGTTAAAAGACGCCATTTAATTAAAAGCCTGTTTGACGTCTAGCCAAATCGTTTAAACTCGTGTGTGAACTCAATTTCTTATTTTCTTTATTGATTTCCCAACAGTTGTTACACTAATACAACCACAGCAATATATATATATTCAGAAAAAATTAAGCCAAATGTACAACTAATTAAAGGGAAATACAGCATGCACTGAAACAAACAGATTAACAAGTTTACTTAGATTAATGCTACATTTAGGTATATACACAGTATAACTGTTCAGATCTCAAAAGTTTTTTTGAGAGCTTATTCGTCCCAATTAAGACATACTAATAATTCTAAGGTACTTAAATCAAAATTTATCCTAAACTGTCAGCAAGGCAACAACTTTTAATTGTGTAAAACGGGAGAGGGAAACAATTTAGCAACAATAAAATTCAAATACACACACGAAGTCACGAAGATAACTTACTAAAGTCCGGCCGCTGAAAGATTGCGTTTGACAGTTACCATAAAATTGTAAAAAACTGAATGAAAATATTGTTTACCTGTGCTCACTCTAGTACACAGGGCACTAGCTGCCCTTTTAAGTTCAAAAAGCTACTAAATAATGATCGGCATTTATAGTTTTCATTCAGTTTTTTACAATTTTATGGTAACTGTCAAACGCAATCTTTCAGCGGCCGGACTTTACAAACAACTACAAGAACGCATTTCTGCGAAACGTGGCTAACGAGTTGAAAACTCAACATTCCGTTCTATCTACTATCAATACACACTTCGGGCACACTCCGATACGTCCGTAAAGTCAAACTTAACCCAATAGCTGCTGTTGACGTAACACATGCGTAGTGCGTTTTTATTATAACCCCTTACTGCATTCAAATTAGTGTAGTCGAGGTACAAGCATCTGTTCGGGACGACGAGTACTGTTAGGTGGATAAGTTTTAGAATACGGTCGAAAAGAGTTTTTAATGATAAAATAAAATAAAGGCTTTGACTAATTATTATAAGGACTAGCCTTGCGGTAGCATTTACCCTCTGCCACGGTATAAGCACAATTGATCTTGTGCATTTACATTCAATTTTACACCTTATCACTAAACGAGACAGCCTATAATTGCGAAATAATAATTTCGAACTTAGAACGTTTGGGGTTCACACGAGACTACTTTTCATGATTTTTAACATTAAAAATTAGAATCTAAAGTTATGGGGAATAAAATCCAAAGTTGCGGATTTCAGGTAACCTCGCCCCCCGCAAAAAGTGGCAGAAATATTTGTTAGTAGAATTACACGCGTAACCAGTCCACATATAAATAGTCAAAGAATATAGGTAAATAAAAATTATTTATTAACCAAAAACAATGTTTAGGAAGGTCTTAAGGATAATTGGTACATTATTGGTTACTAAGTTGAAGGAACTCTGGTCTAAAATCAAAATTACCAAAATGAATTGGTAATTTGTCCCTTGGAGTATAGTGATTGTAGGTATGCCACGTTGAAGAATAATATTTAAGAGCAATTAGAATCAATAGAACACCTGTTGTTTTATGATTGGACCTCGAAAACGTGTTACATAAAATGAAGTCAAAGTCAAACAAAACTGCAATCCTTTACGACTTAAATGTAGGTATGTGATATTTTTTAACGCGATTTCGAGGTTGTTCCCATAGAGAAATTTGTTCAGTTTGATGGTCTAATCATGTCCTTAAAAATTGTCAGCGTATTAAGTTGGGCCCTGTATACAGGGTGCACGGAAAACTATCATTAACCTTTAAACCACATACTCTAACCATCAAACTGAACAACTTTTAGTATAGAAGCAAACCTGTCGGAACAAAAAAAATATCAGCTGTCCCATACATACATACACATACATATGCTCACGACTATATTCCCCGAGGGGGTAGTCAGAGATATTCTGAAACCTCAGAATCGAGTAGGTTTGCAGTTTAGTATTGGACAGCAGATATTTATTTGGTTCTGACAGGTCTGCTCCCATAGTAAAAGTTGTTCAGTTCAGTTCAGGGTTTACGTGTAATACTTATAATTTTTTTGAACTACTAGGTACCTTTTTATGGTCTTCAACTTACTATAAAGAGAACACTTTTCTACCCAACATTCCTTACCTCAAACTATACGCTGTGTGTATTTTGATCCCACTTAAGATATTCAACATTTGCATACAAAATTATCGTTTTGTGTGTCTGTCTGTGTCACTTAGTAACGTACGGTATTGGTTTGCGGTCTGTGACATGCTACCGGCCTAAACGGTCGATTAATTTTATGGTAATAGGACATTTTGTTTGATTTATGTTTTCTTTATTGGGTTTTAAAAGGAAATTTAGAGGGTTAGAGGAATACCTAAGGCAGATTGGCACAAGTGAAGGAAAATATTCTAAGTCGCGGCACAGAATAAATACTAAAACTACCCGTACAGAAGGATCACTTCGGAAAGAGATTTAAATAAATAGACTCTCTCTGCACGGCAGTAAGGTGCAAAGTTATTCGCACCCGTCCTATCAGTACAATTCGCGAACAACCTACCAAACGTCCCAACGGCGCGCGTGCAAACAAAAATGTACCAAGTCATTAGACATTAAAGCTTCTTTATTTCTGTGCGGAATTATTTCCCTGGTCGTACTTTTAGATGAAGATCCGCCACTGAACGGTAACAGGACCACAGAATAAACACTAATACTACCTGTACAGAAGAATCAAGAAGCTACTCTCTCCGCACGGCAATAAAGGGCAAAGTTATTTGCACCCGTCCCATCGTACAATTCGCGAATAACCTACCAACCGTCACAACGGCACATAATTAGACATAAAAGCTTCCTTTACATAGTATCCCTCTTTCATTCTTTCACGTGTTGGCAGCGTGACATCGCTAGGATTTTCAAGTCTCACATTGATTACTCACAAAATGGCGGCAAGTCTAATGAGATTTGACTAATAAGACCAATAAGGTATACCGTGGTATAACTAACCTATTGCCTTCACCCCTCGGTGGGGATCGACCGTCAAGCCTACCTGAGCTGTGGAGTGAGACAGGCCAGCCCCCCTAGACAAGGTGACATTCTATTGGCGTTGACGCTAGTAGAAAATGACAGAATGTATGGATTTGACATTAGCGATCGTCAAAATGTTTCGATCGCTAATGTCAAATCCATACATTCTGTCATTTTCTACAGTTTGAAATATGTCGCTTAATTACTTTTGTAATATATAGGGTCCAATTTAATATGCTGTCGGTTTTGAAGGGGATGATCAGAACATCGAACTGAACAACTTTTTCTAGGGGACACTGATGAAGAAATATAAATGTTTTTATATTTGCCAATAGCCACTAATACCTAATTTGCGGGTTCCAAGACAGATTAGAGTCATCCCCCGGTCTCGCTGGACTTCATTGTCTAGTGTTGTGAGTGGTTGCTCTTGATCCTGGTTTACAGAAGTTACAATGCCGTGGTGGTCCAGTGGCGAGTAACCTTGCCTGCCGTGTAGGAGGCGATGGTTCGATCCCCGTCCAGGCTGACTCGTACCAGTGAGTTTTTCGGAATTTATGTACGATTTGAAACACCACTGGCTTTTCGGTGAAGGAAAACATCGTGAGGAAACCTGCATGCTTCTATTTCGAGGCATGTATTGTACCCACCGTCCATTATAAGTGGCGACGGGCTCACTCCCCGTCACACCGAACAGAGTTTTGGTACTGGTGAAACGTGGATGTTCTGAGGTTTCAGAATATCTCTGACTACCCCTTCGGGGAATATAGTCGTGAGCATATGCATACAGTGGCCGGCTTCCGTTTCATACACAATACAAAACCACATTTAGTAAAATAGGTACGATAAATGACAAATGAAATAACATTGCTTTAGGCACTCCACTCAACCAGAATGGACCAATTCAAGTATTATCCAACTATTCACATCCGACAGTTTCAACCCTTCCTCTGCCGACAACCCCATTGACCATAATTACGACCACAAAAATTCTAACCCACGTCCACTATTGTTACCTAAAATGCGTATATCATTATTTTAACAAAATAATTAGGTCGTACTTAATGCAAAAATGGTCAAGTTTAACCCTATTGTTGAGTTTATAAATAATTTAAGTTTATAATAATAGGCACGTGCGTGGTTTACATCTGTCTGTTTGTTCGTTCTAAACGGTTGTTTTAAGAGGATATAATTCGGAGCGCGCTCCATACAAACGTACTATGGTGATATTTTCAATACTAACCAATTAAATGCAATAAAATTTTTCCGAATCTATCTAAAAACAAATTTCTATGCTTGTATAGAGTCAGATTTTCGTTAAAATGTATAGTTTTAAAGTTACAGTGCCTCAAAGATTTCCATACAAATCTTAAATTAATCCTAGCATTGAAATTGTATATTTTACCGAAAATCTGACTCCATACAAGCATAGATATTTGTTTCAAGATTGTTTCAGCAAAATTTCATTGACTTTAATTGGTTAGTATTGAAAATATCACCATAGTACGTTTGTATGGAGCGCGCTCCGAATTATATCCCCTTAAGTGATAAAGTAGGGAGATGACATTGTATGTTATTTATGCCAATGATGAATCACTGATCTTTCATTGGCATAATATAATAAAAGAAGTTTGGCGGATGGCCATGTAATTTGAGACCCAGACTTAGAGGTCCCTCCCGTACATGAATGAAAATTAGTAATACGTGTAGAGTGAAACAAAACTAACAAAAAGTTGTAAGTTGTTGTAACTGTAGAAGTTGGGGGAAAGGTATTTCTCCTTATGATACCTTTTGTATCAAGTGTGTGAAACTCATAATCTTTCTTATTAGATAGTCTACTCAATCTTCTACGCATTCATTTTGTTTATTTTACTGAAAATTCACGATAATCGTACAATATTATGATAATTGAAGAAAACGAGACACACACTATCAGTTCAACCAAGCCAAAAACGTTCCGTAACGACCAATAAACTAAATTATTAAGATAAACAAAAAACCCGACTGCATAAAAAACATATTAACTGAAAAGAGAAAAACAAGCTCTATAATCACCAATCAGCTATAACAACTTTGTTTGAGCAAATATAATTTGATTCTTATTAGGTAGGTATCGCAAACGGGGACAAAGAAAATTTTTGGTTGGTCATGGATTGGTTGTATGTGCGTGCGTGCACGCACGCACGCAAGCACGCACTCACGCACGCACGCACGCACGCCCACACGCATAAACGCACGCACGCACGCACGCACACACGCACACACGCACGCACGCACGCACGAACGAACGCACGCACGCACGCAAGCACGAACGCAGGCACGCACGCACGCACGCACACACACACACACACACACACACACACATACATACGCTCGAAAAACATAACCCTTCTGGCGCAGTCGGGTAAAAAAATACCTCAGTGATAATATTCGATGAAAATTGCTGTCGTAGTTGTGTTTTGCTACTGCTTTTTGGATGATTTGTCTATTTTACTAGACATTTCTACTTTACATCGAAAAAGGGGTTGAAATTTCTTTTTTTTTTTTTTAATTGCGTGAGGTGTCATTGGATAGGTCTTGTCCAAACTAAAGCGATATAATGCTTTCGTCTCGAGATATCTACACTCAAAGTCAAAAATAGGGCATACCTTGAAGCCAGAGTGACAAGACCTGGAGGACAACAGTTATAGACTTAAAAATATGACGGCCCGATAGCACAGTCTGTAGTGAACCTGCCTGCTATGACGAGGGTCGCGGGTTCGAATCCCGTAAAGGACAAATATTTGTATGATGAATATTAATATTTGTACCCGAGTCATGGACGTTTGTATCTATATATGTATTATATATCGTTGTCTAGTCATCATAACACAAGTCCAGGCTAGATTCTGGTACTTTTAGGCCCACTTGCGCCAACCTGGATTAGCTTTAAACTCCGGGTAAAATAGCTCTCTCCGTTGTTATTTCTATACGAAAAATCAGGTGGGCCTAAATGTGACTAGATAATTTGTGTGACAATGTCCAAGATATTTATTATTTATTTAAAGAGAATCTTGTTACTGACCTTACAACAATAAAAATCCAGCTTCAAAACAAAACAATCTTTTTCTATTTCCGTAATAGAAAAAAACATCCTTACAAAATAAATAGGGATCGCTTAAAGTAAATTACAAGTTAGATATAGATTAATAATAGTTCCATCACAGGGGTAGATCTGGGTCATGGTCCGACGATCGCAGTCAGGGCTGTCCCTAAGCGCTAATAATGTAGAAGTACAGTACAGATAGGGAAGGGACAGACGGAAGCAAATTTTATTAAATACGATCCTGGGATTGTGGCATAGTTAAAACTTTTCTAGAGAATAAAAACAACAATATAGAGTTTTCATTTTTTTGACGAAGTGAACCTTCTTAACTCAGCAGTTGAAAATTTCAAAATTACTATGGAGATATGCATCTTTGTACTGCTGGTTTGACTTTCAAAAATCGCACTCCTGAATCGTATGATTTTTAAAAGTCAAATCAGTAGTAGAAATATGCATATCTCCATAGTAATTTTGACATTTTTCAACTGTTGAGTTCAACGAATGAGTTTCAAAAATCGCCAATGTTTTGAAATGCAAACTTCTCAAAACCACAACTTCTCATAATGACAATTTCGCAATCATGGGAGGAGGTCTACGAGTATAATCCACAATAGGATTACACGTATGTTATAAAGTAAATGCAAAAATACATTAAGTAATTTTCATATCAATATTCTGATAAGGACGGACGTAACCTACCATTTTGGATATAGTAACTTACCTTTTCGGACAAGCCGTGGTGGTCCAGTGGCAAGTAACCTTGCCTGCCGTGCAGGAGGCGATGGTTCGATCCCCGTCCAGACCGACTCGTACCGATGAGTTTTTCGGAATTTATGTACGATTTATAACACCACTGGCTTTTCGGTGAAGGAAAACATCGTGAGGAAACCTGCATGCTTCAATTTCGAGGCATGTATTGTACCCACTGTCCATCATAAGTGGTGACGGACTCACCCCCCATCACACTGGACAGAGTTTCGGTACTACTGGTGAAACGTGGATGTTCTGAGGTTTCAGAATATCTCTGATTACCCCCTCTGGGAATATAGTCGTGAGCATATGCTTATGCCTTTTCGGACAAAAATTGGCAAAATGGAACACTTATGGAATCTGTCACGTGACTATGCATATAGACATCTTCTTCTGAGTCGTAACCTCATGGCTGAGGGACGTGACCATCGTGGGCCGCTTGTGCCACCACAGCTCTCCAGGCCGCTCGATCTTGGGCCCGGTGTATGCTGGTCTGTAGTGTTGTCTTGGTAATTTCTTTTACCGCATCGGTCCATCTCGTGGGCATGCGTTCTCTACCTCTCTTTTCCTCCATCCTGCCGGTGATTATGAGTTTTTCGAAACTATCTAATCTCCTGACTGTATGCCCAAAAAATTTTAGGACTCGTTGCATACATACATAATGAAGCCAAAAATTGATATGATGCTTTAGACATAAATGGTTTTATATTTTTGGCCTATGTCAGAAACCATCTTCAGTTATTGATTCACTTCTAGCCACTGATGGTTTGTTATGTTATTTCCTAAGAGGAAGGATCTCTCTTTAAGACTAGAGTGAGCCACACCAATTGTAAAGTGTCCACTTTTTTTGACGTTTAGGTTTGAGTGTGTGGTGTCAAGTAGTATGGACAAAAGGCACCAAGTGACATATGGCCTTATGTTTACGGTCACTTTTCACACACACTAGCTCAAAAAAAAGTGGGCAGCCGCATAAACAAATATCTATAGTTCCATCTCCTTCTACTATTAAAGGTACGTCATAAGACAAAAGAGACCAACTACAATCGTAAATTTATGCGGACTCTATGGAGATCCTTCCTCTTAGGTTATTTCGCAAGCAATGACAAATCCTTAAACATAGAAACATCTGTTATTGATGACTCTATTTTCGTCGATTGAACCATTCGCCACATTGGACACATTAATCAATCTAAGTACAGAACTACAACCTTTTCAGTTTAGTTCAATCAATTTTCCACGCGTCTGTACCACAGCCCTTAAGGGGATATTACCGTTGGCGCGCTCCATACAAACGAAGTCTGGTTACATTTTCAATAGTAACCAACTAAAGTCAATGAATAACACTCAGTTGCAGAAATGCTAATTAACTACGTCAACAAGACAAGAAGTGACAGCAAGAGATTTAATGGAGGATTAACTTTTTTATGAGTGTTTCTGCAACTGAGTGTACGCCAAATATATTTTAACGGAAATATAATAAATGTAAAATACAAATATTGGTTTCTAGATCGAGTCTAAAAAATTTCATTGAGTTTAATTGGTTAGTATTGAAAATATAACCTGGGGTGCGATTTTTGAATGTCACCGGTGAGCTTCAACGGTAAATCTCATACAAAAGCCTTTTCATACCCATGAGTTCAATACGAGTGGGTATTAAACTCATAGGTATGAGAATTTATACTTCATTCAAAATAGCAACGAAATTTTAAGGCTATTTTGCATCACAGAAACAGAGATTTGAAACACTTCCTCTCACTTATTCTTAGAACAGCTTTAGTAGCATCCAAGATATGTCGGATAGTATATGTATCCAATAAATTAATTACATTTGGTAATCAGAATTAGCCAGAAAGCTAAATAGGAATCGGAAAATCTCATCGTCCTTATTTGAAATGAAGTATAGTCACCGGTAAGATTAAAAAATACGTAAAAAATCAGTGAATATTGGCCATTTTTCTCAGCCGATGACTTTCAAAAATCGCACTCCAGACTTCGTTGGTATGGAGCGCGCCAACGGGAATCTACCCTTAAATACCAAAAGAAAGACATATCGTTTCATGAATTATTTATCCCCAGTGGTTTGCGTGTAGAAATAAAATAAAATATTCTCTTCTGGGTCTGTTCACTCTCCTTTTTATTACGGTCGTAATTGTTTATTGCGTCATAGAAGGTAGGTTTCTATAAATATTAAATTGAATATCAGTTGAAGGTTCTCGGACAAGATATAACTTGTAGCTACACTGTATTACGCTTTTAACCAAATAAGATTTTCTGTTTCTGAAAATCTTTTACTTTTATAAAACTGTAACAGGCAGTTTAGTATGGAACAGCAGATTTTTTTTGCTCCGATTTTTTTGCTCCTATAGTAAACGTTATTCAGTTTAATGGGTAGACTCTTAGTTTAAAGTCGGGTCAATTTAATAGGTCACATTTGACACCTGTCAGTTTTAGCTTCGTAGTGAGGTAACCTGCTTAAAACATCGATTAAAGTGAATGAAACGATACGGATTTCAAACCTACGTGAATCGAATTATAAAGAACAGAAATTGTTAATTATGTTTAGAATGGTTTATTAATGAAAATAAATCGTAAAATTACTTTGACTATTTATTATATGGACTAGCCTTGCGGTAACATTTCCCCTCTGCCACGGTATAAGCACAATTGATCTTGTTCATTTACATTAAATTTTACACCTTATCACTAAACGAGACAGCCTATAATTGCGAAATAATAACTTCGAGCTTAGAACGTTTGGGGTTCACACGAGACTACTTTTCATGATTTTTAACATTCAAAATTAGAATCTAAAGTTATGGGGAATAAAATCCAAAGTTGCGGATTTCATGTTACCTCGCCCCCCGCAAAAAGTGGCAGAAATGTTTGTTAGTAGAATTACACGCGTAACCAGTCCACACCACATATAAATAGTCAAAGTAAAATTACCTTCTTCGATCATTATTACAATAAATATGTAATCGTAATTAAAGAGAGTAAAGCAATTGTGCAGTTCTAACTTCGAAAAAAATAATATTATTCCATGCCCGCCGTTACAAGGTTACGTTTGATGAAGTATCAATAAATGTCAAATGTGACCTATTAAATTTGCCCGACTTTAGAAGGATTTGAACGTATAAAAGTAGTAATTAAATAGTTTTTTGGTGGAAACTTTTGAAACAAAATCGTAAAGAAGAATTGATCATCTAACACTTCAAATAATAAACCTTAATAAAAAGATTGTAATAATAACAAAACGTCCTTTAGCTTATTTCTGTTTCCCTTTCATAAAATCTTGCCAACCCTAGAAGAAAACTAAACGTCCCCTACAATAATAACCTCTTAAAAACGACCTTGCCTATGACTATTTTGAGACACTTTAGGACAGTTATTAGACGGACGTTGTCATTCCCACGATTTTTGATGAAAAACCGACCGTCTTCGACATTGCTTCTTCATGCGAAACATAATAGTTTTAAATTAACCTTGTAGTTATAGATATTATCAGCTGTAATTACGGAGTCAAAAGATACTTTTTTATAATTGACAACATTTCATTGTAAGAAAGGTACCAAAATAAGAAAACCATTTGGAGATTATTTGATTCAAAGCTTATATCAAAGTTATCAGATTTTTCAATTCCATTATTACTCGAGTTATTTGAAAAATACTGAAAAATATAATAGAGGTTGAATGAGATTTTATTCCTTTGCCAGCTTGGCTTTTCTATTGTATTTGACAGTTTTTATTTATAATGTTATTGCGGCCAAGGTATCTTAGCCATAAATCCTACGTTTTTCAGAAAATTCTAAAGTAAATCAAAAATAGTAATATTAGTCAAAAATAAAATCGGAAAAATACGTATCTCTTATTTTTTAACCTATTTTTATATTTTTATTAAAAACAGGTGGTTAAAAAAATTTAATGTTATCAATTGTTGAGAGTCTGTAAAATTACTCGTACTATTTGATTACTGTTCCTTATTTTATTATAGGTATGTTGTCTAGTACAGCGGCGTCGTCGTCGCGTCTTTCCGTAGGTATATTACTTTGACTAATTATTATAAGGACTAGCCTTGCGGTAGCCTTTCCCCTCTGCCACGGTATAAGCACAATTGATCTTTAGCATTTACATTCAATTTTACACCGTATCACTAAACGAGACAGCCTATAATTGCGAAATAATAACTTCGAACTTAGAACGTTTGGGGTTCATACGAGACTACTTTTCATGATTTTTAACATTCAAAATTAGAATCTAAAGTTATGGGGAATAAAATCCAAAGTTTCGGATTTCATGTTACCTCGCCCCCCGCAAAAAGTGGCAGAAATGTTTGTTAGTAGAATTACACGCGTAACCAGTCCACATATAAATAGTCAAAGGTATATTACTTAGCTTATTGTATTGATGTCTTATAAAAGAACAAGATGCAGTTTCATATAAAAGCTTAGCAAATTTTTGTCCGAATAGGGTATTTGACAGGTTTTATAAACTGTTCTTCCTTAATCAGTGATGTCTAAGGACTCTATAGAAAATTTAACGTTCCATTACATGTACTACAAGAAAAAAAGAAAACAAAAAAATGATATTTAAATATCCCACGAAAACGCTTTTCTTGACAATATACGTGGCTACAAGCAACTGACGTCACGATGACGTAAACTTTTTACGACACTCATACTCTACACGCAACTGTTTACAAGCAGTTGACGTCATCAACCATTCGGCCAACCACAGTCGTTTACGATCATGTGACTAAAGTAGACAAAAAAATTATTTTCTTTGTAGATTTTCTCTTAAAATATCCAGTATTTTTCTTTACTGACTAAATAGTTGGTTTCCAAAATTCATATTTAATATTTTACATGTTGTCAAATACCCTATTGACACAAATTTATGCAAAGAGATTGAAACCACTAGCCTTTATTCTATTATTATCTTCTCACTAATTATAATTAATACTTATTAATTATATTATAATCATAATCCTCAACTAGGTTGATGTAGTAGTTGACAACATTTAGAAGTGTCGTACGTACACAATTTCAGCGATCACATTAGCATAAGCATAAGCATATGCTCACGACTATATTCCCCGAGGGGGTAGTCAGAGATATTCTGACACCTCAGAACATCCAGGTTTCACCAGTAGTACCGAAACTCTGTCCAGTGTGACGGATGGTGAGCCCGTCGCCACATGATGGACATTGGGTACAATACATGCCTCGAAATTGAAGCATGCAGGTTTCCCCACGATGTTTTCCTTCACCGAGAAGCCAGTGGTGTTACAAATCGTACATAAATTCCGAAAAATTCATTGGTACGAGTCGGTTTGGAAGGGGATCGAACCATCGCCTCCTGCACGGCAGGCAAGCAGCAGGTAGTCTGTTTTAAACCTAATTTACGTCTAAAGTTTCTAAATTTTAACAAATAAAATAGTAGCTTGACCACACCGTAGGCTAAGTAAACAACAATGAACTCTCACGCACCCCATCCTCTATCAATTGGCATCCGATGCCAGGCATCGTGGAATGACAGTAATGACGTTATTCCGTGACGCTTGGGACGCGGCTGCGTGTGCGCAGCGCGCGGAGGGTTACTTCGCTTGTTTGCGTTACATTGCTCGTTTTTGCTAAGATATTTGTAGAAACTATTAATTTTTAATACCACATCTTATTTAACGATGATGACGTGCATAAAAATTATTCAAGCCCTAAAGTATTTAAATAAATACCAAATTCCCAGTTGTGCATTTTGTTCATGGAAAGAAATTATTTACCTACCATAAAACACACAAAAGTTTTTTTTATTATTAAAATAAATAATGCTCACTGGCTGTAATGATCCAAAGTAAGCTACTAGACTAAGCTTTTTGCCGAAAACAATAATTATTAATTACATTATTTTAATAATTAAAATTGGAAGTAATTCGCATTTTAAGTTTTCATTCAAAAATAATTTGTTATTATTTCAGTAGTGAATGAAAGCGCTAGCGTGCTCAAGGATACATTTTAAGAACCTTGTTTTGGTAGTAAGTAGAGTGTGCCTGTGCGGTGGGTTGGCATCGAGTTCAGTACATTTTTAATCATACGAACAAATTATTTAATACTTTGAAAAATTGAATCTATGTTAAAACTTTAACAATTAGATTCTGCTTTCGATTCTAAACAAACTATTTTCTAGTTTTGCGTTAACTCATTAACACGTTATATAGGGTCCTTCTTAATATGCTGACAGATTTTTAAGGCGAAGATCAGACCATCATAATGAGCAACTTTCTCTATGGGACCAAGGTCGAAATCGCGAAAAAAAAAATCATGTGTCCCATACAAATCTGCAAT
The DNA here is from genome assembly GCA_963924505.1 of Agonopterix alstromeriana. NCBI lineage: Eukaryota > Metazoa > Arthropoda > Insecta > Lepidoptera > Depressariidae > Agonopterix > Agonopterix alstromeriana. The sequence continues at coordinate 2,422,954 of OZ004665.1, read as the reverse complement.
CCTACTCGACCAAAATGCAAAATCTGTTCTTAGCTCACCTCTATAGTATCTGCACGATATTATATAAGGTCTAACAAAATTAGCCGAAACTATTTTAAGGAGATGATCAGACCATCAAACTGAACAACTTTCTCTATGTGACCAATATCGAAATAGTGAAAAAAAATCTGTGGTATAGCTATTGGAACAGCAGATTTTTTTTCTCGATTTCAATGTTGGTCCCATAGAGAAAGCTGTTCAGTTTGATGGTCTGATCATTCTCTTAAATAACTATCAGCATATTAAGTTGGACCCTATATAAAGTAAATTAACTGTCATTAACAGTCAATGGATAACCTCCAAACGATATTCTACGATAAGTAACATGCTTTCTCATGGTACCGGGTCTTTAAGTACCTATTCATTATTTTGTATTTATTGGGTATATTGAGTGTTTATTATTATTTTATTGGGTGTCATGGTAGACATATAATTTTATACTTTTGTATGAAATGCGTATTCACTAGGTGCGATGCGGGCGGCAGATGTAACAACTGTTTTTAAACGGTCTTTGACCAGACCAGTACCAAACGATGGTAGTTTTAACAATTTTAGGTTAAACAAAGTACCTTGACCTATTTTATACATAGGTATAACTATAAGTACATTTTTCCCGGGACTTGGTTTGTACCTACTCCTTGGATGGATTTGATTTTCGAAAAATTTGGTCTTAGCTCACCTCTACATTATCTGTACGATGTTATATAAGGTCTAACAAAATTAGCTGAAACTATTTTAAGGGGATGATCAGACCATCAAATTGAACAACTTTCTCTATGGGACCAATATCGAATTCACGAAAAAAAATGCAGCTGTTCCAACAGCTATACCACAGATTTTTTTTGACTATTTCGATATTGGTCCCATTGAGAAAGTTGTTCAGTTTGATGGTCTGATCATCCCCTTAAAATAGTTTCAGCTAATTTTGTTAGACCTTATATAATATCGTGCAGATAATATAGAAGTGAGCTAAGAACAGATTTTTCTAAAATCAAATCCATCCAAGGAGTAGGTACAAACCAAGATGGTCTGATCATCCTCTTAAAATAGTTTCACCTAATTTTGTTAGACCTTGTATTCCAAATATCATGTTTCCTTCTTCAATAGTTTAAGCTACGCGTTGTCTGTCAGTTGGTCATGGAACTGTTTTATAAGTATTAATTGATGTAAGGAACCCTCTCAGAGATAACAACCAAAATACACGAGATACATGTATTAAGCAAATAAATTAGGAAAGGTGATACTGATTCTAAAGTGGTTTATAAATTTAAACCATTTTAGATGAAACCTGCATGTTTCAATTTCGGGGCATGTATTGTGCAATACATGCTGCCGCCGCACATAACCGCCACTTGTATGTACCTACTGTCCATTACAAGTGGCGACGGGCTCACTCCCCGTCACACTGGACAGCTTCGATACTACTAGTGAAACGTGGATGTTCTGAGGTTTCATAATATCTCTGACTACCCCCTCGGGGAATATAGTCGTGGGCCTATGCTTAGACATGCTATGTTTTATTTTGTAGCCAAAATAAACGTCAGAGTTTCAAAAGTTGGACCACCAGGAAGCTAGCATAGATATTGTACAACCAACTTTTGGCTGTGCAGTTGCTAAGCTTTTCGTTATCTCAAAGTTCGCGTAGGTGTTCCAAACAAAACCCGTTGGTATGTTTGTTTGGCCCAGTTCAAACGAAGATTTCTCACAGATCCCCGCTACCCAATCCACCGCGTAGCCCCAGCAACGTCCAGTGCTGAGGTCCGTACCCATTCGGGGTACCCCTTCCCTTCGCTGGCTCTTGTGATCCTTCGTGTCCCCCAATTGGGATGATTTTTTTTTTCCAAAAACCTGTTTGATATCTTAAACACTGAAGTAAAATTAATTTTTGAATATCTTTAAAAATAACTGAAATATAAGTGTTTACAAATTTACAATTAGAGCGAGAGGCATAAACAAGGCATAACATTTTTAATATTCTGACACTTTTTAAGGTGATGATCGGACCGTCAAACTGAACAACTTTCTCTATGGCACAAACATTGAAATCGCGAAAAAAATCTGCTGTTCCATACAAAACTGCAAAAATACTCGAGCCCAAATGTATAGGACAGCTGATTTTTTTTTCGCTATTTCGATGTTGGATTGTGAAAGTTGTTCATTTTGATGGTCTGATCATCCTCTTAAAAACGTTTAAGGAACGAGAAGAACTTTTATTGAAGAACAAAATAATTCGTTAATGTCTACACAAGCACAGTAGTCAGCACAAGCTTCGTCAATAATAATGCAACAGCCGGTAATCAGCAACATGCTTCGTCAAAACCTTAAATAAACAGATAGAGATCCGCAACATGCTTCGTCAACTTACCTAACCAAAATCAGTAATACAACAAAAACAGGTTTAAATGCTCTCCGCCTCTCGGAACCCACCTGGCTCAAAGGAACTCATCACACTAGCAGCATTACCACGTTGAATGGCTAGAGAAATCCTTTGCACCAGATAAGAACCCGAGCGGGGATCGTTCCCGCTCTCAAAAAGCCTCCTGCCCAGCTCTCGCACAAAACTCTTGGCCTCACAACCCCAAACACCCAAACGTTTAAAGATTGATGATACTTTTCCTTACACCCTGTAGAAGAGATATTCCAAAATAATTATACACTGGCTACCCCAGGATGGTCGCCGGCACCCTGAAAGAGATGGAAAGAAAACCCTCGATGCCTTTCCGGGGAGTTTGTCAATAGTTGCACACAATTGAGAGGATTGGAGATCGGACACGGAACAATGATAAAAAACGCAGTTCCTCAGTTGGACTTCCATTCGCAAAACAGCGAGGTTTAAATTAATAATGTCATTCAGTCAAAATGGTTCTAATTTAAATGATAGAATCAGTTTACGAGTTGGGGTCGAAACTGGTTATTGCAAAAATATTCAATAAAATCGCAATAGAAATTAGATCTACTGAATCGTTTTACAAATTGTTTAAATTGTTAACATAATTCTGTGTCTAGTTTTTTTTTGGAGGGCTGAATCGAAAACCATTTCGAGATAATTGTCTCTATAGTAATATTTTCTATGTCAGAGATTTGAAAATGAAAGGATTATAGGATATTTTAAATAAAAGAAGGTCGTTGTTGGTCCGTCCAGCGACGTCACTGGAAGACATGACATGAAATTTTACCTTCAGGTTACTAGAACGAGATAAATGCTCAATTTTATAGGTAAATTTGGGGCTGTTGCTGAAATGTTTTTTTTTTTCATGTTGGTATATTTCTAGGATTAAATTGGCAGTTTGGTATATTTCTATTAGGAATGATTCGATGCCATTACAAGCCGGACACCAGACACCGATCTTATCCCATTGTTTGGAGTCGGCTCTCCCAACACGTTGCCAGAGAGCTCTCTGGGTTGTCACTGCATCAACCGTTGGCAGGTCTTTATCTATGACAGACATCCATATCAATCGGGATCTGTCGCCGGCGTCTCGGTCCCAATTCCAGGCTTAGCACTTGTTTTGACATTGTCGGGTATTCTCATTACGTAAGCGCGTTTCTAATAGTTTTTCTGAATGACCTAATTTTCAAACTGGCCCTGTAGACTTTATTCAAGAGCGACCCCCGCGGACCATCGTAGCATCCTTACTTCTGCAACATGTAGTTCCTGTTGCTTTTTCAACGGTAATCTAATCTCTAGCCCACATATCCCATGGCTGGTGGTACCACCCCGTCATCAAAACTCAAACTCAAAATGTTCTATTCAAAATTATATCACGTGGATTGCAATCTTTCAGACGTCATTTTTGACTCTACCACCGCGTTGGAAAGTTGTAGAGAAGATGCGGCCAGAAACTGTGAAAGTAAATCTTGTACCGATCTTGTTGTGTTTCTCTTGTGCCTTCTTCCGGCATTCTGGCAAAGCACCCCTGTGATTCTTCTTCATTTTTACCACCCAGCGAACATCACACAGCAAAGATGATAATAAAAACCGCGAACTACCACTAGAATCTCCCCATCAAAAATAATTTTTGTCCAATTTAGATAACACAAACGGTATAGCACACGACACCATGTGGGATCTTTTTAATGACATTTGGACATTTTTATTGTCAATAATGACAAGCACGCGTCCCTTGATGCGCTTTTAAACGCTTGCGCATGTATCTTTGTAATTGTATAATTATTTAATTTTGTTTTTCAATTGTTTGTTTGTGGCATATGGTGTTGTGACTAATTCCTCGTGTGGTTGGTAGTTGTTGCAAACCCCGGAAAGGGAATTTGGACGTGACTTTATGTATAATAGATTAGGAACCACCGCTTAAAATAGTCTAAAACACAAATTGGTCTAATGGTGATCGATAGTTTCACGAGTTTCTCAATCGCGACCAAATTTTATCAGACTACGCGAAAGAGCTGCCCAAAAAGGGGCATAGCATAAGCATATGCTCACGACTATATTCCCCAAGGGGGTAGTCAGAGATATTCTGAAAGTTCAGAACATCCACGTTTCACCAGTAGTACCGAAACTCTGTCCAGTGTGACGGGGCGTGAGCCCGACGCCACTTATAATGGACAGTGGGTACAATACATGCCTCGAAATTGAAGCATGCAGGTTTCCACACGATGTTTTCCTTCACCGGCCAAAGCCAGTTGTGTTACAAATCGTACATAAATTCCAAAAAAACTCATTGGTACGAGTCGGTCTGGACGGGGATCGAACCATCGCCTCCTGCACAGGGCGAAAAAAGGGGAGAAAGTCCTAATCTTGCAAATCTTTTCAAAACAAATTAATCATTTATTTACACTCGTAACCAAAGCGACCACTATCATTCAATCGCTGTAATAAAATAAAATTATTATTGCAAACGCAATATTTGCAACGCGTGCTAGATTTAAAAGATAAAACTTATATGCATTGTCAAAAGTTCTGACTTTTCGTTCAAATGTCTGTATTCAAAAATGTGCTCTATTGTGTCAACTTTAGTTATTAAATTCAAAATTGTTAAAATATAGTAAAAGGTGTGTATTACACAATAATTTTAGCACAGCAGTGAACAAATAAAAATTAATTTTATCGAAAATTTCATCTTGCGTAAAAAGGAACGGAGTGTATTATAATTGTTACCGACCAGGAAGTTAGAATAGGTAGGTAATGTCCATAAATCCATGTTACCGACTGTTGTAAACATTTCTACATGGTTTTGTTTTTGCGAAAGTTTTAAAGTTTTTTTTTTTTTATTTATAATTAATGGACTTTTTGCTTGTGCGTTACCACTGCATTTCCGCCAATGTCAAGTAGTTTGTGGGAGTATCAATCCCAATCTCAGGGATTGTTTTTGATAAAGAACAAGAAGAGATTAAGGAATGCGGAGCCTCGTGGCAGGCAAAGACGCGACGCGCGGACAACACGCGAGACAAGTTCTCGGGTCAGAACCTGCAGCGTGACTCCGTTTTAAAGTTAATAGGCATGAATGGCATGATAAAGTAATTTTGATAAAATTCAGTGACAGCCCGTTATTGTTAAACTTAGGTATAGATGTATAAATGTTGAACACTTGAGTCTATTAAAAATTTTCACTTAAACGCTTAATATTTTAATATTTCGCTAACGGATCCCTAAATCGAAAAATGGTTTTCATGCACCCACAAATTTTTTAAAAGACCTAAAAGAAAAAATTGCATCCCCACTTTTCGTGTAGGGACCTCCCCTAAAATGAAAAATGAAAGTCGACTTACGAAACAGATATATATGGCGTGTGTGGAAGGAAACATTGGTAGAGGCAGACCTAGGAGAGGATACCTAGAACAGGTCAGGGACGTCATTAAAAAATGCCAGGTTAAAAGTAGCCGAAATCGAAGGGAATGTATGAAAAGATGTATGGACTTAGAGGAAGCAAGAGAGGTGTGTCAGAACCGCCCAAAGTGGAGATCTATAGTTTCTGCCTACCCCTTTGGGAAAAAGGCGTGAGTTTATGTATGTATGTGTACCTCCCCTAAAAAAAAATTCAATTAAAGGGTAGCTCTTATTATGAATCCTCTATTGTGGGTTATGTTTATTGTTAGGGATTTTCACGTTAATTCTTAGTCGTTAACACTCAACTTGGCTTCTAATTCAAGGTAATCTCGTTAGAAGGTAAGAAGGATAATGCCATTATTTTGACTTGATATCATATTTCGTAAGTTTTGAAGCCTCAGTAGGCCTACCATGAGTTTTCACTGCACTTTACTACTGTAGTTACGTCACCAATTTTGTATGACAGAAATTAGTTCTCAACGTAACCACTAGGAGCGCTGTACGAAATTCAATACAAAATTGGTGACGTAACTACAGTGAAAACTCATGGTAGGACTGGACTGAGGTACTGGATTCCTGAGTGAACCGAGTTCAAAAATGCGTAAATGTGCGTTCAAAATAATTAGATTGAAACAATAATTTCATTATTTTGATAGTTAAAATTTAAAGTTATTCGCATTTTAAGTTTTGAGGCAAAAATGATTTGTTATCATTTCAGCAATTAATGAAAGCGCTAACGTGCTCGTGGATACATTTTAAGATTCTTGTTTTGGTAGTAAGTATGGTGAGTGTGCCCTTGAGGTGGGTTGAGATCGAGTTCAGTAAATTTTAAATTTTACAAATAAAATATTTAATATAAAAAAAATACCTGTGTTGAAACTATGATAATTCGATTCTGCTCTCGATTCTTAACAAACTACTTTCTAGTTTTGCGTTAATTCATTAACACGTTGTATATGGTCCACTTCAGGGCACAGGAGCCTAATACGCCGCCTTGGTAGACTTCACAGTCATACTCATCGGGAATAGTTTATTTAGAATGCGTAAATGCGCGCTGCATACAAACGAAGTCTGGTGATATTTTCAATAATAACCAATTAAAGTCAATGACATTTTTCAGAAACAATCTAGAAACTAATCTCTATGTTTTTATAAAGTCAGATTTTCGTTAAAATATACAGTTATAGTGCTAGAATTAATTTAAGATTTGTATGAAATCTTTGAGGCACTATAACTTAAAAAGTATACATTTTAAAGAAAAAATTACTTAATAGAAACATAGAGATTAGTTTCTAGATTGTTTCTGAAAAATTTCATTGACTCTTATAAATAATTAATGGACTTCTTGCCTGTGCGTTAGCACCGCATTTCCGCCAGTGTAAAGTGGTTTGAGGGAGTATCTATCCAATCTCGAGGATTGTTTTTGAGTAAGAACACAACCGAGAAGGATTGCGGAGCCTCGTGGCAGGCTGAGACGCGAACCGCGCGAACACCACACGAAAGACAAGTGTTCGGGGCAAACCCTGCAACGTGACTCGTCATTGACTCTAATTGGTTAGTATTAAAAATATCACCACACTTCGTTTGTACGGTGCGCCCTTCGAATTATATTCCCTGTAACGATAATGAATTGATTTATGATAATGCTGTCGGATAGAGGAAAGGAAACCGTTAATTTTAACCCTTTCATAAAATCAATCATTAATTTATAATTTATTGACGACAACAGGTGAAGTTGATGAAAACATTGATTCGTTCCGTAATATAATTATAATAAACATAAAGGAATATAACAAAGGAACGGCTGCATTTCTATCAGAATTGTTCATACTAATTAACGTTGCTTTAAAATAAAAAATTTATTTAGGTGAGGTAAATATGGTAACGAAGTAAAAGAAAGATAAACAATGAAATATATGAAATACGAGGTGTTACAAAAATACAAATAAACATTGAAGGGGGTGGTTTAGACCATCAAACTGAACAACTTTCACTATCGGACCAATATAGAAACCGCGAAAAAAAAAGTGATGTTCCATACTAAACTACAAATGTACTCGAGCTAAATGTATGGGACAGCAGATTTTTTTTTTTTCGCGATTTGATGTTGGTCTCATACTGAAAGTTATTCAGTTTAATGGTCTAAACCACCCCCTTAAAAGTTTTAAATGTTAATTTTTACTTTTGTAACACCTTGTACAATCATTTATATTTATGATGAACAATTTTATTCAATGCGATAACATAGGTTGTCTGGAAGAAATGGCTTTTAGTGATAAGCGCTATTTGTTCTTTTTAATCTAAATTGTGCAAAAAAAAATAAAATTTATGTTATGGTTATATTATGGTTTATACCTATATTTTAATAAGACGACATTTTTGCTCATTTGTTCTAATCAATCAATCAATCAATCTTTCAAAGTTCCTTAAATATATTTAGGTAAATAAATAAAATTATAACATCACACAATCAATAAATAAAGATTAAACATATATTTATACAGGGTGAAATTGATATGATTAGCATACTTTTAAACCCATCAAAGTGAACAACTTTTATTATGGGAGAAAACCGATCGGAGCAGAAAAAAATCTGCTGTTTCATACTAATGCAATGCCTACTCGATTCAAATGTATGCAACATTCAGTTGATTTTTTTCTTCTACGATCGGTTTGATCCCACACTAAAAGTTGTTCAGTTTGATGGGTAGATTCTTAGTTTAAAAGGATGCTAATGTCATCAATTTCTCTCACCGATCCCAGCTACCGAATCCGCCGCGTAGCTCCAGCAACGTCCTATGCCGAGGTCCGTACCCCTCTGGGTGCCCCTAGGTCGGTTGCTTAAGTTCATTCATTTGGCTCGGTAGACCCTTCGTGGTCCCTCCAATAGTCCGCAGTAAAAAGTAGTAACTGCTCCCTGAGGAACGCTGTTTCCAAAAAATATATATATATATATTTAGGAACTTAAAACTATAGCTACTACACTAGGTATCTAATCTAGAATGTGATCCAGTTTGGGTCCTTGTTGGAAAACCCTGAGACCCATAAAACGAATCGAAAAATTAGCCATCCAGTTTTAGAGCAAAAAATATGATTTTTACTCAAATTGTTAGCATTGTTAGCTACACTGACATTGTTAAAAAAGCCCGTAAGTGTTAAAACATCCCCTATGTTGTAACAAATGAAATACACTTGAAAATAATTATGTACTGGATAGCATAGGGGCGGCAGATGCGTTCATTACGATTATTATGTTTGTACACTGTTCTATTATGTCCTATTGTAACTAAATAGCTTGGTCATCGTGTGGGATTCGTTGTTTTGTATTCTATGACGTTATAATATCGATTTTGTATTAATTATTGATTTTACAAACCGTTAAATGTAAAAGTAAGCAGTTAAGTTACAGTCTCTATACTATAGGGTCCAAATCCAGTGTAAAAACCTCTAACGAAAGTGGAGTGAATGAAGAATGAGATGGAGTGGTCAATATTCTACCATACATAATTGTGGTGACCATAATTTTATAACAATAGGGTTTTTGACAGGTTTTTAAAAACGGTTCTACGTTAATCACTGATGTCTAAGGACTCTATAGAAAATATTTATTTTACGTTTCATTACATATAGTGTAAGAAAAAACTAAAACAAAAAATGTTATTTAAATATCCCGCGAAAACGATTTTCCTGACAATTTACGTGGCTACAAGCAGGTGACGTCACGATGACGTAAACTTTGTACAACACTCACACTCTACACGCAACTGTTTACAAACATTTGACGTCATCAACCATTCGACCAATCAGAGTCGTTTACGATCACGTGACTAAAGTAGACAAAAATGTATTTTCTTTGTCGATTTTCTCTTAAAATATCCAGTATTTTTCTTAACTGACTAAATTTTTGGCTTCCGAAATTCATATTTAATACAGATGCCTTCAATAAATCCTATATTTTACATGCTGTCAAATACCCTATTGCGTGAACGTTTTCGTTCCAATGTCAGCTCTATTACAATGAAGTTCGGACCGAAACAGTCGCGATATATCGAAAATCGAAAGTCCGGGTACAGGGCCAGATATCTCCGCACTTCCGGCTTAGTAGGGTCAAGTCAACACGTCTTTCAAGGGTCACTGTATACGTTGTTACAATAAAATCCACGAGACCTATTTTTTGAATTTTTCCTATGTTACGTACTATAAGGTTTATAATTGTGTTAATTTGACTATCCGCTACCGCCACACGTCTCTTCTATACAGGGAGTCATATGCTGACAGTTTTTTAAGGGGATGATCAGACCATCAAACTGAACACCTTTCTCTATAGCATATTTTTAGTGTATTATAAAGTTTAGACGGCTCTAATAGCTTTAAAAAGTTAAATAAAATCATATTAAGTAATATTAATCGTATCTTGGAGGCACCATACAAATTATTCTTGTAAAGTTTTCGTGCTTCTTATCTCCAGACAATTTTATCAGTAAACTAACATTATTTATCAGCACGTGACCTTTATTACTAGAGCTTTATATTAAGTTCAATGTCAATGTCAAGTTTACTCACCTGAACAAATTCGATTATAAATAAAATAGTTCTCTCAAAAATTTCTATAACACGTGTAAAGCGTCTAGATTACATTCTCACCAAAAAATTCTTAAAAACATTGTCAGGAATTAATTTGTTTATGAGAAACAAACATTTAAAAAGTGAAAAATAATTCGGTCACCTATTATTTTTGATGTAAATGAGAAAAATACGATATAGGGTCCAACTTAATATGCTGACACTTTTTTAAGGGGATGATCATACCGTCAAACTGAACAACTTTCTCTATGGGACCAACATCGAAATCGATAAAAAAAAATCTGCTGTCCCATACTTTTGGCTCAAGTAGGTTTGCAGTTTTGTATGGAAGAGCAGATTTTTTTTTTCGCGATTTCGATGTTGGTGCCATAGAGAAAGTTGTTCAGTTTGACGGTCTGATCATCCCCTTAAACTTAATTCATACTCTAATACCACTTGTCTAATTCATCTCATTATTAATTTAATCAAAAGAAAGAATTTAGACCGTAAGGCGTTGCAATAACGAATTCAGAAAATGCATTTAATATAAAATTCAAACATGGAACATTAATTTTCATTGACAGGCCGTTTCCACTTGAGCAGATGTCGCTATAAACGATAAAAAGAAAAATGTTGGTAAAGATTGAAACTTATTTCAATGGCTAAGGTTCCGTACAAATAGAGCTATTTCTGCTCTAACTATAATTTTTAATTCTTTCATTAAACAGAACTGATGTTTCTAAACGTTTGGTTTTCCTGTATTTATGTTGCATTAAATTTGTCATAATGTGCACTAGTTACAAATAATAAAACATAGCTTAAAAACTATTTTGGTTGATAGGTAGACTATGCACTGCATTCGAATTTTTAATTCGAGGTAGACAAAAAAAACAAGCATAAACATGAACTTTTAAATTATTATCACACTGCATAAAATTTTAAAAACAAATAGTGATCAAAATAAATGTTAGGGTGCTAAAAATATATATTTGAAAAGTGCTAATGAAGCCCTTTCATTTGATATCCAACACGGCACCAATAATTTTTTTTGTAGTTTATGACTTTATGTCCTCTAGAGAGCGCCATATTAAATTTAATGAGAGGTCACATAGCCTATAACCAGTGAACGATCAAGACGCTTGCAACGATACCTCATTTGTCAAATTATGATAAGTCGTTTAGAAGTTATGAGGGAACAGATTTACGTGATTATGATGAGAATATTTATCTTATCTTATCTTCATACATGCATACCCAGATACATACATGCAGAATTACATAAAGGGTCCTTCTTTATATGCTGATACTTTTAAGGGGATGATCAAACTGAACAACTTTCTTTATGACACCAACATCGTAATCGAGAAAAAAAATCTGCTGTCCCATATATTTGGCTCGAGTAAGATTTCAGTATAGTATGGAACAGCTGATTTTATTTACGCGATTTTTACATTGGTCCCATAGAGAAAGTTGTTCAGTTTGACGGTCTGATCATCCCCTTAAAAAAGTGTCAGCAAAATATACCGGTCAAAATCATCACCAAAAGGAGGTCATGATTTTGACCCCATTTGGTCCCATAGAGAAAGTCGTTCAGTTTGACGATCTGATCATCCCCTTAAAAAAGTGTCAGCATAATAAGAACCGTGTCAGAAAAATATACCGGTCAAAATCATGACCTCATTTTTGCTTCGCCGTACTCGGGTAAAAAATGTCTCCAGAAAATATTAATTATTTTATAATTTTCAGTTTTGGTTTTTTCCCACGAATTCAAAGAACCTTAAAACACCTGTTAAGTGACAACAACTTATTTACCATCAACTTAGCCCTTATTCCCTCAGTATAACGACTATGTTCCTTTAACCAAGCTGCATAATCATTACAGTTTCTACACCGTTAAGTGTTAACACGTCTACGATTGCGATCGAATGTTAGAAAAAGTTTTAATTTACTGGTTTTAATACAGTATGTCTCTAACGTTTGCCAATGCAGAGTTAAATCATAAGAATATGAACTTTAAACTGACAATAATAGAGTCCTCTTTACTTAACTATTAAACTTTTTTTAACAGATATAATCTGATAGGTGGACTATATTTCTAAAGGAGCGTCTGCAACGAGAGCATTCGAACCATTGATACCTTATACATATAATAGTTCACTTGAGGAAGACCAAAAAAGGCCGAATGGAGAAAATAATTCGTGTAAAAGCGAATTTTGACTTAGATGTAGGGAAAGGTGTCTTAAACTACATACTAAAAGTACAGATGGGTGAGGGTGGAGCTAAGGGTTGGGGGAGGGAGGAAAAGTCCCTTTTTTTAGTTTTTCGTGAATAACTCGAAAACAGACGCCTACAGCAAAAAATTTTCTAACACTAAAGTAATCTACATAAAATTGACTACAAAAAAGGTCCTTTACACTTTTTCGCTGGAATCAATACTTAAGGAGTTATGGGGGGAGGGAAGTTAATTATGATCAATTCGAGTTATTTACGAAAAACTAAAAAAGGGACATTTACCCCCTCCCCCAACCCTTAGCTCCATCCCCATTCGACTGATGGGATCAGTACTTTTAGTATTTTGTTTAAGACACCTTTCCCTACACCTATGCCAAAATTGGCTTTTACACGAATTATTTTTTCTATTTTTGTTTCGTTGAACGGGCTATAACTGAACTTGATTCACAATCAACTATCGAAAAATGGCTGAACCAACAGAGTTCATTTGTACTAGCTGACAGTAAACATACGACTACATTTATAAATCAAAAACGACATATTCGTGCCACTCAACAGCATGCATACTTGATTTGTATGGGTTATGCGTCAGATTCGGACACAAATTTGCTAAGATTTTGTATAAGACTTGGAGTCTATATTATATTTATGTCAATGGTTCGAACCGAGCGAATGAATATTCGAAAGATAAGGTTTAAACAAGCATAGCTAAGTTAGAAACGAACTAGAACATTAATCCAGGACATAAGTACGATGAAACGATATACAGGATGTAAAATTAAATGCCTTATATATTGAACAGCAAAAAACATAGCAGAGGTAACAGATTCAATGGTAAAAAATGTTTGCACTAGTGTCATTATCTGGGGAGAACACAGGGAAATACGTTTGTATGGAAAAAACGGTACTAGTCTATCCTTTTAATCATCATACATGGAATGGCACTTTTCTAGCATGAAATCAGGTTGATCAAATTAATAAGCATGTTTACACTGGTGCCTCTGGTGAAGACCGGTCTTAAGATGCATGTTGGAACGGTTGTCCAAAAAGGAACATTTAATGGTCAATTTGTATTACCCTTATTATCGGTTCAGATCTATGTTTATTTGAAGTTAATCTAGATTTCAATCTCCTTTTTTTGGAGTTAGATAAATCATCAAGATTATTTTATGACTCTCAAATAGTCAATTCGTAGTTCATTAAATTGACATTTCAATTACTGTCTTTAAACTGTGAATTTTTCTAGTATATAGTGTTAAAAACGGAATTAACTGATTGAGGAGGCTTGGAAATACTTTGACTTTAGAATCAATGTAATGATAACGTTAGTTGCGTCTTTAAGGGTATATTTGCCGTGGGCGTGCTCCATACAAACGAAGTCTGGTTATATTTTCAATACTAACCAATTAAAGTCAATCAAAAAATTCTTTTGACACGATCTAGAAACCAATATCTGTGCTTTACATTTGTGACATTTCCGTGAAAATATATAGTTTCTATGCAATGCTAGGTTTAATTTAAGAATTGTATATAAAACTTTGAGCCACGATAACAGTGAAATCGTGAAAAAAAATCGACTGTGCCATACAAAACTGCAAACCTACATGAGCCAAATGTATGGGACAGCTGATTTTTTTTCGCGATTTCGATGTTGTTCCCATAGAGAAAGTTGTTTAGTTTGATGGTCTGATCATCTCAAAAAAGTGTCAGCATATTAAGTAGGTATACCTTTACCTTTTTACTATTTCTTGTAAAATTCAATTGAATGTCGACCTTTAGACTAAGTCAAGTCAAATCAAATCAAAATAATTTATTCAACATAGGAGCTTAAAGCATACTTATTAAAAGTCAATTCTTTTTTTAAGCTACCCCCGCGTCGGAACGTGTTGTCGCTGTAGAGAAGATGTGGCCAGAAACTCTAGAACATAACACGACTTAATGACTTTTACAATATAAATTCTTAAGAGAAGTTTATTTCGAATGCGTAAATGCGCGCTGCATACAAATGAAGTCTGGTGATATTTTCAATAAAAAGTCATTGAAATTTTGCAGAAACAATCTAGAAACAAATTTCTATGCTTGTATCTTGTCCGATTTTCGTTAAAATATACAGTTTCAATGCTAGGATTAATTTAAGATTTGTATGGAAATCTTTGAGGCACTATAACTTTAAAATTCTACATTTTAACGAAAATCTGACAAGATACAAGCATAGAGATTACTTTCTAGATTGTTTCTGAAAAATTTCATAGACTTTAATTAATTAGTATTGAAAATGTCACCATAGTACGTTTGTATGGAGCGCGCTCCGAATTATATCCTCTTAAGCTAAGGTTATGTATACAGTAATACATAGTCTATTTAATTAAATAAATGATACTATACAGTAAACTATAAGTTAGTGATACTTGAAGGATTTTGATCATTTAACCTAAATTGTACACGAAGTCTTTAAATTTTTAATACAATAATAATAATTTATGTTGCATAAAAACTACCAGCTGTGCCACGTGCCAAGATCCGCTCCAATTTCTATTGTCATTTTCTATAAAAGCTGCCGCCCGCGCAATTTTTTTCCAATTGTTAAATTCAAACATTGGTTCCTTAAGAACTTTTGACATTGCATACAAGGCTTTGCACTTAAATACAAAAATTATCGTGCGATTTTAGATGCAATATGCTTAGGAATAAGATGTAAAATGGTTTTCGTCAATAGCAAAATTATGTTTGTGAGGAATCAAAACGTATGACCGTGAAACTTTGTCTGACGTGTAGTAGTTTTAACATAAAATTATACAAAAGAAGCATTTGTCGTCAGATGTCGCATGATTTAGTGAAGGTTTTGAAAATTACTACACAAAATATTGTAAAGGAAAAAAAAATATTGCAAATCCAATTGCGAATCGTGTTTCAATTTGTCTTTTAAGGGTATATTACTGATGGCGCGCTCCATACAAACGAAGTCTGGTGATATTTTCAATAGTAACCAATTAAACTCAATGAAATTTTGAAGAAACAATCTAGAAACAAATCTCTATGCTTCCATCGTGTCAGATTTTCCTTAAAATGTACAGTTTTAAAGTTACAGTGCCCAAAAGATTTCCATACAAATCTTAAAGTAATCCTAGCATTGAAACTGTCAATTTTAACGAAAATCTGACAAGATATAAGCATAGAGATTTGTTTCTAGATTTTTTCTGCAACATTTTATTGACTTTAATTGGTTAGTATTGAAAATAACACCAGACTTCGTTTGTATGCAGCGCTCATTTACGCATTCGGAATAAACTTCTCTTAATAGGACTACAGCAATTTTCTATGTGTCTACTTATTTTACACATTTCTCTCACCATGGTCATGCTGCATGATTATTTCGTTAACTGCTTGCAAAAGTCAGGCACCTACCAACCAACGTATTTTATGGAATGACTAAAGTCAGTTTTCATTCCATATTATAAAAGTTTAATAAAATTGTGGTTTGAACTTGTGACATAATTTATGAACCTTTGACTAATTATTATAAGGACTAGCCTTGCGGTAGCATTTCCCCTCTGCCACGGTATAAGCACAATTGATCTTGTGCATTTACATTCAATTTTACACCTTATCACTAAACGAGACAGCCTATAATTGCGAAATAATAACTTCGAACTTAGAACGTTTGGAGTTCACACGAGACTACTTTTCATGATTCAAAATTAGAATCCAAAGTTATGGGGAATAAAATCCAAAGTTGCGGGTTTCATGTTACCTCGCCCCCCGCAAATAATGGCGGAAATGTTTGTTAGTAGAATTACACGCGTAACCAGTCCACATATAAATAGTCAAAGTTATGAACCAACTAGGTAGACTGGTACTATAACTAAGATAGATTAGGTAGTTTTAGGTGGATTTGGTAGATTTTCCAAGGTCTATATGTCCGCAGCTTGTGTATAAACAAACAGTATTTTGTCATCGTCTCTATATTTTTTATCGCTCGCCTCAGCTCGACAAAGAGCCAAATATGTCCACAAGCACGTGCCGCACCTGGTACTTAGTGATGGGAGTAGTTGTCGATGTTTTTGATTACTTATCGATGGAAATTTCGGTGTATAGTGACTAGTCATTTGGATTATAAAGGTGATTGCAGAGTTGTCAATTTGATACAAAAGTTTGACGCAGAATACGCGTAGACGTTATTAGTACACGTAATATTTTAACGTGTTAATGAATAAGCGCAAAACCTCATACACCCCAACTGATTTATAACTAAGTAATTATATTAAAACTATAATTTCATTATTTTGATGGATACAATTTAAAGTTATTCGCATTTTAAGTTTTGAGGCAAAAATGATTTGTTATCATTTCAGCAATGAATGAAAGCGCTAGCGTGCTCATGGATACATTTTAAAAATCTTGTTTTGGTAATAAGTAGGGTGAGTGTGCCCGTGCGGTGGGTAGAGATCGACATCAGAAAATTTTAAATTTCACAAACGAATTATTTAATATTTTGAAAAAAATTACCTATGTTCAAAACATGATAATTCGATTCTGCTCTCGATTCTAAACAAACTACTTTCTAGTTTTGCGTTAATTCATTAACACGTTGTATATGTAAAATAGTTTAGAGACTAGAAATTGCAAATGTTATTTGTGACGCGGCATCTAGACAATTTTTTCTATACAATTTTTTACACATTATATTAAATATTACTTTTACTAATACCGTCTTCTACGTAAAACTTTTGTATGAAATTAACAACTCTGCAACCACTTTAAGTTCAATTGAAGTATCGACAAGTAACCTTTTTGTAATTTGACAACTTTGTTAGATAAGATTAATTTATTTCATACCCAGAATTACAATTTCTCACATTGTTGAGCAAAAATCACAAACACGGGTTTGCCTCAATGGCATAAAAAACAGACAGTAACAATGTAAATTTTATTCAAAGAGTGTAACTTGACCTTCTCTAGAAATCTAATCATTCGTAAATATTTTTAAAGTCTACTCATAACATTAGGTATAACATTGCCTGTACACTGTACAGGGTCCTTCTTAATATGCTGACACTTTTTAAGGGAATGATCAAACCATCAAACTAAACAAGTTTCTCTATGGGACCAATATCGAAATCGCGAAAAAAATCAGCTGTCCCATACATTGGCTCAAGTAGGTTTGCAGTTTTGTATGGAAGAGCAGATTTTTTTTTCGTGATTTCTAAGTTGGTGCCATAGAGAAAGTTGTTCAGTTTGACGGTCTGATCATCCCCTTAAAAAAGTGTCAGCATATTAAGAAGGACCCTATATAACCGAACAAATTTTATCCACACTAAGGGCGATTCAATATCGATAAAATAAAACTATCGACAACAAAGCATCCCTAAACTATTTCTAACAACCATTCAACCGCATTTCGTCTCGCGAATTCCTTCCACAAAACTCCTTCAAGATATATATTTTATTCCATTTCAAACAAAAAGGGACCGACGGCAGCTGATTTCATTTTTTTGTCCCATACATGCAATTTTATAGTATTCACTTAAAACCTTTTATTCGTGCAATTCTGAACCGTATTTATAAGGTCATAAACTCCTTTTGTGTTTGTTGAGCGAAGTCGTAAAGTTTTTCTTAAAGGACTATTGCGCACGCTTACAATTCATTCAAAATTAGTACTCAAATTACTTGACTTCATTCTTAAGAATTTAAAGGTCATGTTACGGAAGGGTTCTAGCACAAAACGGGGAATTAAAAATAGTGTAAATGTCCGTCTCTGTTTAAAAAAATATTTTCTATAGAGTTCGTAGGAAGTTTACTAGCAATTTGACAGCTAATTCCGTTGATTAATTAGTGGTGTAAATAGACGAATAACCCTTTGTATAACAGAAATGTAAGTCTGCCACATGTGACGCCACACGATTTATTAAATCGATTTTTTTTTAAACGGTCGCAGAACACCTTATTAGGACTAATTTTATTATTATAAGGATCAGTGGTGAGTAGTATGATGTGATTAGTGTTTATACAGGGTGTAAGTGACAGCCTAGCAAATACTGAAACGGTGTACTCAGACCATCGAACTGAACAACTTTCACTATGGACCCTACCTCAGGACAACTCAGCGCTTCCTGTATTTACTAGGCTGTCACTTACACCCTGTATAGCTTCCTTTATGCTGACACCAACATCGAAATCGCGACAAAAAATCTGCTGTTCCATACCAAACTGCAAAAATACTCGATCCCAAATGTATGGGACAGCAGATTTTTTTTCGCTATTTCGATGTTGGTCCCATAGGGAAAGTTGTTCAGTTTGATGGTCTAATCAACATTTTAAAAAACTGTCAGCAAGTTAAACCCTGTATCCGTAAATAAATGCAACAGTTTTTCTACACATTTAACTCGTTTAGGTGCAGTTCCATGGTAGATGTACTAACTAGAAAAATAGAGACATTCTATTCACTAAAAATCTGTCATTCAGTGGTACCATGAGTTTTCACTGTACGTTACTACTGCAGTTACGTCACCAATTTGTATGACAGAAATTAGTTCTCGACGTAACCACTAGGAGCGCTGTACGAAATTCAAAACAAAATTGGCGACGCAACTACACTAACTAACAGTGAAAACTCATGGTAGACCTACTGTATATGACTAGCTCTTTTATGAAACTTTTATAATTATTGTAATATTTGATTCGGAAGAGGCAGAAATGGTAAGCAAGGGTGCAGTAAAGGTCGACCCTTATAGAGCTCGTCACAAGGATTCCGAAAATATATGTGGCTTAATTTTGCCAAAATAAACTTACTGCAGCCTTGAAAAGCGTGGCAGAAACATTACAGTGTGTGTCAATACACAACAAACTGCGATAGCATTCGGAAATTACGTTGAGACTGAAATGACGTGTCGAATGACGTTTAGATTTGTAGTATAAATTACTATACTACATTTCAAATAAGGACTATATAGCTTTCTAGCCAATAGGGGCGTTGACTACATAAAATATATTTTAATTTTAACTGCTCGGTAAATAAACCGTTTGAAAATAACGCTAAACTCACATTTTCAGTAATGCTGTTGCTTGAATACTATTTTTAATAACTGGATAAACTATAAAAAGTATAAAAACGTCGACGAAAAACAATGACGTCACTATTCAATTTTTAGTACAATATTTCATACAAAGCACGCGTTTTGACGTTTGATAAAGAGTTGTTATTTTACTAGTTGGAAATTCGCGGATTCTGACTTGCAAATATAATTTGTTCATCAGAAAGATATTCTACCCGTCATATTTTGGTCGTTACTAAAGCTGTTCTAAGAATAAGTGACAGTAAACATCAGTTGCACATACGTTCATTAAAGTTAATCCTCCATTAAAACTCTTACTAGCTTTTACTACGTCAACACGACAAAAAGTGACAGCAAGAGATTTAATGGAAGATTAACTTTAATGAACGTACGTTCAAATCTCTGTTTCTGTTAAAACAGCCTTCTATATTCGTTGCTATTTGGAATGTAGTATAGTTGAAATTATTTCTTATTACTTTTTACAATATGACTACTTATTCAAACCTGGGTAAAATACATGAGCATAAAACACAAATTATACCCCCAACGCAACGATGTCACAAAAAGTTTAAAAATGCATTCATACTCCACGCTAGAATAAGCACAAACGTTGACATTTTATTCTAATTCGATTTGTGTTTGCTCACTGGTGCCCAGTCATGGATGGAACGGATCGGATACGTGTGACAGATACGTCACGCTCTCCGCTACCGTTGACAACCGGTGACAGTCTGCATACGCCCTTAGCATGTCCCATTTTATTCTTTGGCTATATGTAGCGATTCTTTTTATTTATTGATTGGATTAATTTTTGGATGAAATTCTAGTTTAAGTCGGATATTTTAAATGTGAGGACCACAGAGAAATGACACGCTTCCCTTAGGCAGGACACACATTGCAAATTTTATAGTAACACTAGTGTTTACCCGCGACTTCGTCCGCACAAATTATACAACGTGTTAATGAAATAACGCAAAACTAGAAAGTAGTTTGTTTAGAATCGAGAGCAGAATCGAATTATCATGGTTTCAACATAGGTTAAATTTTTCAAAATATACATTATTTGTTCGTATAATTTAAAATTTTCTGAACTCGATGCCAACCTACCGCACAGGCACACTCACTCTACTTACTACCAAAACAAGATTCTTAAAATATATCCACGAGCACGCTAGCACTTTCATTAATTGCTGAAATGATAACAAATCATTTTTGCCTGAAAACTTAAAATGCAAATAACTTTAAATTTTAACTATCAAAATAATGAAATTATTGTTTCAATCTAATTATCTATACTAATATTATAAAGAGGAAAGATTTGTACCTATTTTTGTATGTTTGTATGTTTGTAATGAATAGGCTCAAAAAGTACTGGGCCGATTTAAAAAATTCTTTCACCAATAGAATGCTACATTCTTCCAATTTGACATAGGCTACATTTCATTTTGAAAAAAATTAGGGATCCTTGGTAAAATTTGAACAATGTAACCGAAGGTGTAGAAAAATGAGTCTTAAAATTTATTTGTCTACCCCGTGCGAAGCCGGGACGGGCTGCTAGTTTTCTTATAAATCAGTTGGGGTGTATGAGGTTTTGCGCTTATTCATTAACACGTTGTATACCTGATTTTTAAGTCAGATCACAAGCTATCAAATAAAACAAGTTTCTTTAAATCGGTTCTGTAGTTTACGCGTGGTAAAAATTCTAAATAAGGTTGATAATATCTAAGTGTAAATTTATTATCGGTGTCGTGTCCCTGACCCCATATCAACTTGTAGTATAAGAGATAAGAGGAATTTTGGAAACCATCAGCTGCAAGGCTGATTCAGTATTCATAGGGTGTAGAGCATCTCTGTGATGGGGATGGACAAGGTCTGCCTGCATAACCCCAGTCGGTTTAGGAGTTACAGCCGTTACAGAGATTTAATGGGGGATTAATTCTAATGAGCGTTTCTGCTACTGAGTGTTAGTAATTTAGCCTAAATGGGCTTGTCAGGCAACTGAATGTCCTTATAGCTACGATAAGGTAGATTTTTGCCCACAATAAAACTGAAAAAAAATTAAATTGAATAAAATCGAAAAACTATTTTTTTCTTTTTCACAATTTGGCTTCTGGTTGTCGCCAAGGAACAAACTTACATACATACATAGGCTGATAAACACATTACCCTTCCTTTGCGTCGCGCAGTCGGGTAAAAAGAAACCATTCCCTTTACAATCCTCATATATCTCAATACCAATTGAAAGCAAATCACGTACTGTATTTATCTACAGACAATGACAAATCAAGAATCCTTTAAGTTCCAAAGGATAAATGAAAAGGAAATGAGATCTTATCTCCAAGATATCAATGCCGCTACTCGGATGTTACTTTCTTTTAATACAATATTATCGGTTGCTATCCAATTGGAATAAATTGTAATGATATTAATGGGTTGAATATAAAGAGAGACTCGTATCAATGGGAAAGATGACTCACGATTTTGAACCTTAGACTATATAACTAGGGACCAGCCTTGCGGTAGCATTTCTCCTCTGTCACGTTATAAGATCAATTGATCATGTACATTACTTTGTATATGTCTGGCTGTGGCAGAATAACAGAGGCAGCTGATTTATTCCACTGTCGCTGAGCCTTAGATCTTTTTGTCTTGTATTATTTTTATATTAATTGTTATTCTAGTGGCATTTCCCTCGGAGTATCAGTGCAAGCTTGTTTGTGTGTAGGTACTCTGGGGAAATATCATTAACATACTAACAACAGAAAAAACACTTTTATTTTTAATGTTCTTATAACCTACTTATGTCTGTGTACAAATGTAAAGACAAATAAATTATTTTTAATTTAACTTAATTTTAATTTACATACACTTTTCTACCTTATCACTAAACGAGACAGCCTATAATCGCGGAACAATAACTTCGAACTAGTCGCGTTCGGGGTCCACACGAGACTATTTTAAACAATCAAAATTAGAATCTAAAGTAATGGAATGACATCAAAAGTTGCGGATTTCATGCTACCTCGTCGCCCGCAAAATGTGGCAGAAAAGTTTGTTAGTAGAATTACACGCGTAGGCAACTCGTCCATAGTTATATTGTCCAAGTTTTTAACCGACTTGAAAAAACGAGGAGCCGAACATAGAACATGTTCGGCTGTTTGTATTATTTTTTATAATTATGTTCACCGATATTTTCGTACATTGTAGACCAATTTAAATAATAATTTTTTGGTTTGAAAAGGTATACTCCCCTGCTAAACCGATTTTGAAAGATGTGTGTTGTAGAGTTTCTGACCGCATCTTCTCTACAACGGAACACTTTCCGACACGGTGGGTAGAGTCAAAAATGACGTCACTATCCGTGTGATATAATTTTGAATATAAAACATTTTGAGTTTCAATTTTGAGTTCTCTCACCGATCCTAGCTACCCAATCCGCCGCGTAGCCCCAGCAACGTCCTATGCCGAGGTCCGTCCCCTCTGGGTGTCCCTAGGTCGGTTGCTTAAGTTCATTCATTTAGCTCGGTAGACCCATCGTGGTCCCTCCAATAGTCCGCAGTAAAAAGCAGTAACTGCTCCCTGTGAAACGTTGTATTAGTCATTTCCAAAAAAAAAAAACAGTTTTGAGTTCATTGTTCTTCCGGCAACAACATCATCAACACCACGCAGACAAAGTCGCGAGCTGAAGCTGGTTTACATGCAAATATTATTTTTGAGGGTTTTTTTACCGTATGGTGTAATTTTTCTTATTAATCTGTGACATTTCGCACTAGCGTAGTAATTATTGTCACGGCTATTCGATGTGTTTACTATGGCTTCGATAGATGTCACACTTTGCTTATACTTACTTCATTTCCAAGTTTACGATTGGTTGTATGTCCTTGAATTGGGTTTATTACGTCTACATGACCGTAAAGATTGTCAGCTATTAAATGAAATGAATGAAATGAATGAAATGAATGAAATGAATGAAATGAATGAAATGAATGAAATGAATGAAATGAATGAAATGAATGAAATGAATGAAATGAATGAAATGAATGAAATGAATGAAATGAATGAAATGAATGAAATGAATGAAATGAATGAAATGAATGAAATGAATGAAATGAATGAAATGAATGAAATGAATGAAATGAGTGAAATGAATGAAATGAAATATACTTTATTTACACCAAAAGCAAAATACAATACACAATAGGAAACAAAACAGATTTAGTACAAATAAGGCGGTCTAATCGCTAATGAGCGTGTCCGTGTCCTCTTAGATTTTTTCCATAACATTAAGGAAACTAGTGATGAAATTTGCAATTGTAGAATTTCCAAATTTCCACAGAAGCTAACACCAAAATCGTCATTACTTAATTGTAATTTTTGCTCACTACAGGGTGTAACGATACACCCTTGTAATACTTAAGGCGCAATAGTAGGACGAAATACCTTTTATATATCATTTTTCGACTAGATTTATACAATTTACCAAACCAAAGTCATACCTCAATATTCTTGGATAGTTTATCTAGTGAAATCATAAATTGAATACACGATTGGAATTACTTCACTCGATAGAAAATCGTCACAAAGATGACGTATTGTCATGTACTTTTTTATAAAAAATAATCTCGTTTTAGAATAATTAAAATAGTTTCAGATTTTTGGTATTTATACCTACTCAGATATTCACCATTAGTTTATCTAGTGAAATCATTGAAAAATCGATAAAAAGTACTTTTGTTAATTCTTTTGAATCGAAAATTCGGCACACGCTTTTCGGAGGGCGGGACAATCTCGTTTCTCATAGAAAATATACGTCTGAACCTATGGCCCCTTAACGGGCTGCTTTAGACCATCAAACTGAACAACTTTCACTTCGGAGCCAACATCGAAATCGCGAAATAAAAATCAGCTATTTATTTCGCGATTTCGAATTACATATCTCGAAAATCATCGTAAAGGCTCCATATAAAGTTGTTCAGTTTGATGGTCTGAAGCACCCTGTTCGATATGTAACGCATTTAATTTAACGCCCTGTATTAGTGAATCAATTTGATTAGTGAGATAATTTGATGTCCTCGGTGACATTGGTGCCGACTGGTGAATCCGGGTGGGCCTTATGTATCCCCAAAAGGGTCGTGATACGCGTTTACTTTTCAAATTTTAAAAATAAATAAGGAAATGAGTACACACAGTAATTATAAAATACACAATATTGAACGTTACATCAATAGTGAGGTCTAAATTGATGTGCATTTTACGAACAAATCGATATCGACGTCGTAAAAATACAGAATTTGATGTAATAATACTAAAAGCATACGATCGTGTAAAACGCAGTAGAATTGTTTATTACTCGTAGCGTATACAGGGTGAAATTAAATTTAATTAATTAATTTGGGTCACCAACGGATGAATCACATTACAAACTCAAGAGACTACATAAAACTAGGCAAACATTATGTTCGACGAGGATAAGTGCAATACAATTATATGGAACACACAAATTACAGTAAATCGTTTTTAATCAAAACATTACAAAGACGTAGGTTCAACAAAAACCAAACAGTAAGTCATTAAGTAATTTTATAAGATAGTTTGGAGCAAAAAAATCCTTTGTAGCATACATTTCAGTCGACTAGGCATTGCTGTTTAGTATGGAAGCAGATTTTTTTTTGCTCCTATCGGCTTGCTCCCATGGTTATTGTTTAGTTTGATGGGTAGAGTAGGTTTAAAAAGATGCTAATTATTTCAATTTCACCCTGTAATGAATACAGGGTGTAAAGTTTTAAGGAGGTTCAGACCATCAAACTGAACAACTTTCACTATGACACCAACATTGAAATCGCGAAAATATAACGCATTTAACTTTACACCCTGTATACCGCTATTCGTCGTTGGTATGTACATACCTAACCTAACGTTGTGTTACCCTAATAGAATATACAGAATAAATAACGAACAAAAAAAGAACTAGAATAGGTTGAATGTAATCATTGATTTACCAACTACTGGACGTCGGGTCCGCGCTGAAAAGTGTCCGAACCAAAAGAGTAACAAACGCATAAAGAGTAACAATTACGCGCCAGTCTTATACTATACGCACGCAGCACGCTGTGCTGTAAAATTTGTAAAAACTACGCAAGCAAAATGATAAAAGAATTTCAACAGTTTCAATATGTTTAGTTTGTTTATATTACTAAAACGTACTTACGTTTGAATAAGTTAGTTAGTTATGAGACCCGGCGTCTATTAGTTTGTAAGTCAATGGTTGTAATCCAAAACCTTTTCTACGTCTTTGGGGCTAATTTGTCCAAAATGATAATTATAACTGTTGTCTCATTGGATAAAACCAAAACTGTTATTTTTGACTACATTTAAAAATTACACTGGACAGAGTTTCGGTACTACTGGTGAAACGTGGATGTTCTGAGGTTTCAGAATATCTCTGACTACCCCCTCGGGGAATATAGTCGTGAGCATATGCTTATACATTAGCCGTCAATTTCTACCGTTAAAATAAAACAGGGGGTTAAATATGTTAATTTGTGTCAATCAATGCATTTGCATGTAGGTGTATGTGTCAAAAACCGACACTCCCACAGAGTGGCCCTTTTCTGACACCTGGCCAAATTTGGATTACTAATGTGTCACGGTATGGTACGGATATGGTCTGATATGCTTTATGAAACGGAATTTATGTACTCATACTCTAACCATCAAGCTGAACAACTTTTATATGGGAGCAAACCTTTGACTATTTATATGTGGACTGGTTACGCGTGTAATTCTACTAACAAACATTTCTGCCACTTTTTGCGGGGGGCGAGGTAACATGAAATCCGCAACTTTGGATTTTATTCCCCATAACTTTAGATTCTAATTTTGAATGTTAAAAATCATGAAAAGTAGTCTCGTGTGAACCCCAAACGTTCTAAGTTCGAAGTTATTATTTCGCAATTATAGGCTGTCTCGTTTACTGATAAGGTGTAAAATTGAATCTAAATGCACAAGATCAATTGTGCTTATACCGTGGCAGAGGGGAAATGCTACCGCAAGGCTAGCCCTTATAATAATTAGTCAAAGGAGCAAACAGAACAAAAAAAATCTGCTGTCTTACATTTTAGTCGAGTAGGCATTGCAGTTTAGTATGGAACAGCAGATTTTTATTTTTGCGCTGACAGATTAGCTTCCATGTGGTGTGAAGGTTTATGATACTTTTCTTTACACCCTGTATACTGACCATCTTTTTTGGGTGGTGAGAAGCTTTGCTATAACCACAGTATAAGAAAGAGCTTAATTAACTTCCATTCATCTTTTCAAGCGTCCAATTGTAAAGACTTGCTTTTGCATTTTAAAATATTTCTGGATATAATGTCGAATCAAGTAATATTAGATGGTCGCTAGTAGCCCAGATCTACACATAACATAACTTAAGAGAAGTTTATTCCGAACGTGATATTTTCAACACTAACCAATTAAAGTCAATGCAATTTTTCAGAAACAATCTAGAAACTAATCTCTATGCTTTTATGAAGTCAGTTTTTCGTTAATATATACAGTTTTAATGCTAGGACTAATTTAAGATTTGTATGGAAATCTTTGAGGCACTGTAACTTTAAAACTATACATTTTACGAAAATCTGACTTCATACAAGCATAGAGATTAGTTTCTAGATTGTTTCAGAAAAATTGCATTGACTTTAATTAGTTAGTATTGAAAATAACACCAGACTTCGTTTGTATGGAGGACTACGCTCCGAATTATAAAGAAACGCTATACCTTATTCTCCCTGTATGACTACCATGTAAAGAAAAGGAGTACATACTAAATTATAAGCCGAAACCTCACGGATAACGTTATTAATTAATAAATTTTATGAATACTGTCAAGTATATATATTGACGGCCCGATAGTCGGTAGTGAACCTGCCTGCTGTGCCGAGGGTCGCGGGTTCGAATCCCGTAAGGGACAAATATTTGTATGATGAATATGAATATTTGTACCCGAGTCATGGATGTTTGTATCTATATATGTATTCTATATCGTTGTCTAGTCATCATAATACAAGTCCAGGCCAGATTCTGGTACTTTAAATGTGACTAGATAATTTGTGTGGCAATGTCCAAGATATTTATTTATTAAGTATTTTGACTCATTCGATACGAGCCCAAAGAATTACTAATCTAAAGCGGCAATTCCACATTGCTCCCAGAACCGATGGCCGATGGGGCTGAAGAGTTATCGAATGGCGACAGCGTATCGGAAGGCGTAGCGTAGGGTAGACAGTGAGCCGCCCACAAGGTGGACCGACGACCTGGTGAAGGCGGCGGGAACCCGTTGGATGAGGGCAGCGCAGGACCTGTCGTTGTGACAATCCTTGGGAGGCTTATGTCGAGCAGTGGACGTCTATCGGCTGCATAATTCCCTCATGAAAAAATAGCATAACCATAGACCGCATTTTGGCCACGGCCAATCTAAAGAACCTATCTATGTATAAATCATCCCTTCACCTATCACCTTATTAATCAGCAGTTACTCGTATATATTTAATTTATTATTATTATTTATTTATTATGTATTATTATATAGTTATTAGTGTGTGGACATTTGATTACTAAGATAACCACCAAGTACCCACTTACTTGTACGCAGCCAAATTGTCAAAGAAACAAATTGTAATTGGTTCCTCAAGTTTCAAGCCTTGCCTGTATTGAGGACCCCTGGTAACAGTCGATGTACATTCCACCCAAAATGTTAAAGTTAATTTGTACTGTATTTGATTATGTGTAATTTTAAGTTCGTTGTTTAATTCTAGTTTAGTTTTAAGTTTTACTGGGAATGTACCTACCTACTCTGAGGCGAAATAAATAATTTACATTTCTCAAATGATGATGATGATTATGAAGATTCCATTTTATGAAATCTGTAATTCCATTAGATTTTTCTAATAACAACTACGTAATAATAATGTATTAGTTTCACTGTCAAACGCTAAAACCCACAAATTGCTTTCAAAAACTAGTTGTAAAAAGCAAAAAACTCGATACATAAACTGTGAAACCAACGGATAGTGAGGGGGTCCTATTCACAAATAAATCAACTTTATTTTGACCTGTGACCCCCATAGGTTTGGGGGATGCCAGAACTGGTCCCACGACGTTAACGATTGTACGATGACAATTTAATTTTGGGCTTTTCGATTGGTAGTAATTTTGAACATGCGAACACTTGATTTTATGACTTAAGAATTTATTCGAGAGCTAATAAATCTCATTGTATGAAGGCACTGAAATTACTGGTAACGCAGAGAGAGTTAAAGTGAACACAGGTAATGCAGAGAGAATTAAGGCGAACAACACACGCAAAAGCTAAAATCATTAGCCTTCTTTTGTCGAAAGTAACATTTATTTTTTGTTTATTTACTAATTATTATCTCTTATGATTTACCCCACAACTTGTCCTTTTAAGTAAAAGAGTACCTGTGTAAAGCAATACTTACACCGGTTGCATATAAGGTAATATGGACCAATACTCCATTTCAAATAGCAACGAATATTAAAGGCTATTTTGAATTACAGAAACAGAGATATGAAACACCTCCTCTCATTTATTCTTAGAACAGTATTTATTATTCTTTAGTAACGTCCAAGATATGTCGGATAGTATATCTTTCTCATAGATAAATTATATTTGCAAATCAGAATTGGTCTAAAAGTTATATAGTTATTTACACATTACACATTTCACTAACAGTGCCCAAACTCTGCCCAGTGCGACACTTTTGATGGACCGTGGATTTACGGTGGTAAACGTATTAGTGCCTTGCCTGCCGTGCAGGAGGTGATGGTTCGATGCCCGTCCAGGCCGACTCGTACCAATGAGTTTTTCGGAATTTATGTACGATTTGTTACACCACTAGCTTTTCGGTGAAGAAAAACATAGTGAGGAAATCTGAATGCTTCAATTTCAATTTCCCGTCACACTGGACAGAGTTTCGGTACTACTAGTGAAACGTGGATGTTCTGATCTCACCTATCCCAGCTACGTCCTATGCCGAGGTCCGTACCCCTCTGGGTGCCCCTAGGTCGGTTGCTTAAGTTCATTCATTTGGCTCGGTAGACCCTTCGTGGTCCCTCCAATAGTCCGCAGTAAAAAGCAGTAACTGCTCCCTGAGCAACGCTGTATTAGTCGATTCCAAAAAAAAAGGATGATCTGTGTTTTCAGAATATCTCTGACTACCCGGGAGTATATGTGAGCATATGCTATGCTATGAAAAGTATTAGTAAAAGTTAAAAATAATAACACTAGGAATATAAAACTAAAAGCAACAATTACCAGTGCAAATATTGTGTGACCCTTGAACCAAAAAGCAAAATATTTTCTAACCATTACAAATAACGCATACATTATAAATTAAAACAAGTTTTTTGCTCATTTCCCACTTCATTTACCTTCATTGTCAAACCATTCTTTAAACTAACACGCAATAAAGGTGTGTACATTCTCAACCAGGTTACTTTACCCATAGTAACATAAACTAGAACCTAAGTGGTAGTCAGTTCCCATACCAACGATGTATTGTTGACGAAAATAAATCAACATTTACATGTAAAAAAAAAACAAGTTTCATGGACTGATGAAAAAATAAGAAGGGCGAAGGGCCCATTGTTGTAGTTCTTACCGGGTTTTACTTTTCGCACACGGAAGTCCTGTATGAATTAAAAATAAGCTGCATTTCATGGCAACAATAGTATGACAATGGCAACACTGACAATAGGGTGGTTCAAACGAGAGCAAGTTATTGTCTACGCGCAGCTGATCTTGAAGATTGCGTATTCTTTTTTCTAAATGCAGTTTTGAGAGACAAGTAACGGTATTTTAATTTTCAATTCAATTCAATTCAATTATACTTTATTGCACACCAAAACAGAACATACATTCATTACATTTACATTAATTTTCCGAGCTGCCAGTTTTCTTTTTGGTTCAATTTTTAGAAGAATTATGTTTTGTACTCCCTTTCAAATGAGGGGCAAGCATCTGCCTTGTCAATAGTCTTTTATAGAATTTTAGATTCCTTACTTTTTGGAGACTGTCTCGTCCTACCCCTTGTTTGCCTACGCTTTGGTCCTTTTAAAGAATAATGACCAGGAAAAAAAACTATCTAAGTATAAAATATTAAAAATGAACTAAAAACTTATAGAAAACAACTTTACAGACACCAATGCGGGAATCAAAATTCGCAAAAAGGAAAATAACTTTGCATACAGTGTACCTAACAACTAAAAATATCGTTTTATTTGAAAATGTTCCTAAGATATGAAATTGAATAACTTTCTCCATGGGACCAACATAGAAAAAGTATGGAGTAGCAGATTTTTATTTCTACGATTTCAGTTTTGGTCCCATACAGAAAGTTGTTCAGTTTGATGGTCTGATCATCCCCTTAAAAAAATGTCAGCATATCAAGAAGGACCCTTTATGTATATCGTTTCTGCGTTGTTTCAGGTTTTGGCGTTATCATCATCACTGCGCAAGGACACAGACCTACCCTCAGGGCAAATGGGAGTTAGTACACCACGTGTGACCAATACGGATTGGTAGACTTCTCATACGCATCAGAAATTAATGACAAGCTAAATATTATAACTTTTAATTGTCATCTTGTGCCTTTATTTGCGAACTAATATTATGTGCAAGAACAATTTTTTTTTTTAATTTTTTTTAAAAGCTATTTCATTGTATCATCTCCTTACACTAACAGCTTTCCAAAGAGTTAAAAAAAAAAGAAACATAATTTTATCAAATTAACAATTTATTCAGGATAACGGTCTTAAGTCCTTAAATACGGAAATTAAAACTATAGTTGACATTTAAAAAGGTTAGCACGCGCCACATATATAAACATCTGCTAACGGCTTATAATAATTACTAGTTAAAGGCTACCTAGGACATTTATATGCACTAGGAATTGTCTTAATAATGGCGCGTGCTGTAACAGCTTGCGTCTATTTTATGATGACAGGTGATCTATTTTTAATGGTAAGCATTAAACAGTGACAAAGGAGCTCGTAGAACAAGCATGCTGATAGACACCGCAACGAACTAACTTAAGGTGGTTGCAGAGTTGTCAGTTTCATACAAAAGTTTGCCGCGTAATACGCGTAGACGGTACAATTATTGCAATTTTAAAAGTGTTATACTTAACTTTGCAGGCCAGTGTAGATGATTTTGCATGGGTAAATTCTGGGTAGAACGAATGGTTCAACGACCCTTTACCACTAGATCCAATTCAGCTCTGCTCTCCCTCCTCCACACCATTTGTCCCCCGGTTAGTGGGTTCTTTCTCTACCCCAACCACTTCTGCACCTGGCCGGCCTGGTGGTCGTGGTGGTTCTGTAGAACAACTCAACAATTTCGAACTTTTTGGAGAAAATGGTCAATGTTTGAAGTGCTGTATTTCGAGTTTTATAAGACCTTCAGAGCTACGGTTGTAATCAAATCGTAGCAAACTTAGTCTACGTCAAAAGTGGAAAAAGTGACATTTCCGTAGAATGTACCGTTTAGAAGTTACAATCCGAAACCTGAAACAAGTCCGAAAATTTCTGGGTCTTTCGAGCACCATGCAGTGAACACAGGTCTTTCGAAGCTGCAAACTTGGTTTTACACTACTGGTATATATCCCAAAAAATCAGTACAGTGTAATTTTTTGCGACCTAACCATTAACATACAAAATTCACGTTAAAAGTGTCCGAAACTAACCTACTCGTGCGCGTAGTCGGCCGGTCAAACGAAGTCTGTTGCGTAATTTGTTCTCTTTATACGTTTTGGTGCTCTTTTGGTTCAGACACTTTTGAGCGCGGACGCTATGTCTAGTAGTTGGTAAGTCAATGGACCTACTGCGATTTGTGTCTACGGTCTACGGTTAAACCGTAAGGTCTACGGTGACTGGCGTAAACTAAATTGCAGTCAATAACAACAACGATGGATACCTAAACGAAAATCTTAACTATTCTTATATATTTGTTCTTACCTAATGACGAATTTTTTAATGATTTAACCAAGAAATTGTTTCTTTCAATAGAGTTCATACTGTATTTATATCAATAGAGTATTCATTGCTTCATTCGATACGGATTAGGTTCTAGATAGAATTAGTTACAAATTATTTTGTTCATTGAAGCATTAACGGTTTGTACTATATTATACTAAACCAATTACCACAGATTATGCATAGATTCAGAATCAAATAACGAATTATCGTATCAATATGACTGCCGAGAATCACTTTAAACTTCACCATTTTAACTCTACCAATACCGTTCTTAACTATACAACTTATTCTTAAAGAGTTAAGGTACAGAATAGTAAAGAGAGTAGCCTAAAGGGATATAAATAAGTTTGTAATTCTAACAATCTTTTCATTTAAGTTTATTGCAAGGGCGTTCTCAGAGATCAAAGGACAATAGATAAAAAGATTTTCGCTCCAAATAGATAACTGTCAAATTAATTCTGTTTTTATAAAAAATGGATGCATCACCCCTCTTTTAAAATGTGCCATAGCATTTTTTTTTAATTCTTTCTTCCGTGAATAAAAAACGTGGGTAAGACGTAAAATGTTCTGAAAGAATAGGAAGAAAAAAAAATTGCAATCGATTTTTTGCTTGACTGTTACGGTAAAGGTAGTTTTTAAATGATTTAGTAATGTGAAATTCTAGTTAACTGTGTTTGAGTAAAATTTATGATTTTGTTGTTGTACTTAAGGGTATATTACTGTTGGCGCCCTCCATACAAACGAAGTCTGGTGATATTTTCAATACTAACTGATTCAACTCAATGAAATTTTGCTGAAACAATCTAGAAACAAATCTCTATGCTTGTATCATGTCAGATTTTTCTTTAAAGATACAGTTTTAAAGTTACAGTCTCAAAGATTTCCATACAAATCTTAAATTAATCCTAGCATTGAAACTGTATATTTTAACGAAAATCGGGCACGATACAAGCATAGAGATTTGTTCCTAGATTGTTTCTGCAAAATTTCAATGAGTTTAATTGGTTAGTATTGAAAATATCACCAGACTCGATTTGTATGCAGCGCGCATTTACGTATTCGGAATAAACTTCTCTTAAGATTGTTAGAATTGTTAGGTTTGTAGCCGTGG
The DNA here is from genome assembly GCA_963924505.1 of Agonopterix alstromeriana. Lineage (NCBI taxonomy): Eukaryota > Metazoa > Arthropoda > Insecta > Lepidoptera > Depressariidae > Agonopterix > Agonopterix alstromeriana. The sequence continues at coordinate 2,389,119 of OZ004665.1, read as the reverse complement.
TGGTCCAGTGGCGAGTAACCTTGCCTGCCCTGTAGGAGTCGATGGTTCGATCCCCGTCCAGGCCGACTCGTACCAATTAGTTTTTCCGGATTTATGTACGATGTGTAAACCACTGGCTTTTCGGTGAAGGAAAACATCGTGAGGAAACCTGCATGCTTCAATTTCATGTATTCTACCTACTGCAAATTACAAGTTGCGACGGGCTCACTCCCCGTCACACTGGACATAGTTTCGGTATTAGTGAAACGTGGATGTTGTAGTTTCAGAATATCTCTGACTACCCCCTCGGGGAATATAGTCGGGAACATATGCTACTTAGGATTGTTTGGAGTAAAATAAATTATTACATTATCTATAGGTACTTGTAAAAAATAGTTCCGTGACTGTCTGACAGACAACCGAAACCGCTGAAATTAGAAACATTAAATTTGGAATTGTATATTCAGAGGATGTAGGGTTGCACTAAGAAAAGATTTTTCGAAAATCAACCCCTAAAGGGGTTATTCTGATATCGTTCTTGTAATAAAGCTTTGTTATAGACTCTATGATTCTACAAAAACAAAATCAACTGCAATCCTGCATCCAAATGTTTACAGCTGATTGTTTCTCGCGATTTATCCGTTGGTCCCATAGAAAAAGTTGTTCAGTTTGATGGTCTGATCATCTCTTTAAAAACCGTCAAGAAAGACCCGGTACTGAAACTGCATAGTCGTGGGCATCTGTTTATTGTTATACGTTAAGTTGACAGAGTATTAGCTTGGCATCATTAATAAAACGCTATCACAATGTATTAATTATCACTATACGGTAACCAAGGTGTGGCATGCGCGTGCGCAGCAAAGGTCGCGCAGACGTTACATTCCTCGCCTGACCTTTGTTTTTTTACCCTTATGATAATGCAGACCATTTCCTTTGGATAACGGCAATTATTTATTGGGTTTAGTCTTCACGGTTTAAGTTTCTGACCACCTCAGCAGTGGTTAAAGTCGTGAGTGATAACCCCTCTTCAGGATGTTATTTTAAATCAATCAATCGTTTATACTTTATTACGATACTTTATTTTTAAATGAGTCCTTTATTACGTGCTTCAAATCAAAGAGCCTGTCTTCGAGATCGAATCAGAAATGAAGAGATTCGCAGAAGAACCATAGCCGAACCATATCCGACATAGCCCAAATGACTGCAAAACGAAAGTAGCAATGGGCGGAGCACATTGCTCGCAGAACCGATGGCCGATGGGGCCGAAGAGTTCTCGAGTGGCCACCGCGTTCCAGAAAACGCAGCGAGGATAGTGGACGTATATCGGCTGATATGATGATGGTGAATAATTGAATTGCCACAACTGTATTTTCAAAATTATTTATTCTAGCTATCACTAACATATTTATTAAACGGTCATAACACCCTGAGGCTCATATTTACGCCTGAAGCGAAAAAACATAATCCAACCCAACGCGTGTCAAAAATTTAACAAAATATCGCACATTGTGCTCATTACACGTCGATTCATTTAACCCTTTTGTCCGGCGATTGTACGGATTGTGCCACTGTGCAGTCGTTGGGACAATAGCGCCCACTCGCTGTGCACAGTGGGCTGCCCAGTGGGCCGCCCCCGGTCGATGCGTATGATTGAATGGTGAAAGGGTGACGCGGGCGGTGTAATTTTAATGAGAATTCATAATTAGTGCAGTGTAAATTTGTAATTATTCGTTGCAGTTTCGAGAATAGGTGCTGGAAATGTTTTGTTGGAACTGGACAAAACTCGTGTAGGCAATATTGGAAACAATGTTTGTGTCTGTTCAACACAACCACGTCAGATGCCGTAAGGCGGTTTGAAAAACCTGACACCAGGGCTGACTGTCCACACGATAAGAAGAAGAACAACACAGAGTTATCCTCTTTTTATTTGAATATCGGAAAATAAATTCTATGCTGTTTAGCTTACGTAAGTAATTCAATTTTTGTTTAGTGGCATCCGATGTGTTATCACAATTCAGCCAATGTCTCGTTATGTGGATAGTATATGAAGGAAAATGATCAGTAGTATTTATTAAGTCTAGAGTGGCAGTTTTGCCAATGTAAGTAGTTTATCATCTCAAGTGATTGTTTTAAGGTTAAAACACAAAAGAGTTCACAAAATGGTGGAGCCACGTGCAATCCCAACGCGCCGATACGCACGCGTCCGTACTCCGCCAGAATTGCAGCGCGACTCCCTTACTTAAGTATCCTTCTTAATATGCTGACACTTTAAGGGGATGATCAGACCGTCAAACTGAACTAATTTCTCTATAACACAAACATCGAAATCGCGAAAAAATTAATCAGCTCTTCCATACAAAATTGCAAACATACTCGAGCCACATGTATGGGACAGTTGATTTTTTTTCGCGATTTCGGTGTTGGTCCTATAGAAAAAGTTGTTCAGTTTGATGGTCTGATCATCCCCTTAAAAAGTGTAATAAAGTGGCATATTAAGAAGGCCCCTGTATATACATATCCAGGTCCGTAGCCAGTGAACCGTAAATTATGTTTATCTTATACCTTGTGATAATTTGACGGTCAGTTTGTTCTTAGTTTAGCATCAGCATGCATTTATAGCATTTGCTCTATTTTAAAGAGTCAGATCAGAAAATCGAAGTTTCACTAGTTGTACCTGGTCTACCAAACCTGTTCAGTGTGACGGAGAGTGAGCCCGCCGCCACTCATAATGAACAGTGGGTACAATACGCACCTCGAAATCGAAGCATGTAGGCATATGCTTCGATAACATTCATTATTACCTACTTAATTTAATTTCTGGTGTAACCTAGTACCTAATCAGCACCAGTTAAATGAATAGCCTAAAAGTATGTAGAACTATTTACTATTACCTATTCTGTACTAAAACTTAGCCCTAATAGCACACAGCTCTATAATTGTTCAAAGCACGTACCCAGAGGGGGTGATAGTTGGGATTTATCAGTAATTACATCATAATACAGCGATTGCTGATATTCCTTTCACATTGTTGATTCAATGGTCGTCGTCCCGTCCCCGTCATCCCCGTCGTTCCTCCCCCCTCTCCGTACCAAAAGTCAGGATACGTACTATTGCCTCTAACCAGCTACAGTACCGTAAAGCTTATGTAAGCAATGTTCACTTCATAAGAGCTCCGTTAGAAGTTATAGCAAAATTTCTGATGGCACTCAAATGGAAATACATTCGCTTGATCACCATAGTATAATGGTATTATCGTGATACACAGGGTCCAACTTAATATGGTGAAACTTTTTTATGGATGGGTATGATCAGATCATCAAACTGAACAACTTTCACTAAAGAACCAACATCTAAATCGCAAAAAAATCTGTTGTCCCATACAGCAGTAGATTTTTTTTTTCGCGATTTCGATATTGGTCCTATAGAGAAAGTTGTTCAATTTGATGTTCTGATTATCCTCTTAAAAAGTGTCAGCATATTAAAATAATCAGCTGTTCCATACTAAACTGAAATCTTACTCGACCAAATTTGATGGGACAGCTGTTTTTTTTTCCCGATTTTGACTTTGGTCCCATAGAGAAAGTTGTTCAGTTTGATGGTCTGATCATCCTCTTAAAAAACTGTCAGCATATGAAGTTGGACTCTGCATAGTTTATAAACATAGTTCAATGTTAGAAACTACTTGAGTATATTTCAATGTGATGTTAACCAAATACATAGTCGGATTTTCAAAGCAATAAACACAACTGTTCAAATCGACATCTGTCGACGATAGAACGGATAGATAATCTAATTTGTACAAATCGCCCTTAAGCCTATAAAATAAATACCTCGGCTACGGTTAAATGTTTAGAAAAAACAGTAACAGATGTAAACGACGATAATAATTTAGGTATTATAATTATATTATCAAAACGCTCCGCCCACATGGTTCTAAACTAGATATTTCGGATATGAAGAATACAATAGGTTTCTTTAATGTGCATAGGTCAACTAAAGAGTCCTGTCATTGTAACTCTAAATAACTGTAATCGTAAATCAGGAACAACAGCGTCAACCAATCACAACACACGTGACAAACACTAGACAGTAAAGTACTTACAGCGAACCCGGGAAACTTTAATCTGTCTTGGAACCCACGATAGGGAACTTGCAGTTTTTTATTTTTAGTGTATCATAAAGATTTAAGGCTTACATAAAAATACCAAAAATAAAAATGGTAACGCTCACTGCTATGACGTGACGTCACTCCTTTTCATGACGCGTGAAGCTCATCGCAAATCCTCCGCTATAATATGTTGCCGTTCTCTTCTAACGCACGCAAGTTGCTAATAGCTTCGTCACTTTGCGCTGATTGGTGTTTGAAATTACGTTCCGATCCACGTAACTTTTAATTGAAATACATATTTCGTAAAAAATAACTACTTTAGAGTAAATCTTTCAGTAATGTTCTATTCACAACTATTATTATTGAATTATTAAGATAATTTCTCATTATATTGGTGCAAGTTCCCCATTTAATCAGAAGACAGGAGGAGTAGGAAAGGTAAACAGATATTCAACTACCCTCCCTTAAACCAAGCAATAGGTATAAAGAAAGATACATCCATATTCACACTAATTTTATAAATACGAAAGCGTCTCTGTTTCGTTTTAACTAACCTAACCGCTGAACCGATGTTGATGAAAGTTATAGAGATAGCTTGAACCCTTGAGATAGGTCTTTTACATAAAAATTTCATGCAAACGAAGTCGTGATAACGACTAGAAGAACGAAAAAAAAGCTTTTAGAGTGCAGTTGTAGTAGACAAACACAAGTACAGGTCGCGGCGGGGTGTGCGTGACCTTTCACCGACGAGTTCACCTACACGCTGCCCGTGGACGAACTGGCTCAGCCAGTGGACAATCTATGGGCAACCTCGTCACTTGATTATTTTGGTAGCTTTGTATATGTGTGGTATCTTATCTACTCATGTGGTTGTATCAAAGCTCACTTTTAGAATACTGCAGGTTTCAGAACGGTACTTAGACGAATTATATACGGACCCGCCTCGCCTTAGCATTTCCTCTCTGCCAACGTGCAAGATCAAAAGATCTTACGCATTTACATACAATTTTATACCTTATCACTTAACGCGACAGCCTATAATTGCGGAACAATAATTTCGAACTTGTGACGTTTGGGGTTCACACGACACTGTTTTTAATTTTTAACATTCAAAATTAGAATCTAAACTAATGGAATAAAATTCAAAGTTGCGTATCTCTTGCTCTCAAATGGCAAAATTATTTAAAGGTAAATTTTTGCTTGATGACAAAATGTTATCTTAGAAAACCAATCAAGCGTGAAATTTCACCGAATTTTGTGTTAGGATTACCGAATACTCACACAATTTTTTTTTCTCTCCATTGCTAACCTGAATTGCCATATAATCTATTATTGTTCGTAGATAAAGTAGGATTTCGTCTAAATTTGTCTATTACACAGGGTCCTTCTTAATATGGTGACACTTTTTAAGGGTAAGATCAGACCGTCAAGCTGAACAACTTTTTCTATGGCACCAACATCAAAATCGGGAAAAAAAACTCTTCCATACAAAACTGCAAACCTACTTGAGCCAAATGATTTTGATGTTGGTCCCATAGAGAAAGTTATTCAGTTTGATGGTCTGATCATCTCCTTCAAAAAGTGTCAGCATATTAAGTTGGACCCTATATAGTATCTCAATCACGTAAAAAAAATCATTTATCATTGACACAATACACTCCCAGAGGGCTACTTTCAATCGCAAATGTTCCCAATGATTTCACAAATTAAATTTACGTTTCTTTTCGTTCTTATAACGTAGGATTAGGGTTGAAAATTATGTTTTTGCGCAGAAAATGTAGGAAGGTTAAAAGAAAGTGTCCAATCATGATACATAATAGAGTCGATAGGTCTTTTTGACATGTTGGTGAAAATCACACAACCCTTCATTGATTGTAGTGAGTTGTATCCACATTTTTTATAGGTACCCAACAGGGCTGGTCATATTGTTACACTATACTTGAGGTTTAACTCATTATCTTCAACCAGTCGATTTAAGTCAAGCCAACCAAAAAAGGTGAGAAAGAGAAGATAATATCAAAGCATAAGATATATTACTAACGCTTTCGTACAGTCTTAGGTCAAAATAAAACGAAAAGGAGTACGATTTTTGAACATCACACGTTGAAATCAGCAGTACAGAATGTCAAAATTACTATGGAGATCTTTCTACTGCTGATTTGAACGTGTGATGATCAAAAATTTCACTCCAGAACGGACACTCACTGCACCCACCAATTTTTACCTTACTCCCTCTCGGCGGTACGGGTGGACGATAATAGGTAAGCAGTGGTGTATTCCTCTCTCGCACTCACTCAGCATACATGTCCTAGCCTCTTCATGTCAGTGCGAGTCCATTTGTATGAAGTATCCATGAGAAACTACAGTACCTCGGTCATATTGTGAGAAGTGAAAAACACGAACTTCTCCAGATTATTCTGCAAGGGAGAATTTTAGGAAGACGTATGCCTGGTAGAAGAACGAACTTGATTTAAGAACGAATAGATTTGTGTTAGTGGTTCGATATGAACACCTGACTATTAAGGGCTGCAGTCTCCAGGGTCCGAATAGCCCTAATGATAGCCATCCGTCGATTGGAAATGGCACCACAAGAAAAAGAAGATGTCCACGGTGTAGTAATACTCCAACAAACTGGCCCAGTGCAAATTGATGGAAGAAGGCTAGTGGTCAACTTGCTGCCAGGAGAATTTAACCTGGGGTGGCAGCAAAGCTACGCAACATGGTGCGAAGAGTTGGAGATAGGGAAAGAAAAAGCTGGGAACAGAACCTTTCTGGAGAGTCATACTTGACCAGGCTAAGACTCACCCACGGCTGCAGATCAGCTTTGCTCAGGTTCGTATAGCAGTTACTGCTTATTACTGCGGAGTCTGCGGACAATTGAAGGGATCACGAATATCCTACCGAGCCAGTGATTGAACTTGAGCAACTGACTTAGGGACATCCAGAGGGGATACGAACCTCAGCATAGGACATTGTTGGGGCTACGACGCGGACTGAAAAGCGGGGATCAGTGAGAAGCAGGACTTCAGAGAATTAGCTGAAGATGAAGCTATGCAAAAATAAAATGAAAAGTGTAGGTGTGGTAATTATTAAAATAAAAGTAAGCCGAACAACAGGAGTAAACAGAAAAGACTTCTTACGATGGGATGGAACTACAGGGCAAATTTCTAAAATTTTACAGTTAAACCAACTCTAACATCAATCAAAACCGTTTTAACATAACCATATTGTCCAAAAGTAACGGTAACAGGTGCCTACGTACAGAATATATATCAAGAGATGTTATCTGTTAATTAAATTTGAATATCACATGGTGGACACGCAAAGCTATGGCGACGGTAATGGCGTTACAATTTTGTTACACGCACACTGTCACGGTGCCATGTATCTAACCGAAATTAGGGTCTTGGAACAGTACGACCAGGAAAATAATTCAACTATCGCTCCAAGTCAAAAAGCAGACTAATGGAAGCATCAGCGGCGAAAAGGACGCAAAAAAAAACTACCCAACAGAGGCAAATCTTGATGGGTTAATATAATTTAGCACACTATTAGAATTTGTCAACTGCGCAGATACATCGGTAACACTTATAAACCTGGTATTACTGTAAAGCAGTAAATTTTAGGACGTCATCATGATCACCAGCCTGTCATCGTCCGCTGCTGGACATAAGCCTCCCCAAAGGTGCGCCATAAAACTACATCATCGCCTTCATCATCCAATTACTCCTCGTTACCTTTCTCAGATGGTCGGTCCACCAGGCAGGAGGGAGTCTCCAGGCATATCTCTTTACGTGCCTGCAATTTTATGGTTTCCAATGGTTTCCGCGCCTGCCTCTTCTTTTTCCTGAACAAAGATTGCAGATGCCACTCCATCAGGGGTAAAATCTCTTAAATTAATATTTTTAATCCATCCATGTAAAAAGAGTGTTCTTAATCGGGTCTACACATTTTAATGAGAGCAGTTCTGACACCAGGGCTTGCTGCCCACAAAATAAGAAGAAGAATGAGAATAGCAGATTTTTCATTCTTAAAATGGCAACTACCTATAAAAGGGACGATTTAATTTTTATGAGAAATCCAGGATATCGAAAACTTTTTATCCTAAAAACGAATTCAACGCGGGCAAAGCCACTTGCAAAAACTAATACCTATCGAAGAGTTATGTTATTTTAATGAAGTTAAAAACAATATTGAACGGACATACAACGGCATCAAATCACTCATCTATCATACAATGTCGTGTCCCGACACAATTTCGGTAAAGTGCGTAAATTGGACGTTTTCTCACGTCGACAAGTTTAATTAGAGCGAGCACCTGCGCGCGCGCAGCGTAACGTTGACAGCGAATGTTGAGCGGTTGAGGACTTATCTATTGTGACGTCACGGGTTTGTAGTGTCATAGTTCGTTGTGTTTTGGTTACAAATTATTTAGTTTTATTTAGTCTTTCTTGTTTGTATTTCAAATATTATTGATTATAAACATATTACAGCCATGCTGTGCTATTTCAAATCAAAATAAAATTTGAAAAATTGTCCCTTAAGACGCAATAGATTGAAAATTTCGTTGTCTGGGTTGTGGGCTCGGTGGAAAAATTGGAAAACTCATTTCCCTGGTTTAGAGGAGTGCGCGTGCAAGCCGAGACTTAATTTTTCAATCTTTAATTTGATTTATTATTGTTTAAAATTATTATACAAATTCAAGCCATTTTAAAAAGGTGGTTACAAAAGATACTTTATAAGTTTTATAACACATGCAGTTCATAGAAATAGAAAGACATTAGGCAGACGCGCTACACCTGTCCTACGGTCTGTAATTAAGGAATTCGTAAAAACATTTCTTAACACAATATAAACATTAAGTTAACAAAAGAAAATTGTGTTTCTCAAACTTCTGCTGTCATGAAATAGTTATTTGTTATACAAGAGTGCAAAGTTGCTTTTTTACCGAGTGCTCAAATTTGATGACCGAGCAAGCAAAGGATTCTAAAATTGAATGAAATGAAAAAAAAAATCTATGAAAAATTCGGCACCATGTAGGGAAAAGCAAATAGGTTTAATGATGTTTTGAATTGACGAACATAGTGCACACGATGTTCTAAATTTACTTTATCCTCTAGTGGATAAAAACGGCTTTGGCACTCAGATATCGAAGAGCAAAAATACTCTTTCCGAATCAGAATCAGAAACATTTATTCGTCATCACAGGCAAAAAGTAGAATAGCTAAATTATACAATAGTTGGCGTGTAGTTTTATATGACCACTGTGATGCACCATGAGGCATACCAATATAAAAACTAATAGCTTTCCGACATGGGGGAATGAAAATGTTTTTTTTTATCTAAGCAATATATATTGGTCATTCTACTTTCTTAAGGGCATGATCAGACCGTCAAACTGAACAACTTTCACTATGGGACCAAAAACGAAATCGGGAAAAAAAAACAGAAACTTCTACTGCTGATTTGACGTTCAAAAATTCATACTTCATAAGTGTGATTTTTGAAAGTCAAATCATCAGTAGAAAGATGCATATCTTCATAGTAAATTTGACATTTTCAACGGCTGAGCTCAGCGAATGAGATTTAAAAATCCTGGTCGATAAGCAAAGCACCTAATAGCATGATGAAACAAAAGTTTGAGAATCACTTTGTTATTAAACGGCAGGTGCATTAACATGCGCACGAGTCGATCTTCTGACATTAAACACATCCTTGATCCTTCAAACGCCTCAAATATGTAGGTACTAATTTACCTTGTATCTCGTTTATATACAGGTTTTATATGTAACAGGTTGTTAGTGAGAGAAACGGACAGCTAATTATGAAGTTAATAATTTGATGTCTATATAATATTGCAAAAGGATAAATAAAAAGAGTCAAGAATCTCTAGAGTCAGTAAAAAGTTGCCCAAAACAGAAAGTAAAAATGAAATTTAGTAATTTTCATCTTCAAGTTGTATTTTGTAATTTTTATGAGTCTTGAACACATAAACATGTTTGTTGCTTTATTTTAATATAAATACGACGTGTTAATGAATAAACTCAAAATTAGAAAGTAGTTTGTTTAGAATCGAATTATCATGGTTTCAATATGGGTATTTTTTTTTCATAATATTTAATACTTAGTAACTGCCTCCGTGGTCTAATGGTTAAGAACATTGGCTTCTTGACACGGAGTTCGTGGGTTCAATTCCCACGGGGGACACCTAGTGATATGTCACTTTGTGCGTTTTTCCCCAGTTGGTTAGGACATTGCAGACCGAATCACCTGATTGTCTGAAAAGAAAGATGATTCCGTGCTTCGGATGGCACGTTAAGCCGTTGGTCCCGGCTACTATCTCTCGTGGTAGTAGTCGTTACATAAAAACCACGTCAGAGGCCATAAGGCGGTCTGAAAAAACTCTGACACCAGGGCTTGCTGCCCACACGATAAGAAGAATACTTAGTTTGTAAAATTTAAAATTTACTGAACTCGATCTCAACCCACCGCACGGGCACACTCACACTACTTACTACCAAAACAGGATTCTTAAAATGTATCCATGAGCAGGTTAGCGCTTTCATTCATTGCTGAAATGATAACAAATCATATTTGCCTCAAAACTTAAAATGCGAATAACTTTAAATTCTAACTATCAAAATAATGAAATTATTGTTTCAATCTAATTATTTTGTTAAAAATCAGTCGAGGTATGAGGTTTTGCGCTTATTCATTAACACGTTGGATATACATATATTTTTAATATAAACGTTAGAACAAAAGGATAAACAAATGCACTGAGGAAAAAATGCTACGTATACGTAGGTCGTCGCAGATTACGTACCACGTAGCTTACGACGCGATACTGATTACGAGTGTTGTATCAGTATTTAAGTTATCTTAAATTCGGATGCAACAATCGTAATATCTAATGTAACAAAATATATATATACAACGTGTTAATGAATAAGCGCAAAACCTCATACACCCCAACTGAGTTCTAATAAAGTTATTAGATTGAAACAATAATTTCATTATTTTGAGAGTTAAAATTTAAAGTTATTTGAATTTTAAGTTTTCAGGCAAAAATTATTTGTTATCATTTCAACAATGAACGAAAACGATAGCGTGCTCGTAGATACATTTTAAGAATCTTGTTTTGGTAGTAAGTAGGGTGAGTATGCCAGTGCGGTGGGTTGAGATCGAGTTCAGTAAATTTTAAATTTCACAAACAAATTATTTTATATTTTGAAAAAAATTACCTATGTTAAAAACATGATTATTCGATTCTGCTCTCGATTCTAAACAAACTACTTTCTAGTTTTGCGTTAATTCATTAACACGCTGTATATATGTATGTAATGTAGATTACACCCAGTATAAAAATTTACGTTGTCCTGTTCTTTCTTCTGTTCTGTTTGTTTTGTAAATCTTACGATTCTCGATTCCCACGGGACAGAACAATAACACAAACCATGAGTTTTTAGTTAAAATGATGATTTATCCCCTTTACAGTGAATTCAGCAGATTTTTCTAACTCACAACTTATATTGCGTCATGGCAAATCAAATAATGATTTAATTCGTTACACCAGTGTTTTTCAAATTTTATGAAAAGTTTTCGTTCTTTGGTTCCTTCTTTTTTTATTAATTGTATAGTCACCATCAGATATATCATAGCAAACAAGCATATGCTCACGACCATATTCTCCGAGGGGGTAGTCAGAGATATTCTGTAACCTCAGAACATCCACGTTTCACCAGTAGTACCGAAACTCTGTCCAGTGTGACGGGGGTCGAACCCGTCGCCACTTATAATGGACAGTGAGTACAATACATGCCTCGAAATTGAAGCATGCAGGTTTCCTCACGATGTTTTCCTTCACCGAAAAGCCAGTGGTGTTACAAATCGTACATAAATACCGAAAAACTCATTGGTACGAGTCGGCCTGGACGGGGATCGAACCATCGCCTCCTGCACGGCAGGCAGGGATACTCGCCACTGGACCACCACGGCTTTTTTAGCAAACAAGGTGGTCAAATATTTCTAAGCAGTTCTAATTTTCAATAATTTCTTTACACATAAAACATTTAATTTGTCATAAATATCTGAATAGCTAATTTTTAATAACTTCTATAAATTTTTATTCGACATTCGACATATATTATACTATCTCTCACTTATATTAAAAAATGTTACAAGTACAGTCACCATCAGATATATCGTAGCTTAAAGGTGTTCAAATATTTCTGAGCAGTGCTAATTTTCAATAAATTCTTTACAGTAAATGTTATTAATTATATCTCATTATGTATTTGGCCATAAATATCTGAAAGGCTAATTTTCCATAATTACTTTACAATGTTTTATAAAATTGAAATGTATAACAATGAACTAAGGTCTTTTTTCCTAAACTGCTCAGATGTTTATGATTACCCTGACTGCGTAGATACATTTCATGTTCTTGGCGTTCCGATATTATTTTGCTATATTGAGTATGTATGTATTTATGTATATATTTATACTTTGTGTAAATTATAATATTATGTATCAATTAGTACACCGCCATAGCATTTATCTCATGTAAGACTTCTTCCATCCACTGGTTGTCTGGAAGAATCACTTTTAGTGATAAGGCCACCTTTTGTACCCTTCTTGTTCGCGTATATTGTTATTGTTTTTTGTGTATTTTGGTGTGCAAATAATGAATATTTATCTTATCTTATCTTATCTTATATATTTGACCACCTTGTTTGCTACGATATATCTGATGGCGACTGTACCTATTGCTACAAGACCAAGATCCAACGATTTAAAATTTCAACACGCTAAACTTTGATTAGCTATATGTCAAGATAGACAGTCAAAGATACGAACGAGTCGAGAAAAAAAAATATTGTTCCGTTTTGTTTTCAGCTTAAAAAGTGCCAAAGTTAATGTATGAAATGGTTACAAAGCCCAATTTTACGGTAAAATCGGGGGTCGGGTGGTCGGTAGGCTCTAGCCTTTAGAAAATGTATATCATCTTATTAACTCTTACTTTGATTAAACTGCAATTTAAACCCTATAAGATAATAGTGATTAAGATTACAATCGAATAACATCATTAATTAACAGTTTCCAATTACATGTACCGTTTTACCAATAAACTCCGTTTATAACGGTTAACAGTAACGGGTTAAGGAATATGTTCATTTGACAAATAACTATTAAAATTCGGTCTTAAGAATAACGACTGTTTGATAACTTTATATCAATAGTCGTTAAAAAGTATAAAAACGGTCGTAAAATGCTTTTTGTTGAAGATTTAGTTGGTAGTTAAGAGATTTTTGGACAAATGCCAAATTATCTTCCAGATAAGATATGAAAGGTTGTAAAATAAATAAAAACAGTGATATTATAATCACGATTTTTATGGACGTAAGTTAACGTCCGATATCAAGAATCGCAAAATGTGTTTGCTCCATAGAGATGTGGATGGCTGCTCTACCCAAATGTATATGGCATTACTGATTTTTTTCTCGCGATTTTAATGTTGGTCACAGGTTCAGTTTGATGGTCTGACCTTAGCTCTTTGACTATTTTTTCTGCCACTTTTTGCAGGGGGCGAGGTAACATGAAATCCGCAACTTTGGATTTTATTCCCCATAACTTTAGATTCTAATTTTGAATGTTAAAAATCATGAAAAGTGGTCTGGTGTGAACCCCAAACGTTCTAAGTTCGAAGTAATTATTTCGCAATTATAGGCTGTCTCGTTTAGTGATAAGGTGTAAAATTGAATGTAAATGCACAAGATCAATTGTGCTTATACCGTGGCAGAGGGAAAATACTACCGCAAGGATAGTCCTTATAATAATTAGTCAAAGCCTTAGCTATAAATATCTTACGAAGTTCGCGTAGCTAGCTGTTTTAAAAAGTATGCTTGAGCTCTGCAAATGTACAGGGTCCTTCTTAATATGCTGACCCTTTTTTAAGGTGATGATCAGACCATCAAACTGAACAACTTTCTCTATGGGACAAACATCGAAATCGCGAAAAAATTTGGCTCAAGTAGTTTTGCTGTTTTGTATTGTACAGCAGATTTTTTTTTCACTATTTCGATGTTGGTGCTTTTGATAAGTTAAATGTCTAGAGAGACAGTCAGAGCTATGATCGTGTCGAAAAAAATATCACCGAACTCTTGGTGATAAACCGTGTCGCTATACACGCACACATAAATAAGTTGTATGACGCCTCATGCTCATGCACAGCACACTAACCTAAGAATGTTAGCCAATTTCGTTTTATACGGTAGAAACGTGAGGCTCAATCTGCACACTATATAAATAGATGAGTTATTTTTAAAAGAGTTTGCTCGTGCTAAAAATGTGGTAAAAATAGTTGATTGATCCGTCTATTACAATCATATGGTGTACAGAAGTTACATTAAACCTGAGTAAATATTTTAAAAATTCCAAATTTTCAAGTAGGAGAAAAATTACTTTCTTGACAATCAAATTTATAAATATATTTGTGGCTGAATTTTTCAAAGTACTACCTACTGAGGTAGGTTCCATTTTATTTTGACACTTTTCACCCCAATTTCGACTGATTTCGCAGTGTCGTGTTCTCGATAAGATCTGTCCTTTTAACAGCCAATAGATAGATGCTTTCCATTGGTCAAGTTTTTTTAAATACATGAAAATTTAATGGCAGGTGGTGATAGTTTACAACATTGGTGACATCATCGACTCAAAAAAGCATGATAATACGACCCGCACAGGCACCCATTCAAAACCACCTAATGGCATTTTTATCAATGGCCCTTATCAAATAGATACAACCACGTGATCTGGAGATAACGCGCCAAAACAAAACACCGGTAGAAGAAAAAAAAAGAAAAAAGTTGCCCCAATGTAACATCTTCGAACGACCGTTCCACCTTCACAATACACGTATATCCATCTCTATTACACATATAGCAATGAAACTGGTGTGAGGGAGAGAAGTGAATCATGTGGCAAATGTCATGCGGACCCCAGGTAGTTCCATGGTTGAATTTATTTGAAGGCGAGCTTTGCGCGGGAAAGCACGCTGTTCGGACCGTGGCTGATTTTTCCGAAACTTTTTTTCTTTTAAAAATTGCAAATATCTAATTGTGTTAGACCAGTGTTTTTAAGAATAAACTTTAGTGTGGTTTTTGGAGCACATTATTGGACCTTGAAATGGAAGAGTGTGGAACGTTTGGAAGTGACAGAAGGATCTCATTGTGCAATATATAGGGATTTCTTAAAGACGGTCCTCTGGCACGGTGAGTCGAAATTGTCCTTTTGGTTATTGTAACGACACGGCTTGCATTTCCAAAAAAATTATTACTCTAATCTTTTGCTATTTAAAAGTTTTTAAAGCATTTGACGTTTGAAATAGTTTAAAAATGTGTTAAGTATTCGAAAATAGATAATTTTTTAAATGTTTTAACCTAAAAAACAAAACAGTAATTGTACAAAATCACAATATTTTTTTTTTGATTCAGTAAACATTTTTACGAATGATGCACTCGTTGAAGTCTTTTGTAGGCGCGAATTTTATTCGTCTTAATAATTCATTCAATTCTATAATTAGCATAATTCTAAATTCTATATTCTAAGAAATACTATTTCTTTAGTATTATTTGAGTGAAATATATATGTAGCTTTGCATATATGCTTATGACTATACTCCCGAGGGGTCAGTCAGAGATATTCTGAAACCTCAGAATATCCACGTTTCACTAGTAGTACCGAAACTCTGTCCAGTGTGACGAGGATTGAACCCACCGCCACTTATAATGGGCAGTGGGTACAATACATGCCTTGAAATTGAAGTAACCTGTGATGTTACAAATAGTACATATATTCCGAAAAACTCATTGGTACGTGTTGGCCTGGACGGGGATCGAACCTTCGCCTCCTGCACGGCATGCAAGGTTTCTCGCCACCAGACCACTACTGTTGCAAAATAAGAAAAATGCGTGAACCTTCCATATAAAAGTGCGAATCAGCAGATCGATTTCGTAATCGGTATTTTAAAAATCGAAAAAAAAACTGTAAATATGATATTTCAAAACAAAATTCTTTAGCTAAATTAAATTAACACTTATGATGAAACTATGGTTAGGTTACCTAACTCCATACTTAGAATTCTAGACTTTTAAGACTAATCGACGCATGCGCAATCATGAACGCGCTATTTTGTAGAAGCTTATTTATTCTAAGAATCTTTGGACAATTTCCTAATAATCAATCAAATTATTTATTTTACACCAAAAACATAAGGAGCAAAAATACAGAGACAAAATGAAACAGATACAAAATAGGGCGGTCTTATAGCTAAAAAGTTATTTCTTCCAGACAACCTTACATAAGATTCATTTTATTTACACAAAGCTCTATTATTTTCTCTTCACAATTATATTTATAGTAGAATGGAAGCTTATATAATTTTAATGTAAGTTATATGAACAACAAATGGACACAGCTTTTGAAAGCCATTTAGAAACAATTGATAATCGACTTACATCATTTGATAAGAATATTACTCCTTTCATACAATTGGTTTTCAATTATTTTAAAGTAAATCACACACAAGTTAACACCCGTATTTACTTCCATACTGGTTAAAAACATTACTACATACAACTAAGTACCTTCCCATTTTCTGAGAAAAAGATAATAACTTAAAAAATAAATATAGTTTCTCTTTTTAAAAAGATACTCGATCAAAAAACATTTTTTTATCTTTAATACTTTTGTAATACGTTTTACATCAAAACAGAGAAAATGCATTAAGACCGTGTTTGATCATCTTAGTTTGAACTCCCGTAACCTACCTATACATTAAAATCCATACATTTTAGATCCTACTTAAACTAAGCTCACGCTCAAAAGATATCTCTAGCACTCGGCCTTAATGTGTACTCTACATAAAATAGATACACTAATCCGAACCCTACAAGCCAAGCTCTACCATGACTCTATTAGCATAAAACGCATTTTTATGCAAAGTATATGTGCATTTACTAGTAATAAATTAAGTTATCAATAGTAAAACTAACCATAAATTATAAACCGATGGTGGTTCCGTACTAAATTGGTTAAAACACGGCTACAAATAGAGATGGAAATGGAACTATTGACTTTTAACTAGTTTTGCAACCCTCTATTTGGTACGGACGGTAGAGTCAGCAAAATACAGAATTAAGTAAATAGTTTGTTTTTTTAAACATTTCTAGCAAACATTAAAAAAATCGTGCTTTAGCGAAGATTGATTGTATATGACTGATTGTATATGACTGCCTAAGTGTGAGCATGAATGTGAAATATTCTAAGAATTCGTTGATTGATCCGTCTTTTACTTAGAGCATATTATAATCTTTATGGAGACGCAATTTTGATTTAAATTTTACATACTACAGTCGTCGATTTTTTTCTGATAGTTTGTAGCCTAAGAGGAAGGATCTCCCTTTAAGACTAGAGTGAGCCATACCAATTGTAAAGTGTCCACTTTTTTTGACGTTTAGGTTTGAGTGTGTGGTGTCAAGTAGTATGGGCAAAAGGCACCGAGTGACATAATTATGACCTTATGTTTACGGTCACTTTTCACACACACTAGCTCAAAAAAAGGGGACAGCCGCAGAAACAAATATCTATAGTTCCATCTCCTTCTACTAATAAAGGTATGTCATAAGACAAAAGAGACCAACTACAATCGTATATTTATGGAGATCCTTCCTCTTAGTTTGTAGCCTACCTAGAGGTTTTTGTATGATTTCTATCGCATTTTTTAGAGAGAACACAAAGTCCAGGTCCATACTATTTGTGCCATGTCAGAGGAAGTGAATGACTTACAAATATTAAGCCTACGATTTGACACAAAACTAGTAATAACTATCATCCTTCACGTGCACCGAGACAGCATGGTGGACTCCTCTTGGCATGAATTCGTGATAGAATAGATTTTGTCCTGAAATGGAATGTATATCAACTGATGATAATTATGAATGAGGTAGCTTGAAAGAACTAATTATACTATAATTGACTGACAATTGACCACTATCTTGCCTCCATCAACAGAGAGGTAAACATTTTGCTCGCGTGTTTGGATTATATGTATACAGAGTCCTTCGTAATATGCTGACACTTTTTAAAGGGGATGATCAGACCGTCAAACTGAACAACTTTCTCTATTGCATTAACATCGAAATCGCGAAATAAAAAATCAGCTCTTCCATACAAAACTGCAAACCTACTCCAGCCATATGGGACAGCTGATTTTTTTTTCGCGATTTCGATGTTGGTCCCATAGAGAAAGTTGTTCAGTTTGATGGTCTGGTCATCTCCTTAAAAAAGTGTCAACATATTAAGGACCCTGTATGAGTCGCACTGCATCCTCTTTGTTGAAAAATTTGGCTTTTATCTTACAGAAAAAGACGTACTTAAACAAAATCCTCAAATTATATTTAAAAAGAAATTTTCTAAAAACAACTTTTATGCCAACGCTATTGGCAGAAAATCGTACTGCAAACTTTATAAAGGCAATGCAATTCAATTGAAAAAAACCTTTAAGTACTCTTGAGGGTTCCTTTACACTCTCTTAACTACACCACAATAAAACAATGGATCATAACAACCACTTCTCACGCACTTTAAAAATATATCAGCTCACCTTCAAGGGTCAGCAATGCCCTTAATTAATGAAGGAAAGAGATAGGTATACATAAATACTATAAGCAAGAAAGAGAAGCAAGAATAAATAGATTATAATAAAGCACCCTTTCAGTGCAGTGGACCATGCGCGAATTTTTTTTGCGCGATTTCGTTCCTTTTTTTTAAGGCATGAGAACTTAGCTTTTACAGTCTGTTGGGTTTTGCATCGTTGGTTTTTTTTTTTTTATTTAACATTTTCGTGCTTTTTCTTGTCTTTATAACATCTTTTTTTTTACTTTAAGCGGCATTAAAGGTGATTTTTATAACTTGATTTGGACAAATATGAAAATAGGTTAAAAATAAATACGTATCCGATTTAATTTTTCAACGATATTAATATCTTTAATTAAAATTTAAATTTCTGAAAAAGTAAGTTGGTATTTATGGCTGTATCCTTGGTCCGTAAAAATTAAAAATCACTGTCAAAGTCAATAGATTAGGCAGCCAGGAAAAGGAATCCATTTCATTCATCCTAACTTTAAATTGTTCAAAACAACTTTAGAAATAGTGAATAGAAATTTTTATAATAAATAAGCTTTGAATCACATAATCTCTAAATGGTTTTCGAATTTTAGTACCTTTCATAAAATGAAAAAAGTATGTTGTACTTTCAAACAACTGAGTTTATTATCTATTACATTAACGCCCCCGTCTATAATATCGAAATTATCTATCAATCCTCCGTAGAAAGAAATACATAAAATTTGACCACTGAATCCTGCATCAAAATAGAAAGTATCCTAAATAAAACGTGCTTTTGTGTCCTGTGCTAAACATTCCTGACCACAGTTTAAGAGGATATAATTCGTAGCGCGCTCCATACAAACGTACTATGGTGATATTTTCAATACTAACCAATTAAAATCAGTGAAATTTTTCAGACTCAATCAAAAAACAAATTTCTATGCTTGTATAGAGTTAGATTTTCGTTACAATGTATAGTTTTAAAGTTACAGTGCCTCAAAAATTTCCATACAAATCTTAAATTAATCCTTGTATTGAAAATATCACCATAGTACGTTTGTATGGAGCGCGCTCCGAATTATATCCCCTTAATCACATTTCCAAACGAAAAGTCACACATCTGACAAACGCAACCCTTACCTTTTCAAGCAAATTAAAAAAAAAGATAACGTCTCAAATCCTATTCATAAAAATTTAAAAACAAATCGTAGACTTAGTGAAAACAATACTCCTTTGAGCACCCGCTGCTTTTTTAAGGTACTTTATGGTACCAAGGAAGTCCTTGGCGTTAACCAAACCATAAAGGTGTCATTGTTATTATAATTTATTTGTTTAGTGTCATAATGAGGAACGTGCATTTAATTATTGATATTTTTAGGGGTTGGCAGTTGTCTGTTCTAAGATTTATAAGGGTTGAACAAGTTCGGTTTGGAATCGGATATCGGAATTGTTTTAACATTTTCTACAAAGAAATTATTTAAGTACGTGTCTAAAAATATGCTTCTATATGTGATACTATTTTTAAGTGAATTTTTTTCCCAGCTACTTTGATTTGTTCATTATGATGAAAAAAAGTGTTTTTCTTTATAATTATAATTATTATAATAGTCTTGAACCAGTCCAAAAAGTACAAAGTAACATAAGTAATCTCCTTTGACAAAATCTCTTCTAATTAAAAAAATAAAATCTTAATTTACTTTTAAAATGTGATCAACACCAAAAAGGTTGTAAAACTTTTTGCGCCAGTTCTCACGTTACCCCTCTGGGACTAAATAAAAAAATATCAATAACAATAAATAGAAATTGTAACAGAATGTAGCGAAGGGGTGATGCACACAGGAACTGAATTAAGTGATATCAATCAATATGAGAAGCAGTTGCTTAGTTCTAATGTAAAATTCTTTCGGAGAAGTGTTTTCTTGGCAATTTTATTCGTATAAAAATCGTAGACAGTCGATTATGTATTTTATTTTATTACTCGGTGGAACACTACGTTCCACCGTGTAGACCACGAGGTTTGGGTCGTTATTTACCCACTATCCTGAAACTCTCATGTTATAATCATTAGACAGCGATTAACCGAGACCGCTTTATTTTTACCTACTTGTAACTCTTTATGTTTATTCAAATGTGTGTTCTGTTTTGGTGTACAATCAAGTATAATTGAATTGAATTGAACGATTACAGAAAAATAATCATCATTGGAAGATGAGCAAATTATATTTCGAGCTCAATTCATGCGAGTCCTGAGCAGTACGCAACTTAGTGTAACTGACAGGTCTTGGGTTCGATTCCCATGGCCGAACCCTAGTGATATGTCACTTTGTGGGTTTTTTCCCAGTTTATTAGGACATTTCAGGCTGAATCACATGATTGTCTGAAAAGAAAGACGATTCCGTGCTTCGGATGGCACGTTAAGCCGTTGGTCCCGCCTACTATCACTGGTGGTAGTAGTCGTTACATAAAAACCACGTCAGCGCCCGTAAGGCGGTCTGAAAAACTCTGACACCAGGGCTTACTGCCCACACGATAAGAAGAAGAAGCTGAGTAGAGTTGAAATTCTTTATGTTAACCTTTTATATACCTTGAAAACGATTAAAAAATATTCACAAAGTTCCATAGACCGAAATGTAGTGCGAAATAATACAATTTATCATTTGTGGAAGAGTGGGTCATTTTGTTCCACCCAGTATGCATTTTAAGAGAAGTTTATTCCGAATACGTATATGCGCGCTGCATACAAACGAAGTCTGATGATAATTTCAATACTAATCAATTAAACTCAATGAAATTTTGTAGAAACAATCTAGAAACAAATCTCTATGCTTGTATCGTGTCCGATTTTCGTTAAAATATACAGTTTAAATGCTAGGATTAATTTAAGTTTTGTATGGAAATCTTTGAGGCACTGTAACTTTAAAACTATACACATTAAGGAAAATCGGAGTTTCTAGATTGCTTCTGCAAAATGTCATTGAGTTTAATTGATTAGTATTGAAAATATCGCCAGACTTCGTTTGTATGGAGCGCGCCAATAGTAATATACCCTTAAAGGTTTACGCAAAATATTTTTAAAACGTTTTGCTTCAGTTAAGAAACGATTGTTTCAATAAACCAACGGAAATAGAACCTTATTCCCGGTAAAGAACGAGCGGTAACCAATTTCATTGCACTCCCGTACCTCAAGGCCCCAGGTGTCCAGGCCAGTAAGTATAAATCACCCTGCTTGCCCCCCTGACCTCTGGTTACGAGGATTAGGGGATGTAATTCCCAGGATTTTTACGACCTACGTTAATATCTGTTTGAACATCATCTTATGGCTTGTTTGATTTAATTTTAAAGAGACAACTTTTAAAATAAGTTTGGATGGACTTTAGAAAAATTTTGTTTTATTTCTTACTTGAAAACATTACCCACCTTATTTAAGTAACATGCATATCGTCACGACTATATTTCCCGAGGTAGTCAGAGATATTCTGAAACTTTATAAAATTCACGTTTCTCTAAAGTAGTCACGTGTATTACAGTTTCTTTTTTTTTAAATTAACTATTCGTTTATAATTGTAACAAGGCTTTTGTGCGAAATCGCCAAAATCACATCACGTATTAAACATGTTATCTGATCTATTTATCTATCAAAACCCAAAAATAACCTCATTTTCCATTGCTTCATCAACGTGATCTAATGGATTATTGCATTAAGTGCACAATTTTATCAGTTACTTGAAAAGGAATATCATGTTATGTAAGGCAGTTTTAAAGCGCACTTCTCATAAATCAGGACTGGCTAGGTATTTAACCGTTTTTTTGTAGCGTTAGTCACATTTTAGGTCAGTCTTGTCGACCGTCACACGCCTTAAACGGCATATTCACACAGCACCTGTGCGCGAAAGGTTTAAAAATAAACTACAATGCACTTGCAATCGATCAAGATTACCGGTCAACCGTTAGAAACTAGTTCCCTACCCTTTTCCAGAAAAAAGAAAACAATGCCGCCATTTTGAAAAATCACTACGCACGAAACGTGTTCCCTTTTCAAAAATTAAACCTTGAAGTCGACAATGGAGTCGAACTATTTTTTTTTCTGCAAATAACAAATGGCAATGGAACAAGAATATGCAACCAATACTAACTTTCGTTCAAAGAATCGTTCAACAATGAAATATCGACTATCGTAGGGGAGGAAAGTTCTCAAGTTCGTTGCAAAAGTAAAAAAAAATTGCGGACCTTGTTTCATAACAAATGATGAGTGTATTTTTATAATAAAGATTTTACTATCGGTAGAAGAGGTTATAAAATGTTTACTGCTCTATTATAGAGTTCAGATCTATTCAGTTAACATATTTCGCTTCTGTTATAATGTTTTATTACGCAAACGTGTCGTAAAGTCGTGATTATCTTCACGGTATGGGTATTTGAGTAGGTATTTGTTTTTGTTACTTTCGTATTTTTTGTAGGTGCCAAAATCCGGATGGGCTGTGTTTTGTTGCCAGCTTAAGTAGGTATAGTAAATATCATCATCATCATCATGGGCAGCATAGGCTCATGAGCCTATTCAAACAAAAGGGAATAGATAGGCAGCTATGTTTTCTTTTTAAATTCGCATATATCAGAACCGACTCCTTCCTCTATAATAGGTATAGAGCTTCGAAGTTATAATGCTCGAAGCGGCGAGTGTTTTTTTTCACTATCATTTTTCACAATTGTACTTCCATACAAAGAGAGATAAGGACACAGCATTTTATTCCATGTCTTACCTCTCTTTATGTGTTTATTTACCTGCGTAAAATCGACGTCATTATGTAGAGCATAGTCCTCACGAATGAGGGTAAGAGGAAACGGTCCACAACATAGAAGTCCAAGTGACATAAATTTTTATGGTTCCGTACCCAATAGGTGAAAACGAGCTGTTCCTAAGCCTACGTTGTCCGTCCGTCCATCTGTACTACGTATTTGGCTGTAACTTTAGAACCGTAATAGCTAGAGAGTTGAAATTTACACAAAATTTGTGTTATTATGGCGAATTTGCTAACAAATAATAAAAATGACAAAAAGTTTAAATTAAAGAGGGTTCCTCATATAAGAAACTAGTTTTTATTCTCGTTTTTCTTCTCTCTCTATCGTAAAAACGGTCATACATACAAGCGTCAAACTTGGTGTGTTTATAGAGCAAACTCTACAGCATAACAGCAAATAATAAAAACGGCCAAGCGTGAGTCAGTCTTGCGCTAAAGGTTCCGGAGAAAACAAAACTTTTTTGTAAGTTAATATTATGTTGTGTAACGGTGTGGTACGGAACCCTCGGTGCGCGAGCCTGACTCGCACTTGACCAATTTTATCATTCCATTTAAGTAGAAACAGTGCTGATGAAGAAAGTATGCTTCTAAGAGAAATATTTTTCTTATTTGCCGCAATTATTTATTAATGTGACCACTTTATCTGACCGTAGGTTTAACCCTTTACCGGCTAAGAGAACAAGTTTTCCCACAATATCTAGTCACTGATTAACTTTTTATAGTCTTCTTCGTTTCTAGATAATTTTCTTAGATTCCCAAGAAATTGATGATAGCTTAAGTATGAATTATCTTAGGTACAAATTCCTTGAGAAATTACTTACTATGGAGCAAACAGATCGGAGCAAATAAAAAATCTGCTGTTGGACACATTTGAGTCGAGTAGGCATTGCAGTTTAGTATGGAACAGCAGATTTTTTTTGTTGCGCCGATCTAGTAACGAAACCTCGCGGTATATCTTATGTTACCAAGAGACGAACAACAAAAATAATAAAATAAATGACTACCTACTGTGTTTTCATAGATTACATATTTACCTAATTATTTTGACGCCTATGGGGTAGGTAGAGGCGATAAATGATTGCCCCATACACGCCATATTCTGACATACTGTGTTTTCAACTTTGACATACTTGTACTTAAAAAAAGTTACTCCAAAATAAATTTAATTTATTTCTCAATACAAAATTGCTTATTGAATTCTAACCGAGCCCCTCGAAAGTGCCTCGTAAATTTCCCACAAGCCGACAGAACTATTGTTGTCAAAAATAAATCATACCATTTACATGAAGACCGAAGAGACATCGCTTTAAAAAAAAAACTAGATCGAAACGAACTTCTTCAACAAACTTTACTTTACCTTCCCAATAATAACATTCCAACCTTGCACCTTTAACCATAAGGTTTAAAATCTATTTATGCAGCTGCAAGTTTAGCGTTGCACAATTCTGACCTTTTGAACCGTCTAAGGCGCGTCTACATTGTTCCCGAATTTTGCACACTTCCTATAATAATTATAAAAGAAAGTTAACAAAGGGATGATTTAGTCCCAGCTTCGGTTTTGCTCCAGATCGGATAACAATTGGATCTTATTATTAAAGTACGTTTCTTTTCTTTATATCCCATGAATCAAGGCAATTGTGTACTTATGAAGATGACATAAGAGTTATAGAGGGGGGCTTAGTTAGCGGCGACTGTAAATAAGAAGTTGTAAGGTATACCTAAAGGTGGATCGATTGTTGAAACGACAATGGTTCCAATTTGGGTTCGTAAGGGACGCGACATCTGCCTTCAAAGTTAGTAGTTATATTATTTGTAGATTTACTTATAAACTTTACTAACTTATTTGTGATACCTAATATTAATTTATAAGTATGAAATTAAACTGATGTTCTTATGCAAAACTTAACACAATAGTAGATACTTTAACTATTACCTAACTCTCAAAAACATATTTACATGCATTTATATACTACAAGCTCACGATTATAATACTCGAGGGGATGGTCAGAGATATTTCGAAAACAATACTAAACTACAAACAAACTTCCTAAATGTACGGCAGAGCTGATTTTTATCGAGATTTCGATGTGGGTCCCATAGTGAAAATTAGTCAGTTTGATGGTCTAGTCATCCCCTTTAAAACTATCAGCATGTTAAGATGGATCCTGTATACAGGGTGAAATTGTTAATCATTAGCATCCTTTTCAACTAAGAGTCTACCCATCAAACTGAACAACTTTTACTATGGAAGAGAACCGATCGGAGCAACAACAAAAAATCTGCTGTTGCATACATTTGAGTCGAGTAGGCTATGCAGTTTAGTATGGAACAGCAGATTTTTTTTGCTCTGTTCTATTTGCTCCCATAGTAAAAGTGTTTCAGTTTGATGGGTAGACTCTTAGTTTAAAAGGATCAATGTCACCCTGTAGGTGATGATGATTCTAACTATAAGTATAATATAAATCCACAAAAATTGCACTGATGAATTGATGTGCGTTTTTTAACATAAAGACATTTTCTACTCTATGGTCTACCCCACCTCACTCTCTGTAAAAGAGATTTAATGACCAATTAACTAATGGTTACTGTCTTAAAACATTCTTTCCCACGTTAAGGCATTAAGGTCACCTTTTCCAGTACTTTAAAAAATTAATTAACGTTGTATTGTATGTTTACTACAATGTTACGCCAAATGATTTTAAACTTTCTTGGGGTAGTTTATCATTTTGTTTTAACTACTACGTATGTAATTATAAGTTTGATACAAATTTTATTATTCAGATGGTTTTCTGGTTGGTTTTTTTGTCAAAACGTAAATAAATTCTTAAAATTATAAAAAAAATAAAGCACATTACTTATTTATTCTTGAGCATGCAAAATATAAGCTCAGAGCGGAATTTCTGCATGCATGCATGCATATGCTCACGACTTTATTCCCCGAGAGCTTAGTCAGAGATATTCTGAAACCACAGAACATCCTCGTTTCACTATTACAGAAATTCTTTCCAGTGTGACGGGGAGTGAACCCGTCGCCACTTGTAATGGACAGTGGGTACAATACATGCCTCGAAATTGAAGCGAGATTTGAGTTTAAAAAGTATAAAACTTTGATATAGTTTACCTGAGAGTCCTTAGAGACTTTTCTAGGGCGGTTTCCCGCAAGGCCAATCTTATCGATCACCGCGATTAGGTAACACATAAAACCGGAATTGCCGAAGAAGGAGAAGGCTTACATTAAAACTGTATTGACATGCATCCCCGCTAATTAGGAACAGAATAGTGTGTATCGTTTTGATGTTCTAGGTCCGGTCACATGCCTCTTGAGTTTTATTTTCCGCTACCGCCTTTAACTTGTTACAAACGAAAACTAAACTAGCCATATGGTAAAGATTGGAGATAACATAATTTAATAGGATAAGAATTTAGTATCGTAACATACTGTTTTGACGTTAGAATTAACTAGATGGTTAGAGGTTTTTGACCTGAATTTTTACTGCAAAGTCAAAATAATTTACGAAACTATGTAAGGTAATTTGTTTCTGGTAAGTATACAGGGTCCAACTTAATATGCTGACATTTTTTAGGAGGATGATCAGACCATCAAACTGAACAACTTTCTCTATGGGACCAATATCGAAATCGCGAAAAAATCTGCTGTCCCATACATTTGGCTCGATTAGGTTTGTAGTTTTGTATGGAACAGTTGTTTTTTTTTGCCATAGAGTAAGTTGTTCAGTTTGACGGTCTGACCATCCCCTTAAAAAAGTGTCAGCATATTAGGAAGGAACCTATATAGGTGTTCACACCATCGATACATCAAAACATCTAATTAAAAAAAATCTGCAGTCCCATACATTTGGCTAGATTAGGTTTGCAGTTTTGTATGGAACAGTTGTTTTTTTTGCCATAGAGTAAGTTGTTCAGTTTGACGGTCTGATCATCCCCTTAAAAAAGTATCAACATATTAGGAAGGACCCTGTATAATCACACCATACATCAAAACATCTAGGTAGGTGACCTTAACCTTAATTCTTGTGGCAGGCTCAATGTGTCATCTCCTTCCATTTATCTATACAGGGTGCAACAAAACACCTTAGTAATACTTAAGGGGGTTATTCAGACCATCAAACTGAACAACTTTCACTATGGAGCCAACATCGAGAAAAAATTAAATATCTGCTGTCCCATACAAAACTGCAGTTCCGTTCCGTATCGATTAAAATGTATGGGACAGCAGATTTCTTTTCATTTTTTCTCGATGTTGGGGTAAGGGGGTGCCCTTAAGTATTACTAGGGTGTTTTGTTACACCCTGTATAATTTTTTTGAAACGCATTTAAGAAAAATTTTTTTTTTAAAAACGTCTGCATTCTACCTATGTAAATTCATTCATGCGAATTTGAGATAGAGTCACAAAAAAGCGTGAGGCTATGTCTTGACAAATAAATAATCAAAGTCATGACCAAACGATCCTTATTTCTGATATTATTTCTCGATCTTGTTAAAAATATCGTGCAGATTTTTAGTAGGCAACTTGACCTAACTTGTTTAGAATGCCTTTTTTTCTAATCTTCAATATTTAATAAGCACACTT
This sequence comes from Agonopterix alstromeriana, assembly GCA_963924505.1. Taxonomy (NCBI): domain Eukaryota; kingdom Metazoa; phylum Arthropoda; class Insecta; order Lepidoptera; family Depressariidae; genus Agonopterix; species Agonopterix alstromeriana. The sequence goes on along the minus strand of OZ004665.1, from coordinate 2,360,974 downwards.
TGTCGGAACTAAGAATGATATCAACATAAAAATAACACCCACATTCGCGAAACCACAATAATACAAAAAAATCTTACAATATTTGCATTTAAATGTTCAGTACCACAGTCGAATAAAAAAACAGCAATTCAAATTGCATAGTAATCAGTAGTACTTATCGAGGCGCCTACGCATGTGCTGCGTGCTGCGTGTCAAGCGGGGGTGGCCGACAGCTGCGTGCGCGCAAGTCAAGTAAACATTATACTCTTTTTAAGGGGTGTATGACCCTGACACGGTGTTAACTTGACCTGGGGTCAACGTTTATTCTTTTGTTTCTCTTTCGTAATTTTAAGAGGATATAATTCGGAGCGCGCTCCATACAAACGTACTATGGTGATATTCAATACTAACCAATTAAACTCAATGAAATTTTTCAGAATCAATCTATAAACAAATTTCTATGCTTGTATAGAGTCAGATTTTCGTTAAAATGTATAGTTATAAAGTTACAGTGCCTCAAAGATTTCCATACAAATCTTAAATTAATCCTAACATTGAAACTATATATTTTAACGAAAATCTGACTCCATACAAGCATATATATTTGTTTCAAGCTTGTTTCAGCAAAATTTCATTGACTTCCATTGGTTAGTATTGAAAATATCACCATAGTACGTTTGACAGAAAAGATAATTTTCACGCGATATTTATTGGAAGTAAAATAAATTACGCATTAGGCACGCATGGTGGGGCCGAATGGGTCTCAGACTATCAGTCCACCATGCATGCATCTAGGCATACCTTCAGGGAGGGCAGATGCCTTACCTGAGGGTATGACTAGCTGTGACCTGCAGTAGGAAGTATATAGAGTCCTTCTTAATATGCTGACAGTTTTTTAAGGGGATGACCGGACCATCAAACTGAACAAATTTCTCTATGGGTCGAACATTGAAATCGCGGAAAAAAATTCGAACGTTCCATACTAAACTGCAAATCTAGGTACTCGAGCTAAATGTATGGGACAGCATTTTTTTTCGCGATTTCGATGTTGGTCGCATCGTGAAAGTTGTTCAGTTTGATGGTCTGATCATCCTCTTAAAAAACTGTCAGCATATTAAGTTGGACCCTGTATAGGCTGACAGTGTAACATTGTTGTTAATACATTAAATTAATAAAATTTGTAAAGATGACATTAATTTACTAATTAAAAATATACCTAACTATCAATGTCCGGTTAAATAGGACCGGATGAATAGGTTGTCTGGAAGAAATCGCTTTTTAGCGATAAGACCGCATATTTTTGTATCTTCTGTATTTCCTGTTTGTTTACTCTCTGTATACTATGTTTTTTGGTGTAAAATAAAGTATAATTGATTGATTGATTGAATGACGTGATTGTCTAACTATATACAAATAACTTATGTCGATATTAAATACATTATGGTATTAATTATCTTCTCAATTAACTGACTACAGAAGGTTACTTAATAACGATTTAGAACACAAATATAAATTAATTACAACATCCATGACTTCTGTACAAAATATTGAACAACAAAATTCACACTTGCCCCTACAGGATTTGGACCCATCATCCCACCATTCTCTTTGATCCCACCCACTGGTCCAAAAAGACGAGGAAAAATTTGGAAAACTATATTGTAAAGTGCAAAGCTGGTGAAGGTTCACAAAACCATCAAGGCCTATTGAATTAGGTGTCAAGCCAAAACTTCGTTCAATAACCGACGTGGTATGGAAGTTGGACAAACGCCAACACACAGATTCTGAAAAATAGCTGCCAGTTCTCAATTAAAAAGATTTTTTAAACTGCAGAATGAGTGATTTTGAAAAGATCAAAAAACTCGTTAGATGACCATATACTTTTGCTAAAATTGTTTTTTATATTTCCAATATTAAGGTCCTGTTTCACGACCTTTGGATAAGTTCTTGTTAGCTTATCCGACAGCTCATTTGACATATTTTGTATCAAGAATATAATGATATCAATTTCACCCTGTATACGTAACCCTTACGTAATTTTTTAAGACAATCCTATTAAAATAGAACATACGAGTATTATAAGTACGCGAACTAAATTCAATGGATTCTTATCACGCTATGTTTAAAAAGTTACCACTGTCCAGTCCAGTACTTGCACGCAATGCTCTTACTGGACTTTCCCATATACTTCCTGTAAAATAAAGGGGGTTTTTTTCAGCACAAACTGTCTTGACCGTCGCGCTTCATTCGTCGGCTTTTAACGTATTTTCTTTACAGTTTTTTTTATGGGTCTATTTACCTTCGATATATAATATAATATGCTATGTATCATCTAAACATATTTCTAATCCGCAGAAATAATTACCTAACTGCAAAATCGCGAATTATCGGGAAACGCGTTTAAAATAATTTTGAATAACGTTCACAGGAAACACGTTTAAAGTTTTAAATAACGTTCAACCCATGAACATGGCTTTAAATCAAAACTTATAAGTAAAGTATTATTTGTGCTGCCATAAATGATCTCTGGTTGGTTCTCTTATTAGAGAGCCAATTCCCAGAAAAAAAAATTGCTGTTCCATTCTAAACTAAAATCTTACTCGACCCAATTGTACAGGACAGCTGATTTTTTTTCGCGATTTCGACATTGGTCCCATAGAGAATGTTGTTCAGTTTGATGGTCTGATCATCCTCTTAAAATACTGTCAGCATATTAAGTTGGACCCTGTATTTAACATTTTCGGTTCAGAACGTCCACCTACCAAAATGTCTACTTCCCAAAACGTCTACCTACTCCTAATATGCCACTAACATACCCATTACACCATCTTTATAAGCAATTTATTTACTTACTACCTAAGTTCACAAAATACAAAGGCTATTAATTTATAAAACATAGTCTGGGATCCAACTACCTAAATGTCAACCACTACCATCACGGCAATATCAATTATTTATAACTGATTAGTTATTCTCTCGCACCAAATGTTAGTATGTCGGTTGGGCGGCAGGTGGCGTTGGTTCATGAATTATTCAATTCTAGTTTCGGGAATGAGTGGTAACTAGGTGTTACGGCGTTAAAAATGGAATGGGCTATTTTGAGTTTTTTAGAATTTAATTGTAGGTAACTTTTTTGTCAGTAAAAGTGTAGAAATATAAATTTTTTTAGAGTTTGCACGCGACCGGTTTCCGTTATCGTTGCGAGACCATATACCAGTTCTTAAGTTCAATCTTAAGCTTAAACACCAAAAGACTTATCAAAATCGGTACAGTACTTAATTTTTGCATGATGCTCGAACAGACAGACAGGCAAAAAATCATCAGTCAAACGTCTAAACACCATAATCTTAACCTTATTTTTTTGTAAATATTTTCAATGTACAGACATACTTCTGTTACTTACAGTTTTGTAATACCCTAAAATTGCACATCAACTTTAAAAGATAGTTATGGTTATTTAATTTAAACCTATTATAGCCTTCACAGCTTTTAAAAAACCTCGAAAACAGCTTGCATTCGTGGAACAATTATTATACTATTATGTATAGTTTAACCGAAGAAATATATTACCTACTTTAGTAACAATACAAAAGTTTGCTATAGGCTTTGTTACTATCTGAAAATTGAGTTGCTGAATGTTGGTATGAAAAAAAAACCGTTAAGGGAATATAATTCGGAGCGTGCTCCATACAAACGAATTCTGGTGATATTTTCAATACTAAATAATTAAAGTTAATGACTTTTTTCTCAAACGGTCTAGAAACTAATCTCTATGCTCGTATGAAGTCAGATATTCGTTAAAATCTATAGTTTTAAAGTTACATTGCCTCAAATATTTTTATACAAATCTTAAATTAATCCTAGCATTAAAACTGTATACTTTAACGAAAATCTAACTTCATACAAGCATAGAGATTAGTTTCTAGATTGTTTCTGAAAAATGTCATTGACTTTAATTGGTTAGTATTGAAAATATTACCAGACTTCTTTTGTATGCATTCGGAATAAACTTCTCTTAAGCTTAACATCGTGATTAATGTCATAGGCTCCTCCTAGCATAAATACCTAAATTGCTAACTATAATGCTAATATCACAACTTTCGATTTCAGTAATGATCCAATACCCACATTTCACAGCATAAGAGAGTGTACTAATGCCCATATATACCAGTTTTATTGCAAAAACATCAGTTTGTAACAAACAAGACGGTTGACGGAACACTTTTGTACAAAGAACCCGATTGCATGATCTTATCTCTTCTTTCCAGTTGTTTTCCGACCCTCATCTGTAACTTCTACCGCATAAAGATCAGATTTCATCCTTCTTACAATTTATAATAAATAACGTTTGATGCGACAGTTCGGACGTTCCAAATTCGAATTCAAAAATCGAAATCCGCAAAAACGTGTTCCGTTCCATTCAGCGCAAAGTCGTTGTCGATCTTAAACCATTCGCTTCAAAACTATATTTCACTTAAATATAAGCCTTATTTCTTTAAAAGTTCAACTTTAAAAAACAAATCGAACTGTAAAGTAACCTATGTAGAAACTTTTTTGTTCGCCGACCCCACGATCCGAGTCGAGACGTGCATTCGATATTAAAAAATGCTCTGGAAATCTTAAATTCAATAGTAATTTGGTGTTGAATAGCAAGGGAGAGGATAATGGAGCAAGTCGTACTCCCTGTTTTTGCGGTGTTGTATTCGCGAAATTCTCCTGGGTCTTTGTGTACACTCCTTGCGTCTAAACTGGTGCTAACACTTCCAGCCGCTTTGCGAAAGGACTCTAAATTTGTTCGTAGAAACGAGCGAATTCGTCAAGCGGTTGAAATAGCTGTGTTGTCAAAACGCAAGGTCTGGTTTCTGAACCCAGCATGTGTCTCTCAGACTATGTCGGGAATGAATGAGCACAGTTCTAATTACACAGTCAATTTGGTACAGCGGGAAATATGAGTTATTACCTCACCATAACCGAGATGAAATCGGCCATTTTAAATTTTTCGACAAAAGCTCTTTATGTTGATAGCAAATTTTCGTGAACGAATTTAGCATAAGAATAAATGTTTTTGATTATTCAAGAATGATTAGTTCGTGATTGGCGTATAATGGGTGTTTAGTGACATTTTACAGGCATTTAGTTTTTAATTAAGATTAATTCAAAACTGTTTTGATTTGCATATTTTCTTTTATGACTCGTACGCTTTGCATAAAACAAAAACATGGTTTTTACAACCGAAAGTTCCGTTTAAAATCATTACAGTTATTTTAAAGAGGATACTGTAAACTTAACAATCAAATAAAACGGTTATTGACGGAATCGAGCCTACTCTACTTCCCCAGATTCTTGATTTTCCTCACTAAATAAAGTCATATAAGATACCGCAAAGTTATAGCGCAATAACGACTCCAGCAGTTTACACGCAGACATTGTGAAGAAAGTTTACTTGGAAAGGTCACGTATCGATTTCCCGATATCGGTTATTTTAGAATAATATTTATGAAGTCATGAATAAAATGGAACGTAATACCTGAACGGAGGTCTTTATCAATTCCAATCTTTTGTAGCCAATACAGAATTATTAATTTAAAAATGTGGCTTTTTAACGGTCAGTTGCACGTACCTTTATTCAAGTTAATCCTCCATTAAATATCTTGCTAGCTTTTACTACGTCAAATAGACAAAAAGTGACAGCAAGAGATTTAATGGAGGATTAACTCTAATGAACGTTATTTATAATGTTATTTTGATTTTATCGTCATTGGTTTAAAAATTTATATTTCAAAAACCGAGAAAATACAATTAGCTTCAAAACAATTGATTGTTTTTCTGTATGTACATACTTACTTTGGTAGGTATGTGAATGTGAACACCAAACAAAATTCAACTGTATCTTATCTATTACATTTTGTTTGTGAAATTATGGTCTTGCATTGAAAGAAATTTTTATGCGAACCACTATCCAAATCGTCAATTATAAAATGTTGCTTATAGTTAGCTTATAGCTTCAATAAAATTATGTTGTAAATAAAATTATGTTGTAAAAGTAATATTGTCTTCAATTTCCTCATTCTTAGCCAAGATACCTTCTTGTAATAATATATTCGCATATAACAATCCTAACTGTCAATAACATGCATATCATGAGTTTACAATAAGCGTGTCGGGAATCGAATCGAAATCACGACTGAGCTACCGTTATAGATCTTTCGTACTATTGCTTTATGCTATACATCATGAATATGGTACGAAAGTTGATCAACAACTTTCAGTGCCTTATGTTCTATACATCATAAGTAACCAATCAGTACAAAACTTTAACTGAATAGCAACTGTATTGTAAAAGATGAAGGCGACTGATAGAGCTATTTTATGGTGTGCTGTGGGCAGGCAGTGGTTGATGATAGATTTTTTTGGTCCACAATAACAGTTCAAAAGAAACCTAGCTTTCCCTTAGTAGTCTCGTATGTCACAGGTGTTTCTACCTACATATTGTAGAAATTTGGTGGTTTCAGTTAAATATGCAAGAACTAGAAAATATCCTTAACCTTTCAAAAAAAATTACTTCTATTTTATGTCGTAAAATGTTTTAATTTCGAGCTTAACTATGTACTTATGTATAAAATATGGACAAACTACCAAATAGATCGCACTATGTAGCCTAAACTTGAATACGTGCAGTGAAATTTATTCCGAATGCGTAAACGCGCTGCATACAAACGAGATCTGATGATATTTTCAATACTAACCAATTAAAGTCAATAAAATTTTTCAGAAACAATCTAGAAACTAATCTCTATGCTTGTATGAAGTCAGATTTTCATTAAAATATACAGTTTTATTGCTAGGATTAATTTATGATTTGTATGGAAATCGTCTGAGGCACTGTAACTTTAAAACTATACATTTTAACGAAAATCTGACATGGCACAAGCATAGAGATTACTTTCTAGATTGTTTCTGAAAAATTTCATTGACTTTAATTTGGGCAGTATTGAAAATATCACTAGAGTTCGTTTGTATGGAGCACGCTCCGAATTATATTCCCTTAACCATCTAAAATTCATACATTAAATATTATTATGTGCATACACGGTCGGCATAAATTCCGCAATAACGGATTCCAACACAACGCTATCTGGCAAATGGACAGTCATCTATCATTTTCACTTGTGACAAATTACCGTTGACTGTACGTGCTATATTTGTAATAATTCATACTGTTTGACTTTTACAAAATAATCGTCAGGTAGACGATAAATTGCTGATGAGCTTAGAAAGAAAATAACGCTTTTTTGCGTTTTAAAGGTGCACTTCCGATGCCAGTGGCTGATGCGACTGACGCGCGCGTCTGACACGTGGTTCTGTCATATGCCATATGTCTATCGCATCGGCCGCGCACGTCTGACGCACGCGTCAGTCGCTGGCATCGTAGCCATACGTTTTCATAGTAACTAGTATTGTCGCATCGGCCGTCGTCCGCGAGCCGCGCGCGTCAGTCGTATCGGCCGCTAACATAGGAAGTGCACCTTTACATGAATACAAGAATGATTGGCTTTATTTACACAACATTGACGTTTTCAACACACTGCACAACACACACTATAAAATTAATCTAAATAATACCTAACCTAATCAAACTTGTACAAGAAAAAGGATTACCTAAATAATTCTCATAACTGATTTAAACAGCGACTGTTTTATTTAAAACCTCGTCAAGAGCTTGTCGGACTCGCCCATGGTAGGGATCCGTACCCATTGTATAAGAAGAAAAAGAAGGAAAATATTTAAACTGTTTATCTTACCTAAAAGAAATTTTTGAAACACAATGATAGCTCGATTTATTTTCGTGCAACGCCATCTAGTTTGTCCTTAGAGAACAAATCTATTTTCGTTGTTTTTTCCGAAACTGATTGAGCTACAGCATCCGTTATAATTTTCACTGAAACTTACCTTAAGCGATATTTTATAAAATTTTCAGATTTTTCACTTTAGTATTTTAGAAGTTAGAGGGGGAGGTGGGAGGCGTCCTATTTTTGACTTTGAGCGCAGATGTCTCGAGACAGAAGCATTATATCGATTTAGTTTCTATGGGAGTTTTGTTCCATTGAAAAAAAAACAATTTTTTCCAACCCCTCTTTCGTTGTATGGTTCGAAAAAAAATGTTTCCTTCCTAAACTACTACATTTCTGTTTTTGAGTTACTGTTATCTTAATGCCAAATTTCGATTCAATAGGTGCTAAAATGAGCGATTTATTGAGGCGGGGCATACAGACAGAAAGACAGAATGGACGAAAGTATAAGGGTTCCTTGTTTGACTACGGAACCATAAAAAGCAATCAGGTACGCACGAAATTTTAAGTGCATAAAATGTGTGCACTTAACACATGGTATCCACTCCCTCGTCTTATCGAATGTACGATCAAAGATCGGATGCAATGGTTGTAACCGGCAGCCACACGGTATATCAAAGAGGTTGACGTTTCTTGAAGGAATTAGTCACCTCTTACGACACCCGACACATGTATGGTGTCCGGTCTTGAATCAAACTAATTTATACAATCTAGTTAACAATATAATGCCTTTTCGGTTACAATATAACCATATTGTATTACTAAAAATCGATCCGAAATATTGTAGGTACTTCATCTTTGTGATAACACCATTGACATAAATAATATAGACTCCAAGTCTCATACAAAATCTTAGCAAATTTTTGTCCAAATCTGACACATAACCTACACAAATTAAGTATGCATGCTGTTTGGTGGCATGAATATGTTGTTATTGATTTATAAACTTAGTCGTATTTGGCATGTTTACTGTCAGCTAGTACAAAAAAGAGCTCCTATGAGCTCTTTTGGTTCTGCCATTTTTCGAACGTTGATTGTGAATCTAGTTTAGTTATAAGATATCAATGGATAACACTGATAACTAATGAAAGATGTCAATAATATGTATCTCGTGTACCCCACAAAAGAGCCTAGCCTTCACACACACCAGGGAATCCTCGTGTGAGGTCTAGTGTACACCCACTATGTAACAAACTTTTTTGATATTATAAATGATTATTATAACCTATTATATTTATTTAAAATCAACATGACGATGGAAAACATAAAGCTCGGTCTAATATAAAACACCCAAAGTGTAACAAAACTCACATATTTCTACACACCAAATAAATCCAAGTTGCACAAAAGCTTTTAATTAAAAATTGCATGCCTTTGTTTCTTGTGCATGCAAAATCTGAACTAACTCACGATGAAAAGCCTAGTTAGCGGCACCTTTACGCGACGTGATTGCAAATTTCACGCCATTCAGCTACAGTTCACGTACCTACATGCAATGTTTATAGCGAAACAGTCACATGAATAACCCTGGTTTACTCATTGTTTCAGATCCAAAATGCTGAAGTGGGCGGTTTACGGTAAAAAGAATCAAGAAGTGCGACCAAACACAGAAATAGACACAGAGAACCGCGAGCCTTACACCAATGGACCTTATAACAACAAAATCCGAAGATCTTTAGACGCACAGACAGTTAAAAAGAGCAAAAAACCAAGCAGGTACCAAAGAAGATCTTTAGGATCGGCTGCAAGAAAAAACAATGTCAGAATCATTGATAAGGAGAACATCAATTGTATAGGAAATACTCCAAATTACTACAGAGAAGGCTTTACGAAGAAATCGGAAGTCCTTGCCTTGAAAGATGTTAGTAATATCACTCCAACTTCAGGTACCCCAGTAAAGAACTTCGAAAGGAGAAGATACTACACGAACGGTTCTAAAGATGGTATTCCTCCTGATCTACCTCCAACTCCACCAACTTACAGCAGAAGAGTAAGAGAAGCTAAGAAGAGGAAATTAGAAATGTCTAGTTCAAACCCTAATGAATTTTTCAGAAGAGATAGCTGTGCTTATAAATCAGAAAGGAGGATCAACGTTGATAGGAGTCAGCTAAGTTCTCCACGACTTAGTCACTGCAGTTCAGAACCATCTTTGAACGAATTATCAGATAGACTAAGTGCTAGTACTACCAGCAGTCGACATTCATTTGCTTTAGGAAAACAATTCAATAGCATTCCAATAAGCACAACTAAAACTACAAACGAAGGTCTAGTTGAAATAGAATATGATGAAGATTTAGTTCTAAATTGTATAGAAAAGCCAGTATCAATCAAAAAGGCTAGTATAGAAAAAACTACATTGCCTATATTCGGTCATCATATATTTATGGACAACCCATTGTATTTCAATAAGAATGAAGCTATTACGAATATAAGACCTTTGAAACGAACTAGGAAGAAATCAAACGAGTTTGAAAGCTCGTTTAAATCACCATCAGTAGATAAGAGAGATGCTCATACTTTAGTCAGAGACGGTTGCTCTCCGGTTTCGATAACACCTTTATCAACAAAATTAGCAGCTCTGAGATTTAGTACTATGAGTACACACAGCAAGTCCAAAAGGTTAGCTTTTACAAATGATGTAACAGAATACTTTCCAAAAGTAGAAAACCCTTTTACTATTCCTCTTAGAGATGAGGAAAGTTCGACTGAAATGGAAAATAAATATATCTTAGGAAAAGATTCTTTAACCAATATAACAGAATCGACTGTTTCTACAACTCAAATGGGAGATATGACTCTTGAAAAGATGATCGAAGACATAATAAAAAGCACCAAGATAGTGAAATCAAAGAGGCGGATTTTGAACAAAGAAGACGTGAACAAAAATTGTCTAGAGGATGAAATACCAACTTTAGTTGCCGTTAAAGATCTATTTGTTAATCCTCAAGCAGAAAACAAAGCCAACTTAATAAAAGAGGCAAAGTACGTTAACTTATCAAGAGAGAATTCTGTATCCCCAAAAAATACACCAACAAAGAGAATTATGCCAGTTCATCGAGTAAATGATAGACTTTTAAGGAATCTTCCTATTGGCTGCTTCATTTTAGACGATGGTGACGGTTACAACGAAAGAGAAGTACGAACACCAGATGTTATCATTGATGAACGACCTAAGGGAAGTAACAATAGACGTGCGAATAAATCTCTAAACAGATCACAATCAATGAATGCATCTTCAATAGAAAAATGTTATTTGGAGCAAATGTCATCTGAATCTACTCCAGATTTATTTTCTGCAACAAGAGAAGCAAACCTTAGGTTGAGAAGACAACGATGTATTCGAAGGAAAAAGTCAACGGTCAGTAACGAAAGCCTGTTCAAACAAAGGCCGTTAAAACCTGAAACATCCTCAATACTGACTCTAGAAATTGGTATGCCTAGTCCTGCAACGGAACTACAAAATGTTTCATTCTGTGAACCTCTTAGCTCTTCTTTCAATTACGCGGCACCTTGCGACGCTGAATTCGAATTTGTAAATAATGATGTCTCAATGAGATCAAACGTTTCACACAGCAGCTTGAAGCCTCAAGAACTTGTTCAAAACAAGAGATCGAGGGAGCTGTTTGGTTTGACTCTAGAAAATGGTATTCCAAGTCCTATAACGCCAGTACATAATCTCAAAAGATCCAGTAATGTTCTGAGTGAAGAAAGAGCACATAAGACGAGTAAGCTAGATGAAGATTTGCTACCAACTGATGCGTATACTCCTGTGATTGAACACAAATCATCAAGGAGATGTTTAACGTATTCACCAGAAGAGAGTATAAACAGTAGTGAAGAAAAAAGAAGGAGTGTTGCTAGCAATCGCTTAGAGAGAAGTTGTGATCGCTTTCAAGCATTGAAAGGGACGATAGATTTGGAAATCGTAACTAGGAATGACGTCATAGACGTTCACGGTGAGTGGTGACTATCGAACTCATTTTACTAACAATTTATTTTGTCAATAATAAGACGATGAATCTAAACAGTAAAATTTATCTTTCAGTAATACGCTGCAAAGATCTTCAGAGGTTTACTGGTACTGGAACGGGAAAGACAGATGACATTAACGCTTATGCTAAGGTAAGTGATGAAGAACCGAAAGTCACAAAATAATAGGAGTAACTCGTTTTCGGAGCATCCTGTGAGATGGGCCTTGATCGCTGTGTCTGTGTTGCTTAATTTTTTTACGACCCGTAGGTACACAGTGCACTTCTTACCACTACTAATAGTACACACTAGTACTAGTTTCTAAACGCACACAATGGGACTGCTTAATGTTTGTACCTACTGCCATAATACCTGTCGAACCTCTGATATGTAGTTATCTGACAAGACTACGTGTTGGAAGCTTTTGTATATTGTTTTCTTCTAATTGTCTTTGTTTTTACTTTCTGTTCTTGTAAATGTCTATTATGTAGTAAGTGTTTTTGTAGTAATGGTTTAAATATTGTAAGTACGTCATTAATTATCCTAGCTGTTAATTAAGACGTCCTAGACGAGTCGATAATGTATAGATAAACCTAAATTGGTTTTTATTACACTATCTTGTCAATGTATTGTAACGTTTCTTTCATTAATAAATATATATAATAAATAAATAATAACTAATTCATAATTGTAGACCTAATACAATATCATCAATCTCTTTCAGGTCGTAATCAGCGGCGTAACGGAAACCCAAACCTTGCCTTCTCAAAGGTCAATCTTCCAGAGGACATCGGTTCTCTACGGGAAAAGGGAACCAGAGTTCCAGAGGCATCTGAAGCTACCTCTCCCGACTGCTGTATATGACCATCAAATGCTCCATATCTCTGTTTGGCATAGAGACAAGAAATACCGGTACGTACAACATTGATTTTTACGAAGGAAGAGGAAGAAGCAAATGATCTGACCAACAGTTTCGTTAGCTCTCCAAGATTCGTAGCCAGTAATACGCGAGATTTTTTTTGCGGTTCGTTAGCCTTCAGCCTATAGTATTTCAGTTTTAGAGCAGAGCACAGATCTTTTCTCACGAATAGGGTGATAGGCCTTCCCTTACTTCATCAGGAATTGATTGGTTAGTTAGCCATAATTAGTTGTTTACGATTTCTGATAAACGTTTGACGTAACAGATTTTCGCATGACCAAAATCCAAAAATGATGTATTGTAAGCTGTTTGACATTTTCGGAAAATTCAGTTGCCTCTTCCTGTTGATTTCAATTTTGATAATATCAAGATGAAAAGAAAAGAGTAACGATAAACTATTTCCAAAGTAGAATTTACGTAACTGCAAATGTTTTGAACGAGAAGAAAGTTTTTGAATAGCGAAGACAGAAGCACAATGGAGATATGAAGACAGTTTTCTAACCATACATGTATCATAGAACATACCTAAGTGAAGAACAAACAATACCTATAATATAGATATCCATCAGAAGGAAAATAATGAAGGATTTGGAAATTGGAACACAAGTGAAACTTTTCCAAACCTATCGTAACATAATTATGAAAGCTTTAAAGAAATAAACGAAATATGAACAGAAAGGAAGGGACACTACATTAAATAGTGCACCAAAAAGCTTAGATTACAAAAAAAATAGGATACACATGTCTTTCCTAAATACCGTTATGAAACAAAAGAGAAAAGCAGAACAAGGTAACTGATACAAATGCAAGCGCGTTCCGTGTCACCAGGAGTAATTTTACAAAAAATTTCGATTGACTTGGTAGCTAAGTTTCCAGCCCTTTTTACACGCCCTTGTCCCATTTAAAAGAATTATTAACATAATCGTAGTTAGGGCAAGACTGACGGCATTTTTCACTTTTCCTTCTCTTCTCATACATAAGATATTGGGAGTGGAATGACGCGGGGCGCAAAAGTACATGCGCACAGCCATCGATTGTTGCCCCGCGCAGTCCCGGGCAGTTGCCGATACGATTTCAACCGGGAGGTTTCGGTTTTAGCCGCGTTCACACCTTAAAAATACGCATTGAAATATTTTAGTGAATAGTGTGATGTGTGGGGTGACTGTGGTTTTGGATTGTTGATTAATTATTGGTGCAACAAGCTGTTTTGTTTGAGTTTAATCGGTAAGGATTTTCGTTAGTTTCAGACGCTTTTGTGTAAATGGTTTTTTTAATCAATTTTTACTTACCTTTTTCTGTCCTTAATCCAATATTTAATTTAAAATCCATTACGAATCTCAAGGATTTTTTAAATAGATATCTTCAAAACGTTATACATGTACAAGGAATCTGTAGTACACGATTAAAGGGTGATTTGATTTAAAATTTAAATCAAACAGCCCTGCCATACACGTGAAATAAGTCAATCTATTAACGAACGTGTGTCCACGTATTTACTCACCTCACCTCACCGCTGTTTCCAGGTGACAAAACGAGATGAATATGTACCCCGCGATACGAGGCCATAAACTTATACTGTAGACTTTCCCAATACTTTAGATTTAAAATAAACTGTTTTACTAACGATAGGTTTAGTTTCTCTGTTACTAACACTTTTATGGACTAACTGTCAGAAATAAGGATTATTTAATTTAATTTAACAAAACAATAAAATACTGAATAAATTATACCTATAAGTAGACCGATGTGTTGATTGCTAAATGTGAAATTTTTACTCCAAGCAAAGATACCAAATTATAAAGACCTGTCACGTTGCATGAATAAAATTGTACCTCTGTTTAGAGTTAATTCCAAAAATGGCAGTTTCCTGTTTGAAAAGGGCAATCATTATTTTGCTACTTCATACACTCAACTATTTGTGTATTTCAGTGGGTTCTTAAGTAGGTACTCCTACTTAAGAAGCAGATTGCCTAGCCGTCAATGCCTAAACTTTGTAATTGTCTAGATGTTATTTTGTCTACAAATCAAAATGCCGAAACAGCAGCACTCCTGAAACCTTAACGGGATAGAATTATGAAATATTTTATTCACACCATTCACAGAAAATTAAATAAAAACCTGACAACAAAAAACAATTATTGCTTAGCAAGATTGGGATAGTATGCACCTAAACCAAGATAGCAAGATAAGATAGATAGCAAGTAGCCTATCCTTTTTTTCATAGTACAGGGTACTTAAAGACGTACCTAAGAAAAAAAAATCCGGATTTATGAAAATAAGTCGTATGGTCACTATACACGGCTTAGAATGGCCACGCCATCTCTTCCCATGAATGTGGTAAGGGACTAGAGGTTATGATATCCTTTGTAGTGTTTTTCTGGGCTAAAGGCTAGCCACCTATCACCACTTGATGGATTCCATTCTGAAACCTGGGTTAAAAGTGAAAGTTGCTATAACTACAAGTTTATAAATAGTAGCTCATTGTTTTGGGAGGGTTTTTGGGCACCTCTTAAGGGAATACGGAATTATGTATGTACATAATATACGAGTAAGTGAAGATATAAATATTATAGAACATAACCCACTAGAAACAGACCTAGTACGACTTGACCTACTTTTCAAGTTAAATATGAATGCTTACGACAAATAAATTGGATGGCAGTTATCTACAGGATGAAATTGATATCATTAGAATCCTTTTATAAACTAAGAGTATACCCATCAAACTGAACAACTTTTAAAATGGGAGCAAACAGATCGGAGCAAAAAAAAAATCTGCTGTTGCATACATTTGAGTCGAGTAGGCTTTGCAGTTTAGCATACTAAAAAAAAAAAGAAAAAAAAATTTCAAAGTAAAAGTTGTTCAGTTTGATGGGTAGACTCTAAGTTTAAAAGGATGCTAATGATATCAATTTTACCCCGAATACTTACTTGATAACTGAAGAGTTCATTACTAGGTTCAAAATCACCAACGCGTATAGTTCCTACTGAAAGGCACCGTCCTCCTCTTACGAATATACGAAAGGGAGTAGGACAAACTACGCGCGTTTAGTGGAGGTATGTTACTGATAAAAATTTTCAAGTTGCCTAAATAGGGCTCCGAATTATTGTAAAGGCGAAAAAGGTAATTATTGCTACTCTGTCCGCTCCGGTTCCCGTCATCATCGTAGCGAGATAAAAAATAGTATTATCACAAACTTTAGTCTTTTCATCAAAATCGGTCCAGCTGTTTTAGCAAAAATCTGTGATTTGGAGTCAGTAACTTTTTGTAAATTATTATCGTCAATGTACAGACACACTAGTGTTACAGTTTTATTATGGTGTAGATTATTATTATTATTAGTTCAGAATATATTTGACTAACCACCTCTACAAGAAATATAGTCGTGAACATATGCTATGCTATGATTCGATATACAGGGTGTAAGGAAAAGTATCATTAACCTTTAAACCACATACTCTACCCATCAAACTGAACAACTTTTACTATGGGAGCAAACCAATCAGAACAAAAAAAATTCAGTTGTCCCATACGTTACAATCGAGTAAATATTGCAGCAGATTTTTTTTTTGTTCTTACAGTTTCGCTCACATAGTAAAAGCTGTTCAGTTTGTTGGGTAGAGTATGTGGTTTAAAGGTAAATAATACTTTTCCTTACACCCTGTATTATACCAGAGGATGATTTGTCGTATATATAATGTACCTATATACCTACACCAATATCCCAACGCGATTTCATGAATGTCTATTCACATTTCTTGGGGAAAACACTACATATGTACTCTTCAGAGTTGAGATGCAATGGAACATCATTAGTTTGGACAAAGTTTGGCATTTCGCCAACACATCCTTCGTATAACAGTCGATGCGGCTTCTGACGTTTTGCTACGAGCAAATTGAGAATTTAGGTCAATGATATAGAGCTTAATTTGCTTTAATGATGATTGGATCGTGAGCCTCTGGGCTCGAAGTTTGATACTGCAGTTCCATATAAGATAGCAATTAACTGCGAATGAGAAGAATTTAATTTAGAAGCTATTGTATTAATAGCCATGGTGGTCCAGTGGCGAGTAACCTTGTCTGGCGATGGTTCGATCCGCGTCCAGGCCCGACTCGTACTAATGAGTTTGAGGCTTTTCGGTTATGAAAAACATTGTGAGGAAACCTGCATGCTTCAATTTCGAAGCATGTATTTATATGTTCATTACAAGTGGCGACGGACTCACTCCCTGTCACACTGGACAGAGTTCGGTACTAGTGAAACGAGGATGTTCTGAGTTTTCAGAATATCTCTGACTACCCCCTCGGGGATTATAGTCGTGAACATATGTATGTATACTATGTTTTAGTAGGAAAAATGGTCTTCGTTCGTTCTTTCATTTTCAATATTTTGAATTTTAAAGCATTAGGTACTTTTTTTATTTATTTTTTTATTCTATATTTTGAAAAAAAATTTATTTTTTATTAGGGGGTTTTAACCCAGAGGTTATGCCAGCCCCATCGTGCCTTAACCTTGAGACTACACAACAATAAAATGAAAACCTAACACTTCCTAGCGAATATACAACTAAACACTAGTACTATAAATAAAAAGGCACACCATTCTAGCCTTTGTAGGGGCGGCTAAAATGGTGACAAAAGAGCCTATATTCAAAATATTTAATTTTAAACTATTATACAGTAATAGCCTCTGCGATTGATACCTGACACATTACACTAATAAATGCTGGACATCCTCCACAGTACCGCACACCTCACAGTTAGGTGAGGGTGCCTTTTTCATTAAAAACGCAAATTTATTTAGTGGAATGTGTCCGGATCTCAGCCTAAAAGCTATTTTAACTAACTTCCTACTAAGACAGGAATCACTGAACCAGGGTCATTAGGTACTTGACATTATTATTAACTTTATAAGGGCAGTGTCTGTTACACATGCGAAAGCTGTGGCCCTCTTTTGTGATGTAGGTATTATAACATTTTAAATCATTTCTTTAGTGCTTCGTTAGGCCTGTCTGTGTGGTATTTCATCCCGGATATCTCCGTGTTTCGGCATCTTATGTAGTTTGGTCCTGGAAAACACAGAAAGCGGTTTTCGTTACGTCAATTCCGAGGCATTTCGAGACGTGGGTGGTGGCATTTCGCGACGAAAGTGGAGTTTGGCCCGCTTCCGGTCACTATAAAATTATTGACAAGAGGAAGTTTTTCCCCTCCAGTGGAATATCTAAAGGATAGGCTGATGATAAAGTACAATACGGACGAAACCACCATCAAAATCTAGTTTCAAATCTAACATTTACAAGTTTTTTTCCTTTGAAACTTTCCCCGATTTCAGAACCATAAATTTACTTATTGAATGAAATAAGGCAGTTCAAGGGCAACTGTTAAATATTAAAACAAACTGAAATCGATGAGGTCAAACAAATTCAGTATGGAAGCTAAATACGACACCTGGACAAATGTATTAAAAGAACGACCTAATTCAAGTATTATTAGAATTAATTTTCCCTCATTTTAATGATAAAAGGTCTTATTCGGATTTAAAATTGAATTGGATACAGTTTTGTGGCGCGTTTTGGGACAGGCAGCTTTTGTTCCGATATAGCCGTTTTGGCGCTGAAGTCACATTTTCCCTCATGAAACGTCATCATTGGACGATGATTGGACCTAAGAGGAAGGATCTCCATAGAGTCCGCATAAATTTACGATTGTAGTTGGTCTCTTTTGTCTTATGACGTACCTTTAATAGTAGAAGGAGATGGAACTATAGATATTTGTTTATGCGGCTGTCCACTTTTTTTTGAGCTAGTGTGTGTGAAAAGTGACCGTAAACATAAGACCATATGTCACTTGGTGCCTTTTGTCCATACTACTGACACCACACACTCAAAACTAAACGTCACAAAAAGAGGACACTTTACAATTGGTATGGCTCACTCTAGTCTTAAAGAGAGATCCTTCCTCTTAGGATAGGACGCCATATTGAACTTACAGCAACAGCAGCGTTATACCGTGTTGTTGCGTCAGAACCTTTCTTGTGTTTTTCCTTGTATTTTCGCTTGAGTTGAGAATCCTTTAGAAGCCGTTCTTCTCCGTTGTATGACATAATAATATCGTTGATTAATTTATTCCTTGGTCAAAAATCCCTATTTTTGCATTCCGGAATAACCTATAACTACAAGTTCTATACAAACTAGCTTGACGACAGCAGCGCCAAAACGGAAACGTTGGAACTAAGTGCAAATTTCACTGTCGCATCTGTAGCTTGCTACGTATCAGTAATCTGTGGCTGGTGACAAAAGGCTGATAATGATAATCCATTCCAAGGAAATGGATGGATGGATGAATGGATGGAGTCACATCATAATCAAAGTTTAAGAAAGAGTATGGCCGGAACCAATTTTTACCTTAGCCTCTCGTGGAAGACGAGCGGAAGACAACTGAAGGTAATGGTGTATAGTCATCTCTCACTCGCACTCACTCAGTATCGCACGTGCTTACCTCTTCTCGTCAGTGCGAGCCCATTGGTATGAAGTGTCTAGGGTGTATTATAATGCTCATGAACCAGCAGTTTTCTTAAACAGCAATTAACCTACAAAATCAACTAGCACTAAACGAAGCACAGAAATAATGGTGGCAAACACTCGTTTTGTTCCAATGTCAATAGTTCTACCGAGTCCCGTATTTGCTGTCCCACTTCTTCAATGAATGTTTGCACGTTGGAATGTTCTTGTAATTGCGTTGTTGACCTAATGGTTTACTAAGTAGACAATAAGCGAAGTCTTTTGTAACTGATACGTGGATGTACAATGACCACGCAAAGATTTATTACCTATTCTAGCATCTACAGTGATACCATGCAAACTGGCAGAACTGTTCATCCAGGCAAATTCACGCCGCTATGTGTAGAAGCTTTCACATGTATTAAGATAAGTTTATTCCGAATGCGTAAATGCGCGCTGCATACAAACGAAGTATGGTGATATTTTCAATACTAACCAATCTAGGAACAAATATCTATGCTTCTATCGTGTCCGATTTTCGTTAAATATACAGTTTCAATGCTAGGAATTTAAGATTTGTATGGAAATCTTTAAGGCACTGTAACTTTAAAACTGTACATTTTAAGGAAAATCTGACACGATACAAGCATAGAAATTAGTTTCTAGATTGCTTCTGCAAAATTTCATTGAGTTTAATAGGTTAGTATTGAAAATATCACCAGACTTCGTTTGTATGGAGCGCGCCAACAGTAATATACCCTTAAGTTTTACTACAAAATCTAACCAACAACTTTTGGATCACGTCTGGTCCCCAGGCATCATCCTTTTCTAGAAGATCTTTTTTTCCAGATCGAGAGATAATTCCTAATTCATTTATTCATTGTAGATTGCACACGTTACATAAGATGTTATATTTAATTTGTTTTACAGCAATCAGCCTCTTAAAGGCAGACCACTCTATACTCCAATACAGGGTGAAATTGATATCATTAGCATCCTTTTAAACTAAGAGTCTACACATCAAACCGAACAACTTTTACTAAAAGAGCAAACCGATCGGAGCAAAAAAAAATCTGCTGTTCGATACTAAACTGCAATGCCTACTCGACTCAAATGTAGGTAATCCTATTGTAAAAGTTGTTCAGTATGATAGGTAGACTCTTAGTTTTAAAGGATGCTCATGCTAGTTTGCTCCCATAGTAAAAGTTGTTCAGTATGATAGGTAGTCTCTTAGGCCGAGATTCAGAGACGATTTGTAAGTCATAGTTCGGACTCCCGTATGTCAAAATCCATACATTTTCGCCACGCTTAGCTCAAGCTAAGACCAAAAAAATCGTCTCTGAATCTCGGCCTTAGTTTAAAAGGATGCTAATGATATCAATTTCACACTGTAAAAGCATAATAGACGAACACAATGTGAAAGTGATAAGACCAAATTTTATAGCAGAAACACTAGAGAGAAAGAAGCCGCAAAACAAAGTGTTGTAAAGTTTTACAGTAGTTAAATGTTAAAGTCAAGAGTTATCAAAGTAATTTGCAAGCACAATTTTGATATCATAAACTACAATCACAAGTCTAAACAGTCTTTGTTTGTCTATTCAAGTTTGAAGAGAATAAATCGGTGACCTCTATAATGTTCACCCCGAGACTACTTGCTTTGGAAGATACTGTTATTGAGCCCAGACTTTTAGAGGCTTGAGAACTTAAAAACTCTGACAGTTTCGAAGTATCCGAACACTTCAGCCTCGACAAGATTTAGTCTTTAGATCACAGGCCTTATTGCTTCATAACTATCAAACTTTAGGAGTTTTCGTGACGCAGGTTCATTTCCACTTCAATTATGATTTGTTATTATTATAAGCAATGCAATATAGTCGTGAGCATATGCTTATTATTATAAGATACTTATAATCTTTCTACAAACTTTCCTCTCAAACGCCCAAATCTGTCTCTATCTGCAATTCTCCGTGATTATTACTCAACTTTTCTCTACTTTGGTAGCATTTATCCTCAAACTACCTATAAGATTAGCCCCTCAAAGCATACCCTGCATGACCAACACCATCGGCCTTATTGAAGACTTTAACAAGCAACTGCAGGATGACGTGACTTCTCGGGAAACAACTCCGAACGGATTATTAAGTGTATACCTACGTTTTGGTGTGAAATAATTGATTGATTAATTAAATATCTCTCCTTATTCTTCCAGCCAATAAAAGAAGTATCTCATCTAAATCGGTACATCATTAATGTGATACTAAACAACAAAGTCCAGTAGTTTTATTCCCTCTCGCGGGGGCGTTGGGTTAAGCCATGAAATGTCCATGAGCGGTTGTAGCTCGTAAAATAGCGTCTAAAGGGAAGGGTCGGGGATTAGTGTTGGTATGTTTATACAGTCCACAATGCTTTCTGTTAGGTCGAATTGGATTTCAAGGTTTCTTTAGAAATGTATCTTTTGGGTATCGAATTGACACGTCCGTCGTTGTTCCAAAATAAATAAGGGTTTCTATCTAGCCTTTTCAATTCCGCTACTATTCCTGTTTTGTGCTAGATTTTCCTCGAACTACACCGACTAAAATTAAATTGTGTTAGTATGTTTTTTATTCCATTAATAGGTACCGCATATATCGCTTGATAAGGTCATGTCGCTCTTGTGTGTGTGTGCATCCTCCTGACCGATTTCGCTTCAACTACTTTGTTGGCGTTGATGAGCTCTCATGTGGCTAACATAGCCAATCTGCTTGGAGACGATCCTCTTACATAGCTGGCACGTGATCACGTCATTAGTGATATTGTTTAGCTGCTGGTGGAAGGGCTTTCAATTCATCACGTTTGGTATCTAGTTGTGATCGCCTACTCGATTCAAAATCATAAATTTGACTGTTTACACGAGCTCGCCATGCTGGACGGATGGCCGCCAAATCCTCAAACTGCGTGGGTTCTATGCCACACTTTATACCTGGCGCTTTTGCACATCTTTAATACCTGAGGAGTTGCCCTTCATCATCTCAGAGTAAAAGATACGCTTCGCCTCTCGCTCCTCCGCCACCCGTGATACGTGACCGCACCAACGAAGCTGACGCCGCATGAGGTAAGCTTCAATGCTGCCAACATTTACTCGTCGCAGCACTTCGGTGTTACAAACATCAAGCTCATTATTGAGTTTAAGGACATACACTTCACTAAAGTAACAGTAATTTAAAAGAAAAAAAATGTCACTCCTGCCTAATTTTTAGAGAGCAGGTCGGCTTTTGTCATCGAAAAGAATAGAAGTACTGCAAAAAAAGTCATCCTTCCGTTTCCAAAATTTCTATTATAAGTTCTGGAGTTTGCGGGAAAGCTAGACCCTCTGCTTTGCCGGCATATTTCCCCAACTAGGCTTTCATGCTGCCTTTTTCATGGGGTGGGACGAAGATCCTAGAGGACATTTTTACAACAAAGCATTTGGTAAAATCAGGAAAACTGAATGAATATTTCAGCCTGAATGTTTCAGTTCATTACCAAAAACTTTTGAAGGCATCTCTACTGCTTGCTACCCATCTTTCCCTTATATTTCCCTGAACTTAAATAACAAACCAAAAGTGCTCAAGTAATTTCATAACTCCCTCAAAGTCTGTGTATTTTTTACTAATGTTTACTCCTACCCCTTAATGTTTGCCCAGTGGCCTGAACCTCCCCATTTATAGGGTTGCCTACATTTCAGCAAGAAAATTAACTTAGTCTGATCACAGAAATGTTATATCTTAACTCCACACGAGGTCCAGTTTATGTTTGCTTCACTCCATATGCTTAATAATGGGAACTGCAATGTCTGGTCTTGACAATGTTAAACTATGTTTTTAATAATGGATTTTTGTAAGTGTACTTCGTATATTTTGTTTTGTTTAAAAGAAGTGTGTTGTACAGTTTCTGGTCGCATCTTCTCTGCAATGGAACACCTTTCGACGCGGTGGTAGATTCAAAAACATGACGTCAGAAAGTTATTTATGACGTATTATTAAAAAAAAAAAATTACCAAAGTCAATTGTCACTTTGACCCTCGTAACAACAACAGAATCAAACCGTGTTTTAAACCTTAGGACCTTTCGACTTGTAGTCAGAAGTCCGTTGTTTATTTTTCAAATTTTTACAGAGCCAAATTTCGAAAACCCGTCCTGCTTACCTTTACTTTTATGTGCGTACTAAAATAAATAACATCCTTTCAAATCCTAAACAAACATTGAAATTCTCGAAATATTTTACCATCATTCTCAATACGTTTACAAAAACCGTAGTTATTCAATATTAAAGAATTAACTTGGAAAAACGTATTTGTTCAGCCTTATGCGCCTAAATATTTAAATTTAATCCATTTTAAATTTAGGTTAGCGTGTTGCCAACCCTAAACGCAAATAGGGGAACCCGGGGAACTTTAGGCACATTTCCTCACTTTCCCTTTTAAATTATTTTATGGATTCTATTTGTCAGAAATAATGGGGTATCCGTGACTTTGGTTTTCATACTTTACAATGTTTTATGGAACCAATAGGTAACCGTGTGTTTTTTTTAGTTATTACTTGGTATAACAGTGGTTATGATAACATTATAATGCAGTAAACGTTTGTGTCGTAATATTTCCTTAATATTTTCTGGCATGCAAGCTGTAAAATAATAATAGAATTCAGAACATTGAAATGTTTACGTTTTTAACCAGTTAATAAGTAAATAACGGCGACTAAGGGATGAGGTTTGTTTGGCTGAGTTATTTTGGGTTTTTTCTATATAACAACAATTTCCATGTTCACTCTATAGATAGTAAAAGTTCATTAGACTTGCCGCCATTTTGTGAGTGTCAATGCGAGACTTAAAAACCCTAGCGATGTCACGCTGCCAGCACGTGAAAGAACGAAAGAGGGAGACTATGTAAAGGAAGCTTTCATGTCTAATGACTCGGTTCATTTTTGTTTGACGCGCGCCGTTGTGATAGTTGGTAGGTTATTCGCGAATTGTACGATAGGACGGTCGCGAATAACTTTGCACCTTATTGCCGTGCAGAGCGTCGCTATTTATTTAAATCTGTTTTCGAAGTGATTCTTCTGTACGGGTAGTACTAGTATTAATTCTGTGTCAATACTGTATAATATGTCAGTTTTGAAAAATAAGATAAAAATGTGTTCTAAAAGTAAATCAGCCCATTTCTTTCCCATGAATTCAGGATGACAACATCCCAAGGGATCCTACCGTATCTATCCCGATAAACTGTTTATCCCAACTCTTACGTCTGAAGGATTCCCATAAAAGTTTCACAAGTTACCGAAAAAGGTTTTTTTTTGTTTGCGTGCTATAGATGAATGAAAAAAACAGTCTATTTCTAACGTTTAAAAGTGGGGTTTACTGGCTTCATGAGAAATTATATTGAAGCAAAACAAGTAAAGGAAATATGAAAAATTACTGGATTTTTATTAATATGCTAACAGTTTTTTTAGGTAATGTCAGACCATCAAACTGAACAAGTGAAAGCACTGTGATAATACGGAAATACCGAAAAAAATCAGCTGTCCCATTCATATCGCTCGAGTACATTTGCAATATTTATGGAACAGATGTCACGCTGCCAGCACGTGAAAGAATGAAACTTTGAAACGTGACGTGCACGTGGAAGAATATTTTTCGCGTTTTCGATTTTAGTCCATAGAAAAGGTCCAGTTTGATGGTCTGATCATTCCCTTGAAAAAACCGTCAGCGTATTAAAAAACTTTAATACGCTCGTTCTACTTAATGATTAAGAAGGCGCATCTAGCATGAGGTCGGCCTACCATGAGATTTCACTGTACGTTACTACTTTAGTTGCTTCGCCAATTTTGTATTGAATTTCGTTCAGCGCTACTAGTGGCTACGTTGAGAACTAATTTCTGTCATACTAATTGGTGACGTAACTACAGTAGTAACATACAGTGAAAACTCATGGTAGGCCTTCTGTTACTAAGCGAAACAGTTTTCTAACCTTTACGTAGGGACGTAGACGCCAAGGGCGACGCCCTACGTCACGCCCGGTGGCCACGCCACGTTTACTTAACCATAACTTACAGGTCATACTTTATGATACCTGTTAACTCATTTGTGGTTTAATGTAGTTAACGTTATGATTAACAACACAAGACCTTATTATAAGGGGGATATGCTACTTTCAACAATTAATTATGTTACTAAATGAGACATTGTAAATCCTTTATATTTGTTATAATAAAATCCCCGGGACCATTTTGAATCTTTCCGAAAACATGTTTAAAACTCAAATCAAAAAAGTCCTCTGTAAAAAAGCATATTATAAACTGGATTATTATTTAAATGATCAAAATGCTTGGGTCTGAGGTCACTAGCTTATAGTTTGTTTGCTTTACTGTATGGTATCATTATTTTATTAAATTGACTATGTATTATTGTATACATAACTTTAGCTTAAGAATTTATATTGTAATAGTTATTAATTCGTGTTATGTTGTAGAGTTTCTGGTTTCATCTTCTCTACAGTGACAACACGTTCCGACGCGGTGGTAGCTTTAAAAAAGATTTGACGTTTGATAAGTGTGCTGCAAGCTCCTATATTGAATAGATTCTATTGACTTTGACTTTGACTTTGGCCATGTCACAATTGTAAAGGCTGGCTGTCCACGTAGATGTAGGTATGTAAAGCTGTGGAGGAAAAAATAACCAATCAGATCACTCAATTTTCATAGCTTAGCTTAGCGCAATAGGATATTTTACTCCATGTAAGAAAAATATAACAATTCATGTTTCTGATAAATTTCGAAAAAAGTCCACTAGAAACTTCGATATTTATTCATAAAAATGCAGTGTAAAATATTATATTTCAATTTTATTTTTAAATCTGTTTTTCAAATGTCTAAAATGCCATTCGCCATGTTGGATTCCGACGTGACGTCACTCCGATAGTGACACTTCACAAATCTTGTTACTTTGGTCTATCGTAGTCGTATTGTTTACTGACGGAGTGACGTCACGAGCGGGACAGCATGGCGGCTAGCGTTTTTGCGCGAAAATCATAAATAAAACTTAGTTTTAAGGCATTTCTCGACTTTATAACATTAAAATTAAAATTCTACTGGTTCATTACGATCTCAGGATTACTTTAAAACAGTTTTCAAAAAAGGTGTATTACCCTATTGCGCAGTTCTAGTGGGTTTAGCTAAGCGAGTTCTTTTTACATACAACTCTAAGCTATGAAATTAGTCTAAAAATATAGGGTCCAACTTAATATGCTTACACTTTTTCAAGGGGATGATCAGACCGTCAAACTGAACAACTTTCTCTATGGGACCAACATCGAAATCGCGAAAAAAAAAATCAACTGTCCCATTCATTTGACTCAAGTAAGTTTGTTCAAGTGCCTATGGTAGAGTTGATTTTTTTTTTGTGATTTTGATGTTGGTGCCATAGAAAAAGTTGTTCAGCTTGACGGTCTGATTATCCCCTTAAAAAAAGTGGCAGCATATTAAGAAGGACCCTAAATAATTAGTTTTTAAATTTTCCTTTTCATTAATAAAGACAAAATTTAGGTAAGTTTATCTTGATATCAAAACCTTGGAAATAGAAGTCAAAGTCAAAGTCAACATAATTTATTCAATATAGGAGCTTGAAGCAATCTTTTTTGAAGCTACCACCGTCGGAACGTGTAGTCGCTGTAGAGAAGATGCGGCCAGAAACTCTACAACATAACACATTTCTGAAACAAAGGAAAAGAGTTTATCGCTAGTGAGAATGTATTCACTACTTTGACTAATTATTATAAGGACTAGCCTTGCGGTAGCATTTCCCCTCTGCCACGGTATAAGCACAATTGATCTTGTGCATTTACATTCAATTTTACACCTTATCACTAAACGAGACAGCCTATAATTGCGAAATAATAACTTCGAACTTAGAACGTTTGAGGTTCACACGAGACTACTTTTCATGATTTTTAACATTCAAAAATAGAATCTAAAGTTATGGGGAATAAAATCCAAAGTTGCGGATTTCAGGTAACCTCGCCCACCGCAAAAAGTGGCAGAAATGTTTGTTAGTAGAATTACACGCGTAACCAGTCCACATATAAATAGTCAAAGAACATAACACATTTCTGAAACAAAGGAAAAGAGTTTATCGCTAGTGAGAATGTATTCACTAGCATACGCATCGTATACCTAACTAGGTAGGTATAATACCACCGTATATCATTTTAAATGGGAGAGGACGAGGATGTTTACGCAAAGGACTCTCTCTGGGCGACGAGCCAAAATGTTTTTATTTTATACAACGGTTTTGTAAAAGTTCATTCGCCTTTTGGGATTATATAAAACATTTTTCAGTTTCTCCTTTATATTTACGTGGTGTTTAGGGTATATTACTGTTGGCGCGCTTCATACAAACGAAGTCTCGTTTTCTGAAAAGTTTTAATTGAGTTGTATTGAAAATATAAGGTCTAACAAAGTTAGGTGAAACTATTTTTAGAGGATGATCAGACCATCAAACTGAACTACTTTCTCTATGGGACCAATATCGAATTCGCGAAAAAAAATCTGCTGTTCCATACAAACCTACTCGACCTAAATGTATGGGATCACAGATTTTTTTTTCGCGATTTCGATATTGGTCTCATAGAGAAAGTTGTTCAAAGTCAAAGTCAAGTCAAAGTCAATATAATTTATTCAATATAGGAGCTTACAGCACACTTATCAAACGTCAAATCTTTTTTAAAGCTACCACCGCGTCGGAACGTGTTGTCGCTGTAGAGAAGATGCGGCCAGAAACTCTACAACATAACACGACTTAATAACTATTACAATATAAATTCTTAAGCTAAAGTTATGTATACAATAATACATAGTCTATTTAATAAAATAATTGATACTATACATTAAAGTAAATAAACTATAAGCTAGTGACCTCAGACCCAAGCATTTTGATCATTTAAATAATCATCCAGTTTATAATATGCTTTCTTACAGAGGACTTTTTTGATTTGAGTTTTAAACATGTTTTCGGAAAGATTCAAAATGGTCTCGGGGATTTTATTATAACAACGTATACAGTGACCCATGAAAGACGTGTTGACCCTACTAAGCCGAAAGTGTGGAGATCAGTTAGATGATCTGATCATCCTCTTAAAATAGTTTCACCTAATTTTGTTACCTTATGTTTTCAATACAACTCAATTTAAATTTTTCAGAATCAATCTAGTAACTAATGTATATGCTTCTAAGTTGACAGATTTTCGAAAAAATGTAATGTTTTAAAGTACCAGTGCCTCAAAGAATTTTATGCAAAATATCAAATTAATCCTAACATTGAAACTGTACATAGGGTCCTTCTTAATATGCTGACACTTTTTAAGGGGATGATCAGACCGTCAAACTGAACAACTTTCGCTATAGGACCAACAATGAAATCGCGAAAAAAATATCAGCTATCCCATACATTTGGCTCAAGTAGGTTTGCACTTTTGTATGGAACAGCTGATTTTTATTTCGTGATGTTGGTGCCATAGAGAAAGTTATTCAGTTTGACATTCTGATCACCCCCTTAAAAAAGTGTCAGCATATTTAGAAGGACCCTGTATTAACGAAAATCTGACATCATACAAGCATAGCTAGATTTGTTTCTAGATTGTTTCTGCAAAATTTCATTGACTTTAATTGGAATTATATACCAGACTTCGTTTGTACTGAGCGCGCCAACGGTAATATAACCCTTAATCTCCGTGTTTATGATAATTTAGTTTTTGTTTGACAATTCGAACCTCTAAACTAGAACTAAAATGTTCATAATAGAAGAAATTCATTATTTTAGCAGTTGGATTCAAAGGTTAATGCTAGTAATCTGGCACTTGATTTACAATTAGATTACCTGCATACATTTTGTATGTTGCTGGATAAAATAGGTCATGGAGGAAACTCTTGAAAATATTACTGTTATTCTATTATTTATGAGCCAGGCTATGCAAAATATTAACAACCTTCTTTCTTCATCATCATCATTAGCCTTACATATTGGCAGGATTCGAAATCATCAGGATCATTTTTTTTTTTAAATATCATGATAAATCATCGGATAATTATCCAAGCTGATTCTTAGTTTTGAGAGAAATTTCTAACAAAAAGTTCTAAAATTGCTGTTTTTGCTTAATACAGTCACAGAGGAGAGATGAATGGAAGAGCCCAAATAATGGGAAGTGGGCAAGAGAATGATGATGATGATGGCACTCTTAAACAGACCAAACAGCACCTAGTCTTTGACATTATAGTTTCTCATCACAATGAATAACAAATAATTGAGCAAAACAACAGAAAACAGAGAGAAATATGATTTCATGCTTATGAGCTTCTTTTTTCGCGAACCATGATCCTAAATACATGGCGGGACATTGCTACCGCAAGCTTTTAGTGTTTCCAAATCAAGATAATTATCAACGTTTAATTACAACATAATTATCATGACAATAGGATATTTGACAGCATGTAAAATAAAGGATCTATTGATGGCATCCGTATTGAATATTAATTTTGGAAACCAACTATTTAGTCAGTTAAGAAAAATACTGGATATTTTAAGAGAAAATCGACAAAGAAAATATTTTTTTTTTGTCTACTTTAGTCACGTGATCGTAAACGACTGTGATTGGCCGAATGTTTGATGATGTCAACTGCTTGTAAACAGTTGCGTGTATAGTATGAGTGTCGTACATAGTTTATGTTATCGTGACGTCACTTGCTTGCGTATATTGTCAGGAAAAGCGTTTTCGCGGTATATTTAAATAACGATTTTTGTTTCCGTTTTTTCTTGCACTATATGTAATGGAACGTAAAATATACATTGTCTATAGAGTCCTTAGACATCAGTGATTAACGTAGAACAGTTTTTAAAAACCTGTCGAATACCCTATTATCAATGATAATTATCACTCCGAACCCTGCTAATGGGGATATGGGCCTTCTCATGAAAAGAAAGAGAGTCTAGCAGGCTATCCCAATGCGGATAGATTGAGTCAAGTTAGCGATCAACTTGCTGTTGAAATATTTTTAAGCCACAACAATAGTTTCTAACAACAAATATCCAACGGCTCTCCCAACCAGTGACTTACCTCTTTTCGTGCAATACATATACTTTTCAAGACTTTAAAATCCTTATCTGAATCATAATTGAGTTACAAACAGGTACCTGCAAATAAATTCCACTTGACCTTTCCTACAACAAACAAAGGCTCTACAAAAAACTGAAAACTTTTAAAACTAGCTTCGAACGAAAGTGAAGCTAAGAGGGTTGTTTATTTAAATCGCCAATTCATTAAGCTGCTAGTACTTGACCAATCGCGTGCCAGCCAACTATTAGTTTTCTTTTAGTTTCAAAGCTACCGGTGTAACTAACATTTTTTAAAGGGACGCACGAATAAAATTAAAGATTTTAAAATTTGTCTCGGGAGGGACTTCAACCCGCACTCTTCCAAACCGGGGAAGTGCGTTATCCAATTTCGCTACCGAGTCTGGACTGTAGGCAAAGTACATCCCATCATTGCTTTTGTATCAATAACAAACAGACTCTGTGGTGGGAGTATACCTCTCTAAATAAATAACGTTTAGTAAACGTCGTTTACAGGCAAATAAATTACATTACATTCTCATGAAGTCCAAAAAAGAACATTAGACGGATTTTTGCCGTATTTGTGTTGCCGATACTAGTAGGTATGAAACTCTCAAAGACTGAACGATACTAACTACTTCACTTCCCGGAACCAGGACGCGAAACCTGGTTTATGGATGGTGGATTAATGATAGTTTGGCATGGAAGCCATAGCACCAACTGGGTCGCTTGTTGTCTTGATTATAGTCGATCCAGCACGTCTAGTATGATTACTCTACACGCGCGCGACGCGCCATCGCTGCATAGAAAAAAACCTGTTCCTGTTGTCCGCGGCAATCGCGGCTTTCGTTCTCCGAAAAATGCTTTTCGGAGAGCGAAAGCCGCGACTTGTAGTGTGAAAAAAAGCCGCGTCACGCGCAAGTAGAGAAATCATGCTAGACGTGCAGATATACAGATATAACTATAATGTAGCAGTAATAAGTAAAATAACTACAATTGTAGTCTTTATAAAATCCAGCACTAAATATTGACGAGAATGAACATCGGTACGTTTTCATTTTAGAGAAGGATGTATTTGGCCCCTTGATCTTCACTTAACATTATTTTCTTTATCAATAGTATTTAATGATTTAGTTATCCAACAACAACCAAATTTATCAGCTATTTATGAACTTCCAGGGCACCCTACATCGTAACATTTCAGTAGTTTTCTTTTACCCTTTCCGTCCCGTTACGAAAGAAAGTTTTTATGTCTTTCGATTTCTCGTGTTGTCTTTTGATTTTATTAACACAGTTTTGGTATTTGTTGATTATGCCTCTATTGAAATCATCAGCATATCCATATACATTATCAAAAACTCAAAGAGCAAGATATTTTACAATATCAATGTCTACTGTGATCATTATCTCCACCTAAACACTATAAATTTTCCAGTAACTGATCATCCATTCAAACTAAAAAACCTCTACGATGTCATTCGTCTCCCAAACGGTCGCTGGACTGAGCCAAACCCGCAGAGAAGATCCCCCTCCAAGGCAGCACTGCTCCCACCAACACACTCTTCAACGAAACTTCCAACTCAGTCGAAAAAATAGCCTTCCAGAATGGGACCCACCTGAACCGAGAGCGAGGAAAAACAGCCTTCCAGCAGATATAATCGAAAGAGTTAGTGAGAGATTCACACACAGTCCCCCCATTCTTGAAGAAGAGTGACAACAGTCCCCGTAAGTGATGCAAAGACCCTTGGTGTACCCCGTCACTCTAGTAAGCATGGATGCACCTGTATAGCGCGAGGAGCTTTGGACAGGCCCCCGTTGCATGCTTAGAAGCTTATGTGGAACCTTAAGGGAAGACCTTGCACGAACCTTGTATAGATGTGTGTTGTATATACGTTATTATTTAAAAAGTTATGGTTATTGTGTCATCTTATGGGTGCGAATGAGCTTCAAGGACATACTCTGCAAGATGTTCAAGAATTATTAATAACTGCTAAGCCAATGTCAAAATGGACGTTTTATAAAGCAGAAAAGAACGATTTTACAGATTTTACCCATGTAATCGTAACATTGATGTTTGTAAATGAATAAGAAGCCTAATCTAAGATGACATTAAAAAATTCGTCATATCGGATACAGATGTTTCAATCAAGAGGAGTAATCTAAAACTAAACCAATCATCGAGCCATGTCGTTTCTAATTTCAGCGAGGAAATGGGACAATTTAGAAGACCGTTAGTCTAAATCGTGTAATCGTGTGAAATAACCGGACCCTCTAATTAAGAGCAAGTTGCTTTATATGGATATGAACATTAAGGTCTGCAATATTAGCACTTATGCCAATGCACGATGGAGTCATTTCACTATCGATGTGCAAGGCATGAGTATGTTTGAGGAAATAACTTGCACTTTCTCACGTATTCGAAACTCTGCTTTAATGTACATCAGATTAGATTCAAATTTCTTTCCAGCTCTACTTTATAGATCATCAAATCCGCGAATACCATAAATCAACGACCTATAAATAGCCAACAAGATAAAACAAATTGCCATTTAAACGAACAAATTGTGTTGTCGCCAATAAATTAAAGTCAGGCCGCAATATATCTACGTCTCTGGATAAAAAGCAGGATAAACTTGGCAAAGTTGGCAGGGATACGGTAATCGTTCGATTAACCCTGTCCAGTGCAAGGTCGAAACTTTCCCCTTTATTTCACTCGTGTGTTCATCAGACACGCTAGGGTGTTTACTACATAACAATTTGCATAATTACTTTCTTCAGTTTTGAACTTAAACATAGGTGTTGCTACACCGGGATGACGTCATACGGGCATTGGCCTAATCAGTGGATACTATATTTAGTCAAGATCTACAACAGTGACGTTTGGAAGAAATTTCCAGAAAGGAGCTTTAAGAATATGAAGAAAGACTTGTTTATAAGAACAGAGTTAAAACGCCATGTTAAAATTGAAGACAAAATATAGAAGAGGCTAGAATACAAATACAACGGATCTCTAAATTTAAGCATTAAACAAGATTTTCCTTCGTTTTGAGTTCCTGGTGTTTCGGCAATATTAGAGAGCTGTCATGATATCCTATTGTATCATAATAATATAACCTATAGAAAGAATAGAAAAGAAGAAACAACAAATGATCAACGACATAAATATTTTCTTATTTATCAACTTTTTTGGACACTAATGAACATTTGTGGTTTATCTCAATATACCAAGAAAGTAGAAAGTGACCACATACTTACAATAATGTACATTATACGCGTTAAGTAAGCAAGTCATGTAGGTTACAAAACTCCACAGTCATCATGCATTAAGGTCATCTGAAAGTTGATGAGTCAGACGTTCTTACAATATCGTTTACTCATTAGGAAAGATTATGAGAGATTGATTGTAATGACAACGTCTTCATATTTACATGAAGAGTATTCAAGATGTTCAGTTCTATATTTCAATGTTGTATTGTTTTTACTTTACATTGTATTTTAGTATTATTATTTCACATTTCTACTTCTCATTCCTGTATATTGATATTGTGACATTTTCTCTCCATTATTTTCAGTCCTGTTTGTTGATATTGTGATACATTTCAATTTCATTATTGTCATCTATTTCAGTTCCATCTTCTACATCATCACCTTTATTGCTTTTTACAGGAGGAGCGAGTTCCTAGGATGCGTCTCGTTTCCTCTAAAAGATGCAATTAAGGGCGACGTCACCGGCACCTACTTTTTGCAGCAGACTTCCGGTCGCCCGGGCGCGGCGCCGGCGTTGGACAAATGCGCTAGAGAAGAACGCGTGACTGACAGACCCAAGATGGCAACTGATAATACTGAAACTAGCACAAACGATGGCACTAAAGAAAACCATAATGATAAAGGTAAGAATTTGATACTAATGAAAATAGACCCTATATTTCTGTAGACATCAGATTATTTTGTAACTGGTCTTACATATCTACATCCTCTTTAGAAACTTCACCTAAACATTACATAGTTATATAAGAAACTGCACTTCATAGACGAAGAATTTTTTTTCGCTCACTCTGCACTTATAATATTTAACTTGATAGCTATTAAAATCAAAAGTCAAATCTCCATGGATATCATAGACCTTTCTAGTCATGTAAATAGGTTTAAATTCTTTGTGAAGTCACTGAAGCGAAAATGAAACCAATTAAGAGCTTCTTCTTCTTATCGTGTGGGCAGCAAGCCCTGGTGTCAGAGTTTTTCCAAACCGCCTTACAGCCTCTGACGTGGTTTTTATGTAACGACTACTACTATACCACCAGAGATGGTAGCCGGGACCAACGACTTAACGTGCCATCTGAAGAACGCAATCATCGTTCTTTTCAGACAATCAGGTAATTCAGCCTGCATTGTCCTAACCAACTGGGGAAATACGCACAAAGTGACATATCACTAGATGTCCTCCGTGTGAATCGAACCCACGACCTCCGTGTCAAGAGCCCAATGCTCTTAACCATTACCATTGACCACGGAGTCAGTTCATTTAGCATTAAGAGCTTAAATCGAGGAATTGATAAAAGCTAAAATTATGTCCACCAGATACGTAACATTGAGATCTAACCTTCAATCTTTTTATTCCAGGAGGTGCATCAAACTCCGCTGCGTCGACAGGTAACCAGCCACAGTCGGTAGCTGCAGCACTCCAAAGGGAGGCTGACGAGCACCTCTTCCTCAGATACTTGGAGCTGGACCCCCCTGAGGATCCCGCAGCACCGAAGAAGACGCAGAGGAATGGGCGGACTCCTTTTACTACTACTAGAAAGTGAGTTGATTAATGAAGTTCTTAGGTATCAACAGATATATTTATAATATATTAGTTGCTTTATAAGGGCCAATTATCTGAGAACAAATTGACTAATAAAATGCCTCCACGAATCTACACCGGGCCCGTGTGGTTTAGTATTACCCACTCCTCTGACCTTTTTTCGTTAGAGGAGACAGGATCCTATAGCCTATGATTTACTAAAGCCGTAACTCCAGCTCATGTTTTTTAGCAAACATTATACAAAAATATAATACCAATAGGCATGGCCACACACAATTTTATAAGATGGCCGGAAGACGAAAAGTGAAGCTATGTTTTGTTTTCTTCGTAGCAAGAGACACGGCTTTACATGAGCATGTGTGCAATAACTTAGTGGTTTATATACCCTACGCCGTGGTTTAAGCAAATCTTTGTAGATACGTTAATCCATAGACAGTCTAGGTGTAAACCCCTCAAAAATCGTACCCAACATAATGACTTTATAGGGTTCCGTAGTCAAACAAGAAACCCTTATTGTCTCCCTCCCCCTCTCTAACTTCTAAAATACTGGAGTAAAAAATCTGAAAATTTTCTACGAAGTTAAATCGTGCTATCGTTTAATTTCAACCTTAAACTAACGGGCATAACGAAAATCCTCAAGCTGGAGCCGGATTTCAAGATTGCATATTCTGTATACTATTGATGATGACATCTCACTTATTCTAATGGGCATTTGTCATAAGTGTGAATAGATGTCAAGTAGAGTTTTTATGTCTTGTTTTATATTATCACCTACGCCAGCGTGGTGTAGCTTCGGTATTGGAAACGAACACCGAAGTTAAGCAACGCCAGGTCCGGTCAATGTTTGGATGGGTGACCGATTAATGGTATTTCATCTCGAGCAGTCGAGTTAAGCAGTTGATCTTGGATAGTTCCGTCAGGTGGCGTTGTAACTATTCGTTAAGCCAGGTCAGAGGGGCTTGAAAATTCTCTGACAGCAAGTTGACCACTCACTTGCCTCCACCAACACGCACTAGGCCCGCGTGGTGGAGAACGGCCCACTCCCTCTCACCCTTACTCGGGAGAGGAGGCCTTTGCCTTGCAGGTGGATTCCACAGGCTATAACCTACTTTATTATATTATCCATCTACTCGTACCCCTATAAAATGTATTACTTTAAACACTCAGTTTACTTTCCCACCATGATTTTAACAAAACTCTACATTATTTACAGACTTGTCCGTGGAACCAGTGGAGGTTTCGGCTTCACAGTCGTCTGGACCCGACCTCCAAGAGTAGAGAGGGTAGCAGCGGGAGGATCGGCTGACAGGGCTGGTCTCCGAGCTGGGGACTACATTGTGTTCGTTGGGAATAAGAATGTGGTTACTTGTCCCGAGGAAGAGGTTCGGAGTCTTGTCAAGTAAGTTTCTGGCAGTAAAGTTTTTATATTTGGTAACAGGTGAATCGATCATCGAATGTATGTAGATCAATCAAATAAAATAAGTTAACAATAACAAATGCAAGTGATTTATTCGGGAATTGATGGATACTTCATGATTGGACCACAATTCCGTATGACCCGAAAAAATATACGTGAACGAGTCACTTTTTTCTCGCAATGATTTCTTCTTAGAAATACCAACTCTGTAATTCAAGCCACGTTATACCTACGGTAGAAGTGACCAGCTTATGTTTAATTTTTTATTTATTTATTTTATTTTATTCGGTAAACTTACAGCTTACAATCACGATAATAGTCCTGTTAATGCTATAGTACAATCTAAGCCAATTAAAAGCTAGCTATAGCTTGATAGGTCGCCGCTATACGCCATAATATTTTTGAAACCGACCAACCATTTTAATGTTGGTAAACATTACTATTTCAGTTTTTGAAAGTAACGCGATTATTATTTAATATACCGAAACGCGTTAAAATTTTTTATTCTAGATCATTATCATCTTCATCAACCAACATACGTCCCACTGCTAATATCTAATACCAATCTGTAATGACTAATCCAATTATCTATCTTTCCAGGTCATCAGGCCCTACTCTGCTGCTAGAAACGTTCAGACGAGTGCCGCAGAACGGCGCTGGAGTGCCAATCAAACCGAAAGTTCCTCAAGTGACCATGCCGCCTGTACCGACGGAGTCCACCCCTCCCCCGGCCCCGCGGTCGCCCCGCGCAGCTGCTTTAGCTTCTCCAGCGACGCAAGCTAGACCCCCAACGGCTTGCTCCTCCACCAGCCAGTCCCTTGACAGACGCAAGCTGCATCTGCCACAAGTGACGTTCTCAAAGGAGGTCGGTAACGGCATCATAGTTTGATTCGTAAACTTTTTAAAATTTTAAATTTCGAATTGTGGTAAACTAGTCATCTGTAAAAAAATTTTGCGAATTTAGTTTTTTCTTTTTGGACGTTAATTCGGATAGGGAAAGTGGTGCTAGTGTAGACATAGATGACTCTTTTTTAGTTTTAATCGTGTGGGCGTTTTCTTTTATTTTGTAAGTCACCAATAAAATTTTGTACAGTAATTGTGTAGCGGGTATTTTTAAGTTTGTTATTTATTTTTGTACAAATCGTCGATTTAATTTCATTAACTTCGTATACATTCCATTTTATTTTTAAAATAGAATTACTAACATAATATCTAGGTGTATTCAATGGATTTCATTTATGGTTTGTAGTTTAGCTACAAACATAAAGATGAATACTCTCAAAGGGGAATCGTTACGTTTAAGCTTAACTGTTTTTGTTAATATTTATTTTGTTAATGTTTTCTATTTATTTTTTGTCATAGATCATTGTGTGTTAATTTTTACTTTTTGTCTCTTGAACTTGTGTTTTTTTTTTGTTTATTGCGTAGTAAACACAATTTTAATATTGTACTTATCCTAATTTAATGTATTCCTTTTAGTAATCGATATCAATTTTGGTTCCTGTTACTTTTATTTCGTTTTTAATTTATGTTCTTCAATATTAAGTGCAAATAAATTTATTGCTTTTATTTTTGTAGTCTCCTTTTTTACCGCACCTGTTTTTCTTCGTAATTTCATTTATTTCAAAATCATAATCTTCGTCTATTGTCATATTTCATATAAATTATCTGATCCTGATCATATACAGGGTGAAATTGATATCATTAGCATCCTTTTAAACTAAGAGTCTTCCCATCACACTAAACAACTTTTACTATGGGAGCAAACCGATTGGAGCAAAAAACAAATCTGCTGTTCCATACTAAACTGCAATGCGACTCCAACGACCGAAACCTACTCAAATGTATGCAACAGTTGTTGTTTTATTTTTGCTCCGATCGGTTTGCTCCCATAGTAAAACTTGTTCAATTTTATGGGTGGGTTTGAGTTTAAAAGGATGCTAATGATATAAATTTCCCCCTGTAGGTATATGAATTCGGTGTGTGATCGGAAACGAAGTGAGCAGCCAGTTAAAAAAAAATCACACATCATTATTCAAAATTAAAGTTTGTTTTTATATTTCATTTTTCATCTGATTTTCTTTAAGCAGAAGTTAATAAGTAAGATTTCTGATCCTATCATAAATATCAATAATATCATCAAGTATAGTAGTAGTAGGTACACACGGGGACGCATCAAGCTACGCAAAACCAAAATAAGCTGGCCGCGCGACGTTATACGTTATTCACCCTAGACGCGGCCAGCTTATGTTGGTTTTGTTAGCTTGATGTGTCGCCGTGTGTACATAGTTATATCAATCATCAAGTAGGTAGTATAAGAAGGTATAGTTGGACAAAAAAGTGTTCTATCACTTAAAGTTTGTTTGTAAGCTTGTACGCCATAAAACAATCAGATATATGTTAGAATTATTGTTTTGAATTTGAATCTAGAACAATTCAGAATGTCAAGTTTTTTTTTTGGTCTTAATTTAATATTTTTTACGGATAGAAGACATAATTTCAAGAAACAAATTAAATTTTTATTGCGATTCATCGAGTTTATCAATATAAATTTAATTTTTTAAATTTCATCGAATTCCAATCTCAACCTTAGCGATATTTTCATTAGCTAGGAAGTTTCATAGAAATTCATAGACAACCATCTTGGCACACTGTACGGCTTTCTATAAATTTATACACATTATTTCAGTTGTTTTCTTGCTAATTTCTTAAATATTAAATACTAGTTGCATTGTTTGAGTCATTGGCAATATCTGTTGACATATGCCAGCTTCCTGGAGTGCGGTTTTTGAAAATCACACGTTCAAAAAAGCAGTACAAAATGTCAAAATTAGAATTGCGATTTTTACATTTTCTACTGCAGATTTCAATATGTGATTTTCAAAAATTGCACTCCTTGTTGAGGCACATCCTCCGTTCTGAATCTCACAATTCGGTTACCTGCTTTGCAGCTAATGAAGCGTGTATTACCTACCTGTTACTGATAACGATTGGTGGTTCACTAAAACATAAAAAGCTCATAAGCCAACGAACGGGTCTACAATTTCGTATGTCTTTTTACCATAATATAGGTACAGTCAAAAGCAAAAGTCAATGAAGTTTAGCGAAATTCAAATTGCCACTTATCTTAAACAAATCAAAATTATACAAAATTATAAATGTGTCATCATGAAAGAATCTTGATTGAACGTCATTTAAAGCTAACAATAACAAAAATTTAAAGATACATCATACATCATTAACATTTGATGTTGACTGTACCTACGATCTTAGGCGCAGACTATCAAATTGGTGGATTATTACGAGATCTTTTTAAATTTACTTTAAAGTATTCCGTCCTTCATGGTACTTATATTTCTACCGATTTAGTATTAATTCGAGCGCTAGACCTTAGCTAGACTAAACCAACATCATCAAAACCAACCTCATTCAATGAAACTTTGGCTCTGCCTCACGGCATCCAATAACCTTAAAAAAAGACTATTTATCCACAGACGCCAGGTCTAACGGATGGGAGGAAGCGCGCTCTAATGGCCGTGGTAGCCAGGGAACAGCATAACGCCACTTGCCTTCAGTTTGGTCTGGTGAGGTTTGTCTCACCGCTGGCTGAGAGGGCAGACCTGATCGCGCCTAATGACCATCAGCTGCTATTCCAGAATATTGAAGAGGTATGTAAACAAAACGCCACGTATCACCACTAGACACGTAAATTCATTCTGAAACCTATTGGATATGTGGACGATACTAGCGCCATCTAGCTCACTACGGCCGCGGGAATTATTTGTAGATAAAATGTTAGGATTGTGTTTGTTATTTTATATTAAAATAAAGTAAAAACTAAAGAAATACGCAATATTATCTACATTAAAAATATTAAAATACCTAATCAACTGGAATTCCCGTTCTTTTGTTAGGTACGAAATTCTCATACAAACTTTCACCCCCGTTTTCAAACCTTTGAGGGTTGAATAGATCAACAATTGTTACATGTAAGACCTAACTGTATCATGTGATTTCAATAAATATATGAATATGAATATGAATTGCGACAAATATTTTTGGCAATTCCTAGAAAATTTTAAGTTGGTAGACATTGTAGTTTTGGAGATTTCGTGTTACGAGTAAGTTTTATATATGGATTTGCGTAGATTCATAAACATTTGGCAACTTGTCTGAAATATTTACACATTTCTGCCACGACGCCGGCGTGCGCTGCGATCGATTTGTCTGCTCCCAACCACCTACTTCGCACATAGCCAATAGGTAGACTAAAACTGAATCTTGGTTACAGAATGGGTAATGGCAAACACCGATTGTACGAATGATTATTAGCGAGCGCGAAGACGATATTGCGAAAGGATGAAAGCTCGAAAGTTGATAATTTAATTTTATTCCGGCAAAGTTTCCGTCCATCCTGAGAAAAAGTACTTAACTGACTTTATATGTATTGTTATATTATTATATGCCAATGAAAAGCATGATGCAAGATCAGGAAATAGCATACGAAGCAGCGTAACCGACTTATATCTAGAAATTTAGGATCATTGTCATCATAGCCAAATATCGAACAGCCACCATTCTGCTATAGAAAAAAAACGAAATAAATTCAAACCTAAAATAAAGCTTAGGAACGAATTTAAAGTACCTATTCTAAACGATGAATTCTCTTCGCCAGATCTTCAGATTGTCAGAAGACATCTTGGACCAAATCGTGCAAGATGACGGAGAAATCCAGACTTCGACGATAGTCGCTGTGTATCTACAAAAGACCCCTGTGTTCCTTAGTCTTTATAAGAAGTATTGTCTAGGACTGAAACGAGCTGACTGTGTATTGGTGAGTAGTCCATCGATAACATTTTAGGTAAGATTTTTTTGGTCATGCTAGGTATATTTGG
The DNA here is from genome assembly GCA_963924505.1 of Agonopterix alstromeriana. Lineage (NCBI taxonomy): Eukaryota > Metazoa > Arthropoda > Insecta > Lepidoptera > Depressariidae > Agonopterix > Agonopterix alstromeriana. The sequence goes on along the minus strand of OZ004665.1, from coordinate 2,319,525 downwards.
CTTTTTGACGAAACTATTATGAGAAACAAAAGAAGTAAGAAAGGTTGTACGTACTTATATCACAGAGTACTATAATTACTTGTATGCTACTACGCTACTACTACGACTATCGTAGGTAATTAGAGTTCTAAAAGACATTTAAGTCTTGATTACATTGTTATCGCCTGGAAGCCAATGTCGCCTGGAAAAAAACAACGATGTACCTATACTGATCATGATCAGATACCAATATTATAGGAATATAGGATATAATTGGGTAGAATTACCTGTAGAAAAGTCATATGAGTCATGCTATGAGCGAACCAATGAAGGTCATCTCTATGATTATATAAATTATGTCGTTTAAATGTGTTGTTATAATTTACAAAATAATAATCTTTTACTTAAGGTTGATACGGTAGATATGTACTGCGTCTCATAAAACAATTACGTAAATGAATACGTAAGTAATAAGTATTATTACGTAATGTATCCTGTAGAAAGACTTAGTTGAAATGTTAAGTCCAGATTTTCATAATTATTTTGTACGTTTTGTCCTTTGTACCTTAAACTGTTTTTAAAAACATGTTATCATGTAATTGGCACTGTATGCAACATTTAAATGTTGTATTAGAAATTAAGTAATTTGCTGTTTGATCACCAATAAAGATAAATGAAATTAATGTCCATAACCTATCAATTCAGGTAAAAAAATCAAAAGACCCAAGCGGCGCGTTTTCACGATTCTGCACAAGTCCACCGATCCCAAGAAGAAGACCAGACATCACATCATTGGTCCACAAACCTTTGGAGCAGTTCCGAGAACTGCTGAGGTTGATGAGAGCAGCAGCATCATCTACCGGAGCTGGGCCTTACGATCAGCTGGAGAAGAAACAGCTGCAAGTTATTGTGGAGCAATTACAGGTTGGTTACGATCATGGCGATTTCAGCTTCTGCTTTATAATAAAAGCAATCATGGTATTCAGGATAATATGTTTAAATGCTTAGAAGGGTGCACCAAACATAGCTGCACTCTTTTGCTCTGACCCTCCTAAATCTGATGGAACGGGAAATACGTTCAGAGGCGGAGTCGGAAGCAGTGACTACTTTTAACCGATATCCACACAATTATGGGCATCAGAAATTTTGACTTTGCCTAAAAGAACTTAGTTTCTTCTTAGGACAATCTGCTCAGTCTATTCTTAATTATTGCAATACTAAAATAATAATACATTTTAAAAGTAATTTAAAAGTCCATCACTCGCACCCTTTAAAGTATTGAAAACCCTCCTTGTACTTCCAGGTAGGATATCAAGACGTGACGGCAGGTTCTGGCCTAATGGGACTAGCAGGAGATGGAAAACCCTTACTATCTGTCGCAGACTTGGAGAGCCGACTGGTGTTCACTAGGTGTAAGGTAAATACCCACTGTTTGAAACAAATCTTTTAATTAAAACTTTATCTCTTCAAAGGATAGTTTAAAAGTAGCATACGGTTGTTTTAAAGAAGCTGTTAAATTAATTGAACGTATTTCCTCACTATGACTATTGTTCTTGCAGCCATTCGTCCTAAGTACAGCGGGTAGACAATGGATCTTCGGCGGCGAATTATCCAGGGTCGAAGGCCGAGCAGTCAGACCCTACTGGGCTCTTCTATTCAGCGATCTCCTGCTATTCGCCACAGTTTCCCGAGACAGAGTTCTATTCGTAACCGAAGAACCGGTAGCGTTAGCGACTGTATCTGAAGCACAGTTCAATGTTAGGAAAAAAGGTAAGCTGGCTGCGATCACTTCACTGACAAGCTTGATGAAATTTGACTGCATGTCTTCAAGAAGAATCAAACTCATTGTCGTCTATCCACATTCCAGTGACAGAATTCCGGCTGATTCTTGGCCGAGCTGGTGGTGAGAGTCCACTGGTCTCCTGTGCTCCACGAACCCCTGGACGGACAAGGACTGTTGTGTTAAGAGCTCCATCGATAGACCTGAAAGCTGTGTGGCAGAGTTTGCTGCAGAGACAGATGTGAGTAAATCAATAGAAACGTATAGACGTTAATAATAGTATCCATAGTTGAGCTTACATCGAGATTTTTATCTTATTCCATCATTTTAAGGCTGAAAATTAATAATAAAATAATAGGGACTAACTCAAAGACAACAAAATTTATTTTTACCTATCACTGACCAGTAATTGAAACTATATATCTTCCAGATATCGAGCCCACACGATGTCGGGGACCCCACTTGGCTCACCGCTGGACTCGCCCGACCCTCAGCTAACCTTCTCCCTTGCGACCCTGGACTCACAACAACGTCAGGTATCCGCGTCCAGCATCCAGCGTCACTCGAGCCTGGCCATCTTGCCTGCCAGCTCTTACCGCTCCCACCTTAACATGCTTGTTGAGGAACGTCCAGAGAAAGAAGTCAGGGTCAGCTTCGATGTCAGAACTTGTTCAGAATCCCCTGGACCCCAACCCGTCAGAGGTCCACTAAGCTCGGTTTGGAAAACGGCTCCTACTCCTGAGACGCCTTCAGCAAATTTGTCTCCAGCTGATTCTCAGACGTTCTCCTCTCATTTTGTATCTTCTTCAAGTATTGAGAAGAACGATGAGCCACGAACATCTCCCAGTGCCCAGCTCACTCCTGAAGGTGGTGAGGATTATTCCGAAATATCCCCATGTAGATGGGAGTCATTCGAAGCTGATCTTGCGTTAGCGGATTTAGACATTGACCCCTCTTATAAGCATGCTGTCGAGGAAAGAATATTCTTACCCGACGATCCACTTTTGCATCGAGTGGCGTTACCAGAAAGGCCAACGCCACCCGCTTATCTGGAACTTTGATCTGCGGAGTCAGATCCAGAGTTGGCAGATCCTTGCTATCCCTGGAGATAAGTTATTGACCTTTCAACGGTGTGTTCTAGTAGTCATGTGGTTTTTAATAGCTGGTGTTTAGGCGCGAAGGTTTGCCTTTAATAGGTAGATTGAGCTTTCGTCGTGTAGACTGGCAAAGAGAAACGGCGCGAGCAGTTTGTTGGATTGTTATTGCTTATAGTTGAGATTAAGGTTGTGGAATAAATTTTGAGAGACATATTTTCGAACATTAGCCGTATTGAAAAAAATCTCGATATTTTGATGAATAGAAAACATTTTATATAAGTCTGACACCCACTTATGATATAACAGAGTGTTCTACTATTGAAGATTATAAAATGTGAGTGTCTGGGGGAAACATGAATATCTGAATGTACGAATACAAAAACAGAACTGAAAAATTATATGAAATGGGGTACCTAATTACAACTTGCTTAAGATTTAAACCAAAATGTATATGCCAACAATTTACAATTTTACCAAATAGAAAATCAGTGTCAAAATGTAACCATAGGGTACCAAACCGTAGATCATAATTTGTACGACCTCAACTTCACACTTTTGCTTCATAAGTCTTCCGTCCTTTTCTTATGATTATGAATTCCCAGTAAGCTTAATTATGCTTGTTTCAAATACTATATTTCAACCAGCACTATTTAATTCTTTGAAATCAACTGGTGATTTTAACCCACAGTTATGTATTTTTGCAATTAGCAGTACTTCTTAATCTTAGCCATGATGTTGATGTTAATGGAACTGTACAGAGTTAAAATACTGTAAATCTGTACATAGATTTATAATCATTTTGTACAGGTCATGTGGATATTTGGCGATCAGCTTCGCGAACTGAGTCATCTAGAATCCATCGTAGACTTACACTAAAGCATTTTTTGTTTGAAAACGCTTCTTTTCTAACTTTTAAGCAATCATCGCCACTAGAATAAAATGTGTCTACAATGAAAAATGGTAGTGGATGTTCAATGTGAATTGTAGTTACCGCTTTTTGTTTTAGTATAAAATTGAAATTTAGATGAATTGTGTTAAATAGTGTAACTGAGTTAGTTAATGCGCGTATTTCTTGTATCGCTAGCATCGCAAAATGTTCACATAACCTAATGTTTTCCGGGGTTGTCTCAATGTGTATAATGACCTTTCTTTTTTATGAAAAAAAAAATTGTAGTTAGAATCAATAATTTTCGATGTCTTTGGCTGTGTGTAAATTTTAAACATAGTTTAAGATATTATGAGAAAAAAATTAATAATTTTGAGAAAGCATTTTACTCATAGTTCTGGGTTGTTTGTGACTTATAATGGACTTAAAAACGTAATATATGAATTTGGATGTTTATGTTTAGATCGGAGCAGTATATTTCTAATGATCCGGAAATAAAGTGACTTTGTCAGTGGTAAAACACTTTTTATTTATAAATCTGTAAAACTTGCGATTTTGCGACGCTAACGAAATTTAAATTTCAAATTTATGTGAACAAATATGCTATCTACCATTTTTCCTTGTAATTAAAGAAAAAAGTTGTTGACAGTTATTTTGAAGACAAACAATTGTATAACGTCGCATTAATAATACCACACAAATTAATAAAAATCACGTCCCTTTTTTGAAAAATGATCCCTCTAAATGCAATTAATTGCCGATAAATATTCGGAACATTATAATTTGAACTTTTGCAAGTATACACTTTATTAGCTCACATTCTAACAAATAATACTTTTATACAAATTTAAACGAACAACACAAATACTTACAATAAGAATCAGCATCATCGTCAACATCTATCGTTCCCACTACTGGGACACAGATCTACTCTCACGATGAGAATGTAATGGCGTCCGTCCACCACGCGTGCCCAATGTAGTTTGACGGAGTTTACATACACATCCGACTAATTAACAACAATATCATTAATACACAACAAACAAAAATACGACAGCACACAACAACAACAATGAAATATTACTTACTAAAAAGGTCCACCCTACTAAAATAGTTTATATAACACAATCATTATCTGTACATTTTGAACTTGTTTTTTTTCTATAAAAACAATATAAAAATATCCACATAACCTATACAAAATCTAAAACTAACTATGACGTCACCGATCAACTTATTCCGAAAATATAGACGCGTCGAAGTTCAGCGGAGACCCAGACTGGGGCGGGGGGGAGTGCGACAGAGGGAGCGAGGAGCTCGAAGAGTCGAGGTTCCACTCTCCACCTCCAGAGGTGGATGACTCAACTACCTGAAGCCGAAGAAATGGATCCACCTGAACCTGACATGGAGGTTTGTGTCATTAGCAATTATATATTTCAAGACACTTAGCGACATTTTCGAGTATCATACATTGATAACGGATCTGGCAAAAGCACTATACAAACTTGTTAAAAAGGGCGTTAGTCGTAGTAGATGTACAATTATTGTATTACTCACAGAGCGGCATAGTCATTTATTGACTAAGCTCTTTAAATAAAGATAAAAAATAAATACATTGACAAATATTCTGATCCAGATGTGGAGCATAGAAGAATTAAGGAAAAGGTCAAAAGAACTAAATCTACTTGAAGTTGCTGATCTAGTTTTAAATCATGAAAACAAAGCAAAACAATCGCCTGGAGAAAGGAAAGAAAATGAACGCAGTCCATCTAAAAGCAGTAATTCTGGAAGTCAAGTGAGTATCGTTCAGAAACGATGAAAGATTACTATAACAATTATGTAGCTAGTAAACAGATATTAAGGAATTGCTCCTTTGTTTTGTTATAGATAACTGTACGAACAAGTCCAGTTGTAGTTGACACCATACCGGTCTGCAGACAGTGCCATAAAAAGTGTCTGTCGAAACCAAGCAGTCCTCTGGTGTCGCAAAAGGAACCTCCAGTCATTCCAGTGAAGCCCAAAATTGAACTCTCTCCCCAAACCTCGAACTCAAACAAAAGTTCAACTAGTGCGAGTGCGTGTAGTGCAAACTGTGGTAATCGTAAGCCTAAAAACTTTAGTCGTTTAGAGCGTAAAGGTGCTATGAGATTACGTCCTGAAGACGCCCCAATCGCAGCAGCGAAGGTCATTGACTCTATAGAACAAAGTCAAAGGATGCTCAAATCAACATCGTATGAACTGAAAACTGATTCACCAATTTTAAATAGAAGTGTACACTCGCGTGGTCACACAAAAAGCCAGCTGGAGTTGAGGAAAGAAAACTCAATCAGATCGCCAAGTCCTACTTCTAGCAGTAGAAATAACAGTCCATTTTCGACTAGCCACACTACCTGTAGTTCTATGGTCTTTAATTCTAGTTCTAATGATTTAAGAATGTCTAACTCTAACATAGCTAATCAAGTTCAATGTGTTATAGCTCAAGAGAAATATTTAAACGAAGTCAAATGTGTCGAAAGTATAACTTTGTCTAAAACGAAAACTTCCACTACAAACTACCCGTCACCGGCATCAATAAGGAAAGATCAAATTACAAGGCAAAAGGCTGAGAATGTACTAAATAAAGTACTAGGTATGAACATTATGACTAAAAGAGAAACTATTGGATCTTGTCTGAAAACATCTTCAGTTTTTTTAGATGATGACTCGATACACGAAGACGACAACGACTTTAAAATCGAACGAGGTTTAAGACGATCTCCTAGGATGGGAATTTCAGCAGTTAGTAAAATGAATGGAGATATAAACAAGAAGACTGAAAGAACCACAGATTTTAATGCTAATAGTAATGGTAATGAAGGGTCAGATGAAGATGAGCTTGGTCCGCTAATGCTGATGGGCTTATCAGCTATCAATCCAGCAGCTCATCTCATGCGAGTAGAACCATTCAAAAGATCTTCAGCAACGAATTTAAATAATGTGCATTCTAGACCGGGAAGCCTTGGTTCTGTGAAGTGTGAATCTCCTGTCCCCAATATAGCAGTCGTGCCACCTACGCCTGATTATAATTCTTCTCATAAGACTGTAAGTACATCATCTGAGCTTGATGCATGACTGACCTAACTTCCTGACAATCTTAATCTAACAATGTTGTGAAGAATATTAAAATGTCGATGCACTTAATGATCTCACTTTCTTTAACACTCTTTAGTGATCCTTTTCATAAAGTAGTTTTATTTCAGGATGGCCTTGTAGATGATTCTCCTGATTCCCCCGATGCCCCAGAAGACCTACCTTATGTTTCTCTTAAGAGGTATGTTTAAGCCTAATAATAAAATTAGACGGAAAGTCACAAGTCTCGAGGTACAGATGCTGTTTACATTTCAGATATGGAACTATGTCAAGCCTTGAAAGGCTACCGTCCGATGAAACTGATGATGGCAATGTAAGACTGACCTCAGATGAGCCGGATTCAGCAATAAAACCATATAATCCAGGTAAACTGATTTGTCATATCCTTAAGATTGTTTGACGGCTCGATAGTGAATCTGCCTTCTGTGCCAAGGGTCGAGGGGTCGAATCCCGTAAGGGTCAAATATTTGTATGATGAGCATGAATGTTCATGTTCCTGAGTCATGGATGTTTTATTTATATGATGTATTCTGTTTCGTTGTCTAATCGTCATTATACCAGTCCAGGCTAAATTCTGGTACTTTAAATGGAATTAGATAATCTGTGTAATGTCCAAGATATTTATTTGTTTGTAGCCATATTTATTGACTTAATCGCTAATGGATTAACCATTAACGATTAAGTCAATAAATATAGCTTGATTTTTTTGTTCTGTACCATATGTTTTTTAATAACTTGATTAAGATTATAGTCTTTTACCTCTAGATTCTTTAAAGCACCTTAGAATTTTTAGTTCTTGATGTTGTGGCTAATTTACTAGATTTTAACCTAAATATTAAACATTTTCTTTTGGCAGTAACCGGTGCAGCTGGTGGTATCATGGGTTGGACTGCAAGAGCAGGCTCGTTCGTTGTAGAGAAAATGAGCATTTTCAGTTATACAGAAAGCGTGCCTAATACTTCGGTTGTACTTAAACAACCTTCTTTCTTAGAAAGGTGAGTTTATTTTTATCAAAGCTGAAGAAATAACCAATCCTCAAAATGTCCGGAAGAAGCAAAACCCACCAGTTACATTTTCAGCTTGTCGGTAATCTTAACGTAGATCATCGAAAAGCAGAATAATTCACAATTTATCATCAGTATTGAAGAAAATCGCCAGAAATTTTTCCAAGAGATGATCGTTTAGACACAGAAAAGATAACACTGTTTTTCCATTTTCCATGTCCAGTATATCTAAGGATTCGGTTATCTAGTGAGCAGCATGGTGCATTATTCTCTCTATATTATATTTTGTCAAAATATTGTGTCTTCGGACGTACAATAATATATTTTTCGTTTCACACATTAGGTTCAATTCAGACACATCGGAGCGAAATCAAACACGATGAGTATTGTGTGCGTGTAATTTTAATTTCCGTAATTTTGTTCATATAGTAAAATATTGAAGATTCATTTTGGATAGTATTGTAATCGTCGTGTAGGCTAAAGTGTACCTTATAGATAACTCACTAGGCTTAAATTTTGAGAAGTCTGTGATGATCAGTGTTAGGTATATTGTTGCTAGAATAATAATTTTATAATGGTATTTTATAATTTTAGAATTGTTTAATATTTTAGTGGAATATTTTTACTAATTGTTTTTAAGATTAATCATAGAATTAATGGTATATTGCTTCAAAATTGAATTTGTATAATCATTTTAGAAATAAAAGTAGAGTTTGTGTCTTAGACACAAAACATTTACGTAGTTTTTAAAGAATAATAGTCGTATAACAACCTAACAACTACTTTGAATTAGATTATCAAATTAATTCAATTATACTCATCATTAAACTATATTACATTGTGTCTGCCTGCTATTCAATTAAATTGATGACTTATTTATTAGACTATAAATGTAGATATAGACAGGTATTCAAATATAGTTCTGAAGTTTAGAAGATCTTTCAGGGCTTGCACCAACAAATATTTAGGCTTAAACCATAAAGTTATATACCAGGAGAGACTGATAGCTGAGAAAGCGAGATAATAGAAAGAGATACGTGACGCAAGGCAATAGGACCGGTTTTGGGAACTTATCGGTTGTGTAAAAAGTCGTAGATACTTTTGTGAAATATGCTAACACTATTTCATTAAATTATCAACGATTTCACGTTAGATTCACAATTATACACAGAGCTCGAATTGTTAACCTGCCGATAAGTTCCCAAAAACGGTTTTATTTGACAACTCATTTCGGTTCCTCTACGGTAAGGTATAGTAACTTTATGGCTTAAACAGTATGCGCAGTGTGAGAGACAGTGTTCACTAAATACGTTTTTTTGGTGCAAAGCCATTCATAGTAAATATTTTTTGGTTTTTTTCTAATTACATTATTCTAAATGTTTAGTCTTACGTCGACGACCTACTCATCTGTAATTATATCATCCATGTAAACAGGTGTCTCGGTGTCAGCGATTGGAAATCTGCTATTGGAACTGAAGAAGGGACAGGCGAGACAGGGGAGGGAAGCGGAGCAAGTGGGGAGGACGCGTGGGGAACTCCATCTTCTGGAGACTTGTCTGATAATCTACCTGATTCAGAACATGGGACATTATCGGTGAGCGTCAATAATTAAGTTTTAAATCATTTATGGGTAGTAACAATGACTGCGAGAAACATGTCTGAGTGATGTAAGTGTCACTGCTGTAGTAGATCTTGAGGTAACCTTTTATCACTTCAGCTTAGTTGAATTTTAAGTTTATGCTTCTTTTTAATACCATCTTAAAGTTCATATTTATAACAGAAAAAAAACATTGAACTCTTATACTACTCTTTTTTTCTATCTTATTATCTTTCTTTTTTCTCTTTTCTTTTTCATTGTCTTCTTTCTTATTGTATTCTATCTTTTTTTTCTCTTTCTATACTCTTATAAACATTTTTTCCACGTTCATACACGGTATCAATATCGTTATCGATAAATTCCTTTACGCATCTTAATTCGTATGACCAGATCTTTTCACCATTGCAGTCACCAACAAAGTCTTCTTCATCGTACGCTGGTGATGATGATACGGAATTGATGATGGATGAGCTCCTAATGGCCCCAACCATCACTGGACCTACAACCTTAAGACCACTGTTACCTAGGTAAGCGTACATATACTTGGTATACTCAAATGGAAATATACTTTTATAGTACAGTACGACGACCACGTCTATTGTTTTCATAGCGTCAATCTTCGTTCGTGCAGAAAGGGGCAACAATACCCCGATGATACACAAAACCATTGATGATATAATAATCAACCCTATGCTCACTAATTTAAAGTGTGAGATTAATATGTGGTCTAATGACCAACTGTCAATTCTTTAAGCGCGAAATCATTGGACCAATAGAATCTGGCTATGTTTGCCGCTCACCCATATAGCATCGTGATTGGTTTTAAAAATATTCAACTGTCCAGGAGCATCCGTAATACTTATAAACGTAGTAACACTGTACTCGTTATCCATAACATTGTTTTATAAGACTTATTGGATTTAAAGTGATTAAAAATTTCAAAAAAGACTAATAATAAAATTTTTAACGTAGGGATGTTTTCAGGAGAAGACTGGAACCCCTACTCGAAGAGGAGTTCTCTGATAGTGAAAGTGAGGACAACAAACAAACACCCACCAACTCTGACGACCAGGTGAATACCTAGGAGGCTTGTACCTTGACTAGTAGTGACATTAATTGGTAAATACAACATGTTAATCAGAATGGAGATCAATCATTTGTAATATTGACTCTGCTTCAACTGGTTAAAGATCATCTTACATCCAAATGGATTCATCCAATAGACAGTACAGTAAACACTTAAAAGTTCGAAGCACTTAAGTTTCCTTGGAATACAATTTAGTTATATTTCTATCCAAGTCTTGATCGACATTTTTGGACCTCATCCTCATTAATGTAATTTATAAGAATCCATAAAACCAATCCTGACCAATGGTGTTAGTTGTTCATAGCTTCTAATATTTACCATCGCTCAACATTGCACTGACTGTAAAAGTTTTAAAGTACAATTTTGATCGACAACAATGATTGCTGAATGTATTTTAGTGTGATAATAATATCATAGCATGCCAATAACACCACAAAATAAAGAGTTGTTGACGGATTGAGCATGCTTGTTGCATGAACCTGCAATATTAATTATTATTATTATGTAACATTGAATTTACTCGTATAATACATAACTTATTAGTATCACTATAATGTAACATCTTAAGATTATATATTTAGCCCTGTTTATAACATTATTTAGATAGTAATTTTAAATTTGTCTGACTGTCTAACATAAAAAATCATAAAAGATAGTGATGTACATTTTGATAAACGCGTAAATCACACGTACAATAAGAATTAGAGTACAAACCCTTAAGGACCTAATAGAGTTTTCCATAAAACCCTTTTTTTATCTCTTTATGAACAGCCAGGCGTATGTAACTATTATGGAAAACAAAATCCGTGTTCGATAACAAAAATTCAAAATTGAATGATGCAGTGTTGGCATATTGGCAAATACCTCTCGCGCGTAGAAAGTAGCTAGGTAATATCTCACATTGTGACTCGTCCGCTGGTGCGGCGCTTGGCGCAGGGCAGCGGGCGTGGCCTCGATGCTGACGTCTGTTGCGACGCGCCGCACCTGCCGCCCTCTGCTTCCGAAATAGGTAAGTGTTCTGTTTACTTGGATGACATTATATTGTTCACTGGTATACATTATGCGTGCACGGTATTATAATGAAAGCTGATGAATGTCGTTTGGAATATTATTTACTGGATCAATGTCTTGTAGTACAGTTTAGATATTTTAGATGATGCTAATTTCCAAGTTTACAATGATTCTTGTTAATTATATTTTATTGAAACAATATACGAAATATTTAGACGACATGACAATGCTCATCTTTACTTGCAAATTGAAACTTTATTTAAGACCAATCTAAAATGTTGTGACACAACGTGCTGTTGTAATAATAAAAGTTACAGTACGTAAGAATCCAAGCATTGACCAAATTTTAATGGACAGAATGAATGGAAGAATATAAAGCAACACTGACAAAACTAACAAAAACACTAATTTCGGAAACAAACCGAACAAATACTAACATAAATACAATGTTAACAGCAAAATGGACAACTTGACCATTGATCGGAGGTGAGAAGATGGCAGTTTAAAGACACAAGTCTGTTAACATAAATACATTATTGAATAGTCGATATTATATTATGCAAAGCACGATGCATGCATTATTTAAAAATAAGTAAATATCAAAAAACACAAAGATGTTATGTTAGACAAATTATCTATTTATACTTAAATATACGACTCTTCAATATAAACCCTTGCATGACTTCATGTAGAGTTGGCACCCCACCTATATTAATCGTTTTATTTAATAAACACATACTATTTTAATAACCTACATTTGGTGCAAAGCAATAAGAAGATCAGACAACAAAATTTTAACAACTTCTTCAAATTAAAACTAGTATCAACACGTTACAACAAATTTACGAAAATCTAATCACAAATACATCCTTATTCCTGAAGACTGAAGGTATACAATTTCGCAGAAGCAGGGGGCGGGGGTGCGGGCGACGCAGCGGATGCTGGCGGGGGGCGAGATGGTGGCGTCGCGTCAGAGCTGAGCCCAGACCGGACACCTACCAACGAAGCACCTTCAATGCCCTTACAATATGGTAATACTACATCACATAATCATATAGTAAATTATGCCTTCTTCACAATTTACAATAGAAGTTCCAGTGCCTTTTTAATACTAAAGGTCTTGCGTCTGCCCTCAATTTCACCTGACGATTAGTGGTGAAGAGGCCAATAGATGGCCAATCATTCATGTTTTACGAACTATGGCAAATTCAACTACATGAAAAGTAGAAGCCCAACCAAGAATATCTTGGTGGTTGCTACTTCTTTCGTGTCAGCCCAGGGTGCACCAGTCAAACTCATTGGTTTTGTCACGCGGGGAGGCTTTTTTCTTGCACTCCCTTGATACTAAGATAGGAATGCTTCTATTCTTGCATAGTTTCTTTTACTAACTTATGATCATGATTCTACCAGTTTCAAAAGAATATGCGGAGGCGCGTGCCGTTGCGGCCGGCGGTCGTCGGGGCTCGGCCAGCTCAGCCAGCACGCCTTCCACACTCGAGCGTACCACAATACACAACCCTACGCCACTACATCAACTTTCCCCAGGTAGTTATGACTTACTGTTATTTATGGATGAAAATTACAAGGTAAGTAAACAGAGCTATATGGAATATAATGTCATCCATATACATTATACACCTTATAATGCCAATGAAAGATCAATATCTTACCTATATAATGTCATCCATACAGAAAGCAACCAAGCACGAACAGGGCCCAGTCCCCAGGGAACAGATTTCGGCCAGATTCAGCTGGATTTAAATTTAAAAGTGACGACATGTTTTTTCTTTGGGCATTTGTCGACAAATTTGGATTATAATGTCATCCATATACATAAACCCATGTCATAACCACATAAAAGAAGATAGTTCCTATGACACTTTCATTTCTTTCGGGGTTTTTAAGTAAAGTTTTCTAATATTATTATTAAAGATAACGAAGTAAGTATAAAATAATTAATAGATTTATGAATAGCTTTTCTTCCATAAACCTAATAGTGCTCGAAATTTAAACCTTGATGTTTTTAGGTATCATGTAGTCTCAATCGAAAAATATAGAAAAATATTTTATGAAACAGCTTCGGAGCCAGCACCAGCGGTCGAGGAGTATACGCAGCAAGAGGAACAGAAACCACTGACACAGGAACGACTCAGTCCTCGAGTGGAGATGAGGCTGGCCCTCGAGCAGGGGAAGGACATGCTGGCAGACCAGGAGGCGTCTTGGGTAAGGATTCAAGTTAATAACTGGACATTGCTACGCTGATAATGATATTAATGTAGTCTAAAATCGGTAGTATGGTGACTTGGGTTAAAATATTCATATTCATCACACAAAAATGTTTTGATGTGCGAATCCACGTCACTCCAAATATATTCCACGAGGGGTTTGTCAGACATATTATTCTGAAAACTCTGGACATCCACGTTCACTAGTACTTAGTAATAGTGTAGAGTAGGAAACTGACCGGAAGTGAGCCCGAAGCCACTTATAATGGACAGTGGACACACAATACATGCCTAGAAATTGAAGCATGCTGGTTTCCTCACAATGTTTTCCTTCACCAAAAAGCCAGTGGTGTTACAAATCGTACATACATTCCGAAAAAACTCATTACTCATTGGTACGAGTCGGCTTTGATGGGGATCGAGCCATCGCCTCCTGCACGGCAGTAAAAGTTACTCGCCACAATCACGCAACTGCTATGGCTTAATATTTGATTGATTGCCGGATTTGTTGATCTTAAAATTATTGTAGGTAATTTAATTATTATGAGAGTGGAGTCTAACCCCTAATCTAAGTAAAACTGAGAGTATAAAATCTTCGTTACCAGCAGGGTGGAGAGTCCGACCGCTGGTCGTTTCGCGCGGCATGCCAGAAGTCACTGCTCCGACGCGTGGCGAGCGCGGACGCAGTGACTCTATGCCGCGCGTACCCCCGCCGCACCGCCCCGCATACTACTTCGCGCAATTCTGTATATGCTTGGAAACGTGAGTACAGTAATATCACAGAATAAGAAATAGTATCTAGTATTACTTACTGCCCTGCCCCCTTAACCTCAACTCTGGTAGGTTGTACGGAATAGAGTATTCGTGTCTCGCACGCACTCACTCAGTATCGCACCTGTTTTCTCTTCTTTTCGATTTTCGCCATTTGTATGAAATGACAGCTTTAGTGTCCAAGGTATGGTGTACTTCTGAGGGTAATTAGGTTTATAAGTCTTACCCTTCTTAGCGATGTACTTGCGCAGTTGAAAATTTTCAAAAGCGTGCGAAATGATATTGATCGATCAGGATGTGCCAATCCCATGCCATTAAAATTGCTAATTGTTTTCGCGCGCTTGTTACCTTTCCACCTTGACATAGGTCCTCGATACTTACTCACATAAGTACTCGTACTTGGGTACATAAACTAAATTTAACCTTTTCTGGATAGTCAGAAACATTCAAGTAAGTTTAATCAAAATAATATCACATAGTTAGATAACTTTCTGACGTCATGTTTTTGAATCTACCACCGCGTCGGAAGGTGTTCCGTTGTAGAGAAGATGCGGCCAGAAACTCTACAACACACTTCTTTTAAACAAAACAAAATATAAAAAGTACAATTACAAAAATTCAATATTAAATTACATAGTGTAACATTGTCAAGACCAGACATTTTGGTCATTCAAATAATCATCGAGTATATAGTAACCTTTTTTACAGAGGACTTATTTAACATGGGACTTAAACTTTTTCTCTCGTATCTTGAATATTATAATAACTCCTACAACTACCAATGGCATTTTGAAGATTTGTTAGTTACCATATGGGTGTCATACTAATTTGTATTCATTTAAGAATAATGTAGTTCCAGAAAGCGAAACGAAGCTTATGGAGATGGAACAAATGGCACGAGTGGAAGCTCAGACGATGCGTTCGCGGACGCGCTCTCTATGCCAGAACGGGAAGATGTAAGTACTCACCAAAGAGTAAGTTTGTTAGAAAAGGGAACCCACTCGTGGCAACATTATGCATGCACCTTATGTCAAATTGAAAGCTACTTAGCTCCATCTACGTTTCACCAAAAGTTATTTAACCTGTACTATGCAGTATGCATACCTACTTATATCTACTCATACCGATAGATTTTATTGTTTTGAATGCTAGTTTTCGTTCAATCCCCCACCGACCCAGTCAAATTCCAGTGACCTCTACTATTCCTGGAAGAATAACAGAAACTCCAGAACAACACTTAATTTGACAATTGAGTTTTGGATGGAATATAATGGAACAGTCTATAAACACGTAATTAACAAGATCTAATTGATGAACTATTTCCAGAATGGGTTTCATCCGACGTCGCGCATCTTCCGATAGCCCACGGCGCGAGCCCCTGCTCCTGGGTACCTCAACGACCCGCCCGTTCTCACCACGACGCACCACTGTGAGCAACAATGGATATTACAAGATATGCTTTGTCAATGGCTATGTGTAAGCAAACAAGCACGCACAGCACGAGCTTTCGACCGGATTCAGCTGGATTTAAATTTAAAAGTGACGGGAAGTTTTTTCTTTGGGTAATTTTGGGTCGGGGGTTTTAGTTATTGCGGGGTTTTCACCGGGGTTTTTTTTATCCATATGATTTGGGGTTTGGTACTGAAAATAACTTTAATCGCGTGGGTTATATTATCTGGAGCTAAACCTCAAATAGATAGAGTATTTTATGTTTTGTTGATTCTACAAGTTAATACATGATACTTTTGACTCAGATAATGCCTAATAATGGAAATATAAATATAACACAAATTATTATGTTTCATAAATAATTAAGGAGACATTTTTCTCTTTTAAAATATGTTTAATATAGAAAAGACTTCCTGGCTATTAATATATAAATTAATGTTTTTAGTCCTTATTAATTTATCATAAAACATTTTAATCGTTTTAGAAAATTCTACTAAAGCTATTGAAACAATAATATTCAAATTTGAATTTAAATAGATTTAAAACTACCTAATCAATTAATAATAGAATTTTAACACGGAGAATGAATGAACTTTAATAAAAAATTAATTTTGAAACTAACGGAATTGCATTTTTCCCGTGATAAAACTTACGAGATAAGATTTTAACTAGATAATGAAAAAAGTAGTGAGAGTGAGACGTGAGTATGTTAAATTTTAGTCAATGTAATGGCCAATAAAATTGCCTTTTGAAATTTAAATCTTTTAGGAACTAAATTTAAAATTGTTAGTTAAAGCATTTTTAGTAAAATATTTCATGTTTTAATGAAGAATCTATCTTCACATTTGAAACTTAAATACTTTTTTTTCAATGGAGTGAACTGTTGAGAGAGAAAGATTAGCAGACGTAAGACGTTCCAAAATATTAATGTTCAGATTATTCATATCTCCCTTTAAATATATCTCCTTAGGGGGGGAAATTGTAATAAAAGAAATAATTCAAAGGCAAAATTCATATTCCATTTCAATTTTCCTCCCTGAGGGTATTTTCTAGGGGGATAATTGAAATAATAAAATCTTAAAGCCACATTCAGACAAATATCAGTCTACTCCATCGAATTAAAAATGACATTATACTTATACTTAGAAACTATAAGTTTTGCTGAACACGACATAAAAGAGACAACATTTTAGTTTTTATTAAAATGCCAAATTTTCTTATAGACATAAAGATTGAGAAAATATTTCAGTGTAACGTGTGATTGCGATTAGGGTTGCGATAGAAAAAGTAGGACGCAGGCTGAATCGCATTGGTCTCAATTTTTTGTCCATTTAGTAATTGAAAACTAAAACTTTCTTATTTTAAATTAACCAAGCTTTGTTAATTTAAATAATTGTTAATCATCTCGTGATTGTCTTGGCACTACAATTCATGTCAATTCTTTGCTTACACTAATGAAGTTTAAATCCAGCTTAAAATTATGCAAAATTGTTTTGTTTGATCGATCTGTCCGTTTTCAAACGAGTGTTCTCGAAAATATATTTTTAATAAAAAGGTCATTACGCTTTTCATTCTTCATCCTGCAGCTTTGCTATATTTATATCCCTGTCTTTCGTTTCGATATAAAAGGAGGGGACTGGTTGTTTCTTCCAGAAGTAAAAGAGTTATTTGAGCGATATGGACTCAATTAAACCTATGTTCACGTATGGTCAGGAGGCCTTTATAACTACCTACTTTTTAAATAATTTCGGCGCAAGATTGGAATTTTTTATTGAAGTTTATCCCAATAAAATTGTTTTAAATTTTTCAGACCGCCAGTCTTCATCCCAAGCTATAAAACTGCGCCAAGTTTTTTGGTTTTACCTAAATTCTATAACCTGTTCAATGTACAAAGAAAAAATATAGATTTGAATTTCTGTTTTAAGAACCTAATAAATAATACTATTTTTATGAAAAGCACCAAGTTGTGGCTCATTCTATATTAGAACAAATTTTCTATTCCAAAAAAACTTGGTTGCTCTACACACATAATAATTGTGATCCGTCAAATTTACTATGTAAGTACACCATTTTTTTACATAATCACTTATAGTCGCTAAGAGAAAACCGCATTACTCAATAATCACCACCATTAAAACCACCAGACCAAACCAATTTGAAAAGTTTACTAATTAAATAGCATAAAATTGCAAGTAGCGTGTGTCAAAAATATTACTTACCAAATTTATAAGTTTTCTTACAGGAAAAACAATTCGAGAGAAGATTCTGGAAACAAGTAACAAGAAGACGTCAATCCCTTGGATCCATCAGTCAGATATAAGTATAACTGAACTAACAAAATTTACATAGCAGATCAGAAATGGTCTTAAAAGTGTTCAAATCTATACTCCAAGTTAAATAAAATTGTAGATAGAGCTAACGATAAAGACGAATCGTATTTTAAAAAGGCATATATTATCATTATGTTTGTCTCTACGAACAGTGACAAAATACTTGTTAATGTCGAACTTGGTGTACCTACATTATATTTTGTTGGTAAGAGGACTAAGAGGAAAATGTAGATAGTAAACTTTATATTTAATCTCACCTTTGATGGACCAGGGCCCAATGTATAATAATTGATTGTACACAATTTCTATCCCACTCTTCTTTTACATCACAGGCAGGTAGAAATTGTCACTCCATTTTTTATTGATTGGATATGTTCTTCTTTTCTTGATCTTAATCAAGATCCTAAACAAACTAACTTATGCTAATAACATAATTATTCTAAAATAATAAGCCAAATCTGTATTTATTTACTCCAAAACGATTATATGCATTTTAAATATCAAAATAGAAACACATAAACATAATTGAGTAGAATGCCAAAAATTTCGTTAAAAGAAATGCCAAATATTGACGAATGGGACCTTCGACTTACTTCATATCGTAGATAGGCCAAACCAATTCGGATGTGTTTGGTTCCTTGGCTCTTGCCACTACCGAGCGTGCGTGCGTGTAAGCTAGATTTGATAATATTTTCTCAAAGTACCGATGAACTAATTTTTGAAAGTCTTTGGAGCAGGGTAAAGAAAACTTAATTTCCTGGTCATTGAGAAAATGTTTTTAAGAGTAGGAGTTCAAGGACATCATTACGATGCTATTTAAACAATATGCACTAATTGGGTAAGTTCAGATAGGACAAGTGGGCCAATGGGGCAAGTTTGTCTACATTTTGACATCTCGGACTTTGAATATTGAATTGTTTCCGATATATTGAAAAGACAAACTTACCCCTTGACGTATTTGCCTGACTTTCGATATTTCCTATTCCATTAAAATGGTGGATGTAGATATGTTTAAATAACATAACTGTAAACCTAATATAATTGAACAATGATATTGTACATTACTTAATTAATAAAAAGAGCGTCAGTGGCGCGTTGCGGAGTGATTATGTACACTCAACCATGAGGGTCCTTGTTCGAATCCTTAGAGGGTTCAGATTCAAATCCGCACGGATGACATGCCATGTACCAATGAGTTTTTCTAACTTATTTAGGTACATAATGCTTTTCAACACTGAAGGAAAACACCGTGAGGAAACCTGCATACGCTGAAGAAGAAATTCGAATACGGATTATAATTTCTTCTATGTGAAGTACACCAATATTTGTCTACAATTCAAGCAGTTACTCCATGTGGACATGGACATTATTTTCATGTTGTGTTTTATTGATGAAGAATGTGACTGATTATTGAAAATATAAACAATTTAAATAAAATCTTTCGTTACATCTCATCTACTTTTTGAATGGAATTATTAAATTACAAAGTATTTTTTAGAGTAGATTCTCAAAAGTGCATATTATTTAAACATTTAAAATTGTAAGCAAGTAGATATAGTTCATATGTTAGGCAGCATCACGAAACATTGATGAATAAAACAATGTTGTCGTTCTATTCTGAATTCAGAGCATAATTCGGCATACATTACCTACTCTATTTTTAAATGCAGCGATGAAAGCGAGTAAAAGATGATGATGGTATTTTGTCTTATTTATATTGTGAAAGTAAACTCTTTTTTTTAAAATCAGTCTTTGAATTCAGAACAGTACAATGTCTGCTTAGGTCTAGAAAATCTAACTGGACTTCGGTGATCGTTATGCTAGATTTAAAGTAAATGAAATTAAAGTGTACATACATTTAATAAAGAGCGGTTTAAAGTTTCTCTAAATATTTAGGAAAAAGTTTTAAAGCCTGTCATTATTAGTAATTATGCAAGGACATTAACGTTTTTAATGTAAATAAATTTACTTAAATGTTTTTATCTATAATATTTTATGATGGTTTTAGCTATCCTGTAAATGCTGTTACTATATTATCATTGTTTTTGACTATTAGGAATCATTGTAATATACATTTTTGTCATATAACTGTATATGTGTTTACGTCCATTTTAAACATTAAAGCTAATTTTTAAGTCGCATCTAAAATCACGTTTTGTGCAAGATTTTTGAATAATTGTGAAAATGCTTTGTAATAAAACAAAATATTACCTTGAACTATGAATGTTAAAACTTACGTTTTTTGTAGAGAAAATTCTAAAATTGGAACGAAATCGAAGTAATTCATTAATCTATCATTTGTCAGTTTATTTAAATTTTGTCTTTAATTTCATCGATTTGAATAAAATTCTAAAATGTGTGAAGGGTCGATTTATTTTCCATCTCAACCGTCAGCTTCGCTGTGTTGGCCACGATCTACTGCAGGATACTATTCAGGTTCTCAGCCAAGATTATTCTCACCATGCTGTTTTATAGATTTTCTATCTATTTTATTCTAATCTCAAAATGTTGGCTCCATCAGAGTGCTTTTGATTTTGCCAATGCCGTAGCATGTGATAAGGCTGTATCACGTCTTTTATCTCGTTCGTTCGCGCGCAAATAGAAAGAGAGCGAAGGTGTGATAGCGCTGTATCACGGTGTCATGCTACCTTTGCTGGAGTCTCTAAGAGTTTAAATTGCAAAAGTGCTTGGTTATAAATATTCGGTGAGTTCAAGGATGGTTTTTAAAAAAACACTTGGAGCCATCATACAATTGGAGCTTCATTGTCGTCCGGGGAACAGGCAACCGACGTGCGACCACCCAATAACAGACCTACAACTCGACTCTCAGGTATTTTCTATCATCACACACAAAATATGATGTCAATAATAACGAAAACACAACTTTTGTTAATATATGTACGTATATTGAAATATCAAAATACAATCGGTTTTTTTAAATTCAAATCTACATGTAAAGTAAACTCACATTTTATTGATAAGTACCTATTTATAATTTTATTATTTCTTAGCACCACATGGTCATCAGATAATATGTTAACATTTAAAAAAACGTATAAGTATTTTAGATGAATAATCAAAAGAAAATCGCAGAAGTTTCTCTGGAAATTCCTTCACAAGCAAAAATGATAAATTTTTTGAGAATGTTGAAGTGGAGTGGTAGCTAATATTTAGCACTATGCACTAAATAAAATGGCTGTAGATTTATAGAAATACTCTCTATTAACAAATCAAACATTTATGTCGCAAAAGTTTCATTTCATACCGGCCTTAAAACAGTATATCAAATTATAGTTACCACCTTTTGCATTTTTTAATTATTTTTACTGTAAAGACAGATCTAGTATGTATAATTACACAAACAACCATTATAGTTGAGCACATTTTCAAAATTACCATTGCCCTTTAGTTCCCAGCATTGCATAGCAATCAAGGCAAGAATGTATTCAAATTCCGAAAAAAAACGAAAAAAATAAAATCGTGTTCCTAATCCCAAACATTACTTACTAATAAATTAGTAAGATCGCAATAATATTTAAATACCAATCACATACAGTACTATTCATTGCATTAGGTACCAATTTCATAAGTCCATAAATATTAAATTATGGAAGATCGTAATATTGATTATTAGACTTTCTAACATTTTTATGAACAACGTCTTGCCTTGGCTGCTAGGTTTTTAGTAACATCCCTTTAAACTCATTATTATACTAAAAATAAAATTATTTATTTACAACTAAAGGTAGCAGATTATCTAATAAATTGACAGTATAATGAAACAATTACAAAAATACACTGATTCTGTTTATTTATGAATACTGTTGAACTAAAAAATTTTCAATACATTTTCTTCAATCCTGTTTTTGCAAAAAAGAATTGAAGAAAATGTTTCGACATTTTTTTTCAAATGCAATTCATAATTATTTAAATCTACGTCAGTAATATATGGGTAAGTACCTATTTTAAATAATGTACAAGATATTGTAATGATAAGTTTATCGTTACGTAGGTACATCAGTATAATATCTTTACGGAAAAACTGGATTGTTTGTTAGGAAGCATTATTTAAACAATTTATTTTGGCACAATGTTAGTTTAAAATATAATAAAACTTTATATGCATTGCACTATTTTCTATCTTAAAATATAAAATAGATATACTATTAGTTGACCTTTTTGTAAAATGGTAAGTTAATTATAATCGATGATGTTATACTAAATCTTAAAGATAATTTTATCGTGCTCTCAAGCGTAGAAATGCAAGGAAGAATTTTTTTTTCAATTGCTAATTTTAAATTCGTCTTAGTGTAACATCATCGTTATACAGTGAAGTCAACATTTGTATTTAAAACATTTTCTTCCTAAAAATATTATGTCACTTAGAACAGGTAAATTAGTTTCAAAATGGACGGAATCATTCAGTTTACTTATAACCTTACGGAATACATTATACCGTATATAAAAGGCAGTGAAAATATCACTTGATTCATTAATTATTTGAGCTTCATAATAAACTTGAAAAAATTTATTATTAATTATTTTCAACCTATTTTTTACAAGGTTTCTGTTCGCCTTTTTACACATAATTCAGAATAAATCAGTACCTAAATTATACAGATTTAAATTCAAGCTTTATTTAGTAGACCAACTATATAGACTGTAAAAATTTGTATCTGTAAATATAGGTGTAAGTAGTAAAACTGTTAGTCTACCTATTGAAGCATTAACCGTTGGTTTTCTTAAATTATTCGCGCCATTCTCTCGATGCCTGGAAAGTGCGAACCTCGGACGATGTGAACGTACTCAATCCTTGAGGACCTGAGAAACATAAAAAATCGATGATCATTGGGCTATTTTTAACTAATATTTGTTAACGTCTCAATGTCTTAACTAAGAAAGAAAGAACCTTTTTCTTTCTTTCTTAGTTAAGGAAAGAACGAAAGAAGAAGGAAATAAATAAGAATAAAAGAATGACATTTCTTTTACGAATTATTTCTTTCTTCTCAAACTGCTGAAAGAAACACTTTTGAAGAAGATTCATAGCATATAACCATAATCTTTTATATGTATAAGAGGTCAACGCATCTAACCAACCGTATTAAAATTTGAAATGAGCACATCGCCGACGTTGATGGTGACGGCGACTGGCTCACTACCTTTCACTGAACAGTTCAAGCACTCACTGAATAATGGTTACTGGGTACTCATGATAGGCGGGATAATGCCTTTTTCCGCTCTGTGACGCACACCAAGTAAAAGAGAGGTATCCAGCCATACTTGCCTCTTAGACCGCCACGTGCGACCTCTTACTCTTCCGTAGTTGCTTCCTGCATGCTCGATGATTCTGAGGTTCATGTTGACCTTTCCAAGTGTTTAAATTCTTACGTCTAGAGTAAAACCCAATATCCTCACCTCTGATCCTGCGGCCTGGAGTGGGTGTGACGTCACCATCGGGAACAGTCCACTGCTCCATGACTTCAGTGGCGGAGCGAGCCAGTGACGGCTGGCTGACCGAGCGATGCAGCGAGTGGGACCATGACCTGATGGAAGGAAAGATGTAATTGTGAATGTTGTGTCATTTTAGAGCAAGACGTGGAGAACCTATCATTGGAATGGCCGCCAGGAGGTTTTGATGGTTTTATTGTATATTAATTTTGAACAGTAAGTAAATAGATACATAGGTAGGTAATTGTTGTATGTAGAGTTTATCGTCTTATACATGACTAACTAATTAAGATTGAGGTATAAAACAGTGTATGGGAACTACAATAATTACAAATGCATTAACAATCTCAAACCTACCTACAGGGTCCAACTTAATATGCTGACAATTTTTAGAGGGGATGATCAGACCATCAAAATGAACAACTTTCTCTATGGGACCAACATCGAAATCGCGAAAAAATATCTGGTGTCCCATACATTGAGGTCAAATAGGTTTGCAGTTTTGTATGGGTTACCTGTTTGGTAAGTGAGAAAGTTTTTCAGTTTGACGGTCTGATCATCCCCTTAAAAAAGTGTCAGCTTATTAAGAAGGACCCTTTACAGGGTGTAAGGAAAAGTATCATTAACCTTTAAACCACATGTACCCATCAAACTGAACAATGCTCCCATAGTAAAAGTTGTTCAGTTTGATGGGTAGAGTGTGTGGTTTAAAGGTTAATGATACTTTTCTTTACACCCTGTATATTGCTTATTGCTCAAAGAAGAGCGTCCAACAACCATCAATCAAGATCATCCAAAAATCACTCAATAAGTATACAACACTCTATGAGTTCTAGAGTGGAGACCGCGAACTGGTAGGCGTAGTGTGAGACGCCCTGCTGCCCGCTGGACAGACGACCTAAAAAAAGTAGCGCGAAGCGATTGGGGATTGAGGAAGGCCGAGGACAGAGTTTTGTGGCGCGCCTTGGGAGAGGCCTATGTTCAGCAGCGGACGATGATGGGCTGATGATGATGATGATGATGATGAAGTATCTAACAAAACACTAACTGGTTGTGATGGAACGGGTGGTCAGCGTCGCTGTCGTCGTCGTAGTAGCGGCCGAGTTGCGTGCCCCCAGACACTTCCGAGTGCGTGTCCGCCTGCTCACGCGCGTAGTCCACCATCATCTCTGACATCGACCTGCAGAAGACATAGTTACCATGATGATTAGGCTGATGACTGATCCTGGGAATTAATATCTTATAACGAATTTAAAAATAAGGCTTTTCATTACAAAATGTTCAAACGAAATTATAATCGAATAGAAAACTTGTAAATCGTGTTTTATCATCTTCTATCTCTTTCATGCAAATCAGGTTTTTGTATGACACTTCGTCATGATTTGTATGCAAATACGAGGTTATGACGTCACTTCTCTTAAATATGCCTCTCGCGCTCTAATCGTAAATTTTAAACACTTATATTTCAGTAATTTTTAAAGATATTTAAAAATTCATTTAACTTTAAGGTATCAAACAGGTTTTAAAAAAGTAATGAAAAAAATGCATTATCCCAATTAGATTAGTACTAATAATTAAGAGTCGATCCCTGTTAAAATCAGCTTTACCGCAGACAGTAGCTAAGCATCTGTGCCTGCACGTTGCAGCATTTTATTAGGAGCGGCAAAAGACAATGCGGATTTTGTATGAAAGATTGACGCCTTATTTTTCGCCGTTGTTTTTGACGCGGCCATCAACCAAACTTGATTATTTTAGGTTAGAATGAAGTAATAAACAAAACTTGTTATTACATGTATTTCCCTAAACTCAGTCTTGACGTCATTATTATTATTATTGTTGGCTGGGCTATGGCAAGCAAGGGTCGTTATGTAACACTGCGACCATTGCTGGTCTATTGTGTTCGCCCCATATTTTACACATACATCCGAGTGATAATGATAAATACAACCGTACATAAATTCCGTAGAATTTAGTGGTACAGGCCAGGAATCGAACCGCCGCCTCGTGCTCGAGTCGCTAGCTTTCTTCCGTATGGACTATCATCGCTCTTAGGCTTGATGTTGAAAACGTATTAATAACGTTTGCTTCAAACCTTTATATCTCCGTTCGACCTGAGTTTAAAGATATACGTGCCATAACATTTTTTGTTTGTAGCTTTATTCTGAACTATAATATTCAAGTTTAATTAATGGCCGCAAAAAAATTGGCGAAAAGAAAAAAGGCGCCACTTTTAGGTAATGGCTTTTAAAAAAAAATTATAATTATGATCGGGGGGGTTTGGAGACCGGAGAAAGAGATGTCCGCTTCGATCGCTTTATGTCTCTAATTAAATTATTGACTATTGCATATACAACGTGTTAATAAATAAGCGCAAAACCTCATACACCCCAACTGATTTATAACGAAATAATGGCATACAAGTAATAATTTCATTACTTTATTAATTAAAATTTAGAGGTGGATGGATACATTTTAGGAATCTTGTTTTGGTAGTAAGTAGGGTGAGAGTGCCTTAGCGGTGGTTTGAGATCGAGTTCAGTAAATTTTAAATTTTACAAAAATATTATTAAATATTTTGGAAAAAATTACCTATGTTGAAACCTTGATAATTCGATTCAGCTCTCGAATCTAAACAAACAACTTTCTAGTTTTGCGTTTATTCATTAACACGTTGTATAAATTCAATAGAGTTCTAACCAAAGCTAAGTCTTGGTGCTAAAGTTGTCGAGCTCACTTCAATACATTTTTTGTTTTATTTACAGCACAGATAATCTTAAAGAGTTCTGTCTACCAAAACCTTGAAACACTACAAACTATCGAGATTAATGATAAATTGTCACATTGTAACCTTTCAAACGCCAATAACCGCGGTATAGCTGATATGGTCACCTCACCTCATGTCAACATGGTCGCTACGGTATGAAGACCTGCGCGAGCGCTGCGGCTCTCGTAGCGAAGTCGCGTCGCTGTCGTATTCATAAAGAGTCGGTAGGGAGCTTCGGCGGGATCTGGTGTCCCATTCGGCCTTTTTGCGGTAACGGTTCTGGAACATTTAGATATATTTTTTTAATAATGTCTAACGACTCTAAATACTAGTCCTTTTGAGCCCTTAGTTATTTTTTTTCTTTATATTCTTTATTTTGATGATGGGATGATAGATGACGATGAATCTGTGGTCGATTTCGTAAGCTCGCACGTTGCCGCCAAAATAACCATGTACGAGTTAACTTAAACCAAAACCTATGTTCTGTTATCGTATTTATTTGAGATTCCTGTTACGTCGGTCGCTTTACGCAACTGTTTGGTACAGAATCCGCACGAAATTATGTCACAAATATCACTAAAACAAATTTTTTACGAATTTCAAATACGACGAAACACAGCAAGGGCAATGGCGCCAAGCAAACTCGAACATTTAGATTATTGAAATATGAGTGCGTTGAGTTTTGGATCGTTTCTGGATCTTTATGAGGTGCTTCAGACCATCAAACTGAACTACTTTTACTATTAGACCATCTAAGAAAAAGCAAAAAAAATCTGTATCTTCATACATTTTGGTCGAGTAGCTATTGACATTTTCTATGGAACGGTTGTTTGTTGTCGCGATTTCCATGTTGTCTGCATAGTTTTATAGTTGTTCAGTTTGATTGGTCTGGCACCCTGTTCGATATGTAACGCATTTAATTTTACATCCTGTATAAGCCTCCGCAATGATAAAATTTTGAGTTGTACAGCTTGCATCCATCCCTGTTTCACAAGTACAGTCCACCTTGTCTGAAGGAAAGCTGTATAGCGTTTTGAAGTCTCCATTCGAGAACATGTACCACAAGTTGTTGTCGATTCATCTAAGCTTTAGCTGCCTGACTAAAAAGTCAAGTATAATGTGCGCGATGACGTTATAATGCCCTTTTTATCTCGCTCTTTTATTTGCCAAGAGAAAGGGAGATAAGGCGTGATTTTGGCGCTGTCTTTATGCCCCACTAGTTTTATTACTTCATATTTATAATGCTTTAATGCCAAACATTTATACTGACCTTGGGTTTATCCGGAGGCGGTGCGAGAATACGAATAATGACCTCCCACTTCGGAGGCGCATAGAGAGGTGCGAAGCGGTGGTCGTGGGCGACCCTCGTGAACTCCTCGCGGGTCGATGACCTCGCCAGCTCTCTTCGAAGGGTACTCTCATGGGTGATCAGCTCACGCCAGCGGAGTCGCTCCTCTCGGGTTAGACGGAGAGAACGCTCGGTTTCGGAGAGAACCTGGCGATTTCAAGAAAGTTGGTTTAAAAGTAGGTAGTAGGAACATGATCAGGCAGTTTACTAGACTTGAAAATTTTTAGTAAAAAGAAGTAGGTAAAGTAATCATCATCATCATCACCAGTCTATGTATGTCCCACTGCAGGGCACAGGTCTAACCTCAAGGAGGGTGTATGAGCATTACTCCACCACGCGTGCCCAATGCGGATTGGTAGACTTCACATACGCATCAGAATTTCTTCTCTCTTCTGTATTCAGGTTTTCCTCACGATGTTTTCCTTCACTATTAGAGAGCAATTGGTATTACGTATATACTCGTAAGTTATAAAAACTATTTGGTATAAGGCATGTTGTCCGTACAGATTTGAACCCGGACCCACATAATTGATTGTCCATACCTCTCCACAACGCGCCTCTGACGCACATGTAAAGATTTAGATCAAGTCAAGGAAAAGTCAGTGTAGAGCGAAAACCGGCGTTTGCTCTGAGTCCTACTTAGATCTCTAACATCATGAATCATAATATTCTTCCATGGTATCAATGTCGCGCGTGGAAGTCAACCCTCCGCCTAATTTATTTGTCTATTTCTGGATCCATGAAAATCACAGGAAAACTGCCCCATTCTCATCTATCTACGCTTTAGTCCTTACCTCATCTTGAGCCTCAGTCTTCAGCACTCTAGTCAGCACACTCCAGTTGGCGGGTACAGGCGGCGCGGGAGTCGGCTCCGGTACATCTTCGTCGTCTTCTTCTCTATAGAGCGGGTTACGAGCTGGCGGCAACTCGGGCAGCAATGGAAGGTCGGCTGGCGACGTTGGCGGGTGGTAGACGTGGCCTGTCTGCTTGATTAGCTCGGGGGAGAATAGGTCTGGGCCTCCTTTACCTAGAAATGTTTAGTTACAGGTATTGAAACATATCGGGAGACGTATAAAATTTTGAGTTGTGTCAATCAAATAATTTTGTAACCAAAATGTGGCGCGACGTTTTATGTTGGTGTTTGCATGCAACTATGCAAGATACAACTATGTATCCGTTTTCAATGAATTCGATTAGCATAGAACCACAGTATAAGAAAGAGTATCAAGAAAAAACCGTGACAAACGGTGCAATAAAAAGAAGAACTGTACCAATCAGTCCAATGCACATCCTCCTGGATGTGAACTGAAAAATTTGGAGATTGGAGTTGCTTCTAGGTCTCCCCCAGTTTTTCTTAAAACGTTATGCTTCCGCTACCTCTTTCAAAAAAAATTGTATTTAACATTATTTTGATATAAGATTCCCAATCAAAAAGGGCTTTTTAAAAGATACTTATCGACGGTTAAGAATCAATAACGGCTAACTCACATTTTTGGCGAAAATTACCTTAAAATGTGGTTAGACTAAAAGTTGATTTTTACGTGTTCTGGCAAAAACATACTAAGTGTTACAAAAATACAAATAAACATTTAAGGGGGTGGTTTAGACCATCAAACTGAACAACTTTCACTATGGGGCCAATATCAAAATCGCGAAAATAAAATCTGATGTTCCATACTAAACTACAAATCTACTCGAGCTAAATGTATGGCACAGCTGTTTTTTTTTCGCGATTTCGATGTTGGTCCTATAGTCAAAGTGGTTCAGTTTGATGGTCTAAACAACCCCCTTAAAGGTTTTTAATGTTTATTTTTACTTTTGTAACACACAGGGTGTTTTTAAGTACAAAAAGTAAAAAAGTTTAAGTAAAAAAATACAATATCTTGTACTTTTTTATGTATCAATACTGATTCAAAAATTTTTGATAAGTCAACATTTGAAAGAGCAAAATGTTTTATTCGTCTCCTGTAAAGTTAGTGATTTGATAGTTAGCCGTTATTGATTCTTAACCGTCGTTATTTCGTTTTGTATATCTCATTTACGTCCGCAATAAAGACTAATATTTGGTCTTGTACCATTGGCAACTTTCACCCTTCTTTCACGAGCTTTCTTTTTCCCCTTTCACAAGCTACATCAAACCTTACTTCTAATCTTACGTTTCAACTCACCAATATACTTTTGCGGCGGCAGCGACAACGGCACCCTCTCCATCTTCGGCGTCAGCGTCATTCCGGACGCACTACTGATGTCAGAGAAGTTCTCCCACTGCGCTTCTGGCATCGTGTGGTTTCTGATTGTGACGTCAAACTGCGGTGGTAGTGGGGGAACCTGCTTGTATTCTGTGACGAGACGCTTGTGTCGCTCGATGTCTTCTATGGTCTTCTTCTCGGTGATCGTACGGAGGAAAACGTCGTCGACGACGTGGGATGTGATTTCTGGTTTTCTGTGGATATGAAAAATGAATTCATTCTTCTTCTCATCGCGTGGGCAGAGTTTTTTCAGACCGCCTTACGGCCTCTGACGTGGTTTTTATGTAACGACTACTAAGACCAGAGATAGTAGCCGGGCTTGCAATGAAGTCATTAATATGCATTAAGCTATAATTACTACCTAGTCTTTTTGTCGCATTGCTATCGATCTAATATCGATCGTTGAACAAACGATAAGTAAAATGATGAGTCATGTTGCAAGTTTTGCCGTGAGCGGTCCCAAAAAACACTGGGCCTATGAAATTCAAATGCAAGATAAACTTCTAAGCTAAATGGTTGTTACCTGGCTGGCATGATGGGTGTCTCGGGAATAGGCTCGAGGCTCTCGAGCAGCATCTCTTGCTCTTCGGTCTGCAGACGCTCACTCATCAACACTGGAGGTGGAGGAGGCGGCTTCTGCGCAATTATTAAATCATTGTTGAAGATAACTCTCGCCTTGTTTATACTTATAAGCATAGGACCCGTGTTATAAGCATAGGACCCGTGTCCTTCCCAATTTCCTTTTATGTTCATTTTCCTATACCACAAAGTACTACAGGGTTAAATTTAATGATAGGACAAATTTTCAGGGGTGTGTCAGACCATCCAACTAAACAACTTTTACTATACGAGCAAAATCGATATCGCGAAAAAAAATCAGGTCTTCCATACAAAACTGCAAACCTACTCGAACTAAATGACAGCTGTTTTTTTTTTCCCCGATTTCGATGTTGGTCCCTTAGAGAAAGTTATTCAGTTTTATGGTCTGAACCAACCCTAAAAATTTTTCGATTCATTTCAATTTCACCCTGTATAATGACTACCGTACCTATACCATTCTATTGTTGTACCCGAATAAATACCATTTGGGTTTTATCGGCATGATTTTATGGTATTATTTAATTATGACATGGAAGCATGGAAGTACAGTCGACTGCAGCTCTAAGGCCTCGTTCAAGGAGAAGCGGGGGGGCGCGCGGCGCGTTGGGCGGCGCGTGGCGCGGGCAATAAATATATGACCATTTGACGCGTGAGACGACGCTTCTCCTTGAACGCTCTACACATCGCCGTATGTTTGTTTCTGGCAGCCCGCTCCGCGCACCGCGGTGCCGGACGCCCCGCGTCTCCCTGAACGAGGCTAAAGAATAATGGGTCCAATTTAATATGCTGATGGTTTTTAGGGGGATGATTTTCTATGGGACCAACATAAAAATCAATTTCCAATACATTTTAGCCGAGTTTTTTTTATTCAATTATTTATTTCATAAAAATGCAAAGTGCGTATCCACGACAGGCTTCGTCGTTTTGGTCGAGTAGGATTATAGTTTTATATAGAACACTGGTTTTCCTGACGGTCCCATAGAGAAAGTTGTTCAGTTTGATGATTTGATCATGCATGCCGTCAGTATATTAAGAAGGACCCTCCATAGGTATTCAATACATTTCTCCCATTTCTCACTAATCTAATTTAAAAAAAAATTGCTATACATGGTCCAACTTAATATGTTCACAGTGCTTTAAGAGGAAGATCAGACCATCAAACGGAACAACTTTCTCTATGGAACCAAAGTCGAAATCGCTTAAAAAATATCAGCTGTCCCATATAATTAGGTCGAGTAAGATTTCAGTTTACTATGGAACAGCAGTTTTTTTTTTACGATTTCGATGTTGGTGTCATAGAGAAAGTTGTTCAGTTTGATGGTCTGATCATCTCCTTCAAAGGAAGGACCCTATACATTTAAAACTGCAGGCAACAAGCCAAACCACAGGCGAAACCTTTGAAAACTTGTGTCCCCAATCCTAAAAAGTCCTTGTATGTGACATAGAAGTCTCTTCGACTCACTTTTATCTTAATGAAATGTGATATTAATATTAGTCAATAAATGAGTGCATACCTTAATATGGAACATCCTGGAGTGCGTGTTATCTGTGACCTCGGTGACGGAGTGTGTGTCCGTCATCTCCGTGTTGAGAGAGACGATGGACCTCGGCCGACGCGACCACTCCTGGTTAGTACGGGTTTATGGTTGGTAACGAAATGGACACAATGGTTGTTAGGTAACAAGATGGAACGGTGGTACGGTAGGGGAAGAACGAGTTTACTATAGTAAATTTACACCTTGTATAAGATATCATACAATCGAATCAGAAACACCACTCTGCGCTGCAAGACCGCAACGCTGATGCAGGGGTTAAGGGAATAGGTATAATTCTGAGCGCGCTCCATACAAACGAAGTCTGGTGATATTTTCAATACTAACCAATTAAATCTAGAAACTAATCTCTATGCTTGTATGAAGTCAGATTTTCATTAAAATGTATAGTTTTAAAGTCACAGATTTCCATACAAATCTTAACTTAATCCTAGCATTAAAACAGTATATTTTAACGAAAATCTGACTTCATACAAGCATAGAGATTAGGTTCTAGATTGTTTCTGAAAAATTTCATTGACTTTAATTGGTTAGTATTGAAAATATCACCAGACTTCATTTGTATGCAGCGCGCATTAGCGGTCTCGGAATAAACTTCTCTTAAGACCTCAAAATTGAAGTACGACTGGGCCGGTCATGTTTGTCGCATGCATACAGAGCGGTGGACAACGATCGCGACTCAATGGGAGCCCGACAAAGGAAGCCGGGTCCGGGGCAGAAAAAGATGGAGCGACGACCTGGATGCCCACGAAGCAGAATGGCAAGTGTTGGCACGTTATAGAGATGACTGGAAAAACTTGGGGGAGACCTTTGCCCAACAATGGGACGACATAGGTTTAACTGTCTCCGTGGCCTAATGGTTAAGAGCATTGTGTTCTTGACATGGAGGTCGTGGGTTCGATTCCCACGGGGGACACCTAGTGATATGTCACTTTGTGCGTTTTTCCCCAGTTGGTTAGGACATTGCAGGCCGAATCACCTGATTGTCTGAAAGAAAGATGATTCCGTGTTTCGGATGGCACGTTAAGCCGTTAGTCCCGGCTACTATATCTCGTGTTAGTAGTCGCTACATAAAAACCACGTCAGAGGCCGTAAGTCGGTCTGAAAAAACTCTGACACCAGGACTTGCCCACACGATAAGAAGAATAGGTTAAAAAAAAAAGTTCATATAATTGTAAACTCAATGCTTCCCCAACAGTATCGTGTTTTTAAAAAAAATTAAAGTTTTAGTCACACAATGACTCCGAGAAAATAGTGAAGAGTAAAACGGTATTAAGTAATAGTTAATTTTGAACGATAGTTGTATTAGTTCCGATCGAATTTAATGAAAATTGTCTGTTTTGCTATCCATCCTTTCGAAAGTTTGAATGATTTTTTCAAGCAATTTTTTCTGGCCACATCTGCTCTACCATTATAATACCTTGAGAGTATAATACTAGGTATTATAATTAAAAAAAATACAGTAACTATTTTACGAAATTTAAAGGTGTCTGAAAGAATTGTAGCATGAGTGCCTTAGGGGTCATTATACCATACAGGGTCCTTCTTAATATGCTGGCACTTTTTTCAGGGGATGATCAGACTGTCAAACTGAACAACTTTCTCTATGGGACCAATATCGAAATCTTGAAAAAAAAATCTGCCGTCCCATACATTCGGCTCGAGTAGATTTGCAGTTTTGTATGGAACAGCAGTATTTTTTTTACGATTTCGATGTTGGTGTCATAGAGGAAGTTGTTCAGTTTGATGTTCTGATCATCCCCTTAAAAAGTGTCAGCATATTAAGAAAGACCCTACATATTTATACATATGAAGTGAGCTCGAAATTTTTCAATATTGCCGAGCGAGCGAGCAAAGCAAACTCCGATTTTCACCAGATATAATCATATGATGATATTAGATAGTGTCTCTTGGTCTCCGGTTACATTCTTGGCCTGGACCAGTTTGTGTAATGTAGGTAGACTATGCAGGGTATATTCACCTGGTTGTAAAGTTGAGCAGGCCGAGGCGGTCGAGCCGGCGGTGGAAGGTGCGACGCCCGCGCGGGGAGAGGCAGTGCTACCGGAGACACTGTTCGCACTGATTCCTGTCGCTCGTGCTCTTCTATCAGCATCGTTTGTCTGTGGTACATGTTCAAATACATTTGAGTTACAATGCAGTTTTGAGTGTTAAATCAAATATATACAGGATGTAAGTGACAGCCTAGCAATGACTGAAACAGTGAACTCCACGAACAACTTTCAATAAGGAGCCTATCTCAGGAAACGCGAAAAAGAATCTGCTGTACTATGTACGGGACATTTGAGTCGGGTAGGTACAGCAGTTTTGTATGGGACAGCTGATTTTTTACCCGACTGCGCCAGAAGGAGGGTTATGTTTTTCGAGCGTATGTATGTATGTATGTATGTATGTATGTATGTATGTATGTATGTATGTATGTATGTATGTATGTATGTATGTATGTATGTATGTATGTATGTATGTATGTATGTTTGTATGTCTATTTCTTTGGCACGGCCTACAGCCTAAACGGCTTGATGGATTTTAACGATTGAGGTGTCATTGGATTCGTAAAAATTGTGAGAGTGACATAGGGTATATTATTTCAAGATGGCGTCTACGAATTAAAAAAGAGAGGGGGAATAAACAATTTTTTTTAGTTAAAAATTACAATATCAAATGAAAGCTAGTAATCAGAAAATTCCAAATATATATATATATATTATAGTACTTTTATGTTACCATTTCGACACAAGACTAAAAAGTATGAAATAAACTAAATTATTAAGATAAACAAAAAACCCGACTGCATAAAAAACCAATTAAATGAAAAGAGAAAAACAAGCTCTATAATCACTAATCAGCTATAACAACTTTGTTTGAGCAAATATAATTTGATTGTTATTAGGTAGGTATTGCAGGCGGGAAAAACCAATCAATAACCAACCATAAAATTTCTTTGTCCCCTTTTGCGATACCTACCTAATAACAATCAAATTATATTTGCTCAAACAAAGTTGTTATAGCTGATTAGTGATTATAGAGCTTGTTTTTCTCTTTTCAGTTAATTGGTTTTTTATGCAGTCGGGTTTTTTTAATATGTTTTTCTAATGTCTGAAACGCCATTCGCCATATTGGATTCCGACGTGACGTCACTCCGATAGTACACAATCAAGATTATTCCC
Organism: Agonopterix alstromeriana; assembly: GCA_963924505.1. Taxonomy (NCBI): domain Eukaryota; kingdom Metazoa; phylum Arthropoda; class Insecta; order Lepidoptera; family Depressariidae; genus Agonopterix; species Agonopterix alstromeriana. The sequence continues at coordinate 2,284,033 of OZ004665.1, read as the reverse complement.
GTGCTCTGTGTTATTTCGAACTCATAATTTTCACAAATCTTGTTACTTGGCCTTTCGCAGTGGTATTGTTTACTAACGGGTGACGTCACGAGCATGTTTATGGCATGAGCATGGCGGCTAGCGTTTCCGCGCGAAAATTCAAAATCTTAAATAAAAAATTGTTTTTAAGGCATTTTTCGGCTTTATAAAATTGAAATTAATATTCTACTAGTTTTATTACGATCTCAGGATTACTTTAAAATAATTGTATAATAGGTAGAGACTTCGACTAACCTCATACTGCCGCCGTCTGTCTCGGTGGCAGTGATCGTGGAAGGCGGTGAAGGAGGCATCGGCGGCCGCTGGACTCTGACCCTTACGTCGAAGGCCGGAGGGACGACAATCGCACCTGCGTGCATTCGTGCGTTAGAAGCACTCGTTTCGTGATGTTCGCCGTAACCTGTTAGTTCGTTAGGTGGTTAATTATTGAGTTAATTGATTAGGTGTTTAGAGATTTAAATTGTCGAAATGAAAAATAACCATTAATTTTTAGTTGTATAAAGTCAAATCCTTTTTATTCCGTTTAAATGAGAAACATAATTACGTAGGTACTTTTCATTAATTTCGAGTTAAATGAAAAAATTAAATTTTCAGTTAACATTTTTATTTAAATTATTTAAATTACTTACTTAAATTTAGTAAAGTTATCAAGACAAAAACGGTATGCATATGCTCACGACTATATTAACTAATAACCATGGATAAGTTATATGTCAAGATTGACAGTCGAAGCTAAGAAAGCTTCGAAAAAAATTGCAAACAGTACTGGCCTCTAAACCATATCCATATACACGCACACAGACATAATTTGTATGACGCCTCACGCACACCAACCTAAGAAAGTTGGCCCGTTTTGTTTTGAACGGTAGAAGCGTTCTAGACATACTTTTTCTAAGCTCATAACTTCCACGTTTCTCTAATAGTAACGAAACTCTGTCCAGAGTGACGAGTAGTGACCCCGTCGCTCCTTGTAGTGGATAGTGGGTACAATTCATCACTCAAAAACAAGTAGTGTTACAAATCGTACATAAATTCCGAAAAACTCATTGGCACGGACGAGAATTCAACCATCGCCTCCTGCACGTCAAGCATGGTTGATTACTCGCCACTGTACCACCACGGCTAGTTACATGACTATAGTACAATCCAGTAAAGCTAGCCCGCCCGGAGTACACTCTTTCATAGGTAAATAGTAGATTGTTAACCAAGGGATGAAAGGCGCCCATTTAACACGAGATGTTTGGCGCCTAGAACGAAGTGAGTGCACCATAGTTCGAGTGTGAAATGGGTACCTTCACCTGAGTTGAACACCCTGCTTTTCATTTCGACTACGAGGAAAGTAAACAAAAGCCAGATATACTTATGAAATATCTTTGCAACCTCAATTTCTGAATCGCTCGATGAATTCATTTTAGGCGTTTAGACTACGTTTCAACAAGTTTGGAAATCGCTCGGGTTGCCGATACCTACGAAAGAGAAATAGCATACGAAGATTTGTACGCTAGAGTGAGACAGATAGACTTCCCGAGTGAATTTTACGTTTTAAAACGTATCCTTATAAACTTCCGGAAAATTAGCAACATCTCGGATTCCTGCCCTTTTTTTTTCGCGAAACTATAAGGCTTATTTGAGGCGGTTAATCGGGATCACTTTCTTCTGTCTGCTTATAATTTTTATAAAAGTCTCCAAATGAAATAAAATATTGTTATTTAAATTAACTACTATGATAAGTTAGTAGTACTATATTTAGTTCATAATAATTATACAAATTTAGAATTATTATGTTATCGAAGTGTGGCTGTGGTTTTTGTCTTTGCTCAGTATAGAGTACTCTATACGTACGTACGTAGACGTAGGACGTAGTTTTTTAAAAATTATTTTCCACCCTAGGGAGGAAATGCATCACTTTCCACCCGCTTCTAAGATAAACAATAGCATACTTTCAGAGTATGAGAGATGGAAAGTAAATATAAAATAGGTCTTACCCTCGCTATGATAAGAGTCTTCCATCAAGAACGCCTGGTTCGTATGAACATGTTCGGCTTCGCTCGGGGTCTCGGAGGGGTAGTCCGAGGGTATCGTGTCGGAGGCCACGCTGGCGCTCTCTGCTGCTACTGGGTAGACTGGGTGGGCTCGAGGTATTTTGACTCCTGGAAGAGAGTGGTTTACGACGTCAGTCTCGTTCAGAAAAACCTGACCCCTCTATTCTTAAACTTTATTAGCGCAAGGGGATTCCATTTCTCTGAGGAACGGAGGCAGGTCAAAGTGAGAATCGGGGTCTTTATTCAAATGTATCTTTTGTTTTGGTGTTCAATAAATTACAATTGAATTGAATGGGATAGCGTAATGAAGTGCTGTGTCCTCTAGTGCTTTGCATATAGTAGCTCAATGGTCAAGAATTATGAAGGATGGATAACTTTTTGCCCACTAAAACAGTACGCAAATAACCTGATCTCCAAACATGTCAAAAGGTCAATGAATCAATGATAACTTGTATGGAAGAACGGTAGCGGTTCGATTTCTGGAAATAGCTCACGAGGAGACCTGCATACCCAATCATCATCATCTCAGCCGATGGACGTCCACTGCTGGACATAGGCTTCCCCCAAGGATCGCCATCACGACCGGTCCTGCGCTGCCCTCATCCAACGTGTTCCTACCGCCTTTACCAGGTCGTCGGTCCACCTTGTGGGGGGTCTACTCACGCTGCGCTTTCCGGTAAGCGGTCTCCACTCGAGAACTTTTCGGCCCCATCGGCCATCGGTTCTGCGAGCAATGTGCCCCGCCCACTGCCACTTTAGTTTAGCAATTCTTTGGGCTATGTCAGCTACTCTGGTCCTTCTGCATACCCAATAGAGAACGAAAAGAGGATTCGATACGGGAAGAGAACAGTGACGTAAAATTAAAAAACAGTTTGCGTAGGTACCGCAGTTGCAGTACGTACTTACTAACCTAACCTAACCCAACTCACCCTGGAAGCTCTCTTTGCTAATAATAGAAGCTGAAGAATCATCGATCAGCCTCCTCGGAGGGGGGAGAGCTCGCCGGCGCAGGCACAGATATGATACTCCTAGTCCCAGGAGCAGTAGCGTTAGGAAGAGAATCGCGCAGATGATCATCAGGATGTGGGTGCCGGCTAGTGGCGCCTTCGCTGGGAAGATGCTGGGTTCCTGGCTGTGGAAGATATTAAGATGCTAAGTTAGATGTTTAATCGTGCTATAATTAACATTCATATACAACGTGTTAATGAATAAGCGCAAAACCTCATACACCCCAACTCATTTATGACAAAATAATGCGATTGAAACAATAACTTCATTTTTTTTATGGTAAAAATTTCAAGTTATTCGCATTTTAAGTTTTGAGGCAAAAACGATTTTTTATCATTTCAGCAATGAATGAAAGCGCTAACGTGCTCATGTGTACATTTTAAGAATCCTGTTTTGGTGGTAAGTAGGGTGAGAGTGCCCAAGCGGTGGATTGAGATCGAGTTCAGTAAATTTAAAATTTTTCAAACAAAATATTTAATTTTTTGAAAAAAATTACCTATGTTGAAACCATGATCATTCGATTCTGCTCTCGATTCCAAACAAACTACTTTCTAGTTTTGCGTTAATTCATTAACACGTTGTATATATATAACACCCCGCACTCTTGCAAACCAGGGAATTGCGTTATCCAATTTCGCTACCGAGCCAACTACCCAGAGAATTTTTCTATCTATTGCGTCTTAAGGGGACGTGAAAAGATAGAAAATTTCGTTCTCTGGGTAGTTGGCTCGGAGGCGAAATTGGATAACGCAATTCCCCGGTTTAGAAGAGTGCGGGTTCAAGTCCCGCCCGAGACTTAATTTTTCATTCTTTAATTTGATTCGAAATAGCTGTAACATGTTTATAATCAATAATATTTGAGTATTCATTTTTTGGAAGAGTGTCAAGTCCGAGACTTCATTTTTCAATCTTTAATTTGAAAATGAATACTTACGGTAAAATGATGGGATTGGCAACGGGGGCCGGGACAACGGGTGGTGGGTACCGACACACGATGGTGATGACCTCGTCTCCATCCATCTCCAACCCTGGGTGGAACCTCACCACTATGTTGTTTGTGAACACTCGGAGCGGGTCCTGTAAATTTTATGAACATACTAATAAATAATAAATAAATAATAAATAAATATCTTGGACATTTTCACACAAATTATCTAGTCACATTTAAAGTACCAGAATCTAGCCTGGACTTGTGTTATGATGACTAGACAACGATATAGAATACATATATAGATACAAACATCCATGACTCGGGTACAAATATTCATATTCATCATACAAATATTTGTCCCTTACGGGATTCGAACCCGCGCCCCTCGGCACAGCAGGCAGGTTCACTACAGACTGTGCTGTACAGAATAGTATGTAGATTACCTAAAGTATAATATAAGAACATGTTTAAAACTCAAATCAAAAAAGTAATCTGTAAAAAAGCATATTATAAACTGGATGATTATTTAAATGATCAAAATGCTTGGGTCTGAGGTCACTAGCTTATAGTTTATTTACTTTACTGTATAGTATCAATTATTTTATTAAATAGACTATGTATTATTGTATACATAACTTTAGCTTAAGAATTTATATTTTAATAGTTATTAAGTCGTGTTATTTTGTAGAGTTTCTGGTCGCATCTTCTCTACAGCGACAACACGTTCCGATGCGGTGGTAGCTTTAAAAAAGATTTGACGTTTGATAAGTGTGCTGCAAGCTCCTATATTGAATAAATTTTATTGACTTTGACTTTGACTTTGAGTGGATACTCGTAAAGCTGTGTTTTTCGTCACGGGCGCCATATTGAATACCAAGCGACGAAAACACCTTTATCCCCGAGGAGAATAGGTACCCTACTTTTCACACCAGTGATCATACATATACAGGGTCCTTCTTAATATGCTGTCATTTTTTAAGGGAATGATCAGACCATCAAACTGAACAACTTTCTCTATGGCACCAACATCGAAATCGCAAAAAAAATCTGCTGTCCCATACATTTGGCTCGAGCAGGTTTTCGATGAACGATGACCTATACACGATGGATACACAACGAAAATCGGACACGATACAAGCATAGAGATTTGTTCCTAGATTGTTTCTGCAAAATGTCATTGAGTTTAATTGGTTAGTATTGAAAATATCACCAGACTTCGTTTGTATGCAGCGCGCATTTACGCATTCGTAATAAACTCCTTTTAAATGTTTTACCTGTCTGGTCCCACATCCTTTAAGCGGCAACTCTAGCTTGTATGAGAGAGCACCCTTCCCGACGACCTGGCAGGCTGAGTGTCGGTCGAAATCCGCATACGCTATCCCGTAAAATTTCTCGTTAAATTTCATTTCGATCTGGAAAAAAACATGATGTTATCAGCTTAGATAAAATAAAGTGTATGTCTAGATAGAGCCTCACGCTTCTATCGTATAAAACCAAAGTAGTCAACTTTCTTAGGTTGGTGTGCGTGAGATGCCATACAACATCTGTGTGCGTGTATACCGCCACGGTTTATCACTCAAGACAGGGATGTTGTATCACTGATATTTCTTCGACGCGTTCGTAACTTCATCGAAGGTTATCAGTTAATCAATATTAAATCTTAATGTATGGTAAATTCTGGTAAATAAATGTATTCTATTCTATTCTAATCTTACTATGTAATCTCATCTCACTAACATTATAAAATTAAAGTTTGTGGCGATTTTTGTGGCCCAATCACGCATAAACGGTTGAACTGATTTGGATAATATTTGTCCTTTGACTATTTATATGTGGACTGGCTACGCGTGTAATTCTACTAACAAACATTTCTGCCACTTTTTGCGGGGGGCGAGGTAACATGAAATCCGCAACTTTGGATTTTATTCCCCATAGCTTTAGATTCTAATTTTGAATGTTAAAAATCATGAAAAGTAGTCTCGTGTGAACCCCAAACGTTCTAAGTTCGAAGTTATTATTTCGCAATTATAGGCTGTCTCGTTTAGTGATAAGGTGTAAAATTGAATGTAAATGCACAAGATCAATTGTGCTTATACCGTGGCCGAGGGGAAATGCTACCGCAAGGCTAGTCCTTATAATAATTAGTCAAAGTATTTGTCACACAGGATGGATTAACACATGGGTCACTTTTTGAAATTTAACGCACACGACGTCGCAGGCAACAGATAGTTTAACCATAAACCACAAAGAAACCTAGCTTTTTAATTAAAATCAATGCTAAAGCTTAACTTTATTCAAATTAACCGGTTGTCAACAATAGGCCGCTCACTAACCGTTAGCTAGGGTAAACCGTAACCCGTAACGTTAACGTAATAGTTACCGTTAAACTTGCATACTTGATCGATGGATATTGCGATGCATTTCACTGATACGATTAGGGATGTTATGGATATAACATGTCGGATATGCATATCTAAGTCTTAGTATCGGATATAATATATTTTTGGATATCTAGTATTAAGGATCATCGTAATCATAATTTGATTCATAACATTAATTATTATAATTATACAAGGTGTTACAAAAATTCAAATAAACATTTAAGGGGGTGGTTTATACTATCAAACTGAACAACTTTCACTGTGGGACCAATATCAAAATCGCGAAAAAAAAAACTGATATTCCATACTAAACTACAAATCTTACTTCTAAATCTAACTACTCGAGCTGATTTTCTTTTTCGCGATTTCGATGTTGGTCCCATAGTGAAAGTTGTTCAGTTTGATTGTCTAAACAACCTCCTTAAAAGTTTAGATGAGGGATGTGTTTGATGTTTTTGTGTAATTTGTACTTTTGTAACACCTTGAATAATTTCACATATTAAAAAAAATTATCAAAGGCAAATAAATTGGAAAAGCAATTATAAAACATCGTATTAATGTGAATGCGGCTAAAAAGGGGTCTCAGAATCGCGGCGTGTGGCGGACCGTTATCTCTGCCTACCCTCATGGGACAATTGCGCTGCCGTGATCTTATGTATGAATTGCTATATAGGGTAAAATTGAAGTACTTAGTGTGTATATTCTTAGTTTGAATGGATACCAACGTAGCCAACGCCTAATATTTACAAGAGAAGAAACTCTTTCAGCGTAGTCAGAAAGATAGTTGCGAGTGGCTACGACTACAAAGTATAATTTTAGTGTGCAATTACAGCAATGTTCGCTGTTAGAATATTTGAGGTTTTCCTCTGTATCCTTGACATAATCTGTATCCGACATTTTCGGTTACAGATACAAAGTTCGCATCCCTATATGGAACGCGATATATGATAGGCTCGTACGTAATAGATTGCAGAATTCCTCGCAGTTGGAGCGTGGAAGATTGGCGTTATGTCAGATATTTCGAACGTGATCGGCGTCCGACGTAAAATTCTAATGCAGAAGAGGAATATTGCTTTCTCTAAATTTTATTTTTACTTTCTGCCTCTATACTCTCTACCATATCGTGATCTGTTACCAGGAATAATATTGGGATGATTGAAATGATTTCTGCCCTATGTCCGTCCGTCTGTCCACGGCTTAGCTCAGAGACGCTTAGTACTAGCTGTAATTCTTTAAAAATATTGTGGTTGTGGGAAACCCATTTTTCGATTATTGGATCCGTTAGCGAAATATTAAGCTTTAAAGTGAACATTTTTGTTAGAGTCAAGTGTCGTCGTCATCTTCTAAAATACTCGTAAAATGTAATATATTACCTGCATAGAGCCAGCTGCGCAGTTGAGGGCAGCTTTCGTTCTGTTCAGGAAGATAACTGGACTCAAATCGTCCAGCTTTGTGACCTGCAACAACATATTTAAGTGATTAGCTTAATTATTTCGAAAAATGTATCGACTGTGCGAAAAATTGCATTTGTGACGAAGGAATAAGAAACTGAAATCGCGGAATGAACCCACGGAATTACCGGTTGTCGGATCGACAGCATGTCATTGCGTTTGTATTGCCAACATGGTGAATAGATTTGCCAATCAGCGTTAAGGACTGGCAGACTGTACAAGATGCGAAGTTATCGGGAGTTCAGTACCAAACTCTCAAAGCTCAGGAGAAAAACATACCTAATTTAAAAAAACATAATTCTATATTTAGTTTGACTGCATCGCATAGCGGCTGTCATCGTAAATCTATACCGCTAATTATTCGCTAGAGGCTGTGTCTATCTAGAGACGCGGTTCCATCGTGTTCCACGTCACGATCAGTAGTTAAGATACAAGGTATATCATGTAGGCTCCCACTACAGTACTAAGGCCTTATTTTCACGAATAATGTTGAGAAGGGGCGGACTATTGACCACAATGAAATCCCAGTCAAGATTTGTGGAGGCAAGTTAGTGGTCAAAGTGATATTAGAGTATGTTCTAGTTTAATTAATAGTCCCTGATCCTCTTCTAATGACACAATTCGGGACCAAGTGCTTGATGTGTCCGAAGATAATGAAATAGGTAAAAGTTTCATCATTCAGAGCTGATCTGACAGGGCGTTGATTCTTCTCACCGATCCCAGCTACCCAATCCGCCGCGTAGCCTCAGCAACGTCCTATTCCGGGGTCCGTACCCCTCTGGGTGCCACTAGGTCGGTTGCTTAAGTTCATTCATTTGGCTCGGTAGACCCTTCGTGGTCCCTCCAATAGTCCGCAGTAAAAAGCAGTAACTGCTCCCTGAGCAACGCTGTATTAGGCATTTCCAAAAAAAAAAGGCGTTGATTTTTCTTCGGTTTCCGTGTCCAACATAGATTTGGAATGATAAAGATTACTCCTTTTAAGCATGGAGACACGAAAATTGGCCATGGCGGTCGATAATGTTCAACCTTCTTTCGTATCGATGTTTCAAACATTAAGTTTGTCCCTTTTTATCGGAACAAAATTTAATAAAAACACCTTTTTTAATGTTCGTCGTTGGATTAGAAAGGGACAAACCAACAACGACGATGAAAACGTACGAAAGAAGGATGAACATTACCGACCGCCAAGGAGTATTTTCATGTTTCACCGATGGTAAGGGAGTCTGTACTCCAGGTATAGACAATACCTATTTTCAGCTTCCTGGTGTCCAATATCCTATCCTATATATAATTTTATGTTGACGTATCAAAAAGGAATGGAAACAGTTCAAAAGACCACAGGCTATCTATCGTAATAGCCGTATACATCATATCGAACGATGTTCGCGGCTCCATAACAATATGCAATCCGAGACTTTGACTATTACACGTTCTATATCCCGTGATTCAACCCATTCTCAATCATATGAACCAGACTTTAAGAGTTTTGTGCGGGATTTGATATAGAATCCAATACGTTTACTATACACCGGCACATTTGAACAGATTACTATGTTGCTTACTTTATGAATAGCTTTAAGGACTTTTCGTTTAGGTCGTTTAATTTAAATTTTACATTGAAAAGGATGATTAGAATTAATTAATGAAGAAGGTATTTTACCGAGGAGTGTAGTTAGTTATTATGGAGATGGTTTCGTATAGAAATCGAATTGAAACGGAAAGAGCTGCCCTTGCTGGGCAGGTGTAATATCTGATTAATGGTCTAATATACAACGTGTTAATGAATAAGCGTAAAACCTCATACACCCCAACTGATTTCTAACAAAATAATTAGATTGAAACAATAATTTCATTATTTTGATAGTTAAAATTTAAAATTATTCGCATTTTAAGTTTTCAGGAAAAAATTATTTGTTATCATTTCAGCAATGAATGAAAGCGCTAGCGTGCTCGTGGATACATTTTTAAGAATCTTGTTTTGGTATTAATTATGGTGTGTGTGTTTTACAAACAAATTATTTAATATTTTGAAAAAAATTATCAATGTTGAAAACACGATAATTAGATTCTGCTCTCGATTCTAAACAAACAACATTCTAGTTTTGCGTTAATTTATTAACACGTTTTATAACCTATACCTATATAACCTACTTGTCCTACCTAAATGTATGGGAGAGCTGATTTTTTGGTGATATCGATGTTTACGTTTAAGAGAAAAAATTTTATAGTGCCTTTTCTACGGCACAATTTAAAATCAAATCATCCAATGTACAATGAATGCACAGTAATAAAAATAAAAGTACCTATATAAACCCACAGTTGGAACTATTACTTACAATAGTTTCTGCCGTAGAATAACGGTATATTGCGGTTACAATACTCCAGTTTTTACAATTGTAGGTTAACATAACTTGATGTAAGGTAGCGGGCCTTTGCATTTACATAGAAAAACTCTAAGATGAAGATTAAACCACAAAATCAGCTGTTCCAAACAAAAACTGCAATTATACTCGACCCATTGACATAAATACTATAGACTCCAAGGCCGAGATTCAGAGACGATTTTTAAGTCATAGTTCGAACTCCCGTATGTCAAAATCCATACATTTTCGTCTTGCTTGGTGAGTGCTTAGCTCGAGCTAAGACTAAAAAAATCGTCTCTGAATCTCGGCACATGTCTCATACAAAATCTTAGCAAATTTTTATCCGACTCTGACACGACAACCCACACACATCAAGTATGCATGCTGTTGGGTGGCACGAATATGTTGTTTTTGATTCATAAACTTAGTTGTATTTGGTATGATTACTGTCAGTTAGTACAAAAAAGAGCTCTTATGAGCTCTTTTGGTTCATTTTTGGATCGTTGATTGTGAATCTAGTTCTGTTCTACATAAGATATCAATGATATCAATGACTCGACCCAAATACAATATAGGTAGGACAGTTGATTTTTTTTTCAAAATTCAAATTCTTTTGAAAATCGAACACGATCCAGCATATAAAAAAGAAAAAAGAGTGAATGATTGAGTGAACTGAACGCTAATCATAGAGCAGATTTAGCTTTTTTTCTCTAATAAGCGATCGTCAATAATTTGTGACATTGTCTAGCATTCTGTAAATTTTCTATCGTCGATAACGCTGCGGCGTTGACGTTTGTAGAATAAGTAGCGTGTGCATTTTGTCTAGGCCCCCAGGTCAGCATACACCGGGCCCAAGATCGAGCGGCCTGGAGAGCTGTGGTGGCACAACCGGCCCACGGTGGTTACGTCCCTCAACCATGAGGTTACGACTAAGAAGAAGATCAACAACCACATACCAGCACGTGTGCACGTCTGAGTGTGACGGCAATTGTGCCGACGCCAACTGGATTTGTAGTAGTACGATTCAAGTATCGTCTTACCCAGCCTAGTGGAAGATCTTCCCTTTTTGACGGAGGAAAATTCAACGTCGTTCTTCCTCACTAGCTTTAGCAGTTTTATTAATGACACCAACCTTTCCATCCAGCACCGTTTGTTCCGGGAGACCCTCCCCCTGATACTCTATGTTATTAGCCTGTGACCCGTAGTTGGACTGCGCCCGCGCAGCCGTCAGCGCGCACGCCAGCACGCACCATAGTAACGCCATCTCTTATCTGTAACAATAAAATACAATGTTAGTATCAATGAAGCCGTGTTGTTTCTGTTAAAATGGACCACCGTTTTATGGTTCCGTTGGTGTAGTACAAGCGGACTAAGAGATAAGGTTTCTTATGCAGTGGTTTTGTTGGATAAAGGCTACTATCTTAAAATTCGGGTTCCATCTATCAATATCTAGTTTTAATAGCGAAAGTGCTTAACGTTATAAGGCAGTAAATATTTGATAACTTCAAGGATTGTTTCATGCTTAAAAGAACACATTTCAGCACAAAACGGTAGAGCTTCGTTGCAAGCCGGGGAGTAGGCAACCGACACGCGACCACCCAATAACAGACTTGCAATGCGACTCTTGGATAAGAGCTAGGTCTATCACCACTTGGCACCATCATATGCTAATGTGTAAATTGCCTACTACTTGATTAGCCTTATTTACGGTCAGTTGCACGTACGTTCATTAAAGTTAATCCTCCATTAAATCTCTTGCTAGCTTTTACTACTTCAACAAGACAAAAAGTGACAGCAAGAGATTTAATGGAGGATTAACTTTAATGACAGTTAATCCGTCAACCTTTGCATTGGATACCTACGCCCGAACGAAGAATATGGAAAAAAAATTTTGAGCAAAATTGACTGCTAAAACACTTAGTACCGCATCATTAAAAGCTATTAAACGCTGTATAGACCATAATGAATTGCTAATGTTTGTAACGGGAAAGTCTAGACTCTAAAGATATCTCACGGCTTGTCGCTGGAAAACTTACGCGCTTTTTACTGCATTTCTAATTTTCTATTGATTCAATTTCTCTTGACTTGTTGAACACCGTGTGTACGATACCATTATTTGTTTTTAATGTGAGCTTCTGGTGAAAACTAAGGTAGAAACACATTGGAGCTGGAACAAAATGGTGGAGCCTCGTGGCAAGCCAGAAAGTAACCGATACTCGACCGACAGACTTGTAACGTGACTAAAACTACTGCTTTTTACCGTGATCAATTTGCGGTACATCTCGCCAAAATCGGGCATTTTGTCAACCACGCACGACACAAGAAAAACCGTCCTAATGGTGCCCAGGGGTTACGAAGGTCGTCTTAGGGCGTTTCTGGGTCTACACGGAGAATAGAATCGAAGATCGGTAATGGTCCGATGAATAGCCCTAATGATAGTCCACCTCCGGTAGGTGATGGCACCTCAAGAAATATAAGTACCACAGATAGACTCGCAATCGCAAACTCACACGATAACAATGTGTCGTCACCGTAATCGACATCCCCACCGGCGGAACGTCGATTGCAACAGAGGTCGCAAACTCTACCCACACCGATTTCTTCTGGCGTCTACAGACTCTATAGGATCATACCAGGCCGCTTCTCACCAATCCCCGCTACCCAATCCGCCGGGTAGTCTCAGTAAAGCCCTATGCCAAGGTCCGTACCCCTCTAGGTGACCCTAGATCGGTTGCTTAAGCTCATTCACTGGCTCGGTAGATCCTTCGTGGTCCCTTCAATAGTCCGCAGTAATAAGCAATAGCTCCCTAAGCAACGATGTAATTCTCATTTCGAAAACAATACATGGTCTATTACCGCTGCTTGCAGTAGGCACAAGTGGCAGCCACAAATGGCTCGTGTTGAGTCTTTACGACTTAAAAAATTATCTTCTTCGTAACCACACAGCTGATTAAGTCATAAAAATACATTGAAATTCCGATTGGTACTTTTATCTCTGGTAAATACACGTTGCAATAATGAAATGCGTTTTAAACTACTTTCTAAGAATCTCCTGCGATTTTTATAGTGTTTTGTAATTGAGTTGTGACGATTATATTGCCATTTAAATATCATTTTCGTGATTCGATGCGATGGGAAGACTCTACTGGAAAAAATTCTGTTGAATCAATTTTCACATTTATGAGCATAATAATGGTTATCACATTTTTCCCGAAGAAAGAGGCCTATAGGAATCGAATGCATAAGATAAAAGGTGAGGCGGTGGATGCAAGTAAGAGGCAGGCCAGACACTAGCAGTTTCCAAATTTTTTCCAGAGTATGTAATAGCCCGTTGTCACTTTTAATGGACGTGGTAACAATGCAACAACAAGCATGCACAGCTTGGCCATTAAGAGTTGAAAAAAATTAGATCACCTCTTTCTTTGCAAGAACGTCAAAATCACACATAAACTGGCAAGATAGTCCAATATTGTGTACTCAAATATCCAATTTCTGTTATGACCGTTTTGTACTTATTTTGGCCAAGCCGTACTTTCCTTCACCAAAAAGCCAGCGGTATTTAAAATCGTACACAAATACCTAAAATAAACACCGTAATAATAGCTCTAGCAAAGACAAAAGACAATAATGTCCTAGTAGAGCGATTAAAACCAGATATTAAGTATAATATTGTACAAGGATATCAACATACCGGCGCGCGCGCAGTAACCTCTCACCAGGCTAGCAAGGTTGCTGTCTGTGATTATTCTGTAATTTACTGCACAGCTGTGCAGTTCGATTCATTTGTTTAAAGATATGACACATTAAACATTGATTGCATTACCGAATTGTTTAATATTTGTAAGTATTTGATAAGTCAATCGCTATATACCTGCATATTTGGTGGCCATGGTTCGTGGACTGTTGGCAACACCAACATAAAATGTAGTAATTAATAAAGTTGTATTTCCGTTTCCGTCTTCCATATTGGTACGGTGCTTGTGCGTGTAACTAACTCTGGTGTAAAAATCACCAAAATAAACCTCCAGTGCTGCAAACAAGACTTTCCTTTTCATCGAACCACTCCTGCCACCAGAAAAACTACAGTCGACTAAAACCTCTCCAGCGGAGCCGAATTAAACACCGGTAGGCCACGTTCCCTACATTATCTACGTGGTTTGTAACATTATGAAGCGCGCGCCGGTAAGACCCTGTATAGCATAAGAGACAGACGTACTTTTTGTTATCATCAGCTGCCAGGCTGATTCAGTATTCATAGGGTGAAGAGCATCTCTGTGATGGGGGTGGACCAGGTCTGCTTGCATAACTCCAGTCGGTTTAGGAGTTACAGCCGCTCAAAAATATGTATGCCTCAGTTATGCTCCGCTGTCATATATTGCCGTTGACGTTCCAGTCCTTTCAAATATCCATGTCTCAAAGCAGGAATGCAAAACATTTAAGATGATATAATTCGGAGCGCGCTCCATACAAACGTACTAAGGTGATATTTTCAATACTAACCAATTAAACTCAATTACATTTTTCAGAATCAATCTAAAAACAAATTTCTATGCTTGTATAGAGTCCGATTTTCGTTAAAATGTATAGTTTTAAAGTTACAGTGCCTCAAAGATTTCCTTACAAATCTTAAATTAATTCTAGCATTGAAACTGTATATTTTAACGAAAATCTGACTCCATACAAGCATAGATATTTGTTTCAAGATTGTTTCAGCAAAATTTCATTGAGTTTATTGGTAAGTATTGAAAATATCACCATAGTATGTTTGTATGGAGCGCGCTCCGAATTATATCCCCTTAAGCACATTTTAGCGGTCCCGTTAATAGCGCTGTGATGCGAAGTCCTTGTTTATAGAATGTCATTGGAAAAAAACTATCTTATTTGTATATTTTTAGGAATTTACAATTGGACGAGATGGCATAAAAGCACGGTGGCTTACCTTGCCAGTGAATAGTTATTTTTATTCAATTTGCATTTTTTTTTTTAAATAATGTTTTAACGGCTCTGAATACTAGTCCTTTTGAGCCATTCGTAAATTTTTTTCTTTATATTCTTTATTTTGATGATGGGATGATAGATGACGATGAATCTGTGGTCGATTTCGTAAGTTCGTGCGTTGCCGCCAAAATGACCATGTACGAGTTAACTTGAACCAAAACTTATGTTCTGTTATCGTATTTATTTGAGATTCCTGTTACGTCGGTCGCTTTACGCAACTGTTTGGTACACAATCCGCACGAAATTATGTCACAAATATCACTAAAACCATTTTTTTACGAATTTCAAATAGGACGAAACACAGCAAGAGCAATGGCGCCAAGCAAAAACTCTTCAATTTGCATTCCCATCTTGTTTGCCAAAGTTAAATATCAATCAATGGATCAATAACGACTCGGTGGATTCCAATCAAATATTATTTTGTTCATTTTGTTGTGCCTGTGTGTTATAACACATTGTGTATGTAAAGTGTTTTTTTTTTAAATGTTTTTTTTTTTCATTTTATTTTTTTTATATCTTGGACATTGTCACACAAATTATCTAGTCACATTTAAAGTACCAGAATCTAGCCTGGACTTGTGTTATGATGACTAGACAACGATATAGAATACATATGTAGATACAAACATCCATGACTCGGGTACAAATATTCATATTCGTCATACAAATATTTGTCCTTTACGGGATTCGAACCCGAAACCCTCGGCACAGCAGGCAGGTTCACTACCGACTATGCTATCGGGCCGTCTACATACATACACAATGTGTTATAACACACTAAAACATTATTCAAACATGTCACTTACTGAAAAACAAAAGGAACTAAATAATATTTGATTGGAATCCACCGAGTCGTTATTACCTAACTTTATTATAATCTCTTGTGCAACGTTTCATGCAAAATTACATAAATGCACGTAAATTTTAAATGCCAGTGCGTTAAACTTGTACTGTGAACCTTTGAATTGGACTGCATCGTTAATTTTATTATATTGATACCTCAGACGGAGGTTTACATTATGCTTTGATTATTATCAAATATTTATTTGTTTACTCGTGCGGAATAAAAATCTTCTAATCATTTAAGTTTTCTGGAATTAATTCTAGAGTTACAAAAACTTTTTTTCAACATACTTCATCGTAAAGTGGCTCTTATTGTACCGCTTTCAGGTACATAGTGCAGCTTATAGAACACGCGGGCGAAAATGATTATATTATCGCACTAGTGCGGTAATGTTACTTTTTTTCTACAGTTTATTTTTAAATCTCAGCAAAGAGTTTTTATGTAAAAAAAAACGTTTTTCTAAATTAATTAATCTGTTTTAGTTAAAACATGATAAATAAACGCTTCATTTCATCAAAAAAGTTATTTTAGTTAACAAATTAACATTAGGTAATTTGTGTTATAAATACTTAAATATTAAGTTTCTAACATTTTTAATATTAGATTGTTTGCAACAAAATGTCGTTAGTTGAATGTCGGCTTAAGTCATTGCCTCTTCGTCGACCTGCGCGCGCATAGCTATCTCAACCAAAGGCACAGCAGGCAAAAAGAAGAAGCGCAGCGCCATTTTCCACAAATATTTGTCTAAAATTGTAGTATTTTTCAAAATGTATTACTTTTTCCTCGCAAGTATGTTGAAAAACATCGTATGAAACGCGTGAGCATTGATCATTACAGCCTTGGCTAGTATGCAGCACTCGCCTGGATCCCGCCTCGGCTGGAATGACCAACTTTGCTCACTTGTATCATTATGTACTATTATCTGAAAACGGGCGGTCAAATTGAAAATTTTCGAAGGTCTCTAGTTCTTACAGTAATTAATTTATGCAAAAAAGCAAAACATTTGGACATAGCAGAGGTAACATAGATTGTATGGTAAAAAATTTTTCACTCTGGTGTTATCCAGAGAGGAAACAGGGGAATACGTTTACATGGACTAAACGGTACTATCCTCTTAAAAAACCATCAGCATATTAAAAAGGATCCTTTATGTCAGACATTTTAAAGTTTACATTCCGCAAAAAGCATAATGCGAAGATAGCTGGAAAGAAGTGGATGCAACTGGCACGAGACCGGGAAGAGGCATTCTTGGCTTCTTAATACCCTGCAGTGGGTGGACAAAAGCTGAAGTTGATAAAGCATGATCGCTTATCGCTCCGCTCATCTCTCTCCCATCGTACTTATACAACAAATCTTTATAAACTCTTAGTGCCATTTTGTCATATGCATTAACTGCCTAATTTATGTATCTTTATAAAATATACCGCATCTCGAGATTTGGAAGGACGTTGAACTGATTTCAGGTTCAAATACTTTTGAATTTTGAAAACAAGTTTTTTGAGATTACTAAGCGCGATTTCTTTAATACTTATCCCCACTTCTCTTACTGCCAGTTGCACGTACGTTCATTAAAGTTAATCCTCCACTAAATCTATTGCTGTCACTTTTTGTCTTGTTGACGTAGAAAAAGCTAGCAAGAGAATTAACTTAATGAACGTACACACGGCGACAGATGTACATAGAGTTCAACTATGGGTAGGTTGATCTGTCGCCGTGTGTACGTGCGACTGCCCACTAATCAAAATATGCTCTAAAATGCTCTTATAATTCAAATAAATTATTAAGAGACCCGACCTACATCTTACAATAGAAAAGCGCGTTTTACATTATCATTCATTTATCATATCAGGCATCCATTGCTTGCATCGATCTCTACACTTAAAAGAAAAAATAGATTAGATCAGGTAATGGAGGAAAGGAAACCTTTATTCATCTGCGATTAGCATTAGGGTTAACTTTAAACATATTTATACTCCATTTCAAATAACAACGAAATTATAACACCATTTTGAATTATAGAAACAGAGATTTGAAGCACTCCCTCTCAATTATTCTTAGAACAGCTTTATAACGTTCAAGATATGTCGGATAGTATATCTTTCTGATAAAAAAATATATTTGCAAATCAGAATTGGCCAGAAAGCTATATAGGAATCGGAAAATCTTTTCTTCCTTATTTGAATTGAAGTATAGGATAATTAACTATAACTAAAACACTGGAAAGCAACCGATATCCCTTAGTCGCTTCGTACAACACCCACGGTAAGAAGATCGACTCTATTCACTGGTCATTAATGTACAAATCCTTATCCCGTAGAAGCTCATTCATACAACACAACATCATTGCTTGGGGAGCAAAGGTAACTACCTCCACGAATGTGCTGCAGCTTGTCTTTCCAGGTGGAATATCAGCATTCCCCTGGAAAGAGAAGATGCCTCACGGGTGCATCCCGGGTAACGGCTAGTAACTACCTGAACTCAGTAATCGTCTAGACTCAGTCCAGGTTCTTGCTAGTCGTTGGCAAAGAGTTACCCCCAATCCAAGGTGTAACTCGTACCGTGCCGATGGATGCGTGGCTGGAGGGGAGTCCAGTCTTTAACGGTGGCTCTCGGATACCGGGGTGCCTCCGGGAGTATTTAGCTCCTCTGCCGGCATGCGGGGCTCTGTCGGTGGTGACTTGTTTTTTCCCTCGCTACTCGTGGGTCTTTTTTATGGAAAATACAACTAACAAACAAACAAAAAACAGCAACACATCGTGTTCTTCCTCTCTGGAGTCTCTCCAGGGAGGAACTGTTGCTGGGCTGGAAGGCGCTTCTAACGACCTTCAAGTGCCCAGTACTGAATCCTCCGTATTGGCTGGAAGCCAGAGGGTGGGAGAGGTCAGCAGTGACTCCGAAACGCCCATGGCAGACAGTCAATCGAAAGGAAGTGACAGGGCAGCCAAACGGCTAAAACTGTCCGGTGCCGCTCGGAAGCGGCTCAAGAGGCTTATGGCGACAGGGATGGGGGCTGAAGAAGCTCTGTCACTGTGCCAGAAGACCTGGGCCGAAATTCCGAGGCTCAACCCAACCCCGGAGCCGAAGACGCTGAAGCGTAATCGCTCCGAGGAGGAATCACCCCAGGAGCAGCCAAAAAAGGCTCCCAAATTGGCGGGGGGTGAGAGACCCAGCTACGGAGAGGTAGCTGGATCCAAGCGAGTGGGGATACGTAATTTAAGCCCCATGAGCGACATGCAAATGACGCAGGTCCATCGTGCCTTGATTGCAGCAATTGCAATCTTGGAGAAGGGCACTGCTCCGAAATTTGTGGGATTTAACCACAGGCCAGGCTGGATCCTGATCACGTGTGAGGATCAGGCCGGGGTAGACTGGCTGGTGGGGAAAATCCCACAACTAAAACCGTGGCCGACTGCTGAGCTCTCCCTTATTCCGGAGAGCGAGCTTCCAAAGCCGGCAGTGGCCACAACCTACATTCCCAGCAGTGAGGCGCAGTCCTTGGACGAAGCCCTTGCTGTATTTGGGGCGCAGAACGAGGGGCTCAACACCGAGCACTGGAGGGTGCTCCACAGCAGGAGGGAAGAGAGTGGGATAGTCGCTACCTTCTCTCTTGACGATCCTTCTGTGGAGGCTCTCAGAGCGATGGAGTGCAGGGCCACTCTTGGTTTTAAAAAGGTGCTTTTTAAAATCAAGAGTGGCACTGAGTGCCCCCCCGGCAGAGAGGAACCATCCCAGACGGGGTCGGACCCCCACGCGGCGGGAACCTCCGGAACGCAGAGAGGGACAGGCCCCCAGAGCAATCTGGGGCAAGGACCTTCTGCCTCCGGTAGTCGCAGTGTGGGAGGATCGGCCACGAAAAGGGGTGGCCTCAATAGAGGTAATGCACAAAGGGCAGCCCAAACCAGCCGTGGAGGCAGGAAGCCGCGGACTGGTGGGGCAGGGCCCAGGGTGTAACAATAATTAAAGTGCTTGCACAAAAATGCCTCATGGTGAGGATCCTACAGGCAAACCTCCATCACGCCACGGCTGCGTCCGCGGTGATGGAGTGTTGCCTTGTTGAAGGAAAGGCAGACATCGCCCTCATCCAAGAACCTTGGGTATCACACTCAACCATTCTGGGTCTAAACTCTGCTGGTAAGTTACTTGCTAACACGGGTACGGGTAACAGACCCAGAGCTTGTATTGTTTTCAACAAGAACATTAATTTTTTACCTGTTCCAGAGTTTTGCTCAGACGACCTGGTGGCAGCATACGTCGACCTCAAAGGGTGGAATGGGTCAAGAGTAATCCTGTGCTCGGCCTATCTACCTGGAGAGAAAACCAATCCCACAGAAGACTTAGAGCGCCTGATCGAATACGCCAGGGCTGAACACGCCGAGCTTCTAGTGGGCTGTGATGCGAACGCCCACCACACTTCATGGGGGAGCACGAACATCAACGATAGAGGTGAGTTGCTTTACGACTTTCTCACAATTAACTGTCTCCACACTTTAAATAAAGGATGTTTACCGACTTTTGTAACAAGTGCTAGGCAGGAAGTTCTGGACATCACCTTCACTACTACCAACATAGCCAGGCACGTCAACGACTGGAGGGTAAGTAATGAAACATCGATGTCAGACCATAAACACATTTATTTTGAACTCAGAGCTAGACTGGCTATCGAAACAGTAACTTATAGGAGCCCAAAGGCGACCACCTGGAATGTCTATAGAGACAAACTAAGGCGAAACCTTGAGAATGCGCCTAAAAGTATCAAAGATGTCGAGACATTGGAGCTGGCAGTTGAAATAACAGCTGCCAGTATTAGGGACGCATACGAGGGAAGCTGTCCCTTAAAAACCAAAACCTCGAAACGTAGAGTGCCGTGGTGGAGCTCAAAGCTAGACAAGCTTAGATCGGAGACACGGAAACTCTTTAATAAGGCAAAAAAGACCAGCAACTGGCAGGTCTACAAAAACGCCTTAACTGTATACAACAAAGAAATTAGGAAAGCGAAAAGAGCGTCATGGAGGAAACTCTGCGAGGAAATAAATAGTTTGCCTCAAGGAGCGAGAATCCACAAGATGCTCTCTAAAGCTAAGACTAATCAAATTGGGCTTCTCAAGAGACCAAACAACTCCTTTACGTCAAACGAAAAGGAAACCTTAGAGCTACTTGCGCACACTCACTTCCCAGGCTCTAGCTGTCAGGGGGACTCTGACAGACAGAGCGGTCCTAGGCGAAGTCCTCGTAATGAGGATTGGAATGGGGCCGCCCTGGTTATAAGGCCGAAAGAAGTTGAGGCAGCCATTAACTCCTTCAAACCTTACAAAACTTGTGGAGATGACGGTATACTGCCTGTATTTTTACAGCAGGGTATTAATATCCTAACCCCATATTTGGTTAAGATCTTCAGAGCAAGCTATGCCTGCGGTCACATACCGGAACAGTGGAGTAAGGTCATAGTTCTATTCATACCTAAGGCTGGAAAAAAAGACTTCTCATTGCCGAAGTCATTTAGACCAATAAGCCTCTCCTCTTTTCTTTTGAAAACAATGGAAAAGGTACTGGACAGACACATCAGAGATGGGGTCCTAATTAGCAGACCCATCCACCCAAACCAACATGCCTACCGCAGAGGTAAATCTACGGAATCTGCTCTGCTCGACCTGACCGACAGAATAGAAAGGGCACTAGAGGACAAACAAATTGCACTGTGTGCATTCCTAGATATTGAAGGAGCTTTTGACAATACACCGATCAGAACACTGGTCAAGGGACTCGAACTGAAACAGGTAGACCCGATCACGATCAGATGGGTTAAGTCAATGCTCTCAAACCGAAGAGTAAAACTTACTCTTCTTTCCACCACGGTGGAAGTGGCCACGACAAGGGGCTGTCCGCAAGGTGGGGTGTTATCGCCCCTATTATGGACCCTTGCTGTGGACCAACTGTTGCATAAGATGGCTGACCTCAGAATTGACACTCAAGGCTACGCTGATGACTTAGTGATCACAGTAAGGGGCAATAGCCAATACATGATATCAACCATTATACAAAGAGCTCTCAATACCATAAGTGCATGGTGTAGAGAAAACGAATTATCGGTTAATCCCGGTAAAACTGTTATAGTGCCGTTTACGAACAAGCGAAAGCTTGACAGGCTTGTGCAGCCTACACTGAATGGCAATCAAATACAATTTTCCACGGAAGTTAAATATCTGGGCGTAACTTTTGACCAGAAGCTTACCTGGAACCCTCACTTAGAAAATGTACTGCAGAAGGCCAAAATTGCCTTGGGCACATGCAGTCGTATGGCAGGGCTGAACTGGGGACTAAGACCCAGAACAACCTTGTGGCTGTACACCGCCATTGTGAGGCCGGTAGTAACATACGCCTCTGTGGTATGGTGGAGAAAGACAAAACAGCGGACTGCTATCACCCAGCTAAGCAGTCTACAAAGAACCGCATGCTTAATAGCAACCAGAGCCATGTCCACCTCGCCTGGGGAGGCGCTAAATGCACTATTGGGGCTGCCGCCCTTGCACTTACACGTGCAAAGAGTGGCAATGGCCGGTATGCACAGAATCGCCTCTCAGACGACAGTGAACTGGCTTTCCGAAGGATTGAGATCTTTTAAAGACTCAGTCATGGCAATTCCCATTCTAGGCATGATAACAGATGTTATGCAGCCTAAGAACATATGTACAAAACGCTTTACTGTGGAGCTACCATCACGAACTGACTGGCTAAGTGACAATGTGCACTGGAAAGCTGGCAGTCTTGTTTGGTTCACTGATGGCTCCAAGTCTAGAAATGACGTAGGCTGTGGAGTATACGGAGAGCGTCCGAGATTTATGAAAAGTACAAATCTCGGAAGGTACGCCTCAATATTCCAGGCAGAGGTATATGCCATCCTAGAATGTGCGGAGGCAAATCTGCAAAAGCGCTATGTCAACCATACTATCTACATAAACTCTGATAGTCAAGCAGCCCTATTAGCGCTGGCTTCCGACACAATAAGCTCGAAGCTAGTGGAAAACTGCTTGACTCTCCTCAATACCTTGGGAGCATTGAACAAGGTAATTTTAAGATGGGTTCCTGGGCACTCGGGCATCGTAGGCAATGAAAGGGCCGACGAGCTAGCGAGAGATGGTGCTGGTGGCACGCAGTATGGACCAGAGCCGTTCTGTGGAGTCCCTAAAAGCCTAGTCAATTTAACGCTTAGGAACCTATGTTTTAAAAAATCGACTGATCACTGGACGGATACGCCAGGATTAAACCATTCCAAGGCACTAATTGCGGCATACGACTGCAAAATGGCAAAGGAGAGAATCGCGCTCAGCACGACAAACTTGCGCATTATAGTGAGGGCGCTGACGGGGCACTGTAGGCTGAACAAACACCTTACAACCCTAGGCATCAGGGACACGAAACTCTGCAGATTATGTCTGGAGGAGGACGAAACCCCCATTCACATCCTTTGTGAATGTGGCCCACTAATGCATAAACGATATGCTCACTTGGGTAAACACTTTGTTCATCCGAGTGAAGTAAAATCTTTCACTGCTAAAGAAATCCTACAATTCCTAAAGGAAGTGGGTATTAGCAGTGAACTGTAACTATTGTGGCGATCACAAAAGATCTACATAGGGTCGAAGTGATACTAGTCTGCAGAAGACTCGAATAGCCGCTTTACAACAATAAAAAAAAAAAAAAAAAAAAAAAAAAAAAAAAAATACAACACAACACCCTTAGGTACAGGAAGAAAATGGGTGACACCCACCTATACAGGGTGTAAGGAAAAGTATCATTAACCTTTAAACCACATACTCTACCTATCAAACTGAACAACTTTTACTATAGGAGCAAACCTGTCAGACCAAATAAAATATCAGCTGTCCCATACGTTTGAATCGAGTAGGTATTGCAGTTTAGTATGGGACAGCTGAAATTTGTTTAGTTTATCACAGGTTTGCTCCCATTGTAAAAGTTGTTCAGTTGGATGGGTAGAGTGTGAGGTTTAAAGGTTAATGGTACTTTTCCTTACACCCTGTATCCTATTATACAATAAGCATAAGCATAAGCATATGCTCACGACTATATTCCCCGAGGGGGTAGTCAGAGATATTCTGAAACCTCAGAACATCCACGTTTCACCAATAGTGCTGAAACTCTGCCCAGTGTGACGGGGGGCGAGCCCGTCGCCACATAATGGACAGTGGGGACAATGCATGCCTCGAAATAGAGGCATGCAGGTTTCCTCACGATGTTTTCCTTCACCGAAAAGCCAGTGGTGTTACGTACGTTATTGTACAATAATAGGCATTAAATCGTGTAAATTTGCCCACACACAATAATTCACACTTCTTATTCTCTCGTCAGTTTCCCAACACTAGGCAATAGTCTTTATAAAATGCACAAGCGAACATGTTGAGAAACAGGTATCAGCAGTGATTTAATTAACACGTTTATAGAGCCATGTGCCATGTGTGGGCACATTGACGTTTCCTACAGTTTGTTGCGCTCACGCATCTATTATGATATGTACAGTTAGCTTCCGAAGTTATTTAAACATGTGAATTTTGTCGATCGGTGTGAAAGGGCTTCTACTATAAGGCGGTTTCATATTGGATACTCTTGGATACTCTCGAATATTCTAAGGAGGAGGACGATTTTGTAGCGGATCGCCATCGCTACACTGCCACGCGGATTATTTTGGTGTCACCAGCCCCGGAGCTAGGGGGGTCAATCCGGGGCACGACCCAGGCGATAGGTTAAAGGGGGCGCCAAAATCAAGAGTTTGACAAATAATATAAATTTATTTAAATAAGTAAAAACATGTTATTGCAATGATCTGAAAATATTTCAAAAAATTTCGAGCTCGATTCGGTCGCTTCTGATTTAAAACTACCTAGTCATGTCATACATTGCAGAATTCGATCCAGATCTTGGATCATTATAGCGACGAGCTAATCATATTGCAGTAAATCTCGAGCTCACTTCGTTCGCACTAAGTTTCAGGTAAATATTATTGCGACGGCCTATCGTAAACCTAGCCACCCTGAGAAAAAATTTAAAAAAAATACTATTTTGAAATCTTGATAATTCGATTCTGCTCTCGATTCTAAACAAACAATTTTATAGTTCTGCGTTTATTCATTAACACGTTGCATACAATCGTTGTGCCCTTTAGGGCACATCAGGACGTCACCTACGTGTGTCTAAGACGACCCCTTTTAACTATCCTATTCACACAAAGCCAGTTCACAATGAGGTTCAAGCAAGACACAGTCTCTGGTGGGAAAACACCGCTCTCCCTAACCCGTTGTCTCTGTCATGGAAAGCCTACCTTCTGGACGGGAGCTGATCAGGCCCATTTGGAGGTGCAGCATAGATTCCGAACTCAGGTCGGTCTGCATAGATGGGTCAAACCTCAGGTGTAAGTGCGGTGTTGCCCCTCAGGCTATGGTCCATCTTATATCCAGCCCAGCCTGCCCGGACACCTGCACGCGAACAGAGCTAATGGACGCTGACGTTTGTACTATCCGTGTGGTAAAATACTGGGCTAGAAAAATTTAGAATGGCATGCCATCGACTGTATAGAAAAAGAAGAGGAACAAAGCCTTTAAAGCGCAATAGTAGGACGAAATATCTTGAGGAATCATTTATTTTTAATTTTTCGTCCAGATTGATAAAATTTACTGAAACCAAAGTCTTGCATCAGTATTGTTGGATAGTTTATCTAGTGAAACCATAAATTGAATACACGATTGGAATTATTTCACTCGATAGAAAATCGTCACAAAGATGTCGTATTTTTATGTATTTTGAAACATTTTTCTCGTTTTAGAAGAACTTAAAATAGTTTCAGATTTTTGATATTTATACTCACATATTCACCATTAGTTTATCAAGTGAAATCATAAAAAAAACGATATAAAGTACTTTTGTTAATTCTTTTTAATCGAAGATACGGCACACGCACGCACTTTTCGGAGGGCTGGGCAATCGCGTTTGTCATAGAAAATATTCGTCTGAACCTACGGCCCCTTAACATACGTCTGTAATACCTATAATTATTGTATTCGACTGTATTGTATTTTCATAGTATAATAATGTCACTTAGCATGTCAGAAGCCGCGGGTGGGCAATGCTCCTACGCTGCATTGTTCCCTCTAATACTAAATTATCTTTGCTAAATATTCATTATATCGCCTTGAATGTAACTTGTGCAATATAAATGGCGATACTGCCCACAGGAACTGTTATAAATGCTACAATTATTTTAATTAAGTGGAACTATTAGAGATCTGAGTCAGCAAAGTTCTGACTGGCCTATTCAGTGTGAATCCAAAACCTGAAAATCACTTTTACTACAGAATAGGTAATATTATATAGTTCTATATACTTTTAACAGAAGAAAAATATTTTATTTACAGATAAAAAAACTAAACAACTTTCCCTTACTGAGACCGTGGTGGTCCAGTGGCGAGTAACCTTGCCTGCCGTGCAGGAGGCGATGGTTCGATCCCCGTTCAGACCGACTCGTACCAATGAGTTTTTCGGAATATATGTACGATTTTTAACACCACTGGCTTTTCGGTGAAGGAAAACATCGTGAGGAAACCTGCATGCTTCAATTTCGAGGCATGTATTGTACCCACTGTCCATTATAAGTGGCGACGGGCTCAATCCCCCGTCACACTGGGCAGAGTTTCAGCGCTACTGGTGAAACGTGGATGTTCTGAGGTTTCAGAATATCTCTGACTACCCCCATGGGGAATATATTCGTGAGCATATGATATGCTACAACTTTCCCTAAGGAATATGGGTCGAAAAAAAATGTCCGGACCTCCCATTGAAAATAGATCGGTAGATCGGCACTTTAGTATAGAAGGTCCCACAACTTTTTGCCTTTTTTCATCGCATATACCTAAAAGTGGTTTCTAGTTTCATTGCCTATCTGAATACACCCTTAAAATAGTCGTGTATAATTTGTATTATATAACATATGAAATAAATCCTAAAAGGATTATACGACCAAATAAACGACCTATCTGTGAGAGAGCAAGCCTTTTACAATAAATCAGCTTTCCAAACACGCCGCATCGGGAGGGTTTCGTTTATTATGATTCTAATTCCGTCATCGGTATTAATACATTTTGTTTATAAGGTAAAATAAATCTTATTCTCAAGAAGAATAGGTTGAAAGTTTTGTAACAAGTAAGTACCTGGTGATGACTTAACCTTTGTGAGTTCATGGTTATTTTTAAAAACTTGTGGTATATGGTTTTCAATAGGCTTAGACCATTGACATAGAATACTATGGACGCTGGGTCTAATACAAAATACTCGAATAAAGTGTCCGAGAATAAAATACACAAACCTAAGTACCTATAGTAATATAAACCAACTAAAAACATTGAAAGTGCTGAAATTCTTTTCCGTCCCACTCCCCCGTTGGGGCACGGCGCGCGCCGCGCCTAATTCGTTCCAATTTTTGCGTTTTCGTTCTCTTTTTATTCAGACACTTTTGAGCGCGGACCCTCCGTCCAGTAGTAGTAAGTCAATGGCTTAGACACAATCTTTTGTTAAGTATAGTGGTTGCAACTACATACTCATCATCATCATCATATCAACCGATCCACGTCCACTGCTGAACATAAGTCTCTCCCAAGGATCGCCACAACTTCATACTGATCGAAAGGAATAGTAATATCCCCAACACAAATAAAGTCGTATCGACACTAAGACCATAAACATGTGGCTATTTACGCATACACAGACACACAAACGCTCACTTCCCTTGAATTTTTCCTTGTTTAATTAATTTACTTTGTTTGCCTTTGTTTTATTTTGGATTTAGAATGCTGTAAGTAAAGCTATAAAATATATAAGAGTGACAGAGCTCTGACATCCAGGTTGCAGGACTACCTATTCCTGGAAGTCAGGACCAATATCTTTACCCATTACTTAAAGAAAACTCCTCTACATTGTGTTTCTTACTGTTTTTTATACTGTACTACAATTGTTGTCTTGTAAAAATAAACAAATTATTTTTTTTTTATGTTTTTTATTTGTTACAGATGAATGAACTGCGTTTACATGAAGCTCCTGCCTCCTGCTCACTGCCTCCTTGGTCTAATGGTTAAGAGCATTGGGCTCTTGACACGTTGGTGGTGGGTTCGATTCCCACGGGAGACACCTAGTGATATGCCACTTTGTGCGTTTTTCCCCAGTTGGTTAGGACATTGCAGGCCGAATCACCTGATTGTCTGAAAAGAAAGATGGTTCCGTGCTTCGGATGGCACGTTAACCTTTTGGTCCCGGCGACGTGGCAGTAGTCGTTCCATAAAAACCATGACAGAGGCCGTAAGGGGATTTGAAAAAACTCTGACACCAGAGCTTGCCCACACGATAAGAAGAAGAGACATGAAGCTGGTTTCAGAATGTAGAGCATAGCACGGCATATATTTGCAACTACTTCCCTGAGGAGGTACTCGTATATTCTGAAAACTCAGAACATCCACGTTTCACTTAGAAGTACCGAAACTCTGTATAGTGTGTATTATTGTTGGTTGGGCTATTGCAAGCAAGGGTCGTTATGTAACACTGCGACCATCGCTGGTCGATTGTGTTCGCCCCAAGCTCACCCATATTTACACATATAACCGAACAATTTTTTTTTATTATTCTGGTTTCCTCACGATGTTTTCCTTCACCGCCGAGCTAGTGATAATGATAAATACAACCGTACATAAATTCCGTAGAACTTAGTGGTACAGGCCAGGAATCGAACCGCCGCCTCGTGATTGAGTCGCTAGCTCTCTTCCGTATGGACTATCATCGCTCTCTCTCCCAGTGCAACTGGGAGTTAACCCGACGCCACTGAAACTGAAATATAAGATAATAAACACAAAAATTCACTGCCAGTCTGCCAGACTTTACGATACCAAATATCAAAATTGACATTGACAAAATTTTACCAGTTTTTGTTCAAAAGCATTCGAACATGATGACTTTGATGAGAATCATAAGTTACAAAATATTTCATAATAAATTGCAAACACAAAATAAACCTGTCCATCCATCAACCAGTAATTGCACTGCAAAAAAATATATTTTATAAACTGGTAGTTAACTGACATGAATTCTTCGACACTTGCAAAAACGTTCAATACCCAAATACGAATTCACCAACACTGTTCAAGTACCTAAGCAAATAAAAATACACCATAAATCTTGAATTGTAAAGTCTATACGAAACGCATAAGTAAAGATTGTTTAAGGTTCTCGTGATGTAATGCCCGACGACCTCCTCCATTCTTTTTTGGCATTACAACTTTCACTTTTTGCCGAGATACTTGTTACCCTTTGCGTATGTGAGTGTACAATACTGATACAAATGTTATATATTTAGCTCGATATCAGACGCATAACAAAGGTACAGTCATCATCATCATCATCTCAGCCGATGGACGTCCACTGCTGGACATAGGCCTCCCCCAAGGATCGCCATAACGACCGGTCCTGCGCTGCCCTCATCCAACGGGTTCCAGCCGCCTTCACCAGGTCGTCGGTCTACCGTGTGGGGGCCTACCCACGCTGCGCTTTCCGGTACGCGGTAAAGTACGACCAGGAAAATAATTCCCCTCGGCAATCTTCGTTCGCGCAGAGCAGACCCGAGTCCCCGTCAAAACCCGAAGTCATTTTAGTAATCAAAGGGTGCAAAGTCTGATACCTGCGAAAAGGGCGCGAAAACAATTAGCCAATGGTGGCAAGGTATTGAAGGTTGCACATCCTGATTGGTCAATATAATTACGCGCGCTATTAAAATTTTTCAACTGCGCAGGTACATCGATAAGACTTATAAACCCTGGTACTACTGTAAGCCCCACTTGCGCCAAGCTGGGTTAGTAATTAACTCTGGGTTAAATAGCTAACTCGGATTTTCTGCTATACTAAAAATCATAGATTACTAACTTTACCTGTAGTTATTTTCTAACCCAGGTTGACGCAAGTGGGGCTAAGTAGTTGGTAATCATTAAGCGGATTCGACTCTAACGTGGAAGTGGGCAGGACTTGGCCAGGCGGAATGATAGCAGATAGACGAAAGCACGGAATGACGGCCGTGGGAGGGGAGACGATCAGCGCAGACTAGCAGCCAGATGGTCGGACATCTGTGGCCGGCAAACAGTGGATGAGTCCAGCGTGGGACCGTTCTAATTGGCGTCAAAATGAAGAGGGGAGCAGTGGGGTTTACCACTCTAATATTGATGATGATGATAATGGTTTTAGCTGATCACAAAGATAAGATACGATGAGAAAGACCGCACCGTCTGTATTTCCTGTTTGTTTACTCTCTGTATACTATGTTTTTTGGTGTAAAATAAAGTATAATTGATTGATTGATAAGATGTGTCCATACTATTCTCCTCTCCTCTTCCTAACACGGTACATAATTTGTACCTATATCTATTGAGTATCTTTGTATTACTTATAATTAGCCGTAACCAATTTTACTGTAATAATTCAACTTGTAGCATAATTATATTGCATTATTATTATTAATGTCGACTTACGAAACAGATATATATGGCGTGTGTGGAAGGAAACATTGGTAGAGGCAGACCTAGGAGAGGATACCTAGACCAGGTCAGGGACGTCATTAATAAATGCGGGTTAAAAGTAGCCGAATTCGAAGGGAATGTATGAAAAGATGTATGGACTTAGAGAAAGCAAGAGAAGTGTGTCAGAACCGCCCAAAGTGAAGATCTATAGTTTCTGCCTACCCCTCTGGGAAAAAGGCGTGAGTTTATGTATGTAAGTATGTATTATTATTGTCTTTTTTGTTCGGTTCTAGATGTTTGGTCTTTTAAAATTATTGTTTTTTTTTCTTTTTTGTTTGTGTTTAGTTATAGATGTTTGGTCTATTAAAAATTGTAATATTAAGCATGTCTCACTTTTCTACTCATGTTGTGTATTCATTTAATTGAGTCAGTCTATTTTAAAACTTATAGTAATATTACTATAAGTTTTAAAATTGATTGTGACTTGTTTGAGGAACATAATAAATAAAATATATAAATAAAGTAGAGATAAGCCTAGAAGGGAAGACGGTCAGTGGACCAAGATGGTATAAGAATAGTGGCTGGAAGGGACTGAGGTCAGAAGGCAGTACGATGGTCCGACTTTTACTGTGGGAACAAACCTGTCAGAATAAAAAAAATACCAGCTGTCCCATACGTTTGAATCGAGTATTTTTTTTTTTTTTTTTTTTTTTATAGAAATGACGTATACGGCGTTGCTCAGGGAGCATTTACTGCTTTTTACTGCGGACTATTGGAGGGACCAGAAGGGTCACCGAGCCAATTGAATGAACTTAAGCAACCGACCTAGGGGCACCCCAGGGGGGTACGGACCTCGGCATAGGACGTTGCTGGGGCTACGCGGCGGATTGGGTAGCTGGGATCGGTGAGATTGAATCGAGTAGGTATTGCAGTTTAGTATGGTACAGCTGATATTTTTGTTGTTCTGACAGGTTTGCTCCCATAGTAAAAGTTGTTCAGTTTGATGGGTAGAGTATGTGGTTTAATAGTTAATGTTACTTTTCCTTACATTCTATGTATGAAGAACAACAGATACTGCAAAAAAATCACAATTTTAATAATACTAACACAATTTTGTCACTGTGCACTTGTTTATTTAGGTGCATTCACACGTTCCGTTTTAGTTTTAAGTTAGCTTAATAACTACAAGTTAAATATGAGTTTAACATCTGCGCAAACGATGAAACAACTATGTCCTTGCGCATGCGTCGTGCCCCACATTCGGCCAGTCACAATGGACTGTATGAATAGGTGCAGTAGTCGACTATCAGTAGCTGGAAGCAGATTTTTTAACTCTGTTTATTGATTCTTTAGTATTTATTTACGAAATACACCACTAGTTTTTAATGACTAACAAAATTTTAAGAGTGCATTCAGAGAATGAAACTTTTATTTAAATGATCAAAATGCTTGGGTCTGAGGTCACTAGCTTATAGTTTATTTACTTTACTGTATAGTATCAATTATTTTATTAAATAGACTATGTATTATTGTATACATAACTTTAGCTTAAGAATTTATATTGTAATAGTTATTAAGTCGTGTTATGTTGTAGAGTTTCTGGCCGCATCTTATCTACAGCGACAACACGTTCCGACGCGGTGGTAGCTTTAAAAAAGATTTGACGTTTGATAAGTGTGCTGTAAGCTCCTATATTGAATAAAATTATATTGAATTGAATTGAATTGAATTGAATTTAAACAACTTTCCCTAAAGAACTAGAGTCGAGAAACGAGAATTTTTTCGGTTTTCTATGGGAGGTCCAAAACGTTTTTCGATCCATATTTAGTTGTTTAGTTTCATTGTCTGAATCATAAACTTAATATTACCACAGAATAAATACTAGTTTTTTTTTTTTTTTGGCATGACGTTTACAGCTTTGCTTAGGGAGCAATTACTGCTTTTTACTGCGGACTATTGGAGGGACGAGAAGGGTCACCGAGCCAATTGAATAAACTTAAGCAACCGACCTAGGGGCACCCCAGGGGGGTACGGACCTCGGCATAGGACGTTGCTGGGGCTACGCGGCGGATTGGGTAGCTAGGATCGGTGAGAATAAATACTAGTACTACCCGATATACCCCCTAGTAAAGTCTGAATAAACCCTAGGGGAGTGTGTCATTTCTCTGTATAATACACACTTATAAGTACAAACCTGCGACTTCGTCCGCACAAATAATATACCAAATTTTAAATCAGATCATAAGCTTATAAACAAAAAAGTTTCATCGAAATCGATTCAGTAGTTTTCGCGTGATGCTCGCACAAACAAACAAACACACACTTGACTCTATCAAAAATGTCCACTTTAAAGCTTAATATTTCGCTAACGGTTCTCTAAATCGAAAAATGGTTTTCCGACACCCATAATATTTTTAAAAGACCTATCCAACGATACCCCACACCATGGGACAGTCTAGAAAAAAAAATTGCATCCCCACTTTTCGTGTGCGTTTTCAAGATTTTATTTTACAAATTACAGTTTTCTGGTGCCAAGCGTCTCTGAGCTAAGCCGCGGACAGACGGATAGACGGACGGACATGGCGAAACTATAAGGGTTCCTTGTTGACTACGGAACCCTAAAAACTAGGGATGTGCTTACCTATTTTTATAAAACCACTATTCGAATCAATTTTATGAAAGTTGCAGTGGTTGGGCGTGCTTCAGACCATCAAACTGAATAACGTAAACTATGACGCCAAAATCGAAATAGCGAATTTGTTATAGATCATAGATTCAGGCATACCTACAATTTTATTTGCATAAAAACAATGGTAGTACTTTATGTTTTTCTATTCTTTGTCTATTCGATAACATCGAGGCTGTTCGATGTTGAAATCTAAAACTCAGGATGTTCTAGTTGATAAACATTAACACTCACGCAACATAACATAACCGGTCAAGATATTATCGTGTGATAATGTAATGTTCAATAAATTATCATAATTTGTTACGCAAACCTTAGACCATATGGTGCGGAATGGTTATTTCCTCGCCCTCGAATATACAGTGGCCTTCTTAATATGCTGACGGTTTTTATGGGGATGATCAGACCATCAAACTGGACCACTTTCTTTAACTGAGCAATAAATTAGCTCCATACACTTAGTTCGAGTATGTTTGCAGTTTTGTATGGGACATCAGATTTTTTTTCGCGATTTCGTTGTTGGTCCTATAGAGAAAGCTGTTTAGTTTGAAATTCTGAGTTTCCCCTAAAAAAGCCGTCAGCATATTAAGAAATACCCTATACAATACAGTCAACGTCAAAGTCAAAATCAAAGTCAAAGTAAAAGTCAATATAATTTATTCAATATAGGAGCTTGCAGCACACTTATCAAACGTCAAATCTTTTTTAAAGCTACCACCGCGTCGGAACGTGTTGTCGCTGTAGAGAAGATGCGGCCAGAAACTCTACAACATAACACGACTTAATAACTATTACAATATAAATTCTTAAGCTAAAGTTATGTATACAATAATACATAGTCTTTAAGAGTCAGTGTCTTTAAGAGGATAATAACCGTTAACGCGCTCCATAAAACCGAAGATTAATTATATTTTGGATAATGTAACCAATTAAAGTCAATGAATTTTTTTTAAAAATACGATCCAGAGATCTCTGATTTTGTTTCAAATGATTTCAATACAAATCAAAAATTCATCCTAGCATTGAAAATGTATATTTAAAGGAAAAATTATAAACCACAAGATTAGTTTGTAGATCGTGTCTAAAAAATTCCATTGACTTTAATTGCTTAGTATTGAAAATTCCATAGGATCTAACCTCGTGTGTATGTAGCGCGCTCGGGCGCAGGTAAGGTATGACAAAAGCCTCCTCTCACGAATTAGATTGAGAAGGAGTGGCAATAAATAAGTAAAGACATATAAAACAAAACGTTATATCTAATTGTGTAATCTAGGGTTGTATAAACGAGACACTTAATTCAAAACTTGCAACTTATTGCAGCCTCTTAGTCACAGCAGAAGCCGGTTTCGAAACTAGTTTTATCCATAAATTAATAGCTAATGGACACAATTTATCCATCAATGACTATTATTTATGGGTTAATAATATTTTATGGCCAATCTGTTTTCTGTTTTCTGGATTACTTTTATAAAAGTTCATTTAGAATGTGATGTTAACTTTATATTATGTAGTTCCCCTTTTGCCCATAAAAAAGTCGTGGCGGTCCAGTGGCGAGTAGCCTTGCCTGCCGTGCAGGAGGCGATGGTTCGATCCCCGTCCAGACCGGCTCGTACCAATGAGTTTTTCGGAATTTATGTACGATTTGTAACACCACTGGCTTTTCGGTGAAGGAAAACATCATGAGGAAACCTGCATGCTTCAATTTCGAGGCATGCACCTAATTCTACCGTAAAATCGGACGGTAGAGCTTAATACGTCTGTGGGTGGGTAGGTTATTCTGAGTAACGAAGGACTATCGAATGTACAGGAATAATTATCAATATCGACACAACTAGGTCGATGGTGAGGCTTGAGTGCAAAGGGGCGGGAGGACCTGTCAATGTGTCCAGTTCAGCAGACCCAACTGCGGTTCCCAGGAAATTATGTTTTGACATCACATCCAATAAGGAAAACTGTAGGTATCAGCAATTACAATTCTGATTTATTTTTACTGCGAGACTGGTATACTTCAGCTACTTCCATAGTATCATGTCTTATGGTATTTTGCTGTGGGGCCGTGCTACAGATGTTGAGTTGTCTTTATCCTTCAAAAGCGGGCAATTCGAGCCATTTATAGTCTGCGTTGTCGAGATTCACTAGAAGATCTTTTCATAATATTTTGTCTTTCTACTGTCAATGTATTTACGAAAATATTTTATACGTTCGCAAAAATTTTTCTCTCTTTCCCAAAAACAGTGACATTCATAATTACAATACAAGAAATAAAAATAAATTAGTATTCCCACATTTTCGACTTAGTAAGGGTCAACACATGTTTCAGGTTTTTTTTTTTTTCATTTTCATTTTGATGGGGCACTGTATACGTTATTATAATAAGATACCAGAGAATATTCTAAACTTGACAGACAAAAAGTTTAAGTCCCATGTTAAACACGTCCTCTGTAAAAAAGGTTACTATAAACTCGATGATTATTTGAATGACCAAAATGTCTGGTCTTGACAATGTTACACTATGTAATTTAATATTGGATTTATGTAATTGTACTTTGTATATTTTGTTTTGTTTAAAAGAAGTGTGTTGTAGAGTTTCTGGCCGCATCTTCTCTACAACGGAACACCTTCCGACGTGGTGGTAGATTCAAAAACATGACGTCAAAAAGTTATCTATGTGATATTATTTTTAATAAACAATTTTTTGTTTTGATTTTTTGACTTTGGAACTTATTGTTTGTTATTTTTTATTTCTATTTAATCTTACAACTTTTAATGTTTCTATTATTTCTTTTTTTGACATAGCTACAAGATTCAATTAAGGCTCTATTAGATATGTATTTGGATGTGTGTGACTCAATCACACAATAAACGGTAGAACCACAGAAGAGAAAACCCGTCACTCGCTCCGGATTCTGTTTTGTGGGCTGAACGGATTTGGAATAAATTTAGCACACAGATAGAATATGTTCTAGACACAGGACACAGGATACTTTTTATTCGGGAAAGAGATCGACCGTCGAATCCAACTCGGCTGGGTAGCGTTCGGGAAGCCACGTAGTATCTTCACGTCCCAAATACCGCAGTGTCTTAAAACGAAAGTCTTCGATCAGTGTGTTGCCAGTGATGACATATGGAACAGAGACGTGGTCGTTCACTCAAGGCCTCATAAAAACGCTGAAAGTCACCCAAAGGGCAATGGAGAGGGCTATGCTCGGAGTTTCCCTGCGAGATCGAATTAGAAATGAAGTGATCCGCAGAAGAACCAGAGTAGCTGAGATAGCCCAAAGAATTGCTAAACTAAAGTGGCAGTGGGCGGGGCACATTGCTCGCAGAACTGATGGCCGATGGGGCCGAAAAGTTCTCTAATGGCGACAGCATACCGACGACCTGGTGAAGGCGGCGGGAATCCGTTGGATGAGGGCAGCGCATAACCGGTCGTTATGGCGATCCTTGGGTGAGGCCTATGTCCAGATTGTCCAGCAATGGACGTCCATCGGTTGAGATAATGATGATGATACTTTTTTATAGTCCACGCAAACAAAGTCGCGGGCAAAAGCTAGTTAAAAAAAATATTCCTCACACAGTAGCATCACAAAACTTCCAAGGACAAAAAAATCTCCACCATTAAGTATCATTTAACCTCATGAATATAATTCGTCGCGCCGCCTGCGCCTGCGCCGCTAATTATCGGCGGGAATATTGAATTTCGATAATAAGGTTCATACATAATTTACTGCGGGCAACACTCCCCGTATTATCGTGTTAGTCGCTGTGCCTAACAATGTTCACATTTAAAGGTAGGTGCAGACTGTATCACAGAGTACAGTATTTTTTCTATACTAAATTTCAAATAGCAATGAAATTTTAAGACAACAAAATTACACAAACAGAGATTTGACTCACTTTTTCTTAGAACAGCTTTAGTAACATCCAAGAAAAATGCTTAATATGCTGACACTTTTTTAAGGAGAGGATCAGACCGTCAAACTGAACAACTGTCTCTATGGGACCAAAATCGAAATCGCGAAAAAAATATCTGCTGTCCCATACATTTGGCTCGAGTAGGTTTGCAGTTTTGTATGGGACAGCAGTTTTTTTTTTGCGATTTCGATGTTGGTGCAATAGAGAAAGTTGTTCAGTGTGATGGTCTGATTATCCTCATAAAAACTGTCAGCATATTAAGTTGGACCCTGTATATTTCTGATAAATATATTATATTTGCTAATCAGAATTTTCCAGAAAGCTATACAGCCTAGCAAATACTGAAACGGTGAACTCAGACCATCAAACTGAACAACTTCCTGAGGTACGCTCCATAGTGAAAGTGGTTCAGTTTGAAGGTATGAGTTCACCGTTTCAGTATGTGCTAGGCTGTCACATAAACCCGGTATAGGAATCGGAAAATCTTTTCGTCCTTATTTGAAACGAAGTAAACTAAATATTAGATGTTCCTCTTTTTTACTTCGCGCGTGGCAAAATAAGCGCACATGACATTTCTCGTTTTTTCGCTCTGGCATGCTAGCCCTGCAGGTCTTGTCTAACTTCGGTGACAATATTTAAAAAAAAACAAAGAACCGAACCGAATTGGTTGTTTATAAATACCAGACTAGAAAGTCTAAAAATCTATTGTTGGGAACCAATTGGTAGAGCCATGGAAAAGTACCCAAAGTCTTATTATTTTCCTTGTTATGAAGCGGCTATAAAAGAAAGAGAACCACAATTTTTTAAGCACAACTTCGACGTTGTAGATAATCTCTTAAAATGTGTTTGCAAACTGCTAACCTATCGAAACATCGTGTGAGCATCATTTGACAGCACTAAAGTATAAACGACAGTGTACACCCTCCCTTCGGACACCTCGTTACAATTTATCATGTTTTACTAAATATAGCTCGACTCGCAAAAAACAAATTTATGGGCTCGAGATGCGCGCGCGTTGAAAAAATTCGGAAAGCGCAAAGAAGGAAAGCCATTATACTCTTGCTTTTGCCGAAAATGCTGGCCGGTTGATAATTTTACTTTTAAATTAACATAACTTGCTGCAGGCTGGTTTTAAATACAGAATAAATAAGGAAAAAAAGTGTAGAGCCAACCAAATCGACCTTTTGAAAAAAAAAACGAGAATCGCTATATCGCCTCGTAACGAGTTTTTAGTTATCTCGATGTAAAATTAGATAGGTTTCATATTTAAAGGGCCTTCTCAACTCAAAATAAAAAAAACAGCCAAGTGCAAGGACTTACGCACGGGGGGTTCCGTACCACCATACAAGTTTACCAAAAAAAAAACCCTTTAACGCGAGCCCGACACAAACTTGGACGGTTTTTACACTGGCACTGTAATCACCGTTTTTACGATAGAGCAAAAACCTTGAAAAAAAACACCTTAATTTTTACTTTTTGTTTATTATTTGGTAACAAATTCGTCATATTCACGCATATTCTGTGAAAATTTCAACCGTCTAGCTATTACGGTTCAAAAGAAGCCTTTTATATGTAAAACTGATGACGGACGGACAGCGTAGGCTTATAAATAAGGCCCCGTGTTGGCGCGCTGGGTACGGAGCCCTAAAAAATCACAACAGAATAACGTCAATGTTTTTTTATCATCGCTATTGGCCCCTTGTTATTTTGAACACTTGCACTTATAAAAGTTATAGCCTGTAGAATCCCACTGCAGGGCAAAGGCCTCCTCTCACGAATAAGGTTAAGAGGGAGTAGGCCATACTCCACCACGCGTCCCAGTGCGTGTCAACTGGCTGTCAGAGAATTTTCAAGCCGCTTTAATAGGCCTGGACCTGGCTTAACGAATAGTTACAAAGCCATCTGACGGAATTATCCGAGATCAACTGCTTAACGTGCCTTCCGAAGCACGGAAACGCTCGAGATGAAATACCACTAAACGGTCACCCATCCAGGTCTCCAGGTTCAGTCAGGACCTGGCGTTGCTTAACTTCGGTGATCGTTTTCAATACCGAAGCTCCACTACGCCAACGAGCGCTTGCAACTTGCACTTATGTAGTTTTAAAACACAACAAAATGTCAACAAACGAGTAAAAATAATAGTCCTTTAAACGTACCAAAGTACACAACTATAAGAAGGTACTAAGTACGTATTACCAGTTTGCTACCCCATTGAAGTGTCATCCATAACGAGTTGATCAAAGATAGTACGCAACATTGTACGCTCGTACCTTGTTAAACTCTATTCAATCTGGACTGTTATTTGACGTGAATCTTATTTGAACGAGATAAAGGCGTCTTTTGGATAGCGCGAATTCACACTGTACTTACAGTGTGATTTTAGAGGTACTATGGAAATTCACAGAGATTTCGATTTCGCAATCTTTCTTGACTTAAAATATAGGGTTATCCAATCTGATATGCGGCTTTGGGTATAAAAAGTTAAACTTAAATGTGTTTAACTTACTCAAATACCAACACTCAAACTAACGCTAAAAAAACTAACATAAAGTCACCAAACTCATCCAGAAAGAAGTCGCCAAACTTATCCGGAATAAAGTCACCAAACTTATCCAGAATAAAGTCACCAAATTTATCCAGAATGAAGTCGCCAAACTTATCCGGAATAAAGTTACCAAACTTATCCAGAATAAGTAAAGTCACAAAATTTATACAGAATGAAGTCGCCAGACTTATCCGGAATAAAGTTCGCAAACTTAGTCAGAATAAAGTCCGCAAACTTATCCAGAATAAAGTCCGCAAACTTAGTCAGAATAAAGTCCGCAAACTTATCCAGAATAAAGTCCGCAAACTTAGTCAGAATAAAGTCCGCAAACTTAGTCAGAATAAAGTCCGCAAACTTATTCACAATAAAGTCCGCAAACTTATCCAGAATAAAGTCGCCAACATATCCAGAATGTTTAACCTGTTCTACGGTTAACACTTGACAACTACCCAAAAGACTACCGCAAATCTAAGATTATCTGTTACATGTTTTGAAGATTTTTCCTTTTGACGTTATCGTAGAAATGATATCTTTAGTCTACAATGAAATAACCCATATACTTTAACTTTGAAATTGCTTCAGACAAAATGACCGATAATTTAAATCCATACAACGCATTTCGATCTTAAACTTGTCGTGCTCGAATCTTAGACTACTTATATGCGGACCCGCCTCGCCTTAGCATTTTCCCTCTGCCAACGTGCAAGATCAAAAAATCTGACGCATTTACATTCAATTTTATACCTAATCACTAAACGCGACAGCCTATAATTGCGGAACAATAATTTCGAACTTATGACGTTTGG
The DNA here is from genome assembly GCA_963924505.1 of Agonopterix alstromeriana. NCBI lineage: Eukaryota > Metazoa > Arthropoda > Insecta > Lepidoptera > Depressariidae > Agonopterix > Agonopterix alstromeriana. Next base: position 2,243,472 of record OZ004665.1, on the reverse strand, counting down.
GGTTTACACGACACTGTTTTTCATGATTTTTAAAATTCAAAATTAGAATCTAAACTAATGGAATAAAATTCAAAGTTGCGTATCTTGTGCTACCTCGCCCCCCGCAAAAATGTAGTTAGTAGAATTACACGCGTCACTTGTCCTCATATAAGTAGTCTAAGGCTCGAATAGAGCAAGATAATATCATTATTAGCGGGTAACAGCTACTAATGTCAAAATATTTCAAGCGACAATCTAGTGAGATTTAAAAGTAGTATCGCAATAGTTTTAAAAAGCGTTAGTAAGGAATTCTTATTCTTTTTCATAGACTGTAAGTGTTTGTGTTAGAGCATCTACTATAAATTGTTTACAATCGAGATAAATTGTTGTCCGAGACAACAAGACAACACAACCCAGTGCGTGCATTGTTTTCGATTTAGTAAACAAAAGGCTATTGTGGTTGTTTGTGTCGAAATTACATATATGGAGTGAAAGTTACAATAAAAATATTACTTTGTTTTTTAAATTTGAATGCTACAAAGGTTGTAAAGTTAAATGCGTTAGGGTGCTTCAGACTATCAAACTGGACAACTTTTTCTACGGGACGACCATGAAAAATGAATGAAAAATCAGCTGTATCATAAGTCCTTCTTAATATGCTGACACTTTTAAGGGGACGATCAGACCATCAAACTGAACAACTTTCTCTATGGTACCAACATCGAAATCGCGAAAAAAGTCAACTGCTCCATACAACTGCAAATCTACTTTAGCCAAATGTATGGGACAGCTGATTTTTTTTTACGATTTCGATGTTGGTCCTATAGTGAAAGTTGTTCAGTTAGATGATCTGATCGTCCCCTTAAAAGTGTCAGCATATTAAGAAGGACCCTGTATATAGAGTGAAAATTATAATAAACTGTTACTTTGTTTTTTTTTATTTGGCATGCTATAAAGGTTCTAAAATTAAATGCGTTACATACTAACATACTAAAGGGTGCTTCAGACTATCAAACTGAACAAATTTTTCTACGGGACGCGATAGAAAAATCTGCTGTGCCATACATTTGGTTCGAGTAGCTTTGCAGTTCTACATGGAACAGTCGATTTTTTTCGCTATTTAAAAATTGGTCCCATAGAAAAAGTTGTTCAATTTAATGGTCTGATCAATGTGAATGTAGTGTTAGTGAACATAGCATAGCATATGCTCACGACTATTTATCAGAGCTGCCGGTTACAGCCACTACATCTGACCACATCTCTAATCGTATCGGTCTCCCGTTCCATCAGACAAAGGATGGTAAGGACTAGAGAGTGCACCTGTGTTTTGCGGGTACACTTATGCACTTCAAAATATCCTGCGTACAGACTGCTTTTCTATGAATCGACAGGGACCATCATCATAATTGACAGCATTTCATTTTAAGAAAGGTACCAAATTAAGAAAACCATTTGGAGATTATGTGATTCAAAGCTTAAATCAAAATTATTTCTCGAGTTATTTGAAAAATACTGAAAAATATAATGGAGGTTGAATGAGATTTTATTCCTTTGCCTACTTGGCTTTTCTATTGTATTTGACAGTTTTTATTTTTAATGTTATTGCGGCCAAGGTATCTTAGCCATAAATCCTACGTTTTTCCGAAAACTCTAAAGTAAATGAAAAATAGAAATATCGGTCAAAAATTCAATCGGAAAAATACGTATCTATTATTTTTTAACCTATTTAAACAGGTGGTTAAAAAAATGTAATGTTGTCAATTAGAAGCAAAAACACTAAGAAAATAGACTAAAACGTAAAACATTGCGTACCAATCACACAGGTTAATTACTACTTAACTTTTTATTTCGAACAATTAAACCAATCCGGTCAAAAAAGCACTTAATCACAACAAGCATCCTGCCACAATAAATCTACCTGCAAACGATCTTATTGGACCAATTTGAAGCAGTCAACAGGAGCAAAAGGCAAAAGCGAAGGCAAATTAAATCTGTAATAGGAGCCCTGTAATTGCTATGCTATTGCAACTGCATTACAATATAATTAAAGGAAATCGCATAGCGACGACGTTCCTATGACTTTAACGAGATCTCCAATGTTTTTATTACATCGCATTATTCGCATATACAGGCTGTAAACTTAAATACGTTACACACTATAGGGCGTGCTTCAGTGCTGAACAACTTATACTATGGGACCAACTATGAAATCGCGAAAAAGAAGTCAACAATTTCACACATTGTGGTCGAGTAACTATTGACATTTTCTATAGAAAACCTTTTTTTTCACTTTTTCAAAGTGTTTCTGTTTGATGGTCTGAAGCATCCTGTTCGATATGTAACGTATTTAGATTTTCACCCTGTATACAGAATGAGATTGATAATATTGGCATCCTTTAAACTAAGACTAGGTACCCATAAAACTAAAGCAGATTTCTTTTTTGTACAGTCTGTTTTGATACAGTCAAAATTTAGAGGATATTAAAAAGGCATTATACTTATTAGAAAATGTCCAAGACATAAGAATCGATTTCATAATCATTATGTTTATCTGGTTCATAATATTATTCTGTATGGCAACACGCTCTCTCTCTCTTTTTTAAAAATTACAATAAAAGGATGTTTTCACTTCAAAAAGGATTTATTATTCTCCCTAAAGGAAGAAGACTCCCTCTCCAGAATACAAGTTGTTCTAATGCTGCACTAGCTGTAGAACACAATAGAACAACTTTATAACAAGACAAGCCTCATTTCCATTTTCCGCTTATATATACCTAATGAGTTAGAAATAAACTGGCAACACCGGTCTTACCTTACAACACTTGTCTATGATCAGTCAAGATGGCGGACAGTCTCGAATCGGCGGGAAAACTTCGTCACATTGTCGGCTTGTTACTGTAACAAAGAAACGTGATTTGTTTTATAAAGTGTACACTGTATTATAATAAACATTACAGAGTGTAAGGTACAGGCCTCCGCAGAACCATTAAACTGAACGACTTTTACTATGGACCCTACCTCAGGAAACATGAAAAAATCTGGTGTCCCATACATTAAAGTCGGGTAGGTAGAGCAGTTTTGTATGAAACAGCGGATTTTTTTTTCGCGTTTCGTTATCTTTGAGCATGTTAGCGTTTTCATTCATTGCTGAAATGATAACAAATAATTTTTGCCTCGAAACTAAAAATGCGAATAAGTTTAAATTTTAAGTATCAAAATAATGAAATTATTGTTTCAATCTAATTATTTAGTTATAAATCAGTTGGGGTGTATGAGGTTTGCTCTTATAGAATGTCATTGCTCTTAAGAAATAAAATAAAAACGTATCCATCACTCAATAATTCCAATAACAAGAAACAGTATCTATAAACTAGTCCGTTATGAAAACAATGAGCAGTTATACGACCTGTCATCGGCAGATCATCACATTTGCTCCCGTTACACCCCCTTTGTATGCAGATGTGACGACAGGGTGACAATGATAGCAAGGCTTTGACTATTTATATGTGGACTGGTTACGCGTGTAATTCTACTAACAAACATTTCTGCCACTTTTTGCGGGGGGCGAGGTAACATGAAATCCGCAACTCTGGATACCGTAACTTTAGATTCTAATTTTGAATGTTAAAAATCATGAAAAGTAGTCTCGTGTGAACCCCAAAACGTTCTAAGTTCGAAGTTATTATTTCGCAATTATAGGCTGTCTCGTTTAGTGATAAGGTGTAAAATTGAATGTAAATGCACAAGATCAATTGTGCTTATACCGTGGCAGAGGGGAAATGCTACCGCAAGGCTAGTCCTTATAATAATTAGTCAAAGTAGCAAGGTGATGAAATATTAAGGTCCGCCACATACATACGGAATTCCGAATCAGGAACGATTTCGTATGTCCCCACTGTTGAGATGTTCCACAATTCAGTCTGTCAAGTTTTTTTTTGGTCTTCATTTAATATTTTTTACAGATAGAAGACCTATTATTTTTTATTGCGATTCATCGAGTTTACCAATATAAATTTAATTTTTAAATTATTTGGACCTGTAATCTCTAATTGCAAAAATGGTGGAGAAAAATTAATTCAAACTCCATGGAGAAAAACTTCTGCTTTACTAAAAAAAAATCACCTGCCTCCTCTTTCTAACTCTATGCTGGAAACAGAAACGGCAACATCAAATGTCAAATTCTGACATTGTGAATGTATTTTGTTTTTCTTAATGGCCAGCTATTTAAAGATGATTTTAAGTTAACAAAGAGTTTGCAGGTCCAGCGAATGACGTAACTCGCTCACATCTACTATACTACGTCATTTTAGTAGGTATACCTAATTTTGACTGGCTTGTACTTCATTATGTCACTATGGTGCCTTCTAATCCAAGAACATCACATTCGAAAATCATAAGAATTCGCACAAAATTTTACAATTATCAAATTAAGTCATTAAAAAAAATGATCTTCATTAAATTTTTAGATCTTAATATTGTCTACACAATGGTGTGTGTCGCGATAGTGACTTAAACTTATAAAGTAGATACACATAATAACAGATTTTTTCCATTATTTAGGCCTTTCTTTGAACACAGGTTTCATAGTATTTTATAGAAAAATAAGAAATATACCTGCTTCATAGCAAATAAAGTCTTTTAAGAAAATAGCTAAATTTTTCATTAATTTGTATGTCTTTCAAATAACGAGAAGTTAGCTTCTAAAAACCAGGAAAATATGGCCCAGCGTCTTAAACTCACTTCACATTATGACGGGCTGACGCGGACGGCCGCGGAGGGTTCAATGTATAATAATACCTATTTCAATAACGATAGAGTTCATAGAGAGAACGATCATACGGGCCCCACGGACGGGGACGGAGCTTTTTCTATGGACTATATCAGTATTGAAATAGGTATTATTTCAAATTGCAACCTTCGTGCCCGTCTCAATTCCCTGAGCCCGTTCGAATTGAGCTCTTAAATGTAGAAAACATATAGTGGGATCTTGGAATAATATGACTGTACATTGAATTGACTTACACGGATCATTCAGTCAATTATAATTCTAAATACGACTTGTCAACGAACAACAATGTGACAGGCATGCGTTAGTCATCATCGCATCGGTAGTCATCGTGTGGCGATTATGATCTTTGCGAACGTGCGAGTGTTTTGCGATGTTTCGTCGTAAATGGAAAATATTGTGACACAATACACAAACGCATACAGGGTGTAACAAAACACCCTAGGGGGTGCTTCAGACCATCAAACTGAACAACTTTCACGAAAAAAAAATATCCGCTCTTTCATACCAAACTGCAATACCGTCTCGACTGGATGATTATTTAAATGTTCAAAATGCTTGGGTCTGATGTCACTAGCTTATAGTTTATTTACTTTACTGTATAGTATCAATTATTTTATTAAATAGACTATGTATTATTGTATACATAACTTTAGCTTAAGAATTTATATTGTAATAGTTATTAAGTCGTGTTATGTTGTAGAGTTTCTGGCCGCATCTTCTCTACAGCGACAACACGTTCCGACGCGGTGGTAGCTTTAAAAAAGATTTGACGTTTGATAAGTGTGCTGCAAGCTCCTATATTGAATAAATTATATTGACTTTGACTTTGACTCAAATGTATTGGACAGGTGATTTTTTTTTTTTTTTCTCGGTGTTGGCTCCATAGTGAAAGTTGTTCAGTTTGATGGTCTGAAGTACCCTCGTAAGTTCAGTTTGACGATCTGATCATCACCTTTAAAAAGTTTCAGCATGTTAAGATGGACCCTGTACACCACCTTCCTGTGTAGTCGTTGTATACAAATATTCGTAATTTTAAGTGTTCTGTAAAAAAATTCACAAAACGGAACACTTTTATTATTTATTTATTTTATTTCTTATGTCTGCTTACAGCTATAACATCTGATACAAATCTGACAGCATCTTACAGCCGTGGTGGTCCAGTGGCGAGTAACCTTGCCTGCCGTGCAGGAGGCGATGGTTCGATCCCCATCCAGACCGACTCGTACCAATGAGTTTTTCGGAATTTATGTACGATTTGTAACACCACTGGCTTTTCGGTGAAGGAAAACATCGTGAGGAAACCTGCATGCTTCAATTTCGAATTTCGAGGCATGTATTGTACCCACTGTCTATTATAAGTGGCGACGGGCTCAACCCCCGTTACACTGGACAGAGTTTCGGTACTACTGGTGAAACGTGGATGTTCTGAGGTTTCAGAATATCTCTGACTACCCCCTCGGGGAATATAGTCGTGAGCATATGCTTATTACATCTGATACAAGTTGATGTACTCGTATAACTAATTACAGGCAAACACAGCAGCAATTTATGGAATCAACTCGTTGTCTGTCCGTCCGTCCATCTGTCATAAGCATTTTTCTCAGAATCCGTAAAACATAGTAAGTTTTTTGGTAATAAAAGAGTTTGTCAAAAGGTAAATGCACTTTAGTAAGTACATATTTAATATTTTTGAGCAAAACCTGTGATATTATCAAAACAATCGTCTCATATCAAATTCCATCCACGAATCGTCCAGCCCACAGAACAGAAAAAGTACGAATAGGATTTGTGAACGATGCGGTTGCCCATTTATAGGTGAGGAAAAAAACATTTAATTAATTTTTTAATAATCTGCTCAGCTCATACAATAATCTAGGTATGGCCACACAGGTTTACATTTAAGTTAGGCGGGAGTTTGCTTTGCGCCATTGCTCTTGCTGTGTTTCGTCGTTTTTGAAATTCGTTAAAAATTGGTTTTAGTGATATTTGTGACATAATTTCGTGCGGATTGTGTACCAAAAGCGACCGACGTAACAGGAATCTCAAATAAATACGATAACAGAACATACGTTTTGGTTTAAGTTAACTCGTACATGGTCATTTTGGCGGCAACGAGCGAGCTTACGAAATCGACCACAGATTCATCGTCATCTATCATCCCATCATCAAAATAAAGAATACAAAGAAAAAAATAACGAATGGCTCAAAAGGACTAGTATCCAGAGCCGTTAAAGACATTATAAAGAAAAATTTAAGTTAGGCAAAACCCCATAGAAAGAAAAGAGAGTTGACAAAAAAACTTCTTGTCAATTGAGTGAGGAGTCGTTGGATAGGTCTTGTAAAATGAAATAAAAAACCCAACTTACGTACTCAAAAAAGTATTGAATGAAACAATGCATTGCATACCTACTCCAATGTTTTCCTTGTTCTGCAAACGTAGGTACATCGTGTTATGTTTAGAACATACGCTTGTCGTTAACTGGTTTGTACAGTTATGTAATTCTAGTAAAATTCTACAAAACGGTATGACAACGAATCACATTCATACCACGTTCTGTGACATCCGTATTTACTATAAACTGTATTTCAAGTTCGTATTTCTCTACGAGTATACAAGTTGTAATCACAATCTTAAATTACATACTTTATAGGGTGCTTCAAATCAAACTGAACAACTTTGACTACGGAACCAACATTGTAATCACGACGATTCAACTTGATACTTCTAACCGTTTTCCTGACCTGAGAAAAAGGGTATTGCTTCACAGACGGAGAGACGGACAGAAGGACCGACAGCAAAGTGATCCGATATTATTATTATTTGGGGGGTTTGGGGCCTTGACAGGCCACTTCGACCATCGCTGGTCCTTTGTGAAAACCCCTATTACCTATTGAGGTACGAAACCCTAAAAATACAAAACCCATACTAAAATATAAAAACAAGAATAATCAGATATCAATTATCATCTTATAATGGTCTCCTAAACTGTAGTTTCTAGTCCTATAAAGGATGTCAGCATCCTTAATATAAAATAATTACTAAGCAATTTACAAGAATTTTTGCGATTTCATATAATTAAAATGGATGTAAGAGTCTTCTTAAATAGCCTTGTAGGTGGCCCTTATGCTAATACCAGTCCTATAGAGTCAATCCTTTAAATATTCCTTCGGGAACGTGCTTTTGAATTCGTATAGGCTGTATAATGCATTCTTGATGCAATAAAAACAATGACGTGGTTCAAAAGTCGCGTTCTAGTGATGTTTATAAAGCTAAGATAAGTAGACATTTATTAATATGAGCCTTATACCCGATTTTATGAAATATATTTATTTTAATGTTATACAGGGTCCTTCTTAATATGCTGACACTTTTTTAAGGGGATGATCAGACCGTCAAACCGAACAACTTTCTCTATGGGACCAACATCGAAATCGCAAAAAAAATCTGCTGTCAATACATTTGGCTCAAGAATGTTTGCAGTTTTTTATGGAACATTGGATATTTTTTTCGCGATTTCGATTTTGATGCCATATAGAAAGATGTTCAGTTTGACGATCTGATCATCCCCTTAAAAAGTGTCAGTAAATTAAGAAGGACCCTGTATTAGCTTCACCTGTATGTAACTAACAAACAAACTAAATATCTAAGAAAATCTAGGTAGTAGATTGTAACTCACTTCTATTTGTCGTATCGATTTGAAACAGACAAAGCAGAATCTGGAAGTATCTAGCCAACTATAAGTTACCTTACAGTTATTGGCACGATCACCTTTACTCCCAAGTCCCAGCCGACCGCAATACCTCACATAACTACATTTCCCCGTACTGCGCGGGCGCATCCGACATGTTGTCATCGCACGTGATGACATGCTGTTACAATCTACTACAATCATTAATATAAGTGTACAGTTGTTGCTTAGTGCTTTGAGATACAGTACAATTTTGTGCAGGTACCTAACCTAACATAACTATATTTTATTTGTAATTTCGTGTACCTTCGAATCGAATCCTTCGATGCCTTCAACATGTTCAAATTTTTTTGGAAATGACTAATACAGCGTTGCTCAGGGAGCAGTTACTGCTTTTTACCGCGGACTATTGGAGGGACCACGAAGGGTCTACCGAGCCAAATGAATGAACTTAAGCAACCGACCTAGGGGCACCCAGAGGGGTACGGACCTCGGCATAGGACGTTGCTGCGGCTACGCGGCGGATTGGGTAGCTGGGATCGGTGAGATTTATTTTGGCCAAAAAGTAAAGCGAAGTCTTGTGTTGTGTAAACTGACCGGAAAAGCTACCTGGGCTGCAATCGCGGTAAATATTCGGTGATTGAACCGTGACTGGACTACGTACGAACCATAACTTTTGACACATTTGGTATTGCGCTAATCGCGGTACAGCTCATGACAGCCGTTAAAGCCGTTTTGATAGATCGCTCAGACGTTAAAGGCACATAGAAATATACGTTAATATACGTTAAAGGTTACATAGAGTTTAGCGAGATGCGGAATTCAGCACAGTTGAATAGTAATCGGATTGCATTGTGATTAGAACTAAAATTGGATAAGAATAGAACTTCGATGTTTTAAATTAGCGCAATTGGTCTCCTAGAGCAATCGCGCTAAATAAACACGCAATCGCAACATGTTTGGACCACGTGCGAACTCAACTTTTAACGCATTCGGTATTGCGCTATTCATTTTACAGCGTTTAAGCCGTTTTGACAGATCACTCAGACGTTATAGGCTGTCAGTCACATAGCAAATAAGTCAAGTTTACCGCGATACGGAATTCAGCACAGTTGAATAGTAATTGGATTACAATGTGGTTAGAACTGAAACTGAATTAGGATTGAACTTGGATGTTTTAAATTAGCGCAATGGTCCCCAGATCGGATCGTACCTGACTTTACAGTCAATATTGGTTAAGTATAACGATATCGAAAGGGCCAGCAGTCATATTAGACCGTACGAACCTACAGTCGGAAGTCCAATAGTCATAAGCTTTGCTCCTCGATAACCTAACCGCCTGAGTAAGATCTGGGGTCTAAAAACTCATAACCGGTCAAAACCACTTTTGCCTGATTTTTGCAGTCAAAACTGGTTTTGACCGGTTGTGAGTTTTGACTGTAACATGCAAGGTCCTTCTTAATTATGCTGAAACTTTTTAAGGGGATGATCAGAACGTCAAACTGAACAACTCTCTATAGGACCAACATCGAAATCGCTAAAAAAACAGCTGCCATACATTTGGCTCGAGTAGATTTGCAGTTTTGTATGGAACAGTTGATTTTTTTTTCGCAATTTGGGTGTTGGTGCCATAGATAAAGTTGTTCAGTTTGACGGTCTGATCATCCCCTTAAAAAGTGTCAGCATATTAAGAAGAACCCTGTGTACGTTTCCGTTAAAGAAGACCAAAGAAAGAACAGTTCAATTCCATCGTCTACTTATTATCATCACGACCTAAATACAATTTAAAAAAGATAAACCAAAAAAAAACGTAACACCATAAAGAAAGTTGTCTACCGTCTTAACAAACCACAAAAAAGATAACACACGAAAACCATTACGCCTCTATTTACCAACGAGAGCAAAAAGGCGGGTAAAGACGCCGCCATCTTTTGTCTGCGCACTTGTCATGCGCGATGCGTCTGAGTCGATCGTTAGCGCAGCTTCTTGATGCAACTGGATTCTGACCGATTTTGTTTATCGTGGTGGCTTTGTTTCATTTTAAAGAAAAAACAAAATAATTTTTAGGTGTTGACACAGAATACTTAATAGTACCTACGTACAGAAGTTGCACTTTGCAAAAACACAAAGGTTTTCCTCAAACAAAGGTGGAAAATTATCCCGAACCCGTAGATCGGGATCGAACCTGCAAAGGCTGAACATATACTCGATTCAAAATAGCAACGTAATTTTAAGGCTATTTTGCATTACAGAAACAAAGATTTGAAACACTTCCTCTCACTTATTCTTAAAACAACTTTAGTAACGTCCAAGATATGTCGGATAGTATATGTATCCCATAAATAAATTACATTTGGTAATCAGAATAGGCCAGAAAGCTAAATAGGAATCGGAAAATCTCGTGGTCCTTATTTGGAATGAAGTATAGTATTCTTATACAAGTGTAGTGAAACAGACATTTGCATTACTTAAAAAAGTCATTGTACTATTCATGTCGTCAACGTTCGATCATCTGATTGCATTCATCTGATAGTATCCATCCATTCATCATCAGTCTTCCTCCATATTTCTCCATGATGTTCTGTCCCTCGACCTCTGCACCCGCGTGTCTCCTAATGTCATTGACCTATATTTCTGGAGGGCGGCCAGGGCGACCTCTACCCCTCATGGTTTCTCTGGGTTCCAATGTTCTTCTGGTCTAAAAGTCCAATATATGCAACATGTTCTTCCCATCTCCACTTCCAGCGTTATACATGGTCCTTCTTAATATGCTGACACTTTATTAAGGGGATGATCAGACCTTCAAACTGAATAACTTTCTCTATGGGACCAGCATCGAAATCGCGAAAAAAAATCAGTTTTTTTTTTTTTTCGGAATGACGTATACAGCTTTGCTCTGGGAGCATTTACTGCTTTTTACTGCGGACTATTGTAGGGACCAGAAGGGGGTCACCGAGCCAATTGAATGAACTTAAGCAACCGACCTAGGGGCACCCCAGGGGGGTACGGACCTCGGCATAGGACGTTGCTGGGGCTACGCGGCGGATTGGGTAGCTGGGATCGGTGAGACAAAAAAATAAAAAAAAATAAAAAAATAATAAAAATCAGCTGTCCCATACATTTCACTCAAGTAAGTAGGTTTGCAGTTTTGTATGGAAGATCAGATTTTTTTTTCGCTATTTCGATATTGGTGCCACAGAGAAAGTTGTTTAGTTTTACGGTCTGATCATCCCCTTTGCCCAACGGGGAGACCTTTGCCCAACAGTGGGACAACACAGGTAAAAAAAAACGAACAACAAAACAGATTGCATGAGAAATAGAGCTCGCATGAATAACAACAATACCATAAAAGTAGGTATTAAATAAACAAACAACTTATAAGTTAACTTAAACCCAACATTAAATCATCGTGATCAAATAACCGATCTTAATTATAAATAATTCCCGTAGAAATTTAATTTAATCATAAAACGTGTCTAATCACAACTTTAATTCAAACTTAATAACTCTTTACCGTTTTTTACAAAGACTAAACTGTTTACAAACTACAATAAGCAGCCTTATCCCATCGGAACAAAGAATGAAATCACTTCCTTTAAAACATACAAAAGTCGTTCTTAAGATGGCAGTAAGTGAGTATAATTAAGTGTGTTGTAAATTGACGGTCAAAACAAAAAATAGAGTAACTCGCAAATAATGCACCACACGTGCAGGCCTGCTACATTGTAAAAAGAAAATGTAAGACGTTTTTCATCTTAACAAATTGCCTGCGCACAGTGGAACACCCTGTTTTTATAAAGAGTGTTACTTGTTTTGATGTATGCAATTTGGTTAGGTTATTTCATGCATACCAGGAAGTTCCACAGTTTTTGAAGTTGGAGTCGCGCTGCAAGTCTGGCGGAGTACGGACGCGTGCGTATCGGCGCGTGGGGCTTGCACGTGGCCCCACCATTTTGTGAACTCTTTTGTGTTTTAACCTTAAAACAATCACTTGAGATTATAAACTACTTACATTGGCAAAACTGCCACGCTAGACTTAATTAATACTACTGATCATTTTCCTTCGTATACTCTCCACATAACGAGACATTGGCTGAATTGTGATAACACATCGGATGCCACTAAACAAAAATTGAATTGAGTTTTTGAAGTTAACGACCAAATATTTCGGTAGAATTTTGTGTCATTTTTTGACAGTGGTGAGTAACCATGTCTGTCGTGCAGGAGGCGAAGGTTCGATCCCCGTCCAGGCTGACTCGTAACAATGAGTTTTTCAGAATTAATACAGCGTCCAACTTAATATGCTGACAGTTTTTTATGAGGATGTTCAGACCATCAAACTGACCAACTTTCTCTATGGGATCAACATCGAAATCGCGAAAAAAAAATCTGCTGTTCCATACATTTGGCTCGAGTAGGTTTGCACATTCGTATGGGACAGCTGTTTTATTTTTTCGCGATTTCGATGTTGGTGCCATATAGAAAGTTGTTCAGTTTGACGGCCTGGTCATCCACTGAAAAAAGTGTCAGCATATTAAGAAGGACCCTATATACGATTTGTAACACCACTGTATTTTCGGTGAAGGATAACACCATGATAGGATATAGGTAGTCGTCCACACACCACCGACGCGCTAGGTCAACATGTAGAGTAAATCAAGTGGATATGTCAAAAATCAAGAAGACTTTCCATACCCTACAACGACAATATCTGCAACCCCTGGAGAACTTTTGCGCTAATTTAAAACATCGAAGTTTTATTCTTAACCAATTTCAGTTCTAATCACATTGCAATCCAATTACTATTCAACTGTGCTAAATTCTATGGAACTGATAGCTGTCTGTCAAATGGCTCTAACGGCTGTCATGAGCTGTACCGCGATTAGCGCAATACCAAATGCGTCAAAAGTTATGGTTCGTACGTAGTCCAGTCATGGTTCAATCACCGAATATTTACCGCGATTGCAGCCCTGAACGCGCAAGTTATTCGGGAAATCATTACTTACCCTGGCTTGTTACTTTGCTTGTTATTGCGCCACAAGAGGATATCTGACAGGCTGTCAAATATGGCCAGCTTGACAGCTACTGCTCTACCATGAGACAACTGACTCCCTGTTACTGAATACTGGAGCAGCTCATGCTTACGAAAGCACTCGAAGTTCTACTAAAGCACCCAACCAAAAACCGCCTTGAACACCACAATCACCGTATTAGAACCACTAAAAGCATCTCTCCTCTCGTAAATACCACAGAACCGTGGTCCCAGATAGAAACAACGTATAAACGCGCCCTCTACGCTGCCCATATAAATTAGGGCCCATTAAAATCTAATGGCCTCCTCAATTGATCCAAACGAGTGCGCGCGCGCATCTATGTTTGGCTCCAGACGCCTGAGGGTTTTTTCAAGTTCTTCGTTTTAGGAAAGACTAATGGTTGAGTGAATTAATTTTAATGGTTCTGTTATAAATTACAACCGTACTCTTTTATCTTGGGTGCTTTTGACGGGTTGTGTTAAGATACAGGGTGTTAGGGTAAACAGTTGCATTACTTTAAGGGGTGATTGTACCCATGATAGTGATCAACTTTCCCTAAGAAACCTATAGGAAATTCTCAAAACCTCCGTACCGAAACTCAGTTCAGTGTGAAGGGTAGTGAGCCCGTGACACTTTAATGGATAGTACATACATGATAGAAATTGCGATGATGACTGATACTGGAAATTCATACCTTATAACGAATTTAAAAATAAGACTAATTTTAGTAACAAAATGTTTAAACGAAATTACAATCGAATAGAAAACAAAAAAGTTACAAGCGATTGACAACGTTTTTTATCTTCTTCTGTCTCTTTCATGCAAAACGTGTTCGAATGATCCGTCGTCATGATTTGTATACAAATACAAGGTTATGACGTCACTTCTCTTATACAGGGTCCTTCTTAATTTGCTGACACTTTTTAAGGGGATTATCAGACCGTCAAACTGAACAACTTTCTCTATGGGACCAACATCAAAATCGCGAAAAAAAAATCAGCTGTCCCATACATTTGGCTCAAGTACGTTTGCAGTTTTGTATGGAAGAGCAGATTTTTTTTTCGCGATTTCGATGTTGGTCTCGTAGAGAAGTTATTTAGTTGGATGGTCTGATCATCCCCTTAAAAAAGTGTCAGCATATTAAGAAGGACCCTTGTATATGCCTCTCGCTCTTATCGTAAATTTTTAACACTTATATTTCAGTATTTTTTTAAGATATATAAAAATTACATGTTTTAAAAAGCAAAAAAAAAATCATGTTCGCAATTGAAGTATGCACGTTTCCATGCTATTCCATAGAAAATGAGAATAAAATTGCTACTCGACCAAAAACCCAAAAAATTAAACCGTTTTTTTTTCGCGACTGTACAACGTTTACCGTACCAACTTCAAAGTTGGTATGGTAAACGTTGTACAGTTTGATGGTCTGAAGTAACCTGTTAATGTGTAGAAAAGCATAGCATATGCTCACGACTATATTCCCCGAGGGGGTAGTCAGATATATTCTGAAGCCTCAGAACATCAACGTTTCACTAGTACCGAACTCTGTCCAGTGTGACGGGTCCATTATTTAGAAAATGTTCAATTTATGTAGCTAAAGCGTAGAGCTAAAGGAAATGTGAGACTTAAAACCTCAGTTTTCTAAGAAAACGGTCACCATCAGTCTTCGGTTCCAAGTAACTTGCTACTATACTATTTTTTGTTGTCAGACAAATATGGCGTCACTCTAGTGACTAAGTTTCCGGTCGACTGTTTAACTTTGGACACACTTCGTAAGGTAATAATATGGATATTTATACAGTGACCTTCACAATAGTTGGTTTTATTTTATAAGTTTTATTATAAACAGATTTTTGCATAGTTATTCGTTTTTCAAAGAATCTGTCTGTCTGAGATGACTTTGATTATTAGTAGATATTAAAAGCTTTGTTGCTACGATTTCCTTTTTTTACTTTTTAAAGATGTTTTCATCCAGGTTTTCGTATAGGTCATCATCATCAAAGCTTATATAGGGTCCAACTTAATATGCTGACACTTTTTAAGGGTATGAACAAATTTCTCTATGGGACCAAAGTCAAAAACGAAAAAAAAAATCAGCTGTCCCATACAAAACTACAAACTTACTCGAGACAAATGTATGCGACAGAAGATTTTTCTTCCGCGATTTCGCTGTTGGTCTCATAGAGAAAGTTGTTCAGTTTGATGGTCTGATCATCCCCTTAAAAAAGTGTCAGCATATTAAGAAGGACCCTATATACAGGGTCCTTCTCAATATGCTGAAGGTTTTTAAAGGGGATGATCAGACCATCAAACTGAACTCTCTATGGGACCAACATCGACATCGCTGACATCGAATTGCAACAAAAAAAACTGCTGCAACAACATACATTTGACTCGAGTAGGTTTGCAGTTTTGAATGGAACAGCTCTTTTTTTTCGCGATTTCATTGTTGGTGCTGTAGAGGAAGTTGTTCAATTAGATACAAGCGTCCCCTTAAAAACACAGGGTGAAAATGACATCGGTTGCATCATCCTTTAAAACGAAGACTTTACACATCAAAATAAACCACATTTACGATGGGAGCAAACCTGCAATCGCAAACAAAATTTCAGATATTCCATACATTTGTATCGAGTAGGTATTACAGTTAAGTATGGAACAGCTGAATTTCGATTTCACCCGACATTTGAGCACTCAACTTTTGTAGTAAGCGTTGATGTCTTTTGTATGGAGCTTGTAGTATTGAGGATTATTTAAATCTGTACCGTGTTTATAAAGTACCAGGAGGTGTGTAATTTAAGTATGCATCGATGCGTATGCGCACTTGACCCGAAGGTTACAGCGAGGCGAGGCAGGCATTGTGTGCGCCCACCGGATAGATTTAATTGTTACCTACTTCGTTAGTTCGTTGCGATGATCAATCTTTAGTTGGACTTTGTTTTTAAGGCTCTACCGCCCGACTTTACCGTAAAGTTGGGTAGCTTTGTAACTATTTTACATTAACTATGGCACTTTTTAAGCAGAAAACAATACTGAACAATCTATAGGTCATGAGAAGTGATTTCGTTGTTCTCGAAATCTATTTTAATTATAAATCTGAAGAAAATTGACTCTAAAGTCACCTCTTTTTTCCAGTTGTAACCATTTTACTCTTACATTTGTTGATTGGAAGAAAATGAAAATTTACAATATTCTTCACGATACAACATATAATGGGGTTGTTTTTCCTATTTTTTGAAAATTCGTAATAATTCATCTCATTTTACAAAGAAAACGGCTAAATTCTGACAGGAGCCACGCGCTCGTTCACATCAATTAGTATAGAGAGTCGTGTCTTTCTATGGTTACGCAAAAGACTCGGCCGTGGTTCTTTCGGCGCTATTTATCTCGCTCATAAAGTTATTCTCTCGCTCGATTATCAATCGATAAGCTGTCACCCTTGATTTCGTCTGTGTGGTTTTTCATGCAATGTTAGGCAATTTTTAAATTATACATGGTGTTACCTTAGGATGACCATAAAATTTTCGGTAAAAGACCAATATTGAAAACGCAAAAAAAAAATTGCTGAACAATCAATTTTATTTCCCATTCCCTTTTTATGGTCTTTTGAAAATGAGCGATTTTCTTTCATTTTTTAAATTTAATTTAATTATTTAATGTTTATCGCTCAATAGAGACGTTCGCGAGATCTTGTCAAAATCATGTCAAAAGTGTGCATGCCTTTTTTTAAAGGCCAAGGGATCGAGCCCATACAACCAAGTCAGACGTAAAGTTTCAAATTTTCAATTAAAATGATTCATCCAACAAAGATGCGTTGACATCTTTTTGTTCATCTTTCCCCTCTTTATTATTTTAAAGATACACCTTTTGAAATTTTGACCTTTATGCGCGCAGACCATAGCGCCATCTAGAAAACCAAAAGAAAAACGCTCAGTTTCTCCGATCATCATCACTATTGACTGAATCACAGTATAAAAAGAGTATGGTTATGTAGTAAAAATTTAGGAATTTGGACAATGTCTATCTACACCACGCAAGCGTCTTGATCTGGCCAAACATTTTTAGCGGAAAATGTTGTGGCTATAAGTTATTACTTTTCTGTTATACATACGAGTATGTACGAGTATAACTATAACTGTTATAAGTTAAACAAACTTTACTTAACGATTGCTAATTGATATCTTTGCTTAGGATGTGTTGACGATAACGTTTAGGTACATAAAAAAACCTAAGAATGTCGACAAAAGGTGTAAAATAAAAAGAACACGACACACAGTCGTGAGAGATTGAAAAAATACTTGAATAAAACCGGTCAAGTGCGAGTTGAGCTACTCGCACACTGAGGGTTCTGTACCACGCCACCACACAATATATTAACTTACAATAAAGTTTTGTTTTCTCCGGGACATCTAGCACGAGACCGACTCACACTTGGCTGGTTTTTATTATTTGTTGTTTTAAGAGTTTTTCGGAATTTATGTACGATTTTTAACACCACTGGCTTTTCGGTGAAGGAAAACATCGTGAGGAAACCAGCATGCTTCAATTTCAAGACATGTATTGTACCCACTGTCCATTACAAGTGGCGACGTGCTAACTCCCCGTCACACTGGACGGAGTTTCGGTACTAGTGAAATGTGGATGTTCTTGAGGTTTCAGAATGTTTCTGACTACCCCCTCGGGGCATAAAGTCGTGAGCATATGCTATGCTTGTAGAGTTTGCTCTATAATCACACAAAGTTTGACGCTAGTATGTACGCTTGTTTTTACGATAGAGCGAGAAGAAAAAACGTTGATAGAAATTAGTTTCTTGTATGAGGACCCCCTTAATTTTATCTTTTTGTCATTTTTATTATTTGATAGCAAATCTGCCATAATTACACACATTATTTGTACTGTTTCAATTGTCTTTTTTTTTTTCTTTTTTTTTTTTTTGGAATGACGTATACAGCTTTGCTCAGGGAGCATTTACTGCTTTTTACTACGGACTATTGGAGGGACCAGAAGGGTCACCGGGCCAATTGAATGAACTTAAGCAACCGACCTAGGGCCACCCCAGGGGGGGTACGGACCTCGGCATAGGACGTTGCTGGGGCTACGCGGCGGATTGGGTAGCTGGGATCGGTGAGATTCAACTGTCTAGCTATTACGGTTCAAAAGTAACAGCCCTAAATAGGTAGGACGCATAGACGGACGGATGTACTGACAACGTTGGCGTAGTAATAGGGTCGCGTTTTCTCCCTATGGGTACGGAACCCTAAAAACTTGTTGTTTTAGAAATGTTGTGTCTTGCATAAAAATACTCGCTAGCGTCGCTAAGCATGTTTGTATTTGTTGTGGTTGTTATTACCCGACTGCGCCAGAAAAAGGGTTGTGTTTTTCGAGTGTATGTATGTAGTATGTATGTCTATTTTTTTGTATGTTTATTTCTGTGAAACGCCCTATAGCCTTAGACGATTTATATTCGGACCCGCCTCGCCTTAGCATTTCCCCTCTGCGAACGTACAAGATCAAAAAATCGTACGCATTTTACCAAAATTACACCTTAACCTTATTTCTATAACGTCACGCCTCTTTCCCAATGGGGTAGGCAGAGACCAGAGCGCGCCATATACTCCTTATCACTAAACGCGACAGCCTATAATTGCGGAACACTAATTTCGAACATATCACGTTTGGGGTTCACACGACACTGTTTTTCATGATTTTTAACATTCAAATTTAGAATATAAACTAATGGAATACAATTTAAAGTTGCGTATCTCGTGCTACCTTGCCCCCCGCAAAAAGTGGCAGAATAGTTTGTTAGTAGAATTACACGCGTAACTTGTCCTCATATAAATAGTCTAAGCCTATAGCCTATTCGGCTTGATGCATTTTAACGTATGCGGTGTCTTTAGATTCGTAAAATTTTGGATACCTAAGTACACTTCTTAAAACGCTAAGTTTAATACAAATCTTCTAAGTTATCTAAAGACAAATTAAACAGGCAAATGATTATGTAAACACAAGCAAGCGTGACAAGGTTACTCAGCCTCCGGACAGTGACGCAACAATGCGGTCACATGGCCACACCTTGTTCTTTGAACCACGAATAATCTGCAATTCGAGCTACTATACTGGTGAAATTCTAGAGTAGCCTACATACAGTAGCGTAGTGAGGGGGGGAGCGGCAAATTCGGGAAAAATATAGATTGATTAAGCTATGTCTATAACCAATTTGTAGAGAAGAGAAAACTCGAGCTCGCTTCGCTCGCTGTGACTGTTTATGGTTTAACAAACGGCGACACATCAAGCAAAGCAAAACCAAAACAAGCTGGCCGCATGTAGGTAGAGTAATGTATAAAGACGCACGGCCAGCTATATTGGTTTTTCGTAGTTTGATGTGTCGCCGAGTGTACAGTAGTAATACATAATCCTACAGAGTTCTGACTACAACTTACGCGGGGCTAACTTCGCACGATCCATAGCTTTTACTTAGATTACTTTGCGCATGTTTTGTACGTAAAAAGTTCCGGCCCCAACCGATTCGTATTGAGGAGAAAAGTCGAGCTCGCTTGGGTCGCTTTATGTTCCTATTTTTGCATGAATAATCCAAAAGATGTCTGATCACGATCCGAAACGATGTTCTAAAAAATTTCGAGCAAGTTACGCTCGCTTCGTTATTTTTTTGGTAAAGATAAGGGGACGGGAAAATCAGTCTGTGCTCCGGGCGGCAAAAACCCACGCTACGCCACGGCCTACATAAAAATCTACATTTTAGGTAGGTTAAAATCAAGGTAGCACAGAGAGCCATGGAGTGCGCCATGCTAGGCATCACTCTTCTTTACCACGCCACAAACGTCGAGATCCAACGTTGAACTAAGGTTCAGGACTTCGGGGACCGAATAGCTCGCTTAAAGTGGCGGTGGGGTGGACACGTAGCTAGGAGAAATGATGGCAGGCAGCAATCATATTTCGTTTCTGTATCTCTACCCTAGTGGTCCCAGGAATTTTTTAATCACGTCAGTCATTTTGTTATAATATAGCTGCCTTTTTATAAACAAATCAAGATTCAGTTTTAGCCTACGTTTTAGCCTTTGACTAATTATTATAAGGACTAGCCTTGCGGTAGCATTTCCCCTCTGCCACGGTATAAGCACAATTGATCTTGTGCATTTACATTCAGTTTTACACCTTATCACTAAACGAGACAGCCTATAATTGCGAAATAATATCTTCGAACTTAGAACGTTTGGGGTTCACACGAGATTACTTTTCATGATTTTTAACATTCAAAATTATAATCGAAAGTTATGGGGAATAAAATCCAAAGTTGCGCATTTCATGTTACCTCGCCCCCCGTAAAAAGTGGCAGAAATGGTGGTTAGTAGAATTACACGCGTAACCAGTCCACATATAAATAGTCAAAGGTTTTAGCACATTTACATACATAAACTCACGAACGCAATTCCTTTCGGCGCAGGGCATATTTAGGGTTTTAAATTGCGATTAGGTCAAGAGTTGGCTGACCTTTTACCCAAAAATATACGGTAAACTTCTCAAAATCTCGTTATATAACGGAACATATATAATTAATAGTTAAAAGTAATTAAATTGAGGAAGTTGAATGATAATACAAAGTTTATTGACTTCTCATCGACATGAGACTCTATTATTATACAGGGTGAAATTAACATCACTAGCATCCTTTTAAACTAAGAGTCTACCCATCAAACTGAACAACTTTTATTATGGGAGCAACCCGATCGGAGCAAACAAAAAATCCGCTGCTCCATACTAAACTGCAACGCCTACTCGACCCAAATGTATGCAACAGCAGATTTTTTTTACACCGATCTGTTTGCTCCCATAGTAAAAGTTGTTCAGTTTGATGTGTAGACCCTTAGTTCAAAAGGATGCTAATGATATCAATTGGTCTAGCCTGAGGTCTAATTGGGACATAAATAGACTGATTATGGTGATGATGAGATTACACATTTTGTAGAGAAGGAGGACGACAGTAAGCAGTAGCGAGTTCCTCTCTCACTCGCCCTCGCATCATGCAAGTGTATCCTCTCTTGTCAGGGCGAGCCCGTCTCTATGCAGTTTTCAGTGTATGCCCTCGACTTGTATTACCTACTTAGAGGCAACTCGATCCGACAACGCACATTGGTAAACTGTAACATATCGTACAAACACTTTCCTAAAACAGTTTCGTAACTGTTCTTGAATCTAACGTTAGTACAATTAGGTGTGCTAATCGCTTGGCATCATCTCAACTGAATGTTTAGATAGATTAGTTTGTTCGTGACCGTGGAGAATCGGTGATGGGCTGGGAAGTGTGAAGTGTGAGGTACATATTTAATAATGGTGACCTAGAAAGTATGGTTATTGTTTCGATGTTAAATGTTAAAACTATGGTGGAAAAAAGAAGCCTTAGCCGCGGTTTATACAGAAGAGACGTATGGCGGTGGCGGATAGTCAAAGTAACACAATTATAAACCTTATAGTACGTAGCATAGCGCAGTTTTTGTCGTAAGGGAGAATCGCGGTCGCGCCACCAGGTGACGTCGCCTGGAGGCGCGAGCGTAATTCTCCAAACGACGCTATGCTACGTACTGTAACGTTTTTAATTGTGTTACATGGACTATCCAGCACCGCAAGACGTCTCTTCTATATAATCCGCGCCTAATACTTATTTTAGAGCGACTAAACCTTTCTTTTAAACTGCATTATGGTATAGGCCGACAACACATTCCCACCACTTGGTAGTCAAAATACAGAAAAAAGTTATATGATAAAACATTCTAAAATATCTAAAAACCGAGATATCACTCAACAATCTCGAAGTTATTACTTTGAATAACTCTGGTTGGAGACGTTTTAGGACAAAACTGGATGTTGAGTAGGTATAATTTATTTTTATTAATTTATTTCATAACACTAAACAAGGGTTGCGACTCTTTAGTTTTTATGCTTTCTATAATTTTTTTGTGGCCGCCAAATCACGAAATTTTCAGGATTACGCAAATGGGCCTTTAAAATACAGGGTCCAACTTAATATGCTGACAGTTTTTAAGAGGATGGTCAGACCATCAAACTGAACAACTTTCTCTATGGGACCAAAACCAAAATCGCGAAAAAAAATCTGCTGTCTCATACATTTGGCTCGAGTAGGTTGCACTTTTGTATGGGCCAGCTGATTGTTTTACGCGATTTCTATGTTGGTGCCATAGAGAACGTTGTTCAGTTTGACGGTCTGATCATCCCCTTAGAAAAGTGTCAGCATATTAAGAAGGAGCTTTGAGAAGGCTTTGTATTTCTGTAGATTTTGTGATGATTCTGAAAGATTAGAACGAGTGAGTATAACTAATTTTTTTGAGAGATTCTTTAGATAGAAGATAATTTCTATACCGAATAACAAACAAGAAATGCATTATAGTTTGCTGCCAACTTTTATTGCGAGAATATACAAAGGAAATGTGTTTACCCTCCCGTTAACAACAGTCTCTCCGTGACCGCTGCCGGCGAAAATTATCGCAGCAAATCATATTCCTTTCTCAATTACTGTCAAAAACAAAACCCACGACCATTCTCCTGTATATTACACTGTATTACACACCATTATTACTGTATTACACAGAATTACGTGTCTTGACATGTTGTTATGACAAATTATCGAATTTGGTTGGTATTTGCATGAGTGGAGGAAATTTACGAGTGAAAAGGTGGTTTATTTTTATTTGCTTTTTACATTAAAATAAACGGTAAATACTTATTCCTTGTGGTTCTTTAGAACAGACCACCTTATTCTTCCTTAAGAAGTGACTAATGGATATTGTTTGCTGCAGCGGTTCACTTTAGGTGTACAAAATCCCTAATTAAATTTTGAACCCGTTTAGTTATGTAAAACTATACAGGATCCTTCTTAATATGCTGACACTTTTTTAAGGGGATGATCAGACAGTCAAACTGAAACATCTTCTCTATGGCACCAACATCGAAATAGCGAAACAAAAAACTGCTATTACATACAAAACTGCAAACCTACTTGAGCCAAATGTATGGGACAGCTGATTTTTTTTTCACGATTTTGATGTTGGACCCATAGAGAAAGTTGTTCAGTTTGATGGTCTGATCATCCCCTTAAAAAGTGTCAGCATATTACGAAGGACCCTGTATAACATTACCTATTATGTACCCGTATCAAAATGAAAAGAGCGTCAGTGGTGCTTCGCGGAGATGTATGGACACTCAATCTTGAAGGTCCGTGTTCGAACCTGCATGGACGACATGCCATGTACCAAAGTTTTCTCTAACTTATGTACGTAATACCGACTGCTCTAAAAAGGTGAAAACATCGTAAGGAAACCTGCACACGCTGAAGAAATTCTGATGCGAGTGTGTAGTCTACGAGTAATCGGCATTGGGTATGCGTGGTGGACTGATGAAATCCGCGAGTTTCCAACTAGTCAAACTAACAACTCTTTATCAAACGTCAAAACGCGTGCTTTGTATGAAATATTGTACTAAAAATTGAATAGTGACGTCATTGTTTTTCGTCGTCGTTTTGATACTTTTTATCAGCATTACTGAAAATGTGAGTTTACCGTTATTTTCAAACGGTTTATTTACTGAGCAGTTAAAACTACAATATATTTATGTAGTCAACTCTTCTATTATACATAAGTTTAATAAGCGTTTAATACGCATTTGCTCACGACTATATTCCCCGATGGGGTAGTCAGAGATATTCTGAAACCTCAGAACATCCACGTTTCACTAGAACAGAAAATAAGTTTAATTAACTACTTAGTTAAAAACGTTGGTATTTCAAATACTTGGCTATAAGAGACAAACATTATTTTAAAGTGAACATCATTAGGTATTCAATTCTTATAATTATACACTGCGGAAGAAAACAATACAGACAAAGAATTCGCATTTCATGACTAAAGTGCGTAAGGAATAAACAAATTGTGTGCTACCTATTTAGATTCGTTGTTACGTGGCGTCTACACGCTACGATACGCTTTTTAGGGTTCCGTAGTCAATAAATAAATAATAATAAATATCTTGGACATTGTCACACAAATTATCTAGTCACATTTAAAGTACCAGAATCGAGCCTGGACTTGTATTATGATGACTAGACAACGATATATAATACATATATAGATACAAACAACCATGACTCGGGTACAAATATTCATATTCATCATACAAATATTTGTCCCTTACGGGATTCGAACCCGCGACCCTTGGCACCCCAGGCAGGTTCACTACCGACTGTGCTATCGGGCCGTCGGAATAGGAACCCTTATAGTCCGTCTTTCTGTCTGTCCTTCTGTCCGCGGCTTAGCTCAGAGACGCTTAGTACTAGAAAGCTGTAATTTGACATGGGTATACATATTTATCACGCCGACAAAGTGGTGGAATACAATATTGAGACATATTTTTTTAGGGTACCTCCCCTACACAAAAAGTGGGGATGCTATTTTTTTTTCTCGTCTATCCCATGGTGTGGGGTATCGTTAGATAGGTATTGTATTTGCAAATGGTTAAGAAGGACCCTGTATTTGCAAATCAGAATTGGCCAGAAAGCTATACAAGGTGTTACAAAAATACAAATAAACATTTAAGGGGGTGGTTTAGACCATCAAACTGAATAACTTTCACTATGGGACCAACATCGAAAGCGCGAAAAAAAAAATCTACTGTCCCATACATTTAGCTCTAGTAGATTAGTAGCTTAGTGTGGAACATCTTTATTTTTTCGCGATTTCGTTGTTGGTCCTATAGTGAAAGTTGTTCAGTTTGATGGTCTAAACCACCCCCTTAAATGTTTATTTGTATTTTTGTAACACCTTGTATAGCTTTCTGGCCAATTCTGATTTGCAAATACAGGGTCCTTCTTAATATGCTGTCACTTTTTTAGGAGCTGATCAGACTATCAAATTGAACAACTTTCTCTATGGTACCAACATCAAAATCGCGAAAAAAAATCTGCTGTCCCATACATTTGGCTCGATCGAGTAGGTTTTGAGTTTTGTATGGGACAGCTGGTTTTTTTTTCCACGATTTCAATGTTGGTGCCATAGAGAAAGTTGTTCAGTTTGACGGTCTGATCATCAACTTAAAAAAGTGTCAGCATATTAAGAAGGACCCTATATGTAGATACCTAGGTTAAATTCTTCCACTCTATTCTGTCCCATTCCCGTGCAATCTTGCCTTAAACCTTTGACTATTTATATGTGGACTGGTTACGCGTGTAATTCTACTAACAAACATTTCTGCCACTTTTTGCGGGGGGCGAGGTAACATGAAATCCGCAACTTTGGATTTTATTCCCCATAACTTTAGATTCTAATTTTGAATGTTAAAAATCATGAAAAGTAGTCTCGTGTGAACCCCAAACGTTCTAAGTTCGAAGTTATTATTTCGCAATTATAGGCTGTCTCGTTTAGTGATAAGGTGTAAAATTGAATGTAGCTGCACAAGATCAATTGTGCTTATACCGTGGCAGAGGGGAAATGCTACCGCAAAGCTAGTCCTTATAATAATTAGTCAAAGCCTTAAACATACCTAACGAATAAGCCTATTCTTCCTTCGTAGAAAAAGATGTCATGCGTTTATCCATCGGCTGACTTGAAATATAAACATCGTAAATCAAAAAATAGCTTCGAAATGAACTTAACGCAAAATAACAATGAAAAAAAAAAGATAGCTAAATTACAGACGCGCCAATGCACATAAATCTCTAGCCGTAGACAAGAAACATGGCCGCTTGTTCTATATTGTCTTTGGGCCACATATGCTTTTAATAAAAAATAATTTACAAACTTAATCACTGTTATATCTTAAACCTTAACAGTTAACATATAAGGTTTAACTTCGGTCGGTTTGCATGCATGTTAAAGTTTGTTTTAGTAGTGCATAGCGATGACAATCAGCAAAGTGATCTCCCGCTGTTTTATTGTATGAATGTATGGCTTGTACTGAAATTATGCGTATAATATGTACTGGTTATTGATTTAAATTATTGCCTGAGAATTTTCTTCCAAACAGCAATGTTTTAATGCATTCGATGCTAGAAAACACTAGGCAAACGATATCACGGTGCGCGATTCACACTTTGCATTTAACAGGTCGTTTTTGATATGAAAAATCTATTGACGCGCCTTAGCCACAGGTCCGGCACTTCCAACAACGTTTTGGATTTGACACGATGGCGTTCGCACATGCGCTCTTGGTGCAAATTGTCTTTGACATATGTGTAGGGTTGACTTACCACACATCGTATGAACATAATCTACGTTTCGTTCCCTTTTATTGTTCGTTCTGTTATTAAAAATTATACTTGAGCTTAAGAACTACTGAAAATGTGAATTTAGCGTTATTTTTCAACGTTTTTTATGCACTGAAAAGACTAAATTTTATGTAGTCAAATACTACGGGTGCGCGCGCCTGACTGCATTCCCTTGCTCGGCTTCCCTCAAGTTTCCCAGAAAGTGTGAGGTGAGGCGGAGGATCTGAAGTCAGAGATGGGCAGGGAGTGGCCGTTCTGTATGTAGAACTATATACTATTACCTATTCTGTGCCTTAGCCGCCGTGACGACAAATGGTGGTATGACGCCGTCGCACTAAACGTTGACATCTGCGACTTGTTCATCGTTCCTGAGATTGAAATGCGAAAAAAACGCGCGTAATCGGGACAGTGTGGTATTTCGATGTTTCACATTTGCCGGGCGCCCCACGACGGCCACTTTTTTCAGCTACATTTTTCAGTATATCGGCTGGCATTTTATGAAGCCAAATAATTTTATGAAAATCTTTTCGCGATTCAAAATGTTGGTGCCATAGACAACGTTGTTCAGTTTGACGGTCTGATCATCCCCTTAAAAAAGTGTCAGCATATTAAGAAGGACCCTGTATGGAAAAGCCGTGGAACAGCAGATTTTGTTTTTTACGATTTCAATGTTGGTCGCATGATGAAAGTTGTTCAGTATGAGCCCCCTTAATTATGTAACGCATTGAAATGTTCACCCTGTATAATATACGAAATAATTGTATCTCATCAATAACTACTTAAAAAGTAAAGTTGAAGGCAAATGATGCGTCAAATGACCATCGATAAG
This sequence comes from Agonopterix alstromeriana, assembly GCA_963924505.1. Lineage (NCBI taxonomy): Eukaryota > Metazoa > Arthropoda > Insecta > Lepidoptera > Depressariidae > Agonopterix > Agonopterix alstromeriana. The sequence continues at coordinate 2,215,862 of OZ004665.1, read as the reverse complement.
GTGTCTTTCAAAATGTTCATACAAAAGACATCAACGATCTGTACAATAGTTATTTGTTATACAAGAGTGCAAAGTTGCTTTTAAACCGTTTGCTCAATTTTGATGACCGAGCAAGCGAAGGATTCTAAAATTGTCCTGAGCGTTAGCGAGGGAATCAAAAGAGCATGAGGTGAAAAATCTTTGCACTCGAGTGCAACACGTAACTTTTCATCCCACCTCAGCGAGGAAATGACTAAATGCAAAAAAAAAAGGTTGTATGATAAATTCGGCACCATGGAGAGAGAAGTAAATAGGTTTAATGATGTTTTGAATTCAAAAACTTAGTGCACACGATGTTCTAAATTCAATTTACTTTATCCTCTAGCGGATAGAAACGGCTTTTGCACTGAGATATCGAAGAGCAAAAATACTTTTTCCGAGATGGGGGAATGAAAAAGTATTTTAGCCGGAATTATTTTTCAATTAAGCTAAGGTTAATTATTTTAATTCGTTCTTTTATTGATTTGGAGTTTCTGATATACGTGGTTAACTGGAAAGACCATAAATATATTTATTTAGATTATTTTATTTTTTATTTTAGATTACTCTGGGACACTATTTTCGAGACTTTAGTATTAGACGCGACGTCCATTACTTGCTAAGTAGTAGATAAATATCACAGAACATTCTAAGAGGGGTTAGAAGTGTAAAGTAGGCGTGAAACGTGTGGCCACAGGTTATGCAATGATTTGCATAACACCATAAGGCGCGCGGCGTGGTGTGAGCGAGAGAGTATGAGTAATTGTAGCAGCGTGAGCGAGAAGACAAGTGGCGACAGCCGTCTCCGAAGCAAAAGCGCTACTTTGCATTTCTAACCCCTCTTATAATGTTCTGTGATAAATATGCAACAGGCGTTCGGTAGCACCTGAACTTTAGTTATAGCCTTTGACTAATAATTATAAGGACTAGCCTTGCGGTAGCATTTCCTCTCTGCCACGGTATAAGCACAATTGATCTTGTGCATTTACATTCAATTTTACACCTTATCACTAAACGAGACAGCCTATAATTGCGAAATAATAAATTCGAACTTAGAACGTTTGGGGTTCACACGATACTACTTTTCATGATTATTAACATTCAAAATTAGAATCTAGAGTTATGGGGAATAAAATCCAAAGTTGCGGATTTCATGTTAACTCGCGCCCCGCAAAAAGTGGCAGAAATGTTTGTTAGTAGAATTACACGCGTAACCAGTCCACATATAAATAGTCAAAGGTTATGGCCTATGCTATGGCCTTCGATCTCCATCAGAAAAGTATGATACAAACAAGTTAAAATGATTACCTCGATTGTAAAACGTCTTCTCAGCTCCAAGCCCTTTCTAAGAGCGGCATTGAAGACCTGCGTTCGATATCTGAAAAAGACATAAGGACTTTTAGAATGTTTTCCCCTTATCTACTTATAACTTCATTCCAAATAAGGGTGAAGAGATTTTCCGATTCCTATTTCGCTTTCTGGCCAATTCCGATTACCAAATGTAATTAATTTACGTTCGTTCGTTCGTTCGATACATATACTATCCGACATATCTTGGACGTTACTAAAGCTGTTCTAAGAATAAGTGAGTGAAAGTGTTTCAAATCTCTGTTTCTGTAATTCAAAATAGCCTTAAAATTTCGTTGCTATTGAATGGAGTGTAGGTACATCATCTCAAGTCTGTATATTAAACCGAGATGTTCATTTTGATGGTCTGATCATCACATTAACATTATTTCAGCTAATTTTGTTTGACGTTATATGGATAGAGTCCTTCTTAATATGCTGTCACTTTTTTATGGGGATGATCAGACCATCAAACTGAACAACTTTCTCTATGAAACCAATGTCGAAATCGCGAAAAAAAAAAATCTGCTGTTCCATACTAAACTGAAATCTTACGTGACCCCATTCTATGGGAACGCTGATTTTTTTTTCGCGATTCCGACATTGGTCCCATAGAGAACGTTGTTCAGTTTGATGGTCTGATCATCCTGTTAAAAAACTGTCAGCATATTTAGTTGAAGTGTCGTCTTCTCTGTTGTCTGTATAACAACAACGAAAAAGCCAAAAGTATGTCATTAGTTCATTACTCATTATCCTAACTAGCATATGAATGAATTACCTAACATTATGTATGTACTCGTAATACCTTACAGCACAAGAGTTATTGTTAAAAAAAACAAAGCGGACCAACCACAATCACTTTCCTTTTCACTATACATAAATATTACCAAGTCCCGTAACATAACTCTTAAGCCTACAACTTAGGTATTTGTGGGGACTACAGATGTCAACACCCACAAGTTATAGCGACGAAGCTAACAGATGGCGCTACGGTCGGACTCGCAAATGTGTACGTAAAGACAACTTGCGACGTCACATTGGTAACCCGTTAGCCGCTACACATAAGGTTCACAATCGTATGCAAGACATGAATCGCGCAAGAGAAATAATCACAGAGATTCGATATATATACAAGGTCCAACTAAGAACTGTCGGACCACGGCCGGTCCCCAGGCTTCACACCTAGCCTGGCGGAAGATCTTCCCTTTTCACCGGAGGAACCTTCCACAGTAGTTCCTCCACAGTGGTGACCCTCGACAAAAGAACATCGCAACCTGAACACCGCAGAGCAGCACTAACACAGAGCAGCAACCAGCATCAACAAATCCTTCACACCCCTCGACCAGGTCAAACAAGCAGCAGTCACACGCCATCAACCCGAAGCCCGCACCAGGTCCATCGCAGCTGTCTTCACACCGCTTCCTGGGCCTGCAGCTTCCTCAACGACAGTCAGCGTCTGTATAGAAGGATCTCCCGCAGCCCACGTGTCTGAGCTCACCTCCACGTGGCAGTTCTGCTCGCCTTCTCCACGCCTGTCACTCGCCCGCATCACATCAGGCCTGATCTCCCTGACCGATGCAAACACACGCAGCACATCGCTCGTCAGACTCACTTGACTGGAGCCCTGCACCTACATGGATACAAGACTGCACACTTCGAACAACTCAACGACCTCCGGTCTGAGGGGGGAGTACTGTGGGGACTACAGATGTCAACACCCACAAGTTATAGCGACGAAGCTAACAGATGGCGCTACGGTCGGACTCGCAAATGTGTACGTAAAGACAACTTGCGACGTCACATTGGTAACCCGTTAGCCGCTACACATAAGGTTCACAATCGTATGCAAGACATGAATCGCGCAAGAGAAATAATCACAGAGATTCGATATATATACAAGGTCCAACTAAGAACTGTCGGACCACGGCCGGTCCCCAGGCTTCACACCTAGCCTGGCGGAAGATCTTCCCTTTTCACCGGAGGAACCTTCCACAGTAGTTCCTCCACATATTCAATCACCTTGTATTGTGGGTCTTCGTGTATAGAAAGGACAATATGAAACAAGTGAGTCTTGTAGCTTTGGGAATAAAAGTGAAATTTCGTTGAACGTATTTGGGGCGAAACCGGCTGTTAATGTCAAAGGAGTCACTTTGATAGGACCTTGGATAAAGGTTATTGACAAAAAGCTTTTAACGCATCCTGGGAACTGGTTTGTGGTGACGTCACACGCATTTTACCTTTCAGGTTCATCAGGTAAAAACTATAAATAAATTTTTACTTTTTTTTGTCATTTTTCAATTTTTCTTCTTGCAATGAGAATTTCTTTGTGTTATTTAGGGGATCGATAGATGGCGCTACGGTGTGCGCGAATAAAAGGTCAAAATAGAAAAAGTGTTTCTTTAAAATAATAAAGAGGGAAAAGATGTTTAAAAAAAAAGCCAACGTATCTTTGGATTTCTATTTACTATCCTCAAAAGTCGGAACGCCGAACCCTGTTTGGACCGATTTGGGGAGTGCCGGCCCTTAACGAATCATCTTAAAGTCGGGCCAATTTAACAGGTCACATCTGACATCTGTCAGGTTTAGCTTCGTAGTGAGGTGACCTGCTTAAAAAGATCGATTAAAGTGAATGGATCGATACGGATTTCAAACATGCGTGAATCGAATTATATGTGAATATCGCAGTTTGTTGGAACTACGTTTTACATCGATTTTTTTTGGGTTCCTTAGTGTTAAAAAAGAAAAAGGGTTCACAGACGCAACATTGTAACGGTGTTCAGTTCTTTAGAACAGAAATTTTTGTTTTATGTTTAGAATGGTTTATTATTAAAAGTAAATCGTAAAATTACCTTCTTTGGTCATTATTACAACAAATATATAAGCAATAAATATATAAGTAATTAAAAAGAGCAAAGCAATTGTGCAGTTCTAACTTCGAAAAAATAAATATTATTCTATGCCCGCCGTTACAAGGATTACGTTTGGTGAAGACAAGTATCAATAGATGTCAAATGTGACTTATGAAATTGGTCCGACTTTATTCGAAAGTCGATATTGTAGAGATGGTTTTGCATTCAGTTGAGCACGTTGAATCATTCCGGGGCTATTTGTCTCTACCATTGCTCTTCATATTGGTTTCTACTAAGCAGTGACCTTAAACCCACGCGTTTAATTAGCATTTTGAAGGCGCTACCTAATGTGACAGAAGGTGGTTCCATTGATTGAAAATTGCGTTTGTTAGTTCAACCTTGAGCTCTACTTACATACTTGATGTTGGCGACCAAGGTAGCTGATCGGTTTTTTACTTTGACTATATACATCGTGTTAATGAATTAACGCAAAACTAGAAAGTAGTTTGTTTAGAATCGAGAGCAGAATCGAATTATCATGGTTTCAACATAGGTAATTTTTTTCAAAATTTTGAATAATCAAGTTGTAAAATTTAAAATTTACTGAAATTGATCTCAACCAACCGCACGGGAACACTCAAAAATGATAATTCGATTCTGCTCTCGATTCTAAACAAACTATTTTCTAGTTTTGCGATTATTCATTAACACGTTGTATATATTTTGCTTGAGTTGCAGTGCATAACATTAATAACCTTGCAACACTGGACAGCTACGTGTATCTATAACCAACACAGACTTTTATTGCTTATTTCCATCAAGAAAAATGGCTTATCCTTTTCCGCGTTCCTCGATCACTCTGTAACTCGTAGCTCTGCGCCTACGCAGCTCTGACTAATGGTTAATCTCACTATAACACGTTTCTTATACCAAGTCTTGCGAATCAAGCAATTTCAGTCTCTAAAGCTTATTCATAAGTGTTTTGATGGAAGACATAATTTGGTACAACTGTCGTTTATATCGCTTTAGTAAGACTACGTTATATAAAGTTTCGCATGTCAACCTATTTTCGTCTTTAAAAAGTAGGTTTTAAGGGTTTCAAAATGGGACTTGCATATGGGATGAATTGATACTCTCGCTATGGAACTACTAGCACCATTTTTGGTCCGAATATTTGTTTCAACAGCTTTTAATTTACTTTGATTGCTTTTAAGTTGTTTTTGGAATTGTTTTTTGTTGGTATTAATCATTTTGGCGAACGAAGTTAAAAACTAGTTTTTTTTTTTTGGTGGAGATAATTTAGAGTTAATGAACATGGTGTGCTGTAAAAAAGTTCGAATTTTCAGACAAAAAAAAAATTTGCACATATTGGACACGCCTGGTGGGCTGACGGTCAAGCCCATATATCCTCACCGAGGTTAGGTCTGTGCCCTGCAGGAACCTATAGGGTGCTTCTTAATATGCTGACACTTTTTTAAGGGGATGATCAGACCGTCATACTGAACAACTTTCTCTATTGGACCCTTTATTGGACCACCATCGACATCGCGAAAAAATAAATTAACTGTCCCATACATTTGGCTCGAGTATGTTTGCAACTTTTGTATGGAACAGCAGATTTACCCTGTATATTAAACAGGATGATGATGATAATGAAATGTTTCCGCCCGCATGACAAACGGAGGCAAATAATAAATTGGGTGACAATGATTTTTTTTTTCATTTTATACTAAGAGACATTTTATACCTTTTAAATTATTCATTTTAAACCAAAGTCAAAGTCAAAGTCAATATAATTTATTCAATATAGGAGCTTGCAGCACACTTATCACACGTCAAATCTTTTTTAAAGCTACCACCGCGTCGGAACGTGTTGTCGCTGTAGAGAAGATGCGGCCAGAAACTCTACAACATAACACGACTTAATAACTATTACAATATAAATTCTTAAGCTAAAGCTCGTACAATAATACATAGTCTATTTAATAACCTTAAGTCGCGTATAATTAACCTTAGTCGCCTAAACCATTTTAAGAAAGTCTTGCACAATCAAGATGATTATATATCTTTAGGTAGCAATCGCTACCAAATCGCACCGTAGACTCTAAAAGTATTCTAACTGTACCAGCTTCCAGCCAGCACTGTCGAGACGAGAACGGTACACAAGTCAGCTACCACGATACAATAGGCTGTGCATTGCCTACTGTTAGATATAGATAAACATCTGAAGGGCTACGGCTATTGGACATCAATCTATAATATAAGGTCTAATAAAATTAGCTGAAACTATTTTAAGGGGAGTATCAGACCATCAAACTGAACAACTTTCTCTATGGGACCAATATCAAAATCGCGAAACAAAAATCAGCTGTCGCATACATTCGGGTCGAGTAAGGTTTGGCAGTTTTGTATATGAATGCAGATTTTTTTTTTCGCGATTTCGATATTAGTCCCACAGAGAAAGTTGTTCAGTTTCATGGTATGATACTCCCCTTAAAATAGTTTCAACTAAAGTTGTTAGCCCTTATATAATATAGGTAATATATAATATACTTGTCTATAATATAATAAAGCTGTATAGATGAAAAGATAATGTTTTGATAGATAGATTGTAATTGCTATGTTGGTCCCATAGAGAAAGTTATACAGGGTTCTTCTAAATCTTTTAAAGGCGGATGATCAGACCATCAAACTGAACAACTTTTTCTATGGAACCAACAAAGAAATCGAAAAAAAAATCTAAACATAAAGAATTTTTTTTTGCGTCTGCAGACGACATTGTGATAGAAATTAGAATTTACCTACATGGAGCCAAAGGAGCTTACAATGCGACTGAAATATACCTAAACCTAATGATAAAGAAAGTCTACATTGTCGCAATCGCAACAGCCGTGCAATATTAATAAAAACGGCATAACAAGAAAGACAATGCGTTAAATTGTAGAAAGTAATGCACTCAATACAGATCGCATCGTTCCGTGTGAATTTACTTGCATGGGAACACTGATAATTAATTCAATTACGCGTTTTTTTAAATTTTGTCTTCTTTCCATTTTCATAATTTCACTTTACACTTTGTTGAAAGTTGTTCTTGAACGCGAGCATATGCATGTATAAGGAGAAAAATTCCAATAAACAGCAGGTTAATAACAAAGTATCATTAGAAAAAATTAAACAAACTACCATAACTCAACTCTTATAACATAAGACATAAGTTTTAAAACAACATAATTTACGAGACTTTGCAAAGTGAAACCAGCTGTAAGTGGCTACCTAAGTGTCTACACAGAAAGATGTACCAGGAAACGAAACAAGTTAGACTAGTTCTTGTCTTAGGCTATCTAAACGGAGCGTGGAAACCTATCTTGTAGCTTAAATAGATCAACGGTTAAGGATAGATTTTCTATCTTGTCCGAGAGCTGTGGTTAGGTTGTTCGTAAATAGAGTTGATCACGCTTGACGATGGAAACTATCTTCTTAGGTACTTGTTTGAAAAACCGGCCAAGTTAGAGACTCGCGCACGGAGGGTCCCATTCCACCACACAATACATTCGTGTTATGCATTTGGCCCGTTTTTATTAGGGTTCTATACCTACGCCTACCTACGCCACTGTCCGTTCGTCCGTCTCTTTTGAACCTTAAAAGGAAGCCGGTTGAAATTTTCACAAATATGTTTTATTGTGGCAGATTTGCTAAGAAATAAGATAAAAAAAGTAAAAATGAAGGGGGATCCCATATTCCCATTCTTCTTATCGTGTGGGCAGCAAGCCCTGGTGTCAGAATTCTAATTTCCACTGTGAGAATTAATTCTCACAGTTAATATTGCTAAACCTCCCATTCTCATTTCGCATAATGTCACATTTTTAGGTTCTCATTTTGCATGTCACATTTTCATTCCACTCAATCAATTTCGACGAGGTAATTGTTTTATCTTTTTCTTCCTATCAATCTGTTAAAACACAATAAGACACTTTTTTCGCTGGTAAAAGTAGTTTTCACTCAAAGGTTATTCTTTACTCTGTGCTGTTAAATCTACCCTTTTTTACCACTTCTGGATAAGTTCTTGTTAGCTTATATAACAGATAATTTGGGGTTACCTACTTGATTTCGAAACTCGATTGTACGAAAATTGATACATCGATGACTATTCACCGATACTTCGATACTGTGATATGCTGTTGCTTCGGCTCATTTTTTGTTCACTGTTACGTTACTCCGAAAATCTTACTTCGACGACTTGTTCTGTCGATGTTTGTTTGTTCGATGTAATGTTACTTCGACGACTTGTTATGTCGATGTTTGTTTGTTCTAATAGAACACCCTTAGTCGAAAACTGGCCTAACTCAAAATTTAAGCAAATCGCAAAATAAGCTTATTGAAATATCGACATAAAAGCGCCTTTTCAGTAACACTCAATTTTGAATTAGGTCTGTATTCCACTAAGGGTGCTTATTTAAATTAGTAATTTCCTTTGAAAACCTGGCAAATTATGATTCTTACTCGAAATTAATAATCTAATCTGAAATTAAACTCTAGGACGCAGAACATCAATAGTAATCCAACGGTAAATCATTTAAATAAAATAAGATGTTCTACAATAAAACAGTGAAGCGATTTAAATAGTATTTTAATTATCAAAATAAAGAAAAACAAAATTTGCTTTCTTCCGAGTCAGCTATAACATTCAACAATGTTAACTTTTATTACGGGAGCAAACCTGAAATCGCAAAAAAATATCTGTTGTTCCAAACTAAATTGCAATGCCTACTAGACTCAAATATACAACGTGTTAATGAATTAACGCAAAACTAGAAAGTAGTTTGTTTAGAATCGAGAGCAGAATGTAAACTGGACGATGTTATAAGGATTTCTTGTTGTATTAACCATAAACCCATGTGTATCATATCTTCGCAGAAATAAAGCGCCGAAATAACGTGTTCGATGCAACATAATGTCGCAGAAACAGTAGTTGAAGTAACGTTATCGAAGTAAAGAAACACCGGACAAACAAAACTTCGACGTAATGAATCCCCGAAGCAACAGCATATCACAGTATCGAAGTATCGGTGAATAGTCATCGATGTATCAATTTTCGTACAATCGAGTTTCGAAATCAAGTAGGTAACCCGATAATTTGACATATATTTCATACGAAATATGACAAATGATCAGTCAAATAAGCTAACAATGACTTATCCAGAAGTGGAGAAACAGGCCGTCTTTTCAGTCTCTTGAGGAATTTGTGTGCCCATAACTAATAACTATTCTTCATAATAATTTAAAAGTTTAAACTCTTGTACTTACTAGACGCAGATGATTAATAGTTAAAACGCGGCGCCGGAAATAAAAACAATACAAGTGAGAAAAGACTACTGTTCAATCGATGGACGCGTGACGCACGCAAAGCTAACGAGCTGCGTGTATCGCACGCAAGAAACACGCGACTCATACTAATTCTTAGAATATGAAGCTACCTATCCAGATTTACAATGTGTCGGTGAAGATACGTGAAACGTAGGCAACAATAGCAATTTGCACACTCTTTCTGAGGCTGAGAATCAAAACGAAATGAGGTCGAGATTCAGAAACGAAAAGCGAGTTTGAGTTCGAACTCCTTTATGTCAAAATTATAGCCAGCGGCCGATGCGTCTGACGCGCGCGGCTCGCGGCTGAAGGCCGATGCGACAATACTAGTTACTATGAAAACGTATGGCGCCGTTCCGATGCCAGCGACTGACGCTTGCGATAGACATATGGCATATGACAGAAACACGCGTCAGACGCGCGCGTCAGTCGCATCGGCCGCTGGCATCGGAAGTCCACCTTTTAACTAACGCAACAAACTTCGTGCGCCACATAAAGGGTACGATGAGTGCAGACGGCTAAAAGAAATAGAGATAGCTATTTACTACCAAATTGTGGCGATAGGGCCACAAAGAATGTGACAGTGTTGCGACGTGCAGTGTTAGCCACGGTTTATACAGGTGAGACGTGTGGCGCTGGCGGATAATCTAAATAACACAATATAAACCTTATAGTACGTAGCATAGCGTCGTTTTTGACGTAAAGGAGAATCGCTCCCGCGCCTCCAGGTGTCGTCGCATGGAGGTGCGGGCGTGATTATCCAAACGACGCTATGCTACGTACTATAAGGTTTCAAAGTCAAAATAATTTACTCAATATAGCGCTGTAGAGAAGATGCGGCCAGAAACGTTTATAATTGTTACTTTGACTATCCGCCACCACCACACGTCACTTCTGTATAAACCGCGCCTCATTTCTAGTAGTGGCGTGGCGTGGCGTAGTATTATAGTTCAATGGTCAAAAACCATACATTTTTCAACTCACGTTCAAGAGACGTCTCTGAATCTTGACCTTATTAAATACTGACTGTCACATTTGGTCTGGCATGTAGGTACGAAGCATCGGGCAAAAGTAAGAGCAGGTTTAAAAATTCCAATAATTTATTAAATACAAATACTTATTAATAAATTATCTTAACTTCGTCTATACTTCATTTCAAATAAGGACGAAAAGATTTTCCCATCCCTATTATAGCTTTCTGGCCAATTCTGATTTGCAAATATAATTTATTTATCAGAAATATACTATCCGAGATATATTGGACGACTAAAGCTAGTGGTAATGAAAAATAGCCTTAAAATTTAATTGCTATTTGAAATGGAGTATAGTAAGGTATGAATTAAGGTTAATTAATTATGTACTATCTACAATTATGTAATATTAGGACCATCAAAATCCACTGAATCTATTTTACAGAGTTTATAAAAAACCAATTTTTCATATTTTACTACCAAAGTCTTTATCGCTTTTTAGGTACGTATTTTTTTCTTCATATGCAGAGTGTAAAAATTCAATTCCACCTATCCCCCCTCCCTGTATACGTGCTGGAAAGGCTGGATTCATATCTGAACATGCTAAAAGTGAACCTTGTTACAAATGCACAATGAAAATTAATGCTGTTTTAAAAATTTACATTTTGTACAAAATTAATTCTAAAGGATATCATACACTAACCGAACACAGCCATGGCCTTTGGACAGGTGCCAAAAAGCGCTCAAGATGCACCTAAAATTTTAAATCCAGTTTCTAGGTATCAGCAAGTATTATTTATGGCACAACGGGGACTTAGGCCTGTCACATACATACATGCGAAATTCCGCAGAATCCCGAATCAGGATCACGATTTCGTATAGATTTTCCCCCTCCACCATTCCGTTTGGTATCAAATTCTATACAAAATCATAATCCTCATATCTTAATTCCGGAAGTTAGGAATTTCGGTTAGGAATTCCGTATGTATGTGGCAGGTCTTAATTTCTGCTTTGCTGAGCGTTTTTTCAGTCGCAAATTGCGCTGTGAGACTGATATCTACATACTGTCATGTCATGACATGTCAGAGAATGTAGCACTATGTAAAACCGCATATGGGTATAACCGATCTCTGTTTTAATACCGATGGGCCATATCAATACCCCGGTACTGTATATGCTAGAGATGGATAGAGGCAGGCAAATGCTAGAGGGCCTTATGTTATTTAAACTACCAATTAATTTACGTAGCTTTTAAACAACCGTTCGATCCGGAGTGCTATTTTCGATCTCGTTTTTTGTATTTTTCGTATTACATTAAAAATAGAACCTCTGATTTGAACTGCGGGGTGTGACTAGCCTCAAACTCATAATAAATTACATACATTTAATGCAATAAATAGAAAATTGAATAGATGTCCCACGTTAAGTTATTTCTGTTTTTCAAACTACATTTATCATTGAATGTTGTCTCACCTGTCACAATAAAACTGAGAAACATAGCCCAGGATGTGTATAGTCTCTCTTATAAGGTCAATGTATAGTCAGAAAAAAAATATGCTACCCTACTGTTACTGTCTCATAGTTAATATGGCAAAGTAAAACTTAGAATGCTGACCGTACATGAGACAAGCAACAGAAACAACGAAACGAGAAACCACAAAGAAAGTAGGTAAAGTCTAGTAAGACCCTTGTCAGTATTCTTAATTTCTTATAATAAGACCATAAATACGAAAATTACTTGAATTTACAGACTTTATACAAACATCTTACATTTCATGAATTCATGATATTGACACTATATCCCATTCCAATAGAAAAAGCTTCAGCTGTCATTAACTTACCAAATACTGGACGTCGGGTCCGCGCTCAAGTGTCCGAATAAAAGAGCACCAAAACGTATAAAGAGAACCAATTACGCGACAGTCTTCGTTTGACCGGCTGACTAGGCGCACGGCCCCGTGCCGCGTTGGGGTAAAAACTACGCAAGAAAAATGAAAAAGAATTTCAGCTATTTACTATACATGTACCTACTTAGGTTTGTGTAGGTTAGTCTCAGACACTTTTTTCGAGAATTTTGTACTAGACCCGGCGACCATTATTTAGTAAGTCAAAAAATTAATAGTCACAAATCACATACCTATTTAAACTATTTAAAAAAGTAAACCTCGAAAGGATAACTTTTTTTAAGGCCTAATCCATATTACAACTAATTTTCCAGGCCAATTATCGACAGCGAAACATTTCTATCGAAATGAGATAAAGAAAACCATCTACGTACGGAATAACTGTGACAGATCATACTCTTTCAAATCTACCAAGCCCTGGTAACCATTGATCATGCAGTAATACTCCGCTCCTACAATATAAGACAGCACCATGGCAGCCACGATGCTGCCTAGAGAGGTAGAACTTGGTAACACGATGCCTATCACGATGACGAGGCCAACGTAGGACATGTACCTTTAAAGAGATTGCATGGTTAGCTTTTGCAAAAGTCCAAAAAAAAAAAGTCTGTGGCATATTTAGTATATTTAGTGCCTGTTTCACCACTTTTGGAAAAGTTCTTGTTAGCTTATCCGACAACTCATTTGACATATTTTGTATGAAGTATATTTCAAATGAGCTGTCGGATAAGCTGACAAGAACTTGTTAGCTTATACAACGTGTTAATGAATAAGCGCAAACCTCATACACCCCAACTGATACAATAATTTCATTATTTTGATAGTTAAAATTTAAAGTAATTTGCATTTTAAGTTTTGAGGCAAATATGATTTGTTATCACTTCAGCAATGAATGAAAGCGCTAGCGTGCTCATGGATACGTTTGAAGCATCATGTTTTGGTAGTAAGTAGGGTGAGTGTGCCCGTGCAATGGGTTGAGATCGAATTAAGTAAGTTTTAAATTTTACAAACAAATTACTTAATATTTTGAAAAAAATGGAAGGGAAGGGAGATTTTTTCACCATTTCCATGTTGGTCACATTGTTCAGTTTGATGGTTTAATCGTCCCCAATACCTATGCCAACTTCCTGATCGTCCCCTTAAAAACGGTCAGCATATTAAGAAAGATCCTTAGAATTTATCTGGCTATTTCTCTAAAAATCTATTTCGTGCCCAAAGAGCACTTTAAATAGAAAATGGACACAATATACGCATGGATATTGGAGCACGCATATCCTCACGATGTTTTCCTTAACTAAAAAACCAGTAGTGTTACAAGTAAATACAAAAATACAAACAAATAATGTCCTGCCGTACTATGATTTCTCGACTTTGCGACCCACCTTTGCTGAATAGAAAAGGACCACATCCCACAGCCGAATCGCGCGCAAGTAGAGAACTCATACTAGAGGGGCTGGAAACTACTTATGTTATGGCAATATTGATTCCAACTATTAAATTCTGTATTATTCATCATCATCATTAGCCAATACTGCAGAGCACAGAACCTACAAGCTACACAATTCGAGAATCTAGGTAAGCTAAGGTATGAATAAAAATTTGTTATTAAAAATAAAATAAGTTAATATTATTGTTACTAAATATGTTACAATACATAATAGATATGCGTAAGAAAGAAGCGAGTGCTGAAATGACGGCTAAGAGAGATGAATGGAAGAGGATGACATATTGCGCCGACCCCAAATAATTGGAAATAATTAATAACACTGAACAGGAATCTGATTCGAATTATTATTTGACAGTAGTATTTAAGATTCCTAAATGCAGACATGACCAATACTGAGGCTGAGATTCAGAGACGTTTTTTAAGTCTTATGTCGATCTGCTTAGTTCGAACTAAGACTAAAAAAATCATCTCTGAATCTCTGCCTTAGAGCCACATTTCATATGAAACGTTTGCAAAGATTCATGCAAAAAACAATCCTGCTCATGCAAAAAACATAATTGTTAAAGTTGAAATGCATCTACTTATTATAATGAAGTCAATGTGTTGTCCTCGCATGCCTGCTTAATGTCATGAACAGCCTCTGCATGAAGTTGCTACAATTAGCATCATTTTATTTACATGCTTGTGGTTGTATAATTATCATTTTGTCCATAACTAAACATACATGCATACATATTAAACTCACAACCACAATCATGACATCACAATTATAATAAAAACTATAAAATACGAAATAACAATAAAAACAAACTTTAAAATATTTAAAATAATGCTAAATAGAGATAAAATAAATAATATTATAAAATTCCAGAGATATAAATAAATGTTGAAAAAATAATAATACAGGGTCCTTTTTAATATGCTGACACTTTTTTAAGGGGATGATCAGACCGTCAAACTGAACAACTTTCTCTATGGGACCAACATCGAAATCATAAAAAAGAAATCTGCTCTTCCATACAAAACTGCAAACCTACTCGGGCCAAATGTATGGGACAGCTGACTTTTTTTTCATGATTTCGATGTTGGTCCCATAAAGAAAATTGCTCAGTTTGACTGTCTGATCATCCCCTTAAAAAAGTGTCAGCATATTAAGAAGGACCCTGTATTCAGGGTCCAACTTGACATGTTGACGGTTTTTTGACAGGATGATTAGACCATCAAACTGAACAATTTTCTATTGGGACAAACATCAAAATCATGACAAAAATCTGCTGCCATTATGGTCTTGTAGGATTGCAGATTTATATGAAACTGATTTTTTTTCGCAATTTTGACCTTGAACACAGAGAAAGTTGTTCAGTTTGATTGTCTGAACATCCCCTTAAAAAACAGTCAGCATATTAATAAGGACCCTAATATTAACCATAACAGCCCAAAAATAACCCATCACCGAAAATAAAAATTCAAAATTACCTAATTTACCAGGGTTACAGGCAAAATTTACAAGTCCTCTTTTCTGTAAGAAACGTTTCAAAATTAACACAAAAAAAAGCTCAAACCAAAACGGAACACAAACAAATCATTCCAAAAATTACCTCGTTGACGTCAACATATCTGAAACATCCTCTTCTTCTCTATCTCTTATACAAAACTCTCCTTTCTTTGAAAATCCGTTAGCACACTTCCTACACATATCAGGACCGTCACCATAGCAACCATCGCATGACGGATCGCAATCCATACAGGCGTACGAACCAATGGAATTCATGCAAAACTGACCATCCTTACATTTATTTACATCATTGCATTCATTGACGTCTAAGCAACCTTCATCGGTATCAAATTCAAAGCCAGCTTTACAGGCTACGCAGTCTTTCTGTGTCCCGTGACGACATCCTCCCATACATGATCGATGGCACGGCGAGCATAAGAACTTGTTATCATCCTTAAACGCTAAGTAGTAACCCGTGGAACACTGTTCACATTCCTCTCCACTATAACCGGAATCACATAAACATGTTCCGTTCCCTTTTCTCGTACCATCTCCTCGGCATTTCCCATTACCGGAGCAAAGTCTTTCATGATCTCCCGGGCAGGGAGTACAGTCTTTGCCGTAGTGGTATTTCAGACAGCAAACCAACATTTTTTCGATACAAATTTCAGTGTACAAATCAGTTGATTCATCGGAGTTTTTAGACCACCATTCTTCGATGAATTCTTCAGCTTTCTCGGCCATGTGATGGCATTGGACGGAGTGTTTATTCACATCCTTACACAGACCCTCTTGGATGTCAATAAGGCGCATTTCACTGCGTTTGTATGACTTTTTAAGCTTTTCTTCCTCCCATGCAGTATCACCGCCTTCATATTTACCTCTAGACGTCCGTTCTAGGCCTTTCGTAAAAGAATCTACGAATAACTTACACGCTTGGCATTCACCTAGGCTTTTAGTTTGTATTAGAATGTCCGGGTTGATCATCGGAGGCTGAATATCACATAAACCGGCAGGCAAAATGAAAAACGTGACGAGAATTTTTATGAAGACAATTTTATAGTTTTCCATCGTGTCGCAATTCTGAAAGAAAGGAAATTTGAAAAGGTATGTGTTTCACTGTTTTTGATCAATAGTAAACTAGAGTAAAGTTTATTTTTCGGTCAAATTTATTGAAAAAAGTAAAGTAAAAACTCACAAAAATCAGCACTGCGTTTATAGACAAAAAAAGCTTAACGCACAAGGTTTTCAATTCAAAGCCAAGAAGTAGCACTGCAAATAACGTTTTATCGTTAATTAAACCTTTTAATAACACCCCATTCTTGATTAAAATGCAAAATACTGACGTGTTTGCTTTGGACTCGCTCGATCGCGCAACGATTTTTGACGTTTGATTTTGATTTGACACCTGCCAACACTGACAGACAAGACGGCATCCAGGGCTGCCACCTCAAAAACACGATTGGGTACTAAATCTGTGAACAAGCGCTAGAGTCCAGCTAAATTCTTATCACATAAATAGTCCTTCAAAGTGCTCTAAGGCCGAGATTCAGAGACGATTTTTAAGTCATAGTTCGAACTCCCGTATGTCCAAATCCATACATTTTCCCTTGCTTAGCTCGAGCAAAGACTAAAAGAAATCGTCTCGGAATCTCAGCCTAATTAGACTTAGGTATCAATGTTTCCGAAACCCATTTCTAAGTCAGTCAATTCGTAGATCTCTTGTAAAATTTATAATAGCACTTCAGATACTAAGCGGTCCTGCAATCTCTATGGACATGTTTTGACCACAATGTGCTAACAATAATTATCATAATTTCAATCAAAAAACACAATATATTGCATATTTTAACACAAGTAATGTTGCTTTATTAAACGTTAAAAAAGCGCTAGATTCGCCGCTACGCGCTAAATTCTGATATACGGCGCTAAACATACCAAAAAAGCGCTAGAAATAGCGCAGAAAGCGCTAAGGTGGCAGCACCCATACCAGCGCAGCGCCAGCGCCAGCCTTCGATTAGGTACGTTTCGTTTCACGAATGTTTCAAAGTTAGACCCGCTTTACATTATGCAACTGATTGCTGTGTGCGTGTTTTGTTTTATGTTTATGAATAGAAAGGAAGAATACACAAGGCATGTAATCTACTTGATAGGAAGGTTTATGACAAACAAACCGGTCAATGTACTTCAAATCGCATGGAGATCGGTTGCGCTTTGATTTTAAAGTATTCGTCGTGTTTGAAGCATTGCTTGAATCCGCGTAAAATTATCTTCATCGACATCACCTACACAAAACGCCTACATTTTAATACACCAAAAAAGGATTCATGACATTTAAATCCGTTGACCTCAGCCTTACCGCCCGCCGCATACATTTCGCAAAAGTCCATAAAATTCTTACAAACCGTTAACTACCAACTTTTAATAAATTATCCTGTTTATTTAAAGTAAATTGTATAAAATAAAGTGAAATAAATAAAGAAATGAATAAGTAAGTACATGTTAGTTCTCAATCTCACAGAAAAGCGTGTTTTAAAAAAAAGTTCGATTTGCTCACAATAAATGAAAAAAAGTATTGGAGGCGTGATCCACGTACAAAATGATCGATTGTGAACGAGATTCGAATGGTATCTTCGATATCTTTGAATTGTGCGAATAATGAATAATAGTGGTTCACAGGACCATCATTTGTCATGTACTCGCATTCGATTTTATAATGATAGCTTTATTTATCTCTGACAGGGACGATAATTAACATTGAAGACTTTAACGTCTATATGAGCATAACATCTGTCTTACAACAGAAATCTTATAAATTATTATTGATAATGATAACTTATTGACCTAGCCCATTTGTTTCGCGTTTTGGTCTTATGTCTGCTAAAAAAATTGCAGGAGACACAGCTTTAGAAAGATCAAAGAAGCATAAATAAATAAATATCTTGGACATTTTCACACAAATTATCTAGTTCTTAAAATAAGATGATGATGATGGAAAGAAAATTAAGTAGGTAAGTAAATCATTTTAGTCATAGCATAGCATATGCTCACGACTATTTTCCCCAGGGGGGTAGTCAGAGATATTCTGAAACCTCAGAACATCCACGTTTCACCAGTAGTACCAAAACTCTGTCCAGTGTGACGGCGGGTGAGCTCATCGGCGTCGCCACTTGTAATGGACAGTGGGTATAATACATGCCTCGAAATTGAAGCATGCAGGTTTCCTCACGATGTTTTCCTTAACCGAAAAGCAAGTGGTGTTACAAATCGTCGTAGTTTTATTTTAGTCAGTACGTAGTTTTTTCCCAGACCACCGTAATAAAAAAGTACTTATAATCAAAATGATAAAATTTCCTCTGGGGCCTAGAAGAAAAGATTTACTTCAGTAATTTTTATATTGCTCATTGATTTTCGACTAATAGTCGAACATTGTAGGCACTGTGAGGCCGAGATTCAGAGACGATTTGTAAGTCATAGTTCGGACTCCCGTATGTCAAAATCCATACATTTTCGCCACGCTTAGCTCGAGCTAAGACCAAAAATACCGTCTCTGAATCTCGGCCTTAGGGCTGTCGCCACCCGGGGGTGCAAAAAACAAAAAAAAGTTGACAAGGGGCGGCCTACACTGCACTTTCTTGCGGTCCGATTCAAATTTAATAACATCTTCCTGATGATCAGCGAGCTGATGCGGCCCCAGACCATCACTTTTACAAGGTAGTTACCTACTCATTATTATTATCACATTAATAAAAACCGGTCAAGTGTGAGTCGGCCTCGCGCTCTCACCCGGAGTAAAAAAAACTGTTTTGTAGTTTACTTACAGGTTGTGTGGTGTTGTGGTACGGAACCCCCGGTACACTAATAGCCCGACTCGCACTTGACCAGTTATTTAAATTAGCTCGAAGAAAATACCCCATCATGGTAGGTATCTACCGAAGTACTTAATTCTTAACTTTTTAAAGAAAACACATAATTATGTGAATGTGCAGAGCAATGATACAACTTGCATAATAACTTCCCGCTTTCTCCGTAACAAAGACTTTGGTCTACACGACCATGATGCTTTGCACCGTGTCGATACGAGGTTAAAATTGACAACATTACAAAATTTTAAAACATTCTTTTTATTTGATTTATGGATAGTTTACTGTTAATTAAGAGATCCGTATTTTTTATTTTTTCCTAGTTTTCTTTCGTTTCAGAGAAAATATCTAAAAATATGTATCATGATAAGCATCCAAAAAACTCGAAACGGTATTCGTATTTCACTACCAAATGATAAATGAAATGTTGTCGATTAGAAGATTTTAAGTTCCTTTTCTTCCATGTTCAGAATAAATAACATCAATGTTTAATTTTGCGTGCGCTATCTTGCGTAAAAAATAATAACTGAGTAGCGGCACAGATTTCTGTGAGAGCGGTGTTAGATAAAATCAAGTACCTACTTCCTATTTCTATGGTACAGGTAGACTAAGCATTTGTAACACCACTGGCTTTTTCGGTGAAGGAAAACATCGTGAGGAAACCTGCATGCTTAAATTTCGAGGCTTGTATTGTACCCACTGTCCATTACAAGTGGCGACGCCGATGGGCTCACCCCCGTCACACTTGACAGAGTTTCGGTACTACTGGTGAAACGTGGATGTTCTGAGGTTTCTGAATATCTCTGACTACCCCCTCGGGGAATATAGTCGTGAGAATATGCTATGCTGGATAAAACAGTAACATTGATTTATATTAGTGGTATTTCATCTCGAGAGAGCGCATTCGTACTTCGGAAGGCACGTCGCGTCGGTAGTTTTGGTCCCGTATAGTGCCGTTAAATATGGCGGTGTCCTTTTTTACATACATACATATACTCACGCCCATTGGGGTAGGCAGAGACTATTGATCGCCATCTGCTATGATCCTGACATACCTCTTTTGCCTCTTCCACAGTCATAAGTCGTTTCATACACGCTCGTCGGTTTCGGGTACATTTGATCTGACCCTTTTTAAGTAAACTATCGATTTGATCTGCATACTTACGTCTAGGGCGACCCCTTTCGACTGTTCCATTCACTCTCGCTTTATATATTTCATACGTCAGTCTACTATCACTTATCCTTTCCACATGACCAAACCATCTCAACATTCCCTTTTCAATCCTTGTCACTATATCCTCTTTCAGTCCACGCTTTTCTCTAATTACACTGTTTAGCTCTTTTGTTTAGCTATAAATAGCCTCACAGCTTGCTGAGTGATGACCATGCACTATTTAGAATAGAATTTCTTTGTCTTAAAAAAACAATACAAAAACAATATAATTACACAGTCGGTACTTACAAATACGTAAAAAACACATAAAAATAACACATTCAAGACACATTTTGATTATTTTATGTAGTAGCTACAAGAATATAAAGCAGAAATCTAATTCCACACTGTGCCTATACCTACCAACGTGAACACAACGTGCCCATTCCTTATCACCATTATTAGTGAGAGGAGTGCCCAGCAGTGGGATTCTACAATCTTTTTACAAATTATCACAGACGATTTTTGCTTTTTCTAAGTAGTATGTACACACGGCGACACATCAAGCTACGCAAGACCAACATAAGCTGGCAGCGCGACGTTATACATTACTCTACCTCCGCGCGACCAGCTTATTTTGGTTTTGCGTAGCTTGTTGTGTCGCCGTGTGTATACTACAGTCCGGCCGCTGAAAGATTGCGTTTGACAGTTACCATAAAATTGTAAAAACTGAATGAAAACTATAAATGCCGATCATTATTTAGTAGCTTTTTAAACAAAAAAGGGCAGCTAGTGCCCTGTGTACTAGAGTGAGCACAGGTAAACAATATTTTTATTCAGTTTTTTACAATTTTATGGTAACTGTCAAACGCAATCTTTCAGCGGCCGGACTTTAATACACTTATTGAAAACCAACAAAGTAATTTTGTATAAAAGTAGTTTTTGTTTTATTTTATAGTCTATAGTTTCCGATTCTATCCAGTATTCATTTTATGCATTTCATTTCTTAATCTTTGTAATACCTCTACCACAATAAACATCAAAGCAAGTTTATGCTATTTAAAAGATGATATCAAACTACGGACTTTAAGTGCAGAGATATGCTCATTTCTTTTTATTAGTTCATAACACCACATTTTAAATCCACCGTATAAACTGTCGGTCACTCCCAACTCCTTTTATTTACCAACACAGGCGATATAAAATCCACTGTGTCTATTTTGCCCTAATCCTTTTCCACGTACGTAATCCCATAATACAAGCTATTTTGAACCTTTCGTTGAAGGCTTAGGTACTTCAGACGGGGGACTTGTTCAACTGCAGTTTGTACTGTTTTAATTTTACGTGTTGCTCTGTGCAGGAACAGCTGGAACACGCAGTTTCGATACGCATAGTCTTTTTAGTTTCTTTCTGTAATGCCTTATCGTATTTAATACAATAGTACCTGCCCTACGCCCCGAGAAAGGAATGCAAATTTATTTTTTTACCGTCAGAATTTTAACGCTTTGCACGCACTGCGGCAATCGCCCGCCGATTTTATCTAAGAAATCGGCACTTGTTTCTTAAAACTGCTTTACATTATGCAACCGATCGCATGCTACCTATTTGAAGTAAGTTGTGAAGTAAACTTTAAACATAATACGCTCACGCAGCAATGTAACGCGGCTTTTTTGAAATATACGCCCGCTGGCCCTAATGATCTTAGGAGTTAGAAAGGACTGATGATGCTGGAACCTAAAATAATTGGCAAGGTTACAAAATGTATAATTTTCGATTGTGTTTCCTGTATTGAGGTACCACCGATCGATTGACAATTTTTTAGGGTTCCGTACCCAAAGGGTAAAAACGAGACCCTATTACTAAGCCTAAGTTGTCCGTCCGTCCGTCCTACCTATTTAGGGCTGTAACTTTTGACTCGTAATAGCTAGACAGTTGAAATTATCACAGAATATGCGTTATTGCAGCGGATTTTTCACCAAATAATAAAAATGGCAAAAAGTTAAAAATTAAGGGGGTTTCTCAACAAGAAACTAGTTTTTAACAACGTTTTTCTTCTCGCTCTATCGTAAAAAGGATAATACATTCAAGCGCCAAACTTGGTGTGATTATAGAGCAAGCTCTACAGTATAACAACAAATAATAATAACCGGCCAAGTGTGAGTCGGTCTCACGCTAAAGGTCCCGGAGAAAAACTTTTTTTAAAAAGTTAATATGGTGTGTTGTGTGGTGGTGTGGTACCCTCGGTGCGCGAGTAGCCCAACTCGCACTTGACCGGTTTTATTTATGGTTTAAGTCTATAATTCAATGGGCATTGTCTAGTTTGCGGCAAAAATCCTCAGTGCGTACCAGTCTAAGTAAAAAATCTATTTTAAGTTCTATGCAAACAATTCTTTTAACTTTATGGACGAGGAGCGTAAAATTCTTTGACCTGGAAACAACGCGGTTTAACTTTTTTTTTTGTTTTTTCTTGGTCGCCAACGCATAGACGCACGCGCACATTGTTATGCGTTGCTCTTGCGGTCGGCGTTAAAAATATAACTCGTTTTAACGCTATTTGGATAATATAAGGTAATTAAACAGTTCATTTTAATGACTTGGTATCTTATTTAGATAAATTAGGGTTCAATACTCAATACTCAATATATTTATTGCACTCATGTTCTAGTTTATATAACGCTCTGCGCTCTTACGAATCTGTGATTCTCGATGTTCCATTTATTTATGTACACACGGCCACACATCAAGCTAAGCTGCATTGTTATATTCCGGACTAAGTACTTCATATAATTAGGATAGAACTTCACTTCAGGCATGTTCGTTTAATCCTATCATTATATTCTTACTTAGTCCAAGATATAACAATGCAGTAGGTATATATCTCGGACTAAGTACTTCATATAATTAAGATAGAACTTCAGGTAAGTTCGTTTAATCCTACCATTATAACGTCGCGCGGCCGCGGTATGTTGGTTTTGCGTAGCTTGATGTAACTACCAAATATTTTTCATTTAAACAGGGTGTAAAAAAACCCTGTTGGAGCCTGGGGTGCTTCAGACCATCAAACTGAACAACTTTCACTATGGAGTCAACTTCAAAATCGCGAAAAAGGGTGAACCCTAAGGCCGAGATTTAGAGATGATTTTTTTAGTCTGAGCTCGAGCTAAGCGTGGCGAAAATGTATGGATTTTGACATACGGGAGTTCGAACTCTGACTTAAAAATCGTCTCTGAATCTCGGCCTCAGAACAGAACCAATTAAACAAAGAAAAAGTCGTCCTAAACTATATTACCAAAGATTACATTTGCAATAAAATTATAATTTAAAAAAAAAATCCTATCAGCGGCTTCTCTTTATTGTGGCCAGCTACAGCTGTGTCGTTTTGCTAACATTGCGCTACTACCACAGATTATCGCATTTATAAGATCTTACTACCTAGTAGGTATTAATTTTAAAGAAGTCCAGAGGCCAAAGTAAAATCTTAAAAGAATTATGCAACATCATCTCAGTTATTAGAATCGCTTATCAGATTTTGGCGTGTAATTAAAAATGATTCTAGATAGTTGATGAAATAGCTTTGTAAATTTTGAATGGGTCGACATGGGTAGGTAAGTACCTATCTTGGTACAGTACGACCAGGAAAATATCTTCGTTTGCGCAGAGTCCCCGATAAAACCCAAAGTCGTTTAGTAATTTTGGTTACTGAACGACTCCCTTTGGGGTGTAAAGTCGGAAAGCGCGAAAAGGACGCGAAAACAATTAGCCAATCGTGGCAAAGGAACGAAGGTAGCACAACCTGATTGGTCAATACAAGGTGTTACAAAAGTAAAAATAAACATTTAAATCTTTTAAGGAGGTTGTTTAGACCATCAAACTGAACAACTTTCACTATGGGACCAAGATCGAAATCTCGAAATCTGAAAATTTGATGTTGGTCCCATAGTGAAAGTTGTTCAGTTTGATGGTCTAAACCACCCCCTTAAATGTTTATTTGTAACACCTTGTATAATAGGGGAGTTGACTACATAAAATATATTCTAGTTTTAACTGCTCAGTAAATTAAACCGTTTGAAAATAACGCTAAACTCACATTTTCAGTAATGCTGTTGCTTGAATACTATTTTTAATAACTTGATAAACTATAAAAAGTATCAAAACGACGACGAAAAGCAATGACGTCACTATTCAATTTTTAGTACAATATTTCATACAAAGCAAGAGTTGTTAATTTGACTAGTTGGAAACTCGCGGATTTCGCGCGTTATTAAAACTTGTCAACTGCGCAGGTACATCAGGGGAACTTATTTAAACGTGGTACCAGATTTATATGTTCCCCCGATGTACCTGCGCAGTTGACACATTTTATTTTATTATATTGACCAATCCCAATCAGACTTGACACGATTGGCTAATTGTTTTCGCGCCCTTTTCCCTGCTATCCGACTTTGCACCCTTTAATTACTAAACGACTTCGGGTTTTCTCGGGGACTCTGCGCAAAGGAACATTGACGAGGGTGATTATTTTCCTGGTCGTACTGTACCTTCCTATCAGACTCCAGTGGAACGTGTGTGCCCGATAAAAATATGGGGTACATAAAAGCGAATACGCGTCGCGTTGTGTAAAAACTATGTCTAGAGACGAAAATAACAAACTTTTTTAAAAACACGTCGTAAGCGACAGAACCTCAAGAGTTCTTGAGTCACCAGACGCATGACGTCACGATTGCAAATGCCAACCGGCTGGACAAGGCCTTGCGACAACCTGGCTCCGCCGTACACGATTAATAGCGAATCTATGAAATTGTCGACGAACGGAACACCAACTCGAATGTGCCTTCGTGAATAGGTATTATTCACCGACAAGGTCCCCGTGTGAAGGCGAGTTTTTGTTACTTATTATAGATTGCGTGGAAAATTGATTATAAAGGAAAAATTTTGTATTTATAATGTTTAAAATAAATTAGGCTCATTCCATTGACATAAATACTATAGGCTCCAAGGCCGAGATTCAGAGACGATTTAGTCTTAGTTCGAGCTAAGTAGGGCGAAAATGTATGAATTTTGACATACGGGAGTTCGATCTATGACTTAAAAATCGTCTCTGAATCTCGGCCCAGTCTCATACAAAATCTTAGTAAATTTTTGTCCGACTCTGACACATAACCCACACAAATCAAGTATGTATGCTGTTGGGTGGCACGAATATGTAGTTTTTGATTCATATACCGAGATTCAGAGACGATTTTTCAGTCATAGTTTGAGCTCCCGTATTTCAAAATCCATACATTTTCGCCCTGCTTAGCTCGAGCTAAGACTAAAAAAAAACGTCTCTGAATCTCGGCCTTAAACTTAGTCGTATTTGGCCTGTTTACTGTCAGTTAGTACAAAAAAGAGCTCCTATGAGCTCTTTTGGTTCTGGCATTTTTGGATCGTTCATTGTGAATCTAGTTCTGTTCTATATAAGATATCAATGGCTCATTCAAATTAAACAAAGATTAAATAATATTATAATAAAACAAAGCAATGGTTTTTAAATAAACTCAATAATCGCGTTTTACGAGGCAACGACATCTCTATTTCAGTCAAAACAATAAAACGATTAGTTTACTGCATAAAATGACCGTAAAACGGAACGGGACAACAATTCCCGCCAATAAAATAAATAAATAAAATAAAATTGTATAGGGCGGCAAAACGTGCAGTGTGGGTGTGGTGCGCCTACGCACCCTGTGAAAACCTTGCCTAAAGTAATTCGTGTTGTCGCAACTGTTTTGTCTTTCGGCTTAAGAGAAGTTTATTCCGAATGCATAATTGCGCGCTGTATACAAACGTAGTCTGGTGATATTTTCAATACTAACCAATTAAACGCAATGACATTTTGCAGAAACAATCTAGGAACAAATCTCTATGCTTGTATCGTGTCCGATTTTCGTTAAAATATGCAGTTTTAATGCTAGGATTAATTTAAGATTTGTATGGAAATCTTTGAGGCACTGTAACTTTAAAACTTTACATTTTAAGGAAATCTGACACTATACAATCATAGATATTTGTTTTTAGATTGTTACTGCAAAATTTCATTGAGTTTAGTCGGTTATTATTGAAAATATCACCAGACTTCGTTTGTAGAAAAATAAATAATTTTGTATTTGTATGGAGCGTGCCAACAGTAATATACCCTTAAAGAAACTATCAGGCCGAGATTCAGAGACGATTCTTAAGTCATAGTTCGAACTCCCGTACGTCAAAATCCATACATTTTCTCCCCCTTCTTAGCTCGAGCTAAGACTAAGTCTCTGAATCTCAGCTTAAGTATCTATTACGAGAAGTTTATGCGCGCTGCATACAAACGAAGTCTGGTGATATTTTCAATACTAACCAATTATAGTCAATGAAATTTTGCAGAAACAATCTAGAAACTAATCTCTATGTTTGTATGAAGTCAGATTTTCGTTAAAATGTATAGTCCACCTCACCTCACACTTTCTGGGGACACTTTATTGGAGTCGAACAAGGGAATGCATTCAGGCGCGCGCACCCGTAGTATTTGACTATCTTTTCAGTGCATAAAAAACTAAGAAAAGTAACGCTAAATTCACATTTTCAGTGATTCTTTAACCCAAACACTATTTTTAAGAACAGAACGAACGATAAAAGTTACGAAATGTAGATGATGTTCATACGATGCGTGGTAAGTCAACCCTACACAAATGTCAAAGACAATTTGCACCAAAGTGCGCATGTGAACGCCATCATGTCAAATCCAAAACGTTGTTTAAACTGCAGGACCTGGGGTGCGTTCAGAGCCTACGCCCAGAGTGCACTCTGGGTGCAACTTTTCGCACTAACGCCGTTCAGAGCCTCGGTGAAAAAACGCTCTTTGCAACTCGGTTGTCACAACTCA
The DNA here is from genome assembly GCA_963924505.1 of Agonopterix alstromeriana. Classification (NCBI taxonomy): domain Eukaryota; kingdom Metazoa; phylum Arthropoda; class Insecta; order Lepidoptera; family Depressariidae; genus Agonopterix; species Agonopterix alstromeriana. The sequence continues at coordinate 2,188,550 of OZ004665.1, read as the reverse complement.
ACCGTTCCGAACCTCTGACAGGTTGCAACTTTAAACCATCAAATTCGACGGTTAAAAAACACTCTGACGTTTTGATTATCTGTAATTACTTGACTTTTTGCTCATTTTGAATAAAAGTTAGTTTTTTTCAAATTATTTTTATTCACTCTTTGATTCTCTAGCATGGAAGATGAGTTTATATTGTATTTGGAAATGATGGAAGCCCTGCACGTCTAGTATGATTTCTCTACACGCGCGCGACCCGCGAAAATAACCTGTTCCCGCGCTTTTCGGAGAGCAAAAGCCGCGCTTGCCGCGACTTGTAGTATGGGAAAAAGCCGAGTCGCGCGCAAGTAGAGAAATCATGCTAGATGTGCTGGAAGCCCTGGAAGCCCATATTACTGTCAATGTCAAAATTTGAGGTTATAAAACAACCGGGATTGTTCCGTACCTCATTGCGAGTTGAAAAACAACTGTTCGTTCCGTACCTTAGATTGAAAAACAACCAAACAACCGCACCCGTAGGTTCTGAACGCAGCCCTGTGGTTCAAATCAAACGGCAAAGGATTTGAAATATAAGTCACGTTCGAACATCCTGCGTTGTGCTGCGCTGCGACTTGTGCCCATAAAAAAAGCCACGGCTAATCGCCGGTCATCGCTCTCTATGCTTTCGTAAAATATTTTATGGTGGCCAACTGGCCAGACACTTACGGGAAAGACAAGTTCCATAACCGACGTGTTTCGCTGTTTAAACAAGTGTGCCTCATATTGCCTAATCTGACTTTAACAAAGACTTGTTCTACATTGCCGGCTATCGCCGCCTATCGTTAACTTAACAGGCTTGTGTGACTTGAGTCATGTGGTTATTGTAAAGTTCTACAGGGTCCAACTTAATATGCTGACACTTTTTTCTGAAAGTTGTCTGGAAGAAATCACTTTATAAGCGATAAGACGGCCTTATTTGTACCTAATTGTAATTCTTTATCTTTATACAAATGTGTGTTCTGTTTTGGTGTGCAATAAAGTATAATTGAATTTTTAAGGGGGTGATCAGACCGTCAAACTGAACAACTTTCACTATGGGACCAATATGGAAATCGCGAAAAAAATCTGCTGTCTCATACATTTGGCTCGAGTAGGTTTGCAATTTTGTATGGAACACCAGAACAGTCGATTTTTTTCGTGATTTCGGTATGTGTTTCAAAGTGAAAGTGGTTCAGTTTGACAGTCTGATCATCTCTTTAAAAAATGTCAGCATATTAAAAAAGACCCTGCATACTCACACCACTATCCCACAGGGATAGGCAGAGACTACGGCACACTACGATTGTGACATAATTCTCTCGCCTCATCCACTTTCATACATCTCACGTCCATCGGTTACTGCTGCTACGCTCTTGTCCTTTTCGGTACCATAGGTAACAACTAAAAACCTTTGACTAATTATTATAAGGACTAGCCTTGCAGTAGCATTTCCCCTCTGCCAGGATATATGCACAATTGATCTTGTGCATTTACATTCAATTTACCTTATCACTAAACGAGACAGCCTATAATTGCGAAATAATAACTTCGAACTTAGAACGTTTGGGGTTCACACGAGACTACTTTTCATGATTTTTAACATTCAAAATTAGAATCTAAAGTTATGGGGAATAAAATCCAAAGTTGCGGATTTCATGTTACCTCGTCCCCCGCAAAAAGTGGCAGAAATGTTTGTTAGTAGAATTACACGCGTAACCAGTCGAAATATAAATAGTCAAAGCTAAAAACCGATATTCTTAGAGCATGGAAGTATTCCAAATCTTTACTAGGACCCCTTCTTCGACTAGGTATTGGGTTCTCAAACGGGTCTTAAAAGTTGGATCGGAACCTCTTTTTGGGGTTTTTTAATCCGGGTTAAATATCTTGTCACACAGATTATTTAGTGACTAGTCAGATAGATTTTAAAGGTACTAGATTCTAGTACCTACTAGTATGTATCTATCCCTTAATTGCTAGCATCTGAAGTTTATTCCGAATGCGTAAATGCGCGCTGCATACAAACGAAGTCTAGTGATATTTTCAATAATAACCAATTAACGTCAATGAAATTTTTCAGAAACAATCAAGAAACTAATCTCTATGTCTGTATGAAGTCAGATTTTCGTTAAAATATACTTACAGTTTTAGTGCTAGGATTAATTTAAGATTTGTATGGAAATCTTTGAGGCACCGTTACTTTAAAACTATACATTTTAACGAAAATCTGACTGCATACAAACATAGAGATTAGCTTCTAGATTTTGTCTGAAAAATTTCATTAACTTAAATTTGTTCGTTTTGAAAATATCACCAGACTTCGTTTGTCTGGAGCGCGCTCTGAATTATATTCCCTTAATGTTGCAAGTCCTTACGCATCCTTATTTCCACCCGATAATGTTAGTATCTAAATTCTCAAGACTGTAAAATGAAATATAATCCGAATGAAAATGCAAGTTCTTCCTTTCAGCAAAATCCATGCCATAGAAACAAAATGGCCGGTACAAATCACCGAAGGCCTCAACATCCATTACAAAGCATCATGTTATTTGCCTAAGTGGTCCTATCCAGGATAATAAGTTAGAAAGAATAGCCCTGGGTTAGGACAATCTTTTGTGTGGAGCTCGCTTCGCTTTGCCACCTCCAGGCTATGTATAAACTCAAATGTTCTAACTCGAGATTACCATAAAATACACTCGGTAGGAAACAAAATTACTGTGCAGTTTATATTCTACATCTGTTGTTTTTTTTAACTAACAGGGTGATCGTTGGAGCGTGTAGCCGAATTCTGTTAGTTTAAAAAAAAACGTTAGGTTATCGTACATATTTCCCGCCTTTTTCGCTAATACTTTTAAAAATTTAGACATGACAAAAAAAATCTTGCATAGTAATCGAAAAGCGACACTCGAAAAAAGAAACTAAAAAAAATAAATCGATTGCTCTCACAGCAGGCCTCCTCAGTTACTTCTCGGCCATTGACTGTCATTTTCGAAGGATAATAAAGATGTTTTTGTAATACGTTTTTTTTTCATTACGCCTTTATGTGCGAAAAACAGGAAGGAAAAATTACCTCTGTATTTATACAACGTGTTAATGAATAAGCGCAAAACCTCATACACCCGTTGGGGTGTGTTGGGATTTATAACAAAATAATTAGATTAAAACAATAATTTCATTATTTTGATACTTAAAATTTTAAGTTATTTATTTTAAGTTTTCAGGCAAAAATAATTTGTTATCATTTCAGCAATTAATGAAAGTTTTAATGAGTGCTCATGGATACATTTTAAGAATCTTGTTTTGGAAGTAACTAAGTAGGGTGAGAGTGCCCGAGCGGTGGGTTGAGATCGAGTTCAGTAAATTTTACAAACAATTTATTTAATATTTTGAAAAAAATTACCTGTTGAAACCATGATAATTCGATTCTGCTCTCGATTCTAAACAAACTACTTTCTAGATACCTATGTCAGCTTCCTGATATAAAACAGAGCAGGTATTAGGTACCTATACCTACTTTGTACTTTGTCCCTCAGTGCCATAAGAGTTGAAAATAGTAGGAATGTTTAGCTTGACGTGCTGTCGAGAGTACTTTTAGATTAGATTTTATTTTTAAAACCTAGCAGGTACGTTAAAATACCTGTCGATAGATAAAACATTTATGACAAGAAGGGTACTTCTACTCTTTCACTTCAAAAAGGACACCGAAAATCTCATTACCATTCTGCGTTAACGACTCACTATACTCCCGCTCGGAATTAGTTACGTTAATAACGAAGGAATAGTAAAGGATTTTATGGAGTTTTAACTTTAGGTTCAATTTAAGGAATAGAAGCGATTGTAATGGTAACCTTGTTTTTATGGATATGTGAAAATAGCAAGATGGTTAGGCCATTAAGAAGAATATTATAACATACGGATCTCATCAAACAATGTTATAATTATGTTAAACTAGCTGTTGCTCGCGACTCCATCTGCGTAGACGTTAAAAAAGTATCCTATGTGTTAATCCAGATCATATTCTATCTGTGTGTCAAGTTTCATCAAAATCCGTTCAGTAGTTTTTGTGTGAAAGAGTAACAAACATACATCCATCCATACAAACTTTCGCATTTATAATATTAGTAGGATTACAACTCTGTTTAGAATGCTGCGATATCCATTCTCTGGATTCTAAATCCACTTCGTGGTTAATTCAGGTTGAAATTCAGACACGTCTTTTAAGCGTGAGTGGAGTCTAAGCGAAGGGTCGAAAACATGGATTACATACGGGAATTTTAACGCAAACCCACGCATTTCGTTTCTGAATCGCGGAATCTAGATTCCGTGGTAGCTAAAGCTAAGCCAAAGTTTAAGTTCCTTATGACTTGCATCATAAAATAGTTTCCCACTCCCGCTCCCGCTACATCTCCAGTCTTAAATGCAAAGGATTCCCGCCATTCTAACGTCGCCGTCGTCGGCGCAGACGCATCCAAGAGGCGGAACTCAAGTAATAGGCGCATTCCGGCGTCGAGCCTGTGAACGCGCGTTAGAAGTACTCAGAAAATCTCTGAATGGCTTAGGAAACCATTAACGGGTTGAGTGTTCCGCGCCGCTTGCTGCCCAAACGATAATGTACTGAAGAAGCTTTTGTCGTTAAGGATTAACGTGGATTGTCGTGTTTTATAGCGCAAGACCACTGGACCCGCTACCACGCTGGACGCTATTCTTCTGTTGTTTAAAATAAGCCAGTAAAATTAAGCAGAAAAATGCCATTCAGGAGAAGAACCGGATTTCGAGAACCTTTAGAACCCCTCCCATTTCCAGAACTTTTTTTTCTTCAACCTTATGTAGGTACAAAAGGAACGTTTTAACCAAGTTCCAATACTCCGGGAATTATTTCTCCTGATTTATCTAATTTTCCTGGGCAAAAAGTAAGCAAATTAAAACGCAAAACAGTATTAAGAGGATATAATTCGAAGCGCGCTCCATACAAACGTAGGTACTATGGTGATATTTTCAATACTAACCAATTAAACTCAATGAAATTTTTCAGAATCAATCTAAAAACTAATTTCTATGCTTGACTATATAGTCAGATTTTCGTTAAAATGTTTAGTTTTAAAGTTTCAGTGCCTCAAAGATTTCCATACAAATCTTAAATTAATCCTAGCATTGAAACTGAATATTTTAACGAAAATCTGACTCCATACAAGCATAGATATTTGTTTCAAAATTGTTTCAGCAAAATTTAATTGACTTTAATTGGATATTATTGAAAATATCACCATAGTACGTCTGTATGGAGCGCGCTCCGAATTATATCCCCTTAACTATTTCCACCGTCGTTTTTTTTTCTTTTTATGTTCCTTCAAGCCGGATAATCATAATTTCGATTACAATCTTAGATACGTTTTTTCTCGTAGGTATAATCATTATTCCACAATATCCGCCATATTTTTAACGCTGCATCACCAAGGAAAACATTACAAACATCTCTGCCAGGCATGTCATTAAAATAGTAATCTCTGAGGCATGTCTAATTATAAATAAGTCTATATAGTTAAATTGCTGCTTGCGTTAGAAAGGGCAAAGCGCTGTGGTTAAATCCCTTTGGGTTAGGTTTAGACCGTCTATAGCTAGGTACCTACCTACTTGGGTAATAAGGAACGGGAATTTCATGTGTGGACCTCTTATAACATCTAAAGTTTTCCGTTGATATTCTTATAAGAATCTTGTTAGATTACAATTGTTCTCAAGAAATATGTATCGCTCTGTGATAAAGAAAATTGGTTTTAAACACTTTAGAAGTTTAGACCCTTGCCTTTGGTCTAACTAAAGGTCTAAAGTTATTAACTAGGTTCCTATTTATTGCTTAATATAATAGGTAGGACTTTTTTGATAACATCTATTCTATACTTTTGTAATGACGCATTATACACAATTTAAAGTCTAATTTTGATTCTGGAATGACGGCTAGCACTCAATAAGTCTTAATTATTAAGTGTTTAATTTAATTAAGAGTACCTAATAAGTTCAATTTCAATACCTGAATAGGTATAGACCTGTTTCTAATTATAGGTAGATTCCATAGGGTTTTCAAACATTCTAAACTTTTGATTACCCCAATATTGTTCATTAAGAGTTACAACTCTATAAATAAGCTTATTGCTATCCGTTACTTTTATGTAGCAATTAGAAATACAGCTTTACGTCTTATTTACCTGCCTGTCTATAATTAACTTGGCTCTTTACCTCACGCAGCATAACTTCGCTAACTTTTACAGGCAAGTTTTCTAAACATTGCACTTCGTTTATATCACGACTCACGAGGTCAAACATGAGGTAACTTGCAACCAACCGAATCATTAGTGAATGACTTACAAAACGATGCAAATGTACCGAAGGCTCGGCCATTTATCGACGTAAACTCTATCCACTAGACCACAATCAGAAGAAAGAGACAGCGCGCACAATAAACTAGAAAAACGGAGAAAAACAAACCTCTATACAGAGTCGTTGGCTGCAACCTTCCAAAAAAACTGTTCAAATGAAAAAAATAAACAAACACAGGTTGTGAAACACTATTTTTCTAACGGGCACGTTTGACAGCACAGGTTTTCGCGATCGTGTGTGGAGGGGTTTGAATTGACGGCGACGTGCGCGCGCGCCGGCCGTTCCGCGCTAACTGCCGAAGTGATGGTGAACGTCGTATGACCTTCCTGCCCACAGAGCCTGGCAGCCTCTTTTCCATTTAAGAGCTGGCCCCAAAAAAAGACCTTCGGGGAGCCACGAAAGGAAATGCCATTTCCTAATTTCAGAATATCCGGCTCCGAAGGACTATAGCTTAGCAAGTGGTGGAGAAAGGGTCATGCATGAGCTTGCCAAGAGTTTGTTTATCATTAGGAACGCTGATGTCTCAGAGGTGTAAGCTGTAAGATATGTAAGCAAGGATATGTTTAGGATCATGGAGAATTTCCCAATACAAAGTTAAAACAACGCTTAAAAATAAAATAAAACGTACCTACTACTTATAGGATTATAGGTACTTAAGTACTTTTATTCAAAGGCTATTATGTACTTAGTAAGTACCTAAGTAGGTTCTTACATTAATGTCTCTTCTCTGCCTACCTGACTTCATCAGGGTGTTAAGGTAGACAGTTGCATAACTTTAAATGGGTGATTGCAGGGTGATTTTTCTTACGATAGCAACAACTTTCCCAATGGAACAGAGTTCAGACAGACAGACAGAGTTTCGGTACTAGTGGAACGTGGATGTTCTGTGGTTTCAGAATATCTCTGACTACCCCCTCGGGGAATATAGTCGTAAGCATATGCTGATGCTGTTATGCTGCCAAAGGAAGGGAAATGCAAAAAAGCGAGTGTATTCATCTATTACAGTCAGAATGTATTTTGTTTCTTGTGTTATTTTAGGTATAGGCAATACCGTCTTCACCATAACGGGCACACGGGGCCCGTGCCCAGGGCCCCCATTTGCCCCCTGGGGGCCCCGAAGGACCGACAATTTCTCTCACACATTTATTCTCATAACATTTTTGTCGAGCATATTAAATTTTTTTCACAAATCAGTTATCATATCAGAAGGTATTTACAAGGCATATACTACGCTATTGTATCGATGACTGTGCCTATTCCTACTGTACTAATTAATAATATTTCTGAACGCATCCTACCTAATTTACTAAGGCCGAGATTCAGGCCGAGATTCAGAGACGATTTTTTTAGTCTTAGCTCGAGTAAAGCGTGTCAAAAATTTATGGATTTTGACATACGGGAGTTCGAGCTAAGACTTAAAAATCGTCTCTGAATCCCGGCCTAAGAGACGATTTTTAAGTCATTGTTCGGACTCCCGTATGTCAAAATCCATACATTTTCGCCACGCTTAGCTCGAGCTAAGACTAAAAAAATCGTCTCTGAATCTCGGCCTAAGTACCTACCAGCCATTTAGTAAAAAATCATCAGCATTCTAATATCATTAATGACATATTATATCATACTGTATTTGATTATCTATAATAAATGGTCATACTTAATTAAAAATGTTATTATAATGCGCTTTTTTTACTTTTCAAAAGGGCCCCAAATTCTTGTGTGCCCAAGGGCCGCAGCCTAGTTTAAAACGGCCTTGGGTATAGGGCCCTTGAAGTCTATACTCAACCATTCAAAAGATAATGTTGCTTGAATAAGGTTTGGGCTAGGGTCACCTGTTTTGAAGAAGTAGCTGTCTAGGTTTTAATTCGGATCAAATCTAAGAGGAAGGATCTCCATAGAGTCCGCATAAATTTACGATTGTAATTGGTCTCTTTTGTCTTATGACGTACCTTTAATAGTAGAAGGAGATGGAACTATAGATATTTGTTTATGCGGCTGTCCACTTTTTTTTGAGCTAGTGTGTGTGAAAAGTGACCGTAAGCATAAGGCCATATGTCACTTGGTGCCTTTTGTTCATACTACTTGACACCACACACTCAAACCTAAACGTCAAAAAAAGTGGACACTTTACAATTGGTATGGCTCACTCTAGTCTTAAAGAGAGATCCTTCCTCTTAGGAGCAAATGGACAAGCGTTTGTCATGTGTGATCTTATAGCATGTGATGTTTCTAATTTCTTCGCTAGGACTTCGATACAGCATGGATAACCTTCCTGCGATAGAGTAAGGCATATTTCGGCGGCAGATTTTAAGAGAAAATGCGCACTGCATACAAACGAAGTCTGGTGATATTTTCAATACTAACCAATAGTCAATGAAATTTTTCAGAAACAATCTAGAAACTAATCTCTATGCTTGTATGAAGTCAGATTTTCGATAAAATAGAGATCCTTCCTCTTAGGTTAAAATATACAGTTTTAATGCTAGGATTAATTTAAGATTTGTATGGAAATCTTTGAGTCACTGTAACTTTCAAACTATAAAATAATTATGACGAAAATCTGACTTCATACATTTAAGGTGGTTAATGGTTTAGACTATCAAACTGAACAACTTTCACTATGGGATCAATATCCTATTATAATTTGTCTTGTCTAGTATGATTTCTCTACACGCGCGCGACGCGCCTTCGCTGCATAGAAAATAACCTGTTCCCGCGCTTTTCGGAGAGCGAAAGCCGCGCTTGCCGCGACTTGTGGTATGGGAAAAAGCTGAGTCACGCGCAAGTAGAGAAATCATGCTAGACATGCAGATTTCATCAAAATCTGATCAGAAGTTTTTTCGTGATGCTGTTACAAACAAACGAACAGACGGACAAAAATTCTAAAAAAGGTGGATTTGGAGTCAGGGATACCGAAAAACCATATTGTAATCTTTTTCTTGTAAATATCTTAAATGTACAGACACACTGCTATAACAGTTTTATAATACCTAGGTAGGTACCTAGTTTAGAGAACTATTTCCAGCTTCTTGGATCACAGTTACCTATAAAGGGCTCTTTACACTTATCCAGCGGATCGTGCGCGAAAGCCGTGATGAACGGGGCGCGAACGCTAAGGTCGAGATTCAGAGACGATTTTTTTAGACTTAGCTCGAGCTAAGCAGGACGAAAATGTATGGATTTTGACATACGGGAGTTGGAAATATGACTTAAAAATCGTCTCTGAATCTCGGCCTCAGAGACGATTTTTAAGTAATAGTTCGAACTCGCTCGAGCTTAGACTAAAAAAATCGTCTGAATCTCGGCCTAAGGCTCCTTTACTACCTTTACTACCTGTACTACCTTTGCCTATCCATTTATGAAGTTGTCTCTCATTCATAATAACATGGAGTTTTGAGCGGGAACCGAGAAGAAAAGGACGGGCTCTGTTTCTTAATTTTGTAAATTATTTTTGTTGGCTTTATTGTGCTAGTGTGGTGGAATTCGTTTAATAATGTGCCATCAATCAGAAGCAAAGAAAAATAAAACTAAAGACAACGGCTGTTAGGTGTAGTTCCCATTGCCTTTCCGAAAGGATAAATATTTAAAAATATCAAGACATTCACCAGTGCTGCCACCTTAGCGCTTTCGGCGCTAGATCTAGTGCTTTTTTGGTATGTTTGCATCTCAGAATTTAGCGCCCAGCGGAGAATCTAGCGCTTTTTTCACTTAAAAAGAAACATTATTTGTTTTTTTTATTAAGCTAACATGGCATACATTTAGAATGAATAAATTCGAACATTATGGTCAAAACATGTTCATAGAGTGTGCAGTATTCGGGATATTCAAATACGAACGCTTATTTGAAGTGTTATCATTAATTTTACAAGTGACCTACGAATTGACTGACTTATATTGACTTATGAATGTGCTTCGAAAAGGCTGATAAGACTATTTAGAGAACTTTAGAGGACTATTTATGTGATAAGAATTTAGTGCCCAATCTAATCTAGCGCTTTTTTCACAGTTTTAGCGCCCAATCGAAAGTTTCATGCGGCAGCCCTAATATTCACTGTCAAAATCACAGATAACTGATACAAAGCAAGCTACAGAAGCGACACTGAAATTTGCATTTAGTTCTAACGTTTCCGTTTTGGCGCTGCTGTCGTCAAGCTAGTTTATATAGAACTTGTAGTTATAGGTATGTATACAGTTATTCAGTTGTTACGTGGATGTTCTGAGGTTTCAGAATATCTCTGACTACCCCCTCGGGGAATATAGTCGTGAGCATATGCTATGCTTATACAGTTATTCCGGAATGCAAATATAGGGATATTTGACCAAGAAACAAAGTAATCAACGATATTATTATGTCATACAACGGAGAAGAATGAGGTCTTCTCAAGGATTCTCAACTCAAGGGAAAATACCAGGAAAAACACAAGATATAAGCTTCAGCATGCGTAGCATGCTACACGTTATACGGCTGTATCACGTCTTTTATCTCGTTCGTTCGCGCGCAAATAGAAAGAGAGCGAAGGTGTGATAGCGCTGTATCACGGTGCCATGCTACCTATGCAAACGCAATAACATGGCATAACTGTAACTTGTTGCTGTAAGTTCTTTCTATGTCATCGTCCAATCATGACGTTTCATGAAGGAAAATGTGACTTCAGCGCCAAAACGGCTAGATCGGAACTACAGCTCAGTGTGACCATTTTAGCAGGATCCTGCCATTTTAGCACGATTGGGCCCCCAAATTAGGGCTTAGCAGATTTTATCGCAGGATTGCAAACTTAGCAGTTCTTAGCAGGATCACCTAAACCTTAGCAAGAATTTAGCATGATTCAGCATTTACCCAGTAAACTGGGCTATTTACATGAGGATCGCATAAAAATATTTAGGTAATAAATGTTTATCTTTTTATACTCGCAACTCTTTAGTACCGTTCTAGAAGCCAAACATTTTTGGTCAATTCTAGATGAATCCCATGTCAGAACTTTTTTTTGTAATGTGCACCTGTCAACGTCATAATTTTTAGCATGATGGTGCCTAGCATTGGAAATGCAGGCAGATTGTACGAAACAAAGAGTACTTTATTATGTACGAAACTGATTGATGAATATTGAAACCACGGTCACCGTGGAATCAGAAGCGATCCATGACACGGATTTATACACAGATTTAAGTACTTATCTATTACAATACCTAAGTCTGTGAATTAATATTATTTTTCATTGGTAATGATAATCTTTGATTGATTTACGAAATATATAATAAATAAAATTTTCCAACTCAGTGTTTACTTTAATTGCATTAGAAAGATTTTAGCATATTATAAAATGTTTAGCAGGATTTAGCAGTTTTTGGTAAACAGCCTAGCAAGATCATCAATTTAAAAATGGTCACACTGCTACAGCTGTCATAGGCCTGGTCAAAATCCAAACAAACAAAAAATTTTCTGTTTTCAGTTTCAGCTAAAAATAGATCGTGATCAGTAGTACTTCTGAATAACAAAAAAACAACAACTGAACAGTTTCCTTTACAATAATTTCAAGATGCACAATTTACGAAGATGTATTCGGAACACAGGTAACTTTTTAGGTTAGATTTTCTACTTTTCTAGCTTTATTAACCTTTCCTTTTTACCAATTAAAAAGTTAGCCAACTTTTTTTCAGCGTTCAAAGGTCGAAGGAAAATTTTCGATCAACCTCTAAGGAACAATGTGAAATGTATGTGCACGATGGAATGTCCACCTGAAGAGAAAACTGAGACTGGGGCACTAGAATTTACAATTCCTAAGGGTATATTTGGTCAGCCAACGTGCCACACTCACCCCCACATTATACAGGAGGGCCACCTCACCTGTGGGATCACACAAATGGAATATAGACAGAGACGGGACATGTTGGTTAATGTTTTAGTGTCAGAAGTGGACAATCAGCACTTAAGTCATATTGTAAGTAGGTTTCGTTATATTATTGCCATTGATATAACTAAAAAACGAAGATTGGTGAATAGCCTCTATCCCATGGACCAAATAAATTGAGCCCCCGTCACCTAATCAACTCAGTCGCAATCTGAGCGGCTTTCGCAAGACACGCGTGCGTGAGTGAGCTACTTTTTTTATTTTAGGCGGAATAAAGGTACCAGAATTCCTTCGTGTGCTTTTAATAGTACTAATCTTTCAAAAAGAAAAAACACAGCATTACTTTTCACTCATAAGTACATGAAAACTTAAAATATAGACAGAGATATATGATACGTAGGTGTGCGACAAGTTAAGTTGCACGGCCACGAATGGTGATACCATTGTCTTGCTCGCACGCCACCTGTTTGCGTCATGCAGTCTCTTTCATTGTTGATGTATAATATTAAGCTTAGTACGAGATCCGATGTTCGAGTATGTAATGTTATAAAGTCCCACTTCGGCTATTTTAATATATTCAAAGATTATAGCAAATATTCTCCTTTACAAAAAAAAAATGTGGTCCTTCATTTCGCTATAAATCAATAGTTTTCAATTACTAATAAAATTTTATGGGTGTATTCAGACAATGAAACTAATAGTACTGTAGCCCCGGGACGTTTCAGTTACCGATGGAGAACTTGCACCAAAATTATAATGAGAAATTATCTTAATAATTCAATAATAATAGTTGTGAATAGAACATTACTGAAAGATTTATTCTAAAGTTTTTATTATTAACGAAATATTTTAATTATAAGTTATGTGGATCAGAATGTAATTTCAAACACCAATCAGCACAAAGTGATGAAGCGATTAGCAACTTGCGTGCGTTAGAAGAGTACGGCAACAAATTATCTTAGATCCGTCATGTCCGTCTAAGAGGACACCATATGAAACTACGAACCAGCTCCTCAAAGAACAATCCTCATCAGCACTTCTTGAGTAACCGAGTTGTCACAGCATGGAACAAACTACCCGAGGAAGTAGTCTCGGCACAGACCATAAATCAGTTTAAGAACCGTCTCGACCTACATATTTCCAAAAACTGATAAGAAATAGTACCTGCGACCAACAGGATACAGGCATTATCAGTTGCATCAACTGCCTGCCTGATAAATAATAATAAGAATCGAAGAAAAATTAGTGGATAGGCCGTATGCGAACATATCAAACCAGAAAAACATGGCAAAATAAATGAATCGTATACTTCAAATTTGTACCGAGATGACAGACAATTGTGCTAGTTGGACCAATTGCTCTAGTTGTATGCTTCAACTTATCGAGCTTTAGGCCTATCCATGAATTTTACTTTGATCTAAACATATTATAGCGGATGATTTGTGATGAGCTTCACGTGTTATGAAAAGGAGTGACGTAACATCATTGCGGTTTGGAGCAGAATTTGAAAAGTCAACTTGTTATTTGCAGATAGTAATACCGGCAGCTCCAAAACAATACATGTCGGATAAGATACCGTATGTGTTCAGACAAAACTCGGACTTCTACTACCTGACGGGATGCCTGGAGCCTTCCGCTGTCCTCGTTATAGTCAAACCTCCTCAGACTAACATCTATAAGGTGGGATATTATTTACCTTTAAGTTTGGACTGCTTTTTTTTACTAGCCGATGTCTTAACATGCACTGTGGAATCGTGGTCGTTTTGAAGCCAGAAGGAGATGACATGCCGTCAGTAGTAAATGATAACATTTTACAAAAGAAAATGTTAATGCTTGTTTTTTTTTAATTTATAATTAATTGACTTTTTGCTTGTGCGTTAGCACTGCATTTCCGCCAATGTCAAGTAGTTTGTGGAAGTATCTACATGGAGGGGACTGGGGGTAGCAATGATTTCTTCTCAGAGTTTTGCAATATTTTACTGCAATATTTATAATGTGATCACTACAAGACGATCTAAAACCAGGAGAGAGCGAAGCGAACTCGAGCTTTTACTGTAGTATAATGAGACCAAAACCAGGAGCGAGCATAGCAAGCTCGAGATTTTACTGAAATACGACTACTTAGGAAACTAGCAGCGTGTGAAACAAGATCAAAATTTTACTGGAATAAAAGAGACAGATGGCTTGTTGCACTGCAATAACAAACAATTAAATTTACAGGAATATACCTAAAGAGATCATGGTAATTCGATCGAAACCCGGAGCGAGCGAAGCTTTGCCTGAGGGCCCACCCTGTGACCCCCCCCCCCCCCCCTTGCTACGCCTATATCTCCCCAATCTCAGGGATTGTTTTTGATCAAGAACAAAAAGAGATAGTAACACTGGCGACGCAGGCAGGCGTGGCAAGCCTGTTCGGCTTCTTTCGTCTTTTTTTTAAACTTACCTCGTAAATTGATTTTGAACGATTGATCATAGCTCCTTCCTGCTTCAAAGCGACCCCGATTCCATGGTTTATTGTATAATATTCGGTTTTCGGATAATCACGAAATCCTAATAGAGAAATAGAGATTCTAAAGAATAGAAATGTTAAATTTGAATTTGATAAGGCGCCTCAAACCCTCTTAAACAGTTTAATAAAATAACTTACTAATATGAGTAACGTTGCATGTTTTGCCGTGAGTGTTTCCGTCGCGTTTTCGCGCGATTTGCGTTTGAGGTTGCCACAAGGCTCCACCATCTCTTCTCAACAGTTTATAGCTAAAAGAACAATCATCTACTACGGGATACTTCCACAAAACACTGCTGGAAATAAAGTGTTAACGCACAAGCAAGTGTCCATTTATTTATTTAAATAAAAAAACGAACTAATAACAGGTGTCCTAATAAAATGTTATTCTTTTATAATAAATGATTAATATTTCTGTGCAGTCGTCACTATTCGTACAAGAGAAAGACAGTCACGCCGAGCTATGGGAGGGCCCGCGCACTGGATGCGAGGGGGCCGTCAAACTGTTCGCCGTTGACGAGACCATGCCCCTCGAGTATTTCAGTGCCTTTATTAACAAGTATGTGCTTAAAGTATTCACTTAAAGGTTTATACGATGACAATTTTGCGGTGCGAATTCTGCGGCGCCTAAAAACATGCATCGTACAATAAACACTTATCGCACGATTTTTTTGCGGCATATGAACGGTGATAGTGGCCTCCGCCCGCGTCCCTCGCATCCCCCGCGCCAATTTTTCGACTCGTTTAAACAAGTCGTGCTAATCGCGTGCACGGTTTTTTCAAGCAAGTCCACGCATGCATGCGAGCATGATTAGTGCTGAAAATTAGCACACTGTAAACGTCCGCGTGCCGTCCTTTTTTTCGTGCGACAAAATTGGCGCCGCAAAATTGTCATCGTCTAAACCTGCCTTAACAATTTACATGCAATAGACAACTGTTTAAAATGGTACCGAGCCACTGGAGGCTATCCCTGATCGTATTTTTGAATTTATTAACAATTCCAAAAAACATAAATTCTAGCGTTTCAATTGTGGTGTCAGTCTAGGCTACAGGTAACCGCCGAGGTAACCAGATGGCAATAGAGGGGGTGAGGTAAAAATTTGGTGGGAGAGAGGGAGTGTCCATACTGTATGTAGAAACTTTTTTATTTTTTACGTAATAGTTCAATTATAAGTTACGTGGATCGGAAGATAATTTAAAACACCAATCAGCAAAAAGTAACGAAGCGTTTAGCAACTTGCGTGCGTTAGAAGAGTACGGCAACATATTATAGCGGATGATTTGTGATGAGCTTCACGCTACGCGTCATGAAAAGGAGTGACGTCACGTCATGACAGTGAGCGTTTTGACGCGGAATTTGAAAAGTCAACTTTTGATTTGCAATAAATAAATGATTTGTGCATTTTTTACCATTTTTGATTTTGGTCTTTTTATGTAAGCCTTAAATCTTTATGATACACTAAAAATATAAAACTGTGACAGTTCCCCATTCAACAACGCGTTCAGGGCACTGTTGGGGCTGCCGCGTTTCTGCAGTGCAAGTAAAGGCATCCTGAGCGAGATAGCTAATGGAGGGGACTGTCCATTTATAAGCCAAAAGTGCCATATTACCAAGTCAATTCTACAAATTAAATAGAATAGAAGAATAGAATAGAATTATTTATTTCATATTATCAAATTCATAATTACAAGTAAGTACATTACATAAAAAATAAAAATGTCAAAGGATAATATGATCGTCAAGAGTATAAAATAGAACAATAAAAATGTCAACATAACTAATCTAGAGGGTAACAATGTCAAATAAATATGTTAAATATAAGGATATACAATTCTAAATAATAATTTAAATAAAATGTCGCTACAATTACTTATTGTAGTCTACTTAAAGTCAAACAAAAGAAATTCGTTTACAGAATAAAATTCACCATCCAGCAAAAGACTTTTTAGTTGGCGGTAAAATGACTCGTCATTGGTTACATTCCTCAGATGTTCAGGAAGTTGCTCATAATAAGTCGGACCTATTACTCGTGGGTTTTAAGAAGCCATTTCTGTACGACGGGACACGCTGGCCAGTCTTCCCGCGTTGCGTAGTGAATGACCTCCACCTAAAAGGCAATTGAAATGCGTAATATTCCGACGGACATATGAAATTATTTCAAATAAGTATAAACTGGGCATAGTCATGATATGTTTTTTTGCAAAATGAGTCCTACACGTTTGACGGGGCTTAATACTTTCCATTATACGTAGTGCCCGTTTTTGTAATATAAATATTATATTTGAGTCTGTTGAATTCCCCCATAATAGGATGCCATAGGTCATAAGCGAATGGAAATGTGCAAAGTACGTTTGTCTAAGTACGGCACTGGAAACTACTGGTCGAAGTTTTCTTAGTGCGTAAGTTGCACTGCTAAGTTTGTCACATAGGGACTGTATATGCGATTTCCAGTTAACGTTGGCATCTAGAGTGAACCCAAGAAACTTGCATGAATAGCAGAGAGGGACTGGACTAGTGATGCTAAGTGGTTTTTCAATGTGTTTTGCAGTAAATAGCATCAGGTTTGACTTTGACGCGTTTAGAACTAGCCCATTTGAAGAAAACCATTGTTGCAGTCGCTCGTAGGTACAATTTATTTTTTTGTTTAGCTGTTCATAGTCTCGTGCACACACTATTACCGTCGTATCATCAGCGAATAAAACAACTAGACCGTCTGTTATGAAGTGGGGCAAATCATTGATGAACTCCAAAAACAGGGTATTCCCAAGAGCCGACCCCTGCGGAATACCTATAGTGACGTCACCTGCCTCGGACCTGTACTTTCGGCCGTTCGTGGATATCTCTACACGCTGTTTGCGACCTTGTAAGAACGATTTGAGCAGCCCGTAGGCGTTGTCCTTGATGCCGTATGAATTTAGTTTTTTTAAAAGTATATCGTTCTGAATTACGTCAAAAGCTTTCGAGAGGTCACAAAATGCGCCAGCCGTCTTGTACCTATCGTCGATGCTGGTCAAAATAGAATCCATTACTTGGTGTGCTGCAGCAGTTGTGGACTTTCCCTTCCTATACGCGTACTGTCTGTCCGTCAGTAGATCATTTTTCTCTAGATGTTCCATAATGCTCGAGGATAAAATCGATTCAACAATTTTTGATATGGTAGGAACAATTGTAATGGGCCTATAATACTAACATAGACCTAATTTTATATTTAGAAGCCTCTGGCGCAGAATAAATACTACTACCTTCCGGTACAGAAGAATCACTTCGAAAACAGATTTAAATAAATAGCGACTCTCTCTCAGCACGACAATAAGGTGCAAAGTTATTCGCACCCGTCCTATCGTACAATTCGCGAATAACCTTCCAACCGTCATAACGTCACGCGTGCAAACAAAAATGAGCTGAGTCATTAGACATCAAAGCTTGCTTTACATAGTCTCCCTCTTTCATTCTTTCAGCGTGACATCGCTAGGGTTTTCAAGTCTCGCATTGACTACTCACAAAATGGCGGCAAGTCTAATGAGATTTGACCAAGAAGTTTACACGGTATACCTAACCTATTGCCATTTACCTCTCGGCGGGGATCGCTGTCAAGCGTACCTGAACTGTGGTGTGACAGGCCTGCGTCTGGATCATGTTGTCTGAAAATATGTTTTTAATCTCTTCCAGGACTGCATCAAAGAAACCCTCAGTCCTCTGGTATCAAAATGACAATCCATCAAATCCAGAAATCCATCGTACAGTCAGTTCACTGGTCAAGAATGATCATGTGTCATTAGGTGACCCCCAACGACCCATACACCTCATGAGGGTCATCAAGTCTCCGGCTGAAGTAGAACTTATGAAGGAAACCTGCTACATTGGATCACAGGCTATGAACATGGCAATGGCTTGTACTAATCCTGGTTCGTTTAAACTTTATGGTTACTTTGACACTACACCACAGTTCCGGCACTTCAAACAACGTTTTGGATTTGACATGATGACGTTCGCACATGGTGCAAATTGTCTTTGACATTTGTGTAGGGTTGACTTACACGCATCGTATGAACATAATCTACATTTCGTTACTTTTTATTGTTCGTTCTGGTATTAAAAATAGTATTTGAGCTAAATAATAACTAAAATGACAACATACAAGCATAGATATTTATTTCTAGATTGTTTCTAAAAAATGTCTTTGACTTTAATTGGTTAGTATTAAAAATATAACCAGACTTCGTTTGTATTGAGCGCGCCAACGGTAATATATCCTTAAGAAGCTGTCAAAAACGCCATGTCTATTTAATACCGATCAAATCGCGTAGTTCTAGCTTAGATCAAAATAACATTTATGGATTACGCAAACATTTCAAATTAGAAAAATGAGGCAAAACAAATGAATGGTATACTTCACACTTTTACCGAGATGACAGACAATTGTGCTAGTTTATATGAACCAATTGTAGTAGTTGTGTGCGTCAACTTAACGCGCTTTAGGGCTATCCATAAATTTCACTTACAATAAAACTTCCTATCATAACAGGTGTGTCGGAGCACTCGATAAACGCGATCCTGGAGTTCACGAGCCGGCAGGCGGGCGCGGAGCACCTCGCTTTCCCCCCCGTGGTGGCTGGCGGGTCCCGCGCTACCCATATACACTATGTCAATAACAACCAGATTTTGGACGAAAAAGATATGCTGCTTGTTGATTCTGGTGAGTTTTTTCTGAGGATAGTCCTTGCAGCGCGCCTGAGCGCAAATTCAATTAATATAACTTTTTTTTATTTATAATTAATGGACTTCTTACTTGTGCGTTAGCACCGCATTTCCGCCAGTGTCAAGTGGTTTGAGGGGGTATCTATCCAATCTCGAGGATTGTTTTTGAGTATGAACACAACTGAGAAGGATTGCGGAGCCTCGTGGCACCACGCGAAAGACAAGTGTTCTGGGCAAACCCTGCAACGTGACTCTTAATATGACTTATACTTCGTTTCAAATAAGGTCGAAAAGAATTTCAGATGCCTATAGAGGTGTCAGGAAAAGTATCATTAGCCTTTAAACCACATACTCTGCCCATCAAACTGAACAACTTATGGGAGCAAACCTGTCAGCGCAAAAAAAAATCTGCAGTCTCATACAGTTTAGTCGAGTTTTCATTGCAGTTTAGTATGGAATAGCAGATTTTTTTTGCGCTGGCCGGTCTCTACCATAGTAAAAGTTGTTCAGTTTTTTTTTTATTTATTTAAATTTTTCAGAAATACAGGTTAATGATTCAATTCAATTCACATCATTTATTGCTTTCATGTACAGTATTAAAGGTCTTATAATATGATTAGGTATGAGTACATGAACCCTGTTGATTAGGGCATTGCAAATTAAAGGCATGCAAGATAATTAACAATAGTTTAACAATGAACGTTAAATAAATAGGTAATTAATAATTATACAGAAAACATTGAAATAATAAAATTTGAATACATTTAAAATAGATGATACATTTCCTTACACATGTATAGCTTTCTGGCCAATTCTGATTTGCAAATATAATTTATTTATCAGAAAGATATACTATCCGACATATCTTGGACGTTACTAAAGCTTTTCTAAGTATAAGTGAGTGTGAGTGTGGAAGTGTTTCAAATCAATTGTAATAATACAGTTTTAGTAATTTAATATAAATATATTCAACATCCATAATTATAATATTATCAGCTAAGCCCAGAGACGCCATGTCCAAAAAACCTTATTCACAATATTCAGATCATTCAAAGTCGGTCAAATCGCTCCAGCCGTTCTCAAGTGATGTGCTCACCAACGAATACCATACAATTTTTATTTATATAGATAGATAAGTAGCCAACATATTGTAACTGTCATTTTGACATTCACAGGTAGTCAAAGATGGCTCTACAACTCGGATATATCAAGGACGTGGCCTGTCTCGGGGAAGTTCTCACACTATCACAAGATATTGTATGAACTAATCCTTTATGTGCAGGTTAGTTAATTAAACAATTTATTTTATCCTTACTTCGAGATTTTTAATTTCAAACTATTATATGAAAAGAGACTGGACAACTTTGTATGGAAAGTGGCCTATGAACCCCAGAGATGGGAGTATGGGATATTTGTTGGGAGACCTTACCTCGTTACTCACAGAAAGGCGCATCAAAATCGGCTCCGAGGATTTTGAGATAATAATGTTTCAAGATACTATGAGATTTTAGTTACTCTCAGTGTATTTTTTGTGAAGAGACTGCATTTACTCGGCCACGGAAATGCTTCATTGTTATCGATTGATATAATTTTTTATCGAATATGAAGATGCCGATTACAGAAAAGCGGTAGCTAAAACCTTATTTTTCAATACATACAAAAGGTACTTGATGAATATAAAAGGATTGACTTCCTGACTATAATATGATCAAGATACGTGTCTAACGGTCAGTTGCACGTACGTTTATTAAAGTTAAACCTCCATTAAATGTCTTGCTAGCTTTTACTACGTGAACAAGACAAAAAGTGACAGCAAGAGATTTAATGGAGGATTAACTTTAATGAACGTACGTGCAACTGACAGTATGTAAGATTATTTTCATTAATTTGTCGCAGAAACGTCTGATCGAGCTCCTAGGGCAGCAGAGGCCGCCTCTAGACCAGCTGTTTGACCACATGTGCCGACTGCTCGGGCTACAGTTGCAGCAGGAAGGCATCATACCCAAGAACATCACTGGCAACGAACTAATCGCGGTGAGAACACCATAAATTGTTATAGAGACATTTGATCAACTGGAAAACCAATGGTCACTAATACGAAAGAGTACACAATATAAGAAAGAGAATGATACTATATTGTACGGACACTCCCTGCCCCCCACAAATATTAACCTCACCCCTCATGGCAAACGGTGGCAGAACACATAGGCAATGATGGAGTCCTCCCTCATTCGCACATGCTTACCTCTTGTCCGTTTTTCCGATTTGTATGAAGTGACAGCTAAGTCTCCAAGTCACAGGTCCGGCACTTCAAACAACTCCCTTGCTCTGCTCCCCTAAAGTGACCCCAGAAATTGTGAGGTGAGGTGGGGTATCTGGAGACAGAGAGTGGTCGTTCTGTATGTAGAACTATATACTATTACCTTTGACTAATTATTTTAAGGACTAGCCTGGCGGTAGCATTTCCCGTCTGCCACGGTATAAGCACAATTGATCTTGTGCATTTACATTCAATTTTACACCTTATCACTAAACGAGACAGCCTAGAATTGCGAAATAATAACTTCGAACTTAGAACGTTTGAGGTTCACACGAGACTACTTTTCATGATTTTTAACATTCAAAATTAGAATCTAAAGTTATGGGGAATAAAATCCAAAGTTGCGGATTTCATGTTACCTCGCCCCCCGCAAAAAGTGGCAGAAATGTTTGTTAGTAGAATTACACGCGTAACCAGTCCACATATAAATAGTCAAAGACTATATTACCTATTCTGTGCTAAGGTGTATGATCGAGTCACTGAGAGATTATTATATCCATCTTGATCATCGATTGTGATCTCAAAATGGCAGACCCAAAAAGGCCGTCATGAAAGTAAAACTGATTTTTTTAGTAAAAAACTGATGGTCTTGCCAGGATATGCGTCATATTAAACGATCTAGCCAAGAAAGTAGCCCTTTCAAATTTTTTCTACTCTTTATAGCGAAATTGTACTTTACCAATAAAGGGACAATACATGATTTATCAGTGATCGGATATCGTGGTGCATATTTAGGTACCTTAACTTATTCTAAATAATATTATAGACAGTATTCTTAAAAATATTTATATTTATATCCCGGGATCGTTTCGACGTTCGACGTTTCGTTATAACACAAAGTATTGTAGAACTTCTATAACAATATTGTTTTAATTTAGTAATGCTCTCGTACTTACTTTAAACTTTTAAAAGACGCTTTCTTTTAAAGTAAATGAAAACTAAATGAGTCCAATACCGGGAAGCCTACATTTTTTTTTAAATTATTCGTGGAATAAGATAATAGGTAAATATGCGCTCAATTATCTAATCACTGATGATGATCAGTGGCGGATTTGAAGTCTTGGCCGCCCTATGACCCAGGCCCTTTCATGTAGTAAGTACTAGCCGCCCCTTTCTCAGCACCCGTCATATAGACTACAATTTTGAATTTACTTTATTGACAACTTTTATCGAAATCGATTCAGAAATTTTAATTATGACAAATTTATTACTTTGAGTTATTTCTTGGTATCATCAGCCAATTTTTTGTCACGATTGGCCGCCCTAACATCAGGCCGCGTTAGGCCCGGGCCCACTGGGCCTTAAGGGGATATAATTCGGAGCGCGCTCCATACAAAAGTACTATGGTGATATTTTCAATACTAACCAATGAAAGTCAATGAAATTTTGCTGAAACAATCTTGAAACAAATATCTATGCTTGTATGGAGTCAGATTTTCGTTAAAATATACAGTTTCAATGCTAGGATTAATTTAAGATTTGTATGGAAATCTTTGAGGCACTGTAACTTTAAAACTATACATTTCAATGAAAATCTGACTCTATACAAGCATAGATATTAGTTTTTAAATTGATTCTGAAAAATTTCATTGTGTTCAATTAGTTAGTATTGAAAATATCACCATAGTACGTTTGTATGGAGCGCGCTCCGAATTATATCCTCTTAATTCCACCGTTGGCCACCTAACGATGAGATTGCGATTGTAAATGTATGTAATTATTGCAGAGAGCGTACCGGCTGTGCCCGCACCACGTGTCGCACTACCTGGGGCTCGACGTGCACGACGCGCCCCTCGTGCGCCGCAACGTGCCCGTCCAGACCAACATGATCGTCACTATAGAACCTGGTAAAGATTTTTAACCAGATAACCGAATACAGAGTCTAGAATCTAGGCTCTGTATTTGGTTGAATCCTTCTAGTCTAAACTCTAGACCACAGAATAGATAATAGTATATAGTTCTACATACAGAACGGCCACTCCCCGCCCCCCTCTGACTTCTGGTACACCATCTCTCATAGTTATATAGCCTGTGTAGGTTGATGTTAATGATCATGATTGTATTCGAGTTTAGACACAGGTCCGGCACTGTATAGATTTAATTTCGTAATGGCGTCTGCACATGCGCACTTTGTGCAAACTGTCCATGACATTGCGCGTAAGGTTGAAAGCCGCGCTTTGCATTCAACGTCATCTTCATTTAGATACTTTTATTGTTGGTTCTGTTATTAAAATAATAGTATTTGAGCTAAAGAATTACTGAAAATGTGAATTTCGCGTAATTTTTCAACGTTTTTTATGATTCTGAAAAGACACAATTTTATGTAATCAAATTCAACGGGTGCGCGCGCCTGACTGCATTCCATTGCTCGGCTCCCCTCAAGTGTCCCCAGAGGTGAGGTAGGGTATCTGATGTCAGAGGGGGGCGGGGAGTGGCTGTTCTGTAGAACTATATACTATTACCTATTCTGTGCCCGTAGTGACAGTTTAATGTCTGGTCTTGACAATGTTACACTATGTAATTTAATATTGAATTTATGTAATTGTACTTTGTATATTTTGTTTTGTTTAAAAGAAGTGTGTTGTAGAGTTTCTGGCCGCATCTTCTCTACAACGGAACACCTTCCGACGCGGTGGTAGATTTAAAAACATGACGTCAAAAAGTTATCTATGTGATATTATTTTGAATAAACAATTTTGACTTTTGTATGTACAACATAAAATTTTACACTCCCTATTATTCACTCTATCCCTTTTTGACCAGGTATCTACATAAGGCCAGACGACAAGACCATCAGGGAGGAGTTTCGAGGCATCGGCATCAGGATCGAAGATGATGTGCTGGTCACTGACGGGGACCCCCTGATCCTCTCCGAGACATGCGTCAAGGAGGTCAGCGACATAGAGGCCCTTGTCGGCAAGCAACAGATTTGATGAGGATATCATAGGCCAAGTGGTTACCTTATAATATCATTAGCGCAAAGGACAACTCTCTCTAAAGGTATAATCGGACGCAATACTACCACACGACCGCGATAAAATAGGTTATTTGCCATTGACCTCTTATACTAGACCCCCCCCTTGGCCTTAGTTTCATATAAAATCATAGCAAATTTTTGTCCGCATCGACACAATAACCCATAAAAATTTAATATGCATGCTATACAATGTGTTACAATAGTAAAAATAAATTTTTAAAACTTTTAATGGGGTAGTTTAGACCATCAAGCTGAACAACTTTCACTATGGGACCAACAACGAAATCACGAAAAAAAAAATCTGCTGTTCCATACATTTAGCTCGAGTAGATTTGTATTTTAGTATGGAACATCAGAATTTTTTTTCCCGATTTCGATATTGGTCCCATAGTGAAAGTTGTTCAGTTTCATGGTCTAAACCACCCCCTTAAATGTTTATTTATATTTTTGTAACACCTTGCATAATGTGTGTCTAGTTAGAAAGTTGTGTTCAAAAATATTGCACGTTATAAAAAGTTGCTTCTTCAGCATAAACAGGATGTAACAAAACACCCTGTTTAAAGGGGTTGTTTAGACTATCAAACTGAACAACGTTGACTATGGAGATAAAATACAACATTCAGCTGTCCCATACATTTGAGTCGAGTCAGTACTGCAGTTTTGTATGAAACAGCAGATTTTTTTTTCGATGTTGGCTCCGTAGTAAACCAGGGGTGCTCAAACGGTCGGAATCGACCGGCGGCTGTTGGAGTCGATCGCGGGAAATCAACCAACATTTCCTTGAAAGACGAATCCAAAATTTTGTAATTAATAAGTGATATTTACTTTTGCATATTTTTCATTCGTAAATATGTCCATGACCTAGTCTAGACGATCGCTTGCCGCTTGAAAAATTTTTCTTAGATCGTCGCCACCACAGGGTAACATTGAAATAATTCGACAAATTTTGGGGGTGGTTCAGACTATCAAACTAAACAACTTTTTCTATGGGACCAACATCGAAATCGCATGAAAAAAATCAGCTTTTCCATACAAAACTGCAAACCTATTCGAGCCAAATGTATGGGACAGCTGATTTTTTTTATGCGATTTCGATGTTGGTCCCATAGAAAAAGTTCTTTAGTTTGATAGTCTGAACCACCCCCAAAATTTGTCGAATTATTTCAATTACACCCTGTATAAATCTGAGCACCCTTGGTCTAAACCACCTCTCTAAATATTCCTGGGGTGTTTTGTTTCACCCTGTATATGTTCATGTCAAAACTAAATTAACTCCACTACTACGGCTCAATTTACATTGCAGCGGAACGGAATGGAAGCTAACGGAATGTACATGTTATAATGAACTTTATGTCAACTGCGTAAGGTGCAAACAGTAGAAGCGGGAATTCCCGAGAATGCACGAGTGTTACGTGGAAGATGCGAGATCTATTATTTAGCTCTTATCTAAGAGGAAGGATCTCCATAGAGTCCGCATAAATTTACGATTGTAGTTGGTCTCTTTTGTCTAATGACATACCTTTAATAGTAGAAGGAGATGGAACTATAGATATTTGTTTATGTTGTCCACTTTTTTTTGAGCTAGTGTGTGTGAAAAGTGACCGTAAACATAAGGCCATATGTCACTCGGTGCCTTTTTTCCATAGTACTTGACACCACAAACTCAAACCTAAACGTTACTTTACAATTGGTATGGCTCACTCTAGTCTTAAAGAGAGATCCTTCCTCTTAGGCTCTTATCTAGTTTGCATGTTACACATTTGACATAAAGTTCATTCTGACCTGTACATTCCGTTCCGCCGCAATGTAAATTGAGCCTAATAGATTGAAATATTTGTTAGATACAGAGCAGGTTGCACAAAAACTAGGTAATATTTAACAAACCTTATATTTTGAAGCTCAAATATATTTCGTTTGCATCTATTTTGGCACATTTACGTTGTTATTTAAGATTTAGTTGTACATACGATCAAAATTGTTTTAGTTATGTAAATAATTTGAGATTTTAAATTTGTACATAGGAAGTAATTCAACGAATAAATTTGTATACCTACATGTTTACAATCTTGTCTTTAATTTGTTGTTTAAATAATCGTGAATATATAAAGAGAGTGTGAATGGAACAGTCGCAAGGGGCCGCCCTAGACGTAAGTATGCAGACCAAATTGACAGCTTACTTAAGAAGGGTTAGATCAAATGTACTCGAAACCGACGAGCGTGTATGAAACGACTTGTTAATCTTTGCTCAAGGTACCCTTATCCATTTTGCACAAGCTATTTTTGAGCGTAGGCGTTGTGGGAACGATATCTCCGCGATATTTCTGAGATCATATAGCTGTGGTGGTCCAGTGGCGAGTAACCCTGCCTGCCGTGCATTAGGCGATGGTTCGATCCCCGTCCAGGCCGACTCGTACCAATGAGTTTTTCGGAATTTATGTACGATTTGTAACACAACTGGCTTTTCGGTGAAGGAAAACATCGTGAGGAAACCTACTTGCTTCAATTTCGAGGCATGTATTGTATCCACTGTCCATTATGTGGCGACGGGCTCACCCCCCGTCACACTGGACAGAGTGTCGGTACTACTGGTGAATCTTGGATGTTCTGAGGTTACAGATTATCTCTGACTACCCCCTCGGGGAACATAGTCGTGAGCATATGCATGCTTATATGCTTTCTGAGATCAATCAGTGTCGCGGCGATTCAGTGGCGACGGCGGTGCTGTTGTGTAATCGTCTACGCTGTAAAATAGCTTGTGTGATATGGTTCATAGAAAGAGTAGGGTTGATAAATAATACGACAAGTATAAATAAAAAATAATTATATTTTCAATTACGTGTATAGCATTGTACTAAGAGGTACATTAACAAATGCATTAACTGTAATATTACTTCACAGAAAGCCCATCCTTTATTAAATCTAGTCATTTCAAAGTTTCGAGCACAACCTCTTCAAAAACCTTAAATTTTTTTGTTAATAATATCTACTACGAAACAACAGATAAAACGACAACAAAAATGCAAGAAGGCAGAATTATTTCACAACAATATTTTAACATGGAATGTAAAATATTTCAAATATGTTCTAAAGATTTTTATATTCTCAGATCTTGTAATATTCGAGAATAAGCCCTAAAAATAAAGGTCCATGCGAAGTGTTATCAAAACTTTATTTTCTTAATTATTCTTTTGGGAAAATATCAGTTATTTGTTTTTTTTCGCATAGATCTTATCGATCGGAATCTCATGAAACTAATTAAAGATGAAGTTGATTATTTTTATTAATGTTCAAGCGCCAATTTAACTACTATGTCCCTTTCAGACCTTTTAGAAAGGGCAGACATGAAAAGTATCACTCGAATCGATTTTGTTTTTATACGCTCTCTCTCGCTGGAGTAACGCTGCGTCCCGATTTACGCCGACAGCGCTGTGAGCGCGATAAATGTCGTTCCGATTTGACGTGAGCGCGTCCACAATCGAAAACGTGACGTCATTCATGACGTCACTACCGACGCCATCTTGCAATAACAGTGCTCACGGTTCGTGGCGTTAGCACTGTGAGCGAGTTGTCAAAAGTGACGTTTGATAGTTTTGTTCTAGTAAATTTTTGAGCGAATTTTCAAAAGTGACGCTTGACAGTTTTGCTGTCCTATATTTTTGGTTTGTTTAGGTCTCGATTTAGGTTTCTTTAGTAGTACTGGGTTTGATTATGTTCTAAAAAAGACGAATAAAAGTTTAATAACGATTAGTGATGAAGAAAATAATGTGAATATTTGAATGTTGTGGTGTGAACGGTGTGAGCGCGATATCTAGCGTTCCGAATTGGTAGAACGCTATCAGCGCTGTCGGCGCGCTAACGCAAATGAAACGGGTTTTAGCGCTGTAATCGATCACAGCACTGTTTTTATGAATCGGAACACACCGTAAATCTCGCACCACCGCGCCGTTAGACCCCTTCCATCCTTATCACAATGGATTAAGATTTGTTTTGCTGGACTACTGCAATTCCGCGCGCTTGTCTTCTGATTGTTATATATTCATGTGATATTAGTTCGAAGCTATTTTATATGGGCAAACAATGGGAGTAACAACATGCCCAAAAAAAAGCTATCGTGCATTGATCTATTTATATTTTAATTAATTTCATAAGTTTCCGGTCTTGATTTCTTATTACAATAATATCTACATTAAATTACAACTAAAGTTCAAAGTCGAAACCAGCACGACTCAATTTATAACTAAAAACTGTATACAAATACATTTATCTTAAAAACTATAAATAAAGAAGGCACTATTGGGAATGATTTTCACTTATTTCGAGATGTCTTAACTCTTATTGCATTCGAGAATATTAAGTTATCTTAACTATTTTTATCGGATTCATGACTATTAATATATTAACTTAATAGTTCGTAAGATCTTAACTGTTCTTATTGTATTCGAGAATATTAAGAACCATTCTTATTGCATTCGAGAATATCAAGATAACTTAAATATTATTTTTCGATTCGAGAATATTACTTCTGTAAAAAGAAGTAATTTGTTTAATTAGAAAGGTATAGCATATAGGGAATGCGCATAGAAAAAGTCCCTTTCTGTTACATAAATACAAAACCTTGCTCTTAAATAACGTAAGGGACTAGGACACTCTAGGTTCTTTAGGTCCCTTTGCGCATCTATTCAGTATACTTCCTAACAATATTAAAAACTCGAACTAGAGTAAAAAATTCGAGAAACTCGGTAAAATTATTTTGTCTTAATTTTAGAAATCATTTAGACATAATTTGGAACCATTTTTTAAGGCATAATGGTTTTATACTATAACTAATATTGGCAATATTATGCCTATGTTAAAAATTGTTTATTAAAAACTTTTCGGAAGGCATCTCTTTATTATATTTATCATAGAAGTACAACGCGCCAAAATGGTTTAAAAAGACAATAGTAAAAAGGATTAAAATATTATATCATAATTGAATCCTATCCAGTCTACCTCGCTTCGAAGTGTTTCTTTATGACAATAACAAGTACAGTTAAAATGTTTTGCGGGGTGTAAAATTAAATGCGTGGTTGCTTCAGTGCAGACCATCAAACTGAAGAACTTTCACTATGGAGCTAACATTAACATCTTGAAAAAAAAAAACATTGTTCCATAGAAATGCTGACCCAAGTATGGGCTGATGCCTTTAAGGGTCCCACTGCAGGGCACAGGCAGTATGGTGTATGAGCATTAGTCCACCACACGTGCCACATACGGATTGGTAGACTTCACATACGCATCAGAATTTCTTTTTCAGCGTATGCAGGTTTCCTCACGATGTTTTCCTGCTCCGTTTGTAGCAATCGGTATTACGTACATAAGTTAGAAAAACTCATTGGTAAATGGCATGACGTCCGTGCGGATTCGAACTCGGACCTCAAGATTTAGTTTCCATACTTCTCCGCAACGCGCCACCGACGCGATTTCGATGTTGTCTCCATATTAGAATTCAGTTTGATGGTCCCAGAAATATGTAACGAATTCAAAGTATACACCCCTTTACAAAAATTCTCAAATATCCTCCTTCTTAATATGCTGACGGTTTAAGACGATGATCAGACCACCAAACTGAACAACTTTCTCTATGCGACCAAAGTCGAAAGAAAAAACATCTGCTGTTCCGTGCAAAACTTTAATCTTACTCGACCCATTATGTATGGGACAGCAAATTTTTTACCCTTAACAGAAAGTAGTCCAGTTTCATGGTCTGATCGTGATCATTCTCTTGAAAAGACCATCAGCATATTAAGTTGGAACCTGTATAATTCTTCACCGCTAGTAAATAAAGTCTAAAAGCTAAATAAAAGGCCGAATCACCAGTCGACATCCTCGGGAAGACCACCGGGGTACTCCCCGGTGAGGCAGGCGGTGCAGTGGCCTCCCACGCCGTCGCTAGGGTCCGCCTTCATGTTGTAGTGGACTGCACTCACTAGACCCTCCACGCTTAGGTACTCGAGACTATCCGCACCTTTACGGGTAGAATGGAAACATTATCAACGTGTAAGGGACTTTTTCACCACTGGATAAGTTCTTGCTCGCTTATATGACAGAAATTGACATATCATTCATACGAAATATGTCAAATAAGCTAACAATGACTTATTCAGATGTGGTGAAACAGGCCCTAAAAGTTTTAAAATTCATGAACAATAAAAACCGGTCAAGTGCGAGTCGGGCTACTCGCGCACCGAGGGTTCCGGACTACACTACCACAAAACACATTAACTTAAAAAAAAATGTTTTCTCCGGGACCTTTAGCGCGCAGCC
Source organism: Agonopterix alstromeriana (assembly GCA_963924505.1). Lineage (NCBI taxonomy): Eukaryota > Metazoa > Arthropoda > Insecta > Lepidoptera > Depressariidae > Agonopterix > Agonopterix alstromeriana. Next base: position 2,157,524 of record OZ004665.1, on the reverse strand, counting down.
GACTCACAATTAGCCGAAATTGAATTGAATTGAATTTATCATTTAGAAGAATGTTTTTTTTACGAACATAACATTAAATTTGTAAAAACAATCTAAACAAACAACAAATATCTATCTCTCCTTATCTTACACATTTCGCGCGCCAGAAAGAATGAGATCGATTATGACCATTACATATTGGTCGGATTATCTGTTATCGCATCAGCCATTACAATCGTCACAAACCGCGCTATAATGTTGCTGTACTCTTCTCACTCACGCATAATTACATAAGCACGTCTCCTTTAGTTTGTTTATATTAACTATGCATACCCACATTTTATTTATGTTGTACCAGACACTGACTCCATAGTATTCTACCTTAATGATGAAAGATAATGATTTTCAGGAAGTTATGTAAACAAATGGAATGAAAGCCAACTTACCGACGTGTTCAGCCAGTTTGTAGGAGTCCATCTTGTTGGCGATCAGTTCTTCAGTGGTGGGTATGTTGATACCCATGTAGCACGGGTACTTGAGCGGCGGCGACGCTATCCTGATGTGTACCTGAAGACAACAGTTTATGTGAACATACTTAGACGATTTATATAGGGACCCGCCTCACCTTAGCATTTCCCCTCTGCCAACGTACAAGATCAAAAAATCTTACATACAATTTTATACCTTAATTGCGGAACAATAATTTCGAACTTATGAAGTTTGGGGTTCACACGACAGTTTTTCATTATTTTCAACATTCAAAATTAGAATCTAAACTAATGGCATAAAATTCAAAGTTCTCCGTGCTACCTCGCCCCCCGCAAAAAGTGTCAGAAAAGTTTATTAGTAGAATTAAACGCGTAACCAGTCCACATATAAATAGTCTAAATGAAAATATCCCATTAACACTCTGCAGAATGCAAAACATTATCGTTGATATTTATTTGGTTAAACGACTAGCCGGTAAATGACGCCTTTAAGGCTATACTATACAAGGTGTAAGGAAAAGTATCATTAAACTTTGGCTGCTGACGACCTACGTCGTAGGTCAGCAACAAATGGGCCGCAGTGCGCAAGAACTCACGTCAGTTCTATTGAATTTCACCTAAGGGCATCAATTTTAGCACTGCGCGAGTATCATTGTTTTGAGCTTGACAGCGAAAGTGTTAAACCTTTAAACCACATACCACCTTTGACTAATTATTATAAGGACTATCGGTAGCATTTCCCCTCTGCCACGGTGAGCACAATTGATCTTGTGCATATACATTCAATTTTACACCTTATCACTAAACGAGACAGCCTATAATTGCGAAATAATAACTTCGAACTTAGAACGTTTGGGGTTTTTCATGATTTTTAGCATTCAAAATTAGAATCTAAAGTTATGGGGAATAAAATCCAAAGTTGCGGATTTCATGTTACCTCGCCCCCCGCAAAAAGTGGCAGAAATGTTTGTTAGTAGAATTACACGCGTAACCAGTCCATATAATAATTAGTCAAAGCATACCACCCATCAAACTAAATTGAACTGAACTCTAAGAACAACAAATTGATGGGCAGAGTATGTGGTTTAAAGGTTAATGATACTTTTCCTAATACCCTGTATATATAACTAAATAAAGACCAAAATAGCTCACCTCGGCTGCCCCGGCATCTCTCAGCAGTTTTATAATAGGTCCGATAGTGTTCCCCCTCACAATAGAGTCGTCAATAAGTACGCATCGCTTCCCGCGCACGTTTTCCGAGAGGGCTCCGAATTTCTTCGCTACGCCGAGTTGTCGAAGCCGCGTCGACGGCTGGATGAAGGTGCGGCCCACGTACCGGTTCTTACATAGCACCTCCATGAACGGAATGCCGGACTGTGGGCGGAAATTAATGATTTATTAAAAAAATACGTGTTAATGTGGATGGCTGTGATAGAAGAGAAAGTTTGAAGAAGGGCCGACTGAAAAGTATCATTAACCTTTAAACCACATACGCTACCCATCAAACTGAACAACTTTTATTATGGGAGCAAACCTGTCTGTCAGAACAAAAAAATATCAGATTTCGCATACTAAACTGCAATACCTACTCGATTCAAACGATAAAAGTTGTTCAGTTTGATGGGTAGAGTATGTGGTTTAAAGGTAAATGATACTTTTCCTTACACCCTGTATAGCTTTCTGGCCAATTCTGATTTGCAAATATAATTTATTTATCAGATCCGACATATATTGGACGTTACTAAAGCCGTTTCAAGAATAAGTGAGAGGAAGTGTTTCAAATCTGTTCCTGTAATTCAAAATAGCCTTAAAATTTCGTTGCTATTTGAAATGGAGTATAGATTAGTTGATAGTTCGACGTAGAGATCGAGTATATTCAGATTAGCTACAATACTCAGTGTCAAGTGGTTTGAGGGAGTATCTATCCAATCTCGAGGATTGTTTTTAAGTAAGAACACAACTGAGAAGGATTGCGGAGCCTCGTGGCAGGCTAAAACGCGAACCGCGCGAACACCACGCGAAATACAAGTGTTCGGGGCAAACCCTGCAACGTGACTCGACACATTTGTTATTGCGCTACTGCTCGTTAGAGCCGTTATGACAGATCGCTCAGACGTTAAAGGCTGTCAGTAACATAGAGTTGAATAGTAATTGGATTGCAATGTGATTAGAACTGAAATTGGATAAGAATATAACTTCGATGTTTTAAATTAGTGCAATCGGTCTCCAGGATCAGAGGAGATAGGCTGTCACAGAGGGCTTCAGTCGCCGCCGCCGTGCAGTCAGGTTCGGCTCCGATTGTAGAGGAGTACGCTAGGTTCCCAAAGGTAGAAACTGATATGATAGAACTTACACGATATAAGTGATATGAGAACAGCCTAGACAAAATGCACACTCTACTTATTCTACAAACATCAACGCCGCAGCGTTATCGACGATAGAAAATTGACAGAATGCTAGACAATTTCACAAATTATTGACGATCGCTTATTAGAGAAAAAAAAAGCTAAATCAGCTCTATGATTAGCGTTCAGTTCACTAAATCATTCACTCTTTTTTCTTTTTTATATGCTGGATAGTGTTCGATTTTCAAAAGAATTTGAAAATGCTGTCAAATTTTCCACTCGCCATTTTCTAGCGTTATCTACAAGGTCTTGTTGATCGACAAGAAGCGTTCAAAACGAAACGCTCTCCGTCGAAAGCAACTGTCAAAAACTGCATGTTGTCTAGGCCTTTTCTATTCGTTTTCGTTCTTTTCGACAGTCCCATAAATTTTTTATGTTTTCTACTGTCGTTAACGCTAATCGAAAGACACTTTGTCTAGGCCCCCAGATCGTACCTGTCTCGCGTAGCCGTGCGCGGCGGCGGTGCCGGACTCCGGCACGGAGGACACGATGTCCGCGTCGACGGGGGACTCGCGCGCCAACATGCGCCCGCACTGCATGCGTGCCGAGTACACCATCTGACCTGCACATTAAATGAGAAATTACTTTAATCATAGCATATGCTCACGACTATATTCACCGAGAGGGTAGTCAGAGATATTCTGAAACCTCTGAACATCCACGTTTCACTAATAGTAACCAAACTCTGTCCAGTGTGACGAGGATTGAGCCCATGGCCACTTGTAATGGACAGTAGGTATAATACATGCCTCCAAAGCAAGTTAACTTTTGATTTGCAATAAATAAATGATATGATTTACATACCATTGATTTTTACCGTTTTTGTTTTTGGTATTTTTATGTAAGCCAATAATTATGATATCCAAAAAGAAAAACCGCTTCATACAAGCTCGCGGCAACCAGTCACCCACCCACGGTACACGTAACAAGAATGAGCGAGAATTTGGTAAAAACATCGCTACTCATGTTGGAGTTTTTCTGGTTGGATATCTATTCTGTGGTATCATTGTACAGTGCGTAATACGCGGTGGTGTGCGGTGTTGCGTGAAATTGAAACAAACATGAAAATAAATGTCTGGTACGATGCAGAAAATGTACATTTTTCAGTTAACAATTCTGGAGAACCGGTTTCAAATATTGCATAGCATAGCATAGCAAAGGATATGCTCACAACTATATTCTGAAACCTCAGAACATCCACGTTTCCCCAGTAGTACCGGTACCGTGTGACGGGGGGTGAGCCCGTCACATAATGGATAGTGGGTACAATACATGCCTCGAAATTGAAGCATGCAGGTTTCCTCACGATGTTTTTCCTTCACCAAAAAGCCAGTGGTGTTACAGATCGTACATAAATTCCGAAAAACTCATTGGTACGATTCGGTCTGGACGGGGATCGAACCATCGCCTCCTGCACGGCGGGCAAGGTTACTCGCCACTGGACCACCACGGCTTTTCAAATATTGCGTTATACCAAAATAAGCAAAAATGAAACAGTCTTTTCTTCCTGCGTATTTTTTCCACTCACCTTCAAACATACTGTCCGCCCTCGCGAAGTACACATACTCGAAGATGCAGAAGGCCTGCTGCTTGCCGGCCGGCCGCTCCACCACGTCCACTGTACGGATGCCGTGTCGCGACATCTCTATTATTTCACCGGGCAACACCTCTCGTACGTAGCGGGCACCTAGAAGAGGACGAAATATTTAAATTCTAGTGATAGTAAACTTAGATAGAAGAAAGCTTGCTTCACAATTAGTGTACTGAGGAACAGTGATATGTCACTTTGTGCGTTTTTTCCCAGTTGTTTAGGACATTGCAAGCCGAATCACCTGATTGTCTGAAAAGAAAGATTATTCCGTGCTTCAGATGGCACGTTAAGCCGTTGGTCCCGGCTACTATCTCTGGTGGTAGTAGTCGTTACATAAAAACCACGTTAGAGGCCGTAAGGCGGTCTGAAAAACTCTGACGCCAGGGCTTGCTGCCCACACGATAAGAAGAATTAGTCTACTCATTCTACATTTTTTCCTCTCCCTCTCTCCGCGCGATCACACATACTCTACCCATCAAACTGAACAACTTTTTCTATGGGAGCAAACATGTCAGAGCAAATAAAAAATCTGCTGTTCCATACTAAAGTTCATTACCTACTCGACTAAAATGTATGAGACAGCTGATATTTTTTTTGCTCTGACAGGTTTGCTCTCATAGTAAAAGTTGTTCATTTTGATGGGTAGAATATGTGAGGCGTCGCTCGGAGGGAAAGAGAGTTTAATGATACCTTTCCTTACACCCTGTATACCAGATTTTAAGTCAGATCATAAGCTATCAAACAAAAAAAAGTTGCATCAAAATCGGTTCAGATCGGTACGAATCGGTCCAAATCAGTAGTTTTCGCGTGCTCGCACGAACAAACAGACAAAAATTCTAAAAAAGGTTAATTTGAAGTCAGGGACACATAAAAATCATATCGTCATCTTTTTTTGTAAATATCTTTTTTCTGTTACAGTTTTATAATAGTTAAGATTATTTTTGAGTTACTCACCAATGGAGAGGAAGCCGCAGGACTCTGAGGACACGACCCAGCCCTCCGCTCGGTCCTCCACACCGTTCTTTGAGCTGCCGTTCAAGAGGACTGCAACAATACTTTCATTTATAAACAACGAATATAACTCACGACCGTATTCCTTTTCGGGGCGGTCATACACTTGGCTACATTAGCTAAAAACTTCAAGAAGGTTGACAGAAAACAGGAAACTATTTTTGGAAAGCATGCAAAAATGTTTGTGATTATTATTTTCTATGAAATTCCCAGGGTTAAAGCTATCTTTAATATGGATCAAGATTTTCAAATCAATAATAGAACGAGTAAAGAAGCCATTTGAACAGTCAGCCTGAGAAAAAAATGCCTAGTCAAAATGAGAAATTGGCTATTTGCGAAGTAGACAGCGGGCCGGAAAGCTGTTTCAAATATGCTTGAATCTATGCAAATCCACTCATTAACACGAAATCTCCAAAACCGTAAAGACTACAAAACATAGAATTTGGCATTAAAGTTTCTATTGCCATCTAGGTGCTCACTAAAAAAGGGTTTTTGAAATCCAACCCTCAAAGGTGTGAAAACCGGGATAAAAGTTTCTACGGAAATTGGCGCTGCATAGATCGTGGATTCTAGATAATATGTATTTTAATATTTTTAAAATTGTTAATTTTGCTAATTTCTTTATTTTTTACTCTCATTTCTTTTTATTATAAAATAAAAAACATTTAACTTTAAATAATTCACGACGGTCCGAAACTAGTGTCGTGAACACAGCCAATAAAGCCAGTAAAACGGGTATACACTTTAAGGTGTGATAGTACCCATGATACTAAAATCTTTCCCATAGAAACCTATAGGAAATTCGAAAAAAAAAGTTTTACTATTCATACAAATGCTCGATTGCATTTTACTATGGAGAGTACACTTTTTTTTTCTAATTGCCTATAGGTTTGTTAGGGAAAGTTGTTCAGTATCATGGGTACAATCACCCCTTAAAGTAATGCAACTGTTTACGTTAGGGTAACCCTGTATGCGCTAAGGGGGCATGAATGTGCTTAACCCATGAATGTAAGTGTGAATGAATGAATGATAGCAATTAAAATTAAATAGTAATGAAAATGAATCATGCATTACCCGCTGCATGCTGTGCTGAAGACTTTTTGTAGACATCTGCAAAAATGTTTAGTTTATTACATAAGTACCTGCAAATAGCAAACAGATCAAGTGATGAAACCAAATGAATTTTATAATTATGTAAAATTAATTATTTATTACATAGTTTTTGAACCCGTTAAAATGATTAACTTTAGCTAAATTATTATATTCTTAACATTATGTGTGTACAATTCGGCATGGTAAGTTTTTTTTTTGGTCATCATTTTATATTTTTTTCAAATAGAAGCGATTCATTGAGTTTATTAATATACATTTAATTTTTAAATTATTTTGATCAAAAAATAAAAATGGTGGAGAAAACAATTCGAACTCCATGGAGAAAAACTTCTGCTTAACTAAAAAAAATAAAAATCACCTGCTTCCTCTTTCTAACTCTTTGCTTGAAACAGAAACGGCAACATTAAATGTCAAATTCTGACATAGTGAATGTATTTTTTTTTTCATAATGGCCAGTGATTTTATGTTCATTTTAAGTTTACCAAAGAGTTCACAGGTTTTCCAGTGACGTCACTGAACGGACCGAAAAACAACGTTATTTTAATAAAAATAAGATAAATTTTAAAATTTCCGACATAAAAAATATTGTTATTGAGACAATTATCTCGAAATGGTTTTCGATTCAACCCTCCAAAAAAAAACTTGACATACTGAATTGCAATGAATAAGAAAACATGCCTTACTGACCATATTAGATAATACGGATGCATGGAAATAAGAAAAATGTAGTCTGAGAGTACAAGAACAACAACCGTAGAACACCACAGTACAAGAAAGAGTATGGTACTACACACAGTACCGACACTCTCAGCCCCCCAGTCCTCCCACCAATTTTTACTTCTCCCCCTTATGTAAGACGACAGAAGGCAGTATAGTACTCTCTCACTCGCACTCGCTCAGTACCGCACGTGATTACAGTCGGGACAATTTAAAAAGCCACATTTGACATCTATTGATACTTCATCAATCATAACCTTGTAACGGCGGGCATAGAATAATATAATTTTTTTCGAAGTTAGAACTGTACAATTGCTTTATTTTTTTTTATTACGATTACATATTTATTGTAATAAACAAAATAGACCAAAGAAGGTAATTTTACGATTTACTTTCACTAATAGACCATTCTAAACATAATAAACAATTTCTGTTCCAAAGATCTGAACGTCGTTACAATGTGGCGTCTGTGAACCCTTTTTCTTTTTTAACACTAGGGATGTAACCCAAAAAAATCGATGTAAAACGTAGTTCCAACCAATCGCGATATTCACATATAATTCAATTCACGTATGTTTGAAATCCGTATCGATTCATTCGCTTTAATCGATGTTTTTAAGCAGGTCACCTCACTATGGAGCTTAAACTGACAGATGTCAAATGTGCCTTATTACATTGTCCCGACTTTACCTCTTCTTGTCACCATTAGTAATGAAGTGACAATGAATATCACTGTCAACTCATGGCAGGCCCACAGCTTTTGTATATTTCGTTTCGTATTTCGTAAGTCAACAATAATATTTATTATATTTAAACTATAAAAGGTGTTATTAAAATACAAATAAACATTTAAGGGGGTGGTGTAGACCATCAAACTGAACAACTTTCTCTATGGGACCAACAGCGAAATCGCGAAAAAAAAATCAGCTGTCCGATACATTTGCCTCAAGTAGGTTTGCAGTTTTGTATGAAACAGCTGTTTTTTTCGCGATTTCGATGTTGGTGCCATAGAGAAAGTTTTCCAGTTTGACGGTATGATCATCCCCTTAAAAATTGTCAGCATATTAAGAAGGACCCTGTATAAAGTGTAGGAACACATCCGAATTTACGCGTCATGATTTTTAGTACCAAGTGATATATTTTCGTTATATTATATAATTTATTGTTAATTTATTTAAATAATGTTGTTTTTATGCATAGGTTAACTCACATGAAGAGCCAAGAGGTAATATCTTGCCGAGGCAGAGCGGTCTGTTGCCGTACGGGTCACGCACCGCGTATATCTTGTCCTTCAGCATTATGACGAGGGAGTAACTGAGCGGCGCTAGTCTGTGGAGGCAAATGTTACCTTCTGGTTAAGTGTTTATGGTTTATTTTTTAGCAAGTTTTGTACAGGATGTAACAAAACATCCTAGGGGGTGTTTTAGACCATCAAACTGAACAACTTTCACTGTGGAGCCAACATCGAAACAAAATAAAAAATGATGAAAAGATGTTGGCTCCATAGTGAAAGTTGTTCAGTTTGATGGACTGAAGCTCTCCCTTAAGTATTACTAGGGAGTTTTCTTTAACTTTACTAATTTTCACCTCATTTTTGTATTTCTTCAATCAATCAAATCAGCCCACATCAACCCACTGCTGGGCATAGGCCTCCCTTTTATTGCGCCATTCTTCACGGTCCTGTGCTAATCTGATCAAATGCGAACCCGTCACCCTCACAATGTCAACAGACCAACGAGCTGGTGGTCTGCCTACTGACCTCCGTCCCTCTCTTGGCCACCATTCTGATATTGTATTTCTTACAATCAAGTTACTATTCTACTTTCTAAATCCAGTCGTAACTCAATAACGCGCCAATGGACCCCAATGGCTTGGACGATCACATAACTATGTCTTTACTTGGTATATTATGTAAGGTTACCTCATGAGGTGGTTGATCCTGGCGGGCCAGTCGGGCCCGTTGGTCTCGCCCTCGGGCGGGTTCAGGCACAGCGCCTGCGTGATCAGCTCCGAGTCCGAGTGTGTGGACAGACCCACTCCGCGACCTAATACCTACCGAATTTACTACTAGTTAGACATGGTACACATTCTGGTGAACATCAATACAATATACACGGTGTTAGTGTAAACAGTTGCATTAACAACTTTCCCAAAGAAACCTATAAACCCAAAAAGAAATTTCGACTTTTCATACAAATGTTCGATCAGCTGATTGCATTTAGCACAAAGTACTATATAGGATCCTTCTTAATATGCTGACACTTTTTAACGGGATGATCAGACCGTCAAACTGGACACCTTTCTGTATGGCACCAACATCGAAATCGCGAAATGTAAATCAGCTGTTCCATACAAAACTACAAACCTACTCGAGGCAAAGTATGGGACAGCTGTTTTTTTTTTTCGCGATTTGACGTTGGTCCCATAGAGAAAGTTGTTCAGTTGGATAGTCTGATCATACCCTTAAAAAAGTGTCAGCATATTAAGTTGGACCCTATATAGTATAGGACAATTGTACACGCGCCACTAATCGGTTAGTGCTGAACTATGCCTATGCTATGTAGTTGTGGGGCATTCATTCTCTGACCACCGAGCCGGGCGTACGTGTGTACCGGCTCATTCGTTACTGAATCATATTCTGGTATTTTATAGGGTGTTAGGGTAAACAGTTGCATTACTTTAAGGGTTTATTGTACCCTTGATACTGAGCAACTTTCTCCAAGAAACCGATAGAAAATTCGCATTAAAAAATTTCGACTTTTCATAGAAACGTTCGATCAGCTGATTGCATTTAGTGTGGAAAATCTAAAAAAAAAATTACGAATTTCCTATAGGTTTCATTGAGAAAATTGTTCAGTATCATGGGTACAATCACCCCTAAAGTAATGCAACTGTTTATCCTAACCCCCTGTAGTATAGGAGGATCGTACACGCGCCACTAATCAGTTAGTGCTGAACATTGTCTGTTTGGGGCATTCATTCTCTGACCACCATGCCGGGCGGACGTGTGTGCCGTCTCATTCGTTACTGAATAATATTCTGGTATTTATACACTCCATTAGTCTGACCCACGGCACACAAGTCATATCATCTGTGTCAGCCTATGCTTTTCTACGAAGATTGCCTTATACTGTGATATTGTCCGTGTCAACATCTTTCCATTCTCAATACGACTGCTATTTCACAGCATATTAGGATGTAAACTTAAATGGCTTACAAACTTTAGGGTGTGCTTCAGATCATCAAATTGAACAACTTTTAATATGGGACCAATACCAAACTCGCCGTGTAAGTTGTTCATCTTGATGGTCCAAACTAGCCCTTTAAATATGACTACGCCTGTCTGTTACCCGACAACCCGATAGCACAGTCTGTAGTGAACCTGCCTGCTGTGCCGAGGGTCGCGGGTTCGAATCCCGTAAAGGACAAATATTTGTATGATGAATATGAATATTTGTACCCGAGTCATGGATGTTTGTATCTATATATTTATTCTGTATCGTTGTCTAGTCATCATAACACAAGTTCAGGCTAGATTCTGGTACTTTAAATGTGACTAGATAATTTGTGTGACAATGCCCAAGATATTTTTTTTTGTTACTTATACCTTTAAAACTAGCAGAGGGTCAAAGTTAATAATGGACGTACCATCTTGCGCAGACTGCTGCAGTTGACGAGCTCCCCGTTGTGCGCGACGGCCAGCGCGCCGTGCGCTGTGTGCACCACGAAAGGTTGGCAGTTCACCTCCTCCGACGCCGCCGATGTCGAATATCTAACACATTTTGAGACTAATTTATATTTAGGAACTATTAGGTACATTTGTAATTTTATATTTAGGACTTCAATTTACCCGGTATTATATGTGTGCTTACAGGATGACTGTGAACTGAATACAGGTTAAAAGCGATACAACGATAACTATTATTTATTTGAAACAGTGAGTGACACACTATTCTCGGAAAATTTCAGATAATAATAATGTATATTATTAATATTAATAAATTTTATGATTTCGTAAACAAGTATGTAAAAAACATCGCTAGCCACAACATGGATTTTCCTAATAGAGAAACATTTCATATAGCCCTACTCGGTTTATATCAGTAATTTATAGTCTATAGAATCCCACTGCAAAAGACCTCTCACGACTAAGAGCGAGACGAAAAGGGTCATACTCGACCACGCGGGCAGGTCGGCTTATGAAGCCATAAATAAAAACGATCAAGTGCGAGTCGGGCTACTCGCGCATCGAGAGTTCCGTACCACACAACATATTAACTTAAAAAGTTTTGTTTTCTCCGGGACCTTTAGCGCCAGACCGACTCACACTTGGCCGGTTTTTATTATTTGTTGTTATACAGTAGAGTTGGCCCTATAATCACACCAAGTTTGACCCCTGTATGTATTACCGTTTATACGATAGAGCGAAAAGAAAGAACTTTGATAAAAATGAGTTTCTTGTATGTACACACAGCGACAGATCAACCTACCCATAGTTGAACTCTACGTTCATGGACATAAGATCCAACTATGGGTAGGTTGATCTGTCGCCGTGCGCACCCCACTTAATTATTAACTTTTTGACATTTTTATTATTTGTATAAATCCGCCGTAATATCGCATATTCTGTGAAAATGTTAACTGTCTAGCTATTACGGTTCAAAAGTTAAAGCCCTAAATAGGTAGGACGGACGGACAAACAACGTAGGCTTAGTAATAGGGTCCCGTTTTCACCCTTTTGGTACGGAACCCTAAAAAGTACCTTCTGTCAAAGACACATTATTTGCTTACCTGGTATGTCCGATCCCAAGATTCCCTTTGAGCTTCTTCATGGCCTCGTCATTGAATATATTGTTAATAAGTCCCATTCCCTTGTGTGAGTTGAATGTGCGCGCGCTCTTGCCTTCCGACGTCACTATGCCGGCTGACTCTTGTCCTCTGCCGAGATAAACTTTGTGTTATCGAAGTGTAAAGAGGTATGCTATGGGTAGTTGTAATTGTGAGATCCGGCGTCGGATCAGGGCTGCAATCGCGGTAAATACTCAGTGATTGAACCGTGACTGGACTACGACGAACTATACTTTTGACACATTTGGTATTGCGCTAATCGCGGTACAGCTCATGACAGCCGTTAGAGCCGTTTTGACAGATCGCTCAGACGTTAAAGGCTGTCAGTTACTTAGAGTTTAACACGATGCGGAATTTAGCACAGTTTAATAGTAATTGGATTGCAATGTGATTAGAACTGTCATTGGATAAGAATAGAACTTCGATGTTTTAAATTGGCGCAATCGGTCTCCAGGGGACTTATTGTGCAGCTACCCGAGTCGAACGGTATCAAATCGAATAAGTTCTGCTTCTTAATATTACAAAAAAGACGCGTTTTCGCACGGGATTGCAGTTGTTACAGACGCTATGCTTGTGTGATACTCGCTGGTCTGATCATACCCTTAAAAATATGTCATCATATTAAGAAGGACCTTGTATATCTGCACATCAGTAGGACAATGGGGCAATAGCCCTATGTAAGTTTCTGATTATATGGATACAAGATCGATACTGTATTTTGTTTATAATTGTACTAAAACAAACTTTAAGTATAATAGTTTTTCTGCGAACATCATATCATATCCATTAATGGATACGTAGGGATATTGAAACAACACAAATTATTACAATAAATAGTAAAAGTAACTTATATTTTTCTTAATTCAATATCTGATGTCCAGAAATCAATTAATATTTCTTATGTTACTAAATCGAACCGTTCCAATACAACATTTTTATTTGCATAATCTACTAAAATTATTATGAAACGTATAAATCTTTAATATCTCAAATGCTTATCACAAGTTGTGATTCAAGTTCGATTCCTCAACTTTGCTCAAAGCACAAAAAACTGGATTTATGCAGTTAAAAGTATAAAATTGAGTAGTGGGTGATGTTTAGTTAAATAAGTTAAATAGGTTATCTGTATCGAACCAGTTGTTTCTCGGTGAGATGGCCTTGTAACTAATTAACACAGGACCTCTTATACGCCTGTGATACTATATTAATGCGTATATACTATATTTATACAAATTATTGCAATGATTTTAGGCAATTAAGAATGGACTGTAGTAAATTTTTTTCAGTTTGATGGGTAGTCCACAGTGTGGGAGGTCCTCACATATTGCGTCGACAAACCATTTGAAGAGATGAACGACGACCAGGTAAAATAATAAAAATTTTATAATGGAAATTTAATTTTAAATCTATACAGGGCAGGGTGTAAGGAAAAGTATAATTAACCTTTAAGCCGCATACTCTACCCATCAAACTGAAAAATTTTACTATGTCCAGCCCATGAACCCCAGCATTTAACCCTGCATTAATGGCTTCTACAAGGGTTTGCGAATTCCCGGGTTCCTGGGAATTTTCAACAGATTGTAAAAAACACAATAGAAACCAAGAAGATACGTGTGGCGGTGGCGGATAATCTAAGTAACACAATATTAACCTTATAGTACGTAGCATAGCGTCGTTTTTGTCGTAAAGGAGAATCGCGCCCGCGCCTCCAGGTGACGTCGCCTTAAGGCGCGGGCGTAATTCTCCAAACGACGCTATGCTACGTACTACAAGGTTTATAATTGTGTTACTTTGACTATCCGCCACCGCCACACGACGTCTCTTCTTTAAAAACCGCGCCTAAGAGTGACAAAATCATCTACGGTTGTCGGTAAACACCCTAAAGCACAAGCCCAGTCTTCCGTCAATGATTTACTCATGAAATTGTCAATACTATTAAGGGTATATTACCGTTGGCACGCTCCATACAAAAGAAGTCTGGTTATATTTTCAATACTAATCAATTAAAGTCAATGAAATTTTTCAGAAACAATCTAGAAACTAATCCCTACACTTGTATGTTGTCAGATTTTCGTTAAAATGTATAGTTTTAAAGTTACAGTGCCTCAAAGATTTCGATACAAATCTTAAATTAATCCTAGCATTGAAATTTTATATTTTAACGAAATCGGACATACAAGCATAGAAATTTGTTTCTAGATTGTTTCTGCAAAATTTCATTGACTTTAATTGGTTAGTATAGAAAATATAACCAGACTTTGTTTTTATGGAGCGCGCGAACGGTATATCTCCTTAAGAAAGAAGTGGTAAATTTAAACACTCACCGATGCTGTAGCGCGACTAGACCCAGGCATATCACCTGTCCGACGTCGATCTGTGTAGGCCAGTCCCCTGTGCTGATTGCGCCGAAAACGCCGCATTCATGTGTGAGTCCTGGAGATAAACATTAGATTTATTAAATAAACCGTCATCATCATCAGCCTGTATCTACCCGATACATAATTTAAAGGACATGAGGGAAGTTTAATGCGTGGCACGACCAAAAAAAAATGTTGTGCGGCTGTCCTGAAATTTTTTGCAATAGCTACGAGTACGTCATGTATTTCTGATCGACGGGCTTCGACGGTTTGTCCATACTAATCGTGCGTTTTGTATGGACAAACCGTCGATCGCCGTCGATCAATGTGATGTAACCCTAAACTGTTACTATGGACTTAACCCTGTAACGTGAGCCGTGTGATTCCAACTTAGAATGGACCACCACGATTCTTCCTGTAGGTGCGTACGGTTGTACAAGTTCCCAGCAAGTCGCCTATAATTTGAAATACCTACATCCTATTGCAAATTCCCGATTGAGTTTTTTTTCACTCCTAGATCAGTGTTAAAGCTACCTCCATATCTACACCCAATATACATATCGAATTTAAGAGAAGTTTATTCCAAATGCTAAATGCGCGCTGCATACAAGTCAATGGAATATTTCAGAAACAATCTAGAAACTAATCTCTGTGTTTGTATGAAGACCGATTTTCGTTAAAATATACAGTGTAGTGCTAGGATTAATTTAAGATTTGTATGGAAATCATTGAGTAACTATACATTTTAACGAAAATCTGACTTCATACAAACATAGAGATTAGTTTCTAGACTGTTTCTGAAAAATGTCATTGACTGTAATTGGTTAGTATTGAAAATATCACCAGACTTCGTTTGTATGGAGCGCGTTTCGAATTATATTCCCATAAAGCTACTATCTCTAAATGGACCTTATTCAACTAATAATAGCGATCACGTTTCATTATCACACGTGTATGTTGCTATCGCGCGACAGAGATATTTTTACGCGTTTGACCTCTGTCTGGATGGTTACATCATAATTATTAAATATTGGTCAAATAATATGATTGAAAGTCATGGATTTTGATATAAATTACGTCGCACTTTACCCGAGCTGGTAATACAATGTATTGAGAGAAGTTTATTCCGAATGTGATATTTTCAATACTAACCAATTAAAGTCACTGAAATTTTGCAGAAACAATCTAGAAACAAGTCATTAGATTTTCATTAAAATATACAGTTTCAATGCTAGGATTAATTTAAGATTTGTATGGAAATCTTTTAGGCACTGTCACTTTAAAACTGTACATTTTAAGGAAAATCTGACACGATACAAGCATAGAGATTTGTATCTAGATTGTTTCCGCAAAATTTCATTGAGTTTAATCGGTTAGTATTGTAAATATCACCAGACTACGTTTGTATGGAATGCGCCAACAGTAATATACCCTTAAGGGACGTCCTTCCAAAATACCGTGAAATTGATTAAGTTTGTAACCATTTTTTTCATTAACTACGGCACTTTTAAAGCAGAAAATAATAACGAACAATCTTCACGACATGAGAAGTGATTTTTCTTGAAATCTATTTTGATTAATAAAACTGAAGAAAAAGCGAATCTAAAGACACCCCTTTTTTTCCAGTTGGAACCATTTTACTCTTACATTGTTGATTGGAATTTACAATATACTTCACAATACAACATACAATGGTTTAATTTTCTTATTTTTTGAAAATTCATAAGAATTCATCTCATTTTTCAAAGAAAACGGCTAAACCACGCGTTCACATCGATTAGTACGGCGAGTCGTGTTCCCGGATGGGTAAGCCTTAAGAAATTAAGTCAGCGTTTTGGTCCCACAAGGACCAAACCTGCACTACATCCTTGGCTAGTTTAGTTTTAAGTCCCTTTATATGTATTTTTTTTAATGTCACCATGTATTTTATTTATTTCTTATACTTAATAAAAGTTAAAACATAATTACTTAACACAACGGATCATTCCAGTCTAGTGTAGACAGGCTTGTCTAGGATTAAGACTGGCAAAAGATTGGTTTTGGTCAATGTCTTTGTCTTATAAATATAAATCAATCATCATCAGCCTAAACAGAATTTAACATTTCTCACTAATTATCCTCCTCTCACTAATACGGGGAAAGAAGTGGGACTTGAAGCCGCAACCTGCCAATCCAGGACTGAACTTTCTTCCAATTCAGCTTACTACACTTCTGTCGATATCTCCTAAAATCTTAAATCTCTTGCGTCTATAGTCTGATAATGATAATAGTCTTTTTCGACTTAGTAAGGTCAACACATCTTCCATGGGGCACTGTATACGTTATTATAATAAGTTACCAGAAAATATTCTAAACTTGACAGACAAAAAGTTTAAGTCCCATGTTAAACAAGTCCTCTGTAAAAATGGTTACTATAAACTCGATGATTATTTGAATGACCAAAATGTCTGGTCTTGACAATGTTACACTATGTAATTTAATATTGAATTTATGTGATTGTACTTTGTATATTTTGTTTAAAAGAAGTGTGTTGTAGAGTTTCTGGCCGCATCTTCTCTGCAACGGAACACCTTCCGACGCGGTGGTAGATTCAAAAACATGACGTCAAAAAGTTATCTATGTGATATTATTTTGAATAAACCATTTTGACTTGACTTTAACTTGAGTTTAATTACCAGATTCCACGGCTCCCCTGCCGAACCGCTTACTCCTGACTTTGACTTCTGGCTGTGTCTTGTCGCACTGGCAGTTCGACTGACAGTCCTGGCTGTCCATTGTGTCCGTGTCTCGCTGGCAAGGGCCTGGTCCTTGAGGACCCTCCATCTTCTGAAACGACATTATGATGTGGTTATAATAGTGGAACACATTTTTTTTTCGTAGATGGCGCTACGTTTCTTAAGACGCAATAGATTGACAATTTCGTTCTCTGGTTTGTGGACTCGGTGGCGAAATTGGAAAAGGCAATTCCCCGGCTGTAACATGTTTATAATCAGTAATATTTGGAATTAATTTTAAATGCGTTGTTTTGGCTTCGAATAGACGACCCCATTTCGAAAATATATTTGCGAATGAAAATATTGCCTACTAACTAAATACTGGCCAAATGATAATGACCTAATGTGCTATGCAATGTGCCTAATAAACGCAAAACTAGAAAGTAGTTTGTTTAGAATCGAGAGCAGAATCAAATTATTATGGTTTCAAAATATGTTTTTTTTTTCAAAATATTAAATAATTTTTTGTAAAATTTTAAAATTTACTGATATCGATCTCAACCCACCGCTCGGGCACTCTCACCCTATTTATTACCAAAACAAGATTCTTAAAATGTATCCATGAGCACGTTAGCGCTTTCATTCATTGCTGAAATGATAACAAATCATTTTAGCCTCAAAACTTAAAAATCGAATAACTTTAAATTTTAACTATCAAAATAATGACATTATTGTTTCAATCGAATTATTTTGTTACATAAATCAGTTGGGGTGTATGGTTTTACGCTTATTCATTAACACGTTGTATAAGGTCTAGAAAAATTAGCTGAAACTGTTTTAAGGATTTGATCAGGCCATCAAACTGAACAACTTTCGCTATGGGACCAATATCGAAATCACGAAATAAAAATCAGCTGCTCCATACAAACCTACTCGACCTAAATGTTTGGGATCGCAGATTTTTTTTTCACGATTTCGGTATTGGTCTCACAGAGAAAGTTGTTCAGTTTGATGGACTGATCATCCCCTTAAAATAGTTTCACCTAATTTTGTTAGACCTTTATACTACTAATAAAAATGAATCTCCACATTTCATATTTATATGCGCAAAAACAAAACAATGACGATATTAATACCAAAACGTTCCAAATATTCGCTATCTAACTTCACAATGAATATTGAACCCTATCCCTCTAGTGATTAGAGCAGAGGTCAGTTTGTTGGCGCATTGACGTCAAGGGAATTAAAACAATATTTTTATTACAGTAGATTAGGGGCCTACTAGTTTGAATGAAACGTCATCGATTCTGTATCAATTTCAGGGCATGGGGTCAAGAATCATGATAGTTGCTTGGAGCCAAATATGTAATGAAGAGCATTTATTACTCTAGGATTTACTAGAGTTTACATTTTATCTAAAGACGAAGTTTTTTGGGTAAAAGAGTCTTATAAATATCTTATTAATATTTTAACACATTCGTGCTCCCCATATACAGGGTTAATTTTAATATGCTGACAATTTTTAAGGGGATAATCGGACCGTCAAACTAAACAACTTTCTCTATAAGACCAACATCGAAATCGCGAAAAACAATCAGCTGTCCCATACATTAGGCTAGAATAGGTTTGCAGTTTTGTATGGAACAGTTGATTTTTTTTCGCGATTTCGTTGTTGGTGCCATAGAGAAAATTGTTCAGTGTGACGGTCTGATCATTCCCTTAAAAAAGTGTCAGCATATTAAGAAGGACCCTATATGCACTGAGAGAAAATCTCAAGAAAAGCAGCTCTCAACTCTCAATCGTCATTAAAATCTGAGGCCCTGACCAATAAGCAAATGTCGTTAAACTATCCTAGACAACCTCGCGATTGTATCCATTAATTATATCTCAACATAATTATTCCTAATTACGCTTAGATCTTAAGAACTTGATTGATTAATATTGCGTGTACAATATTGTAGTTGAAATATGTACCTAGCTAGTAAGTAGACTTTGTTAATTTTTGTAGTGAACTTCTTTAACATTTTTGGGTCTTAACGAGATATCTTGGCATTATGTTATCCCAAAAATTATGCTCGAACCTAGTATACAAGGTGTTACAAAAATACCCCTAAAGAAAAAAGGGTGTTAAAGGTCCCTTGTCTATTGACAATGTATGACAACCGTAGTATAATATTATTATTTACCGAAAAATTAATCATCGATAGTAAAATAATAAAATAGTAATCGTTGAAGCGCAGCACTATTTTACTGACTGTCAAAAAAGTTAAATTACTGTTACAAAAATAAAGAATAATTTCAATAAAGTATTCATACCTATTTGTCATCATGTAAGATAATTTAAGCATCTTAAAATTCGTTTTTTCGACACAGAAAGCTTCTTCGTCTGTTCTTAAATGTAGAAACAAACTTACAAACACTACCCTTCTGAAAAAATAGTCTATGTTTCAGATGTCGCACTGGGGTTGTGATTTTTTAATAATTGGCTTCAATGAAGGATTTTTTTTGTGGTTAATTATGTAACACGTTGTATTTAAGTAAGATTCCAGTCCATTGCAATAAAACTTTATCTTACTAATGATTGTGAGAGAGAGTTGTCCATACTCCATCAGTCCATCGCTCAGTGCAATAGTGGAGAGTACTGGAGAGAAGTTAGTGGTCACTATGCTACCCCTACAAGCCTCAAGCTTGGCTTAGCAAAAATCCATCTATAGCCATAATTATTAGACTTGTCACTGCTTACCAGAACATAATGATCACCGTCTCGTCTCTTTGAGGACCATTTCTGTCAAGTTCCCAAGTCTACTGCAGTTTTTTTTTTCGTTTGTAGGTCTAAACCACAGGTTTAAATATTACTACCCACTTATGTTAAACCCTGTCTGTATAAAACGCAAATCTATTCACTCACTCACTCTTTCAAGAAATCTTCGAAACTATAACTTTATCTACAACTTAACATTCGATAGGTATGGTTTGGTATGGTCTGGCTTCTCTTGGCTTCTGGGTACTAAAGATTTTGAAATTTTCAACCCTTAAATAAGAAAACCACTAGCTTTTCGGTGAAGGAAAAAATCGTGAGGAAACCTGCATGCTTCAATTTCGAGGCACGTATTGTACCCACTGTCCATTACAAGTGGCGACGGGCTTATTCACGGTCACACTGGATAGAGTTTCGGCATAATAATAGTACACTATAGAATCGAAACTATGGTTAAACCAACACGAGATTGGTAGGCATCTTGACATTTAACGCGGGAGTTTCGTTTCTATAGTGTACTATTATTATCTATTCATATGGTTTCGGTAGTAGTGAAACGTGGATGTTCTGTGGTTTTAGAATATGTATCTCTGACTAACCCCCTCAGGGAACACAAGGTGTTCCAAAAATACAAATAAACATTTAAGGGGGTGGTTGAGACCATCAAACTGAACAACTTTCACTATGGGACCAATATCGAAATCGCGAAAAAAAATCTGATGCTCCATACTAAACTAAAAATCTACTCGAGCTAAATGTATAGGACAGCAGATTTTTTTTTTCGCCATTTCGATGTTGGTCCCATAGTGAAAGTTGTTCAGTTTTATGGTCAACCCGCTTAAAAGTTTTAAATATTTATTTTTACTTTTGTAACACCCGGCCTTTGCTTATTAATTATTATAAGGACTAGTCTTGCGGTAGCATTTCCCCTCTGCCACGGTATAAGCACAATTGATCTTGTGCATTTACATTCAATTTTACACCTTATCACTAAACGAGACAGCCTATAATTGCGAAATAATAATTTCGAACTTAGAACGTTTGGGGTTCACACGAGACTACTTTTCATGATTTTTAACATTCAAAATTAGAATCTAAAGTTATGGGGAATAAAATCCAAAGTTGCGGATTTCATGTTACCTCGCCCCCCGCAAAAAGTGGCAGAAATGTTTGTTAGTAGAATTACACGCGTAACCAGTCCATATAATAATTTGTCAAAGCACCCGGCACAGGAATTACGTAGGAAACCACGGGGTTATTCAGCTAGTGAACCAAAACAATAACAGGCAATAATAAGCAATATTTCGTCTTGTTTTCGACCCAATAACAAACGATAATGTGGCGCAAACGGCTACCACGCAACAGTGGTCACAATGTCGTCATAAACTCAAGCGCAGCAGGGGGTTATCTCCACACATTAGTATCTTTCCACGACAGGGGTCTGTAAACAGATAGTGGAAATTGACATGTCAATAACATATCACTTTAATAGCTAGTGATATTTTATTGTTGGCTATTTTAGAATTCACTAGGACTTTAGATTGGATTATATGGTCGCAAAATCGATTCTTTTTGAAACGAAACTTTTTGTACGGCTTGTTTCCGTACTTCCAGTCGCTTTTAAATGGTTACATTTGTTGAGAATGGGATGTCGGTGATAACTAGTATTTTAGTCACATAGTAACTGAAGATCAGCACGACCTTGATATAGCCTACTATTTGAATGTATTAGATGGAAGAAAGTTATTAAAATCTATACAGGGTCCAACTTAATTATGCTGACAGTTTTTAAAGAAGATGATCAGACCATCAAACTGAACAACTTTCTCTATGGGACCAATGTCGAAATCGCGAAAAAAAAAACAGTTGTCCCATAGAATTGGGTCGAGTAAGATTTCAGTTTAGTATGGAACAGCTGTTTTTTTCGCTCTTTCGACATTGGTCCCATAGAAAAAGTTGTTCAGCTTGATGGTCTGAACATCCTCGTAAAAAACTGTCAGCATATTAAGTTGGACCCTGTATTAAGTCGGTCACATTTCAATGAAAAGACAATGCAGGTTTTATATGGGTGGTTGGCGCCTTATTTTTCGCCGTTGCTTTTGGTGCGGCCATCAACCAAACTTGAATATTTTAGGTCAGAATAAAGTAACAACAAAACTTGTTAAACATGCATATCCCTAAAGTCAGTCCGAACTGAGATATAAAGGCTTGAAGTTGAAAATAATTATGCATTACGTTTACTTCAAACCTTTACGAGTATAACTCCGTTCGGACTGAGTTTCGAGATATTTGTAATAACAAATTTTGTTTGTAACTTTATTCTGAACTATAAGACATCAATGACAATGATAATATTCAAAATTGGCGAAAAGAAAAAACTCGCCATTTTTATTAGGCATTGGCTTTTGGATGTAAATACATTTATGTTCATTTAGATTTTAGACAATTATAATTTTATTGGTACCAAACAAGGTATAAAAATCATTTAAAAATAGACAACGTGTTAATGAATAAGCACAAAACCTGAACACCCCATCTGATTTATAACAAAATAATTAGATTGAAACTATAATTTCATAATTTCAATAGTTAACATTTAAAGTTATTCACATTTTAAGTTTTCAGACAAAAATTATTTGTTATTTCAGCAATGAATGAAAGCGCTAACGTGTTCATGTATATATTTTAAGAATGTTGTTTTGGTAGTAAGTAGGGTGATAATGCAGTGGGTTGAGATCGAGTTAAGATAATTCAATTCTGCTCTCGATTCTAAACAAACTACTTTTTAGTTTTGCGTTAATTCATTAACACGTTGTATAAGTGTTAACTCTTAAGCCACTTTTGATATGTAATTAAACTAGGGTTAAAGTTTACTGATTACATTATAGACTAGCAAGATTACAAGACTGTATCAAGTAACATATTTGTGTACCTACGAGCCTTACCGCTTGTGCAAGGTTTTGATTATAGCATTCACTACCTGACACCATTGCATAATAGTTAGTCTGCGACTGTATTTCTAATTATGAACTAGACTCATATACCTATATAAAAATACTACTTTAATAAGGCGCGGTTTATACAGAAGAGACATGTGGCGGTGGCGGATAGTCAAAGTGACACAATTATAAACCTTATAGTACGTAGCATAGCGTCGTTTAGAGAATTACGCCCGCGCCTCCAGGCGACGTCACCTGGAGGCGCGCGCGCTATTCTCCTTTACGACAAAAACGACGTTATGCTGCGTACTATAAGGTTTATATCGCGTTACTTAGATTATCTGCCACCGCCACACGTCTCTTCTGTATAAACTAGAGTTGCCGCGAATAGTTGTAATAGCGAATAGTCGAATACCGATTAATCGCCATTCCCTATGGCGAATAGTCGAATAATTCGCTATTATTATTCGACATTAACAAAGGCTTAAAGGAATATAAAAAATAGATTATTTGTTATCGAATATACCTATCACGCTTGTGGAATAATTTAGTTTTAACCTACTGTAATCTAATTTTTTTTCGAAGGTTATAAGAAAAGAAAATTAAGTTAGAAAATCAGTGTCACATTCTGATATTATACTGATATTACATTTTTAAATGCTGGCAACCCATTATACGACGAGAACCGACTTGATCCCAATCGTGCAGAAAAACTGGTTTTTTTACACCACAATCTGCACCTTTTGGATTTTAAATATTAATTAAAAAGCCTAACTTTTACATGACTGATTTTTGTATGACATTTAATATTAATGATAATAATTAATATTAAACTTAGTATGTTTTGTTTTTTAAGAAAAAATAAAGTGATTATTTAAGCTTATAGTTTTTTTCATTAAAAGTTTATTTTAGAGAACTATTCGCCGAACGTCGAATAATAGACATTATTATTCGGTATTCGACGAATAGCAAAAAAATGTCGAATATTGCCGAATACCGAATAATAGCGACTATTCGCGGCAACTCTAGTATAAACCGTGGCTTAGACAGTCCTAATCTAATATTAATACAGGGTGAAATTGATATCATTAGCATCCTTTTAAACTAAGAGTCTACCCACCAAACTGGACAACTTTTACTATGGGAGCAAACCGATCAGTGCAAAAAAAAAACTGTTGCATACATTTGAGTCGAGTAGGCAAAGGCATTGCAGATTTTTAGGGTTCCGTAGTCAACAAGGAACCCATATAGTTTCGCCATGTCCGTCCGTCTGTCCGTCTGTCCGCGGCTTAGCTCAGAGACGCTTAGTACTAGAAAGCTGTAATTTGACATGGGTATACAATTAATCACGCCGACAAAGTGGTAAAAAAATCATGAAAAATATATTTTTTTAGGGTACTCCCCTACACGAAAAGTAGGGATGACATTTTTTTTCTTGACTATCCTATGGTGTGGGGTATCGTTGGATAGGTCTTTTAAAAATATTGTGGGTGTGGGACAACCATTTTTCGATTTAGGGATCCGTTAGCGTAATATTAAGCTTAAAGGGATGCTAATGATGTCAATTTCACCCTGTAAATACAAAATTTTTCGAATGATGAAGAAATGTAGGATCAATTGTTGACCCAAAAAAATATGTTGATAAAAAAATAAAAAAACACTAACTTGACTGTTTTGTAAGCTAAAAATACACGTGGAGTTAAAAATACAATTTTGGAAACACGACGCCGTAAAAATTGCAAAACACATGTTGGCAAATTGTGCTTTTTTCGTTGACTCTACAATTTACACAATTCTCTGAATGAAGCTTGTTTGTTTACGTACCTCATTTTTTAACCATATTACCTGCCGATTCATATTTTAAAAACAAGACAATGCAATAAGTTAATTAGTCCAGTAAAAATACGGGTTGACAGGAAATAATTTATAATAAGCAATTTTTTTTTGCTCGATCGTTTAACGATATTAAAATAATTTATTAATGAATCCAACTAAATTTCGTATTTCTAGTTTTTAGTACTAAAATAGATGTTTTATTTTTTTTTCTTTTTATTAGGTTATGACTTCATAAGTGTGTTAAAACTAAAATTGAGTATCTCTGAAAATGGTTCGTAATTTCTTCTTAGTTAAAAACAAAGATCACGTATTTTTTCTTTGGATTCACTTTTAATATAAAAGAGTAGAATAAAATTTATTTAACAAATGTCATAGAATAATTGTTTACAAAATTTTTTCGAATTTTACATGTTTTTTCTTGAACTTTATTTATTTATTTCCATACCTAATAAGACAATTTTAGTTGGATTTTATCTCTGAATGATAATTTTAATCTATTTAAAAAAGGAAAAAACGGCTGTTATAAATTATTTTTTCCGCTATACTAACATAGCGTATTTTTACTGGACTAAATTCTAGTACTTTAAATGAATCTGTGTCACAATGTTCAAGATATTTATTTTTATTTTATTTATTTCCAAAGAGTCAACATACAACTTTAAGACCACTACAACGTGTTAATGAATAAGCGCAAAACCTCATACACCCCAACTGATTTACAGCAAAATAATTAAACTGAAACAATATTTTCATCATTTTGATAGTTAAAATTTTAAGTTATTCGCATTTTAAGTTTTGAGGCAAAAATGATTTGTTATCCTTTCAGCAATGAATTAAAGCGCTAACGTGCTCATGGATACATTTTAAGAATTTTGTTTAGGTAGTAAGTACGGTGAGTGTGCGCGTGCGGTGGGTTGAGATCGAGTTCAGTGAATTTAAAATTTTACAAACAATTTAATTATTATTTTGAAAAAATTTACACGTTGTATAATTTATTGTATATATTTTTTCGCTATATCTATCGAACATGGCGAAAAAAAACACATTAAAAAATGAATGTAATTTCTACAACATTTCACACCTTGAAAACCTCAAACCTTGAAGACTTATGCCCCAAAAACCCTGCTTAAGAAACCTTTTCCATTAGTCACGGCGTACGACACCCACGGGAAGAAATAAGATAGTATATCCTAAGACCTTTTAAAAGTTCTACCACTCCTTGGACACTTCACAAATGTGCGATACTGTGTGTGAAGTGAGATAGGTATACACCATTACTGCTATTTTCTGCAACGCTTCCTACCAAGAGGAAGTGAGGTAAAAATAAGTGGGGGGGGCAGGGAGTGTCCATACTGTATTCTTCTTATCGTGTGGGCAGCAAGCCCAAGGCTGCAATCGCGGTAAATGTTCGAATTGAACCGTGATTGGACTACGTACGAACCATAACTTTTGACACAATTGGTAATGCGCTAATCGCGGTACTGCTCTGGAACAGCCGTTAGAGCGATGCGGAATTCAGCACAGTTGAATTGTAATTGGATTGAATTGAATAATTCAGACACGAACCAAAATTCCTGGACGCCCTAAACTTATTCTCGCCAAATTAAAATCTCGTTTTTTGCGTGATTCCATAATATCAGGTATCCGTAAGAAGAAGGGGGTCACCACAACAAACATTGACGTTTCCGGTGAAACAAGACATATTTATGTCAATGAGCACCTTACACCTTTAAACAAACTGTTATACAAAAACACGAGAGATAAGGCAAAGGCTACACAATATCAACACGTTTGGGTACGAGATGGAAAGGTTTTCGTTCGGAAAGATGACTCCTCCCCAGCTCTTCTGATCAGAGACATGACAGATTTGAAGAGGAAAGTTGTGTGACTATGTTTCAACGACCTTCGGAATACGTTTTCTCTAGTATTATATGTCCTTACATGTTTTCGCCTAACTTCACTTAATATATCTTTAATATCTATATATATTTTATTCAACATTTCACAATTATTTATCTTCGTATTTATATATATTATTTCTCAAAGAGGGTGTCAGTCGTCCTTATTACAAAATTTCCCCTGTGTATTCATGGTATTATTAAATAAACATTGTCATAACAGAACAATACTAAGTACCAGAATAGTAACAGATTCACACTGCTACCTTAACTGGTTTCCGTTATCGCATGAGTTTTTTGTTCACTCTTCCCTAATCACTGTCTATACTATGGCTAATTATGACCTATATATCTGCCGATATCCTTCGCACGCCTCACACAACTTTATCGTAAAACCGGTCGGAGCTAAAATATTACTTGCGATTGTGACTGATTTCTATAACCAATATAAATATGGCTAGTTCTCTTATACTTAATAATAAAAGCATGAGCATTTACTATCAAAACGTCCGTGGTCTTAACACAAAAACCTTAGAGCTGTATAATAATATACTGACAAACGACTATGATTTACTTTTATTTACGGAAACTTGGATTCAAAGCAATATCTTAGATACCGAGTTATGTGACCGTAGGTATGAAGTGTTTCGATGCGACCGCGACCGTCACCTGACAAACAAAGTTACGGGTGGGGGGGTTGTGCTCTGTGCACGATCGGAACTGGGTGTTTTTGTTACAAATCAATGGTCATGTCCGAGCGTTGAGTCCGTGTGTGTAAGTGTGCCGGCCCGCGTATTGAACTCGTCGGTTGATTTGCATGTAGTATTAATATATGTTCCTCCAGATAAATATCAACTTGCCGCACGTTTAAATAGCGTTCAAGCTAGCTTAGCACATATAATTGATTTATTTCCCTCCGATAATTTTCTTGTAATTGGTGATTTTAATACATCTTGCATACAATGGAAAACGGATCGCTATTCGGTAATTAGTAATAACTTGGTGGAAATCCAAAACGCTGCCGTATCTTTAATGGATGAATTGACTTTTTTAGGGTTTACTCAGTATAATTATATCCCTAATTCATGTAACAACATTTTGGATTTATGTTTTTGTGGCCTTCCATTATCAGTGGTGTGTTGCAGTGATCCCTTATCAAAAGTAGACGTGTTCCATCCGCCTCTCACAATTGAGATTCTGGACATAAGCCTAAAACCTCTGCGCGAATGTCACCAGCCTAAATATAATTTTCGTAAGTGTAATTATGATCGTATTAATGAATATTTGTATAACTTGGACTGGAGAGATATTCTAAACACAGAGACAGTAGACGAGGCGGTGGATGTATTTTATAATACAATAAGCGAAAGCCTGGCCTTATTTGTCCCTTTGTCTGCTCGTAGTACCAATAGCCATCGCTATCCAAATTGGTATAGTCCAGCTTTAATTAAAATTATACGTGAAAAATTAAAGGTTCATAAAAGATGGAAAAAGTTTGGCAATCCTAGAGACTACGATGAGTTCTCGTTACTACGCGTAAGACAAAAATGTGTACAAAGCAAATGCTTTGAACATTTTACTCGCAACTCGGAAAGAAACATAAAATATTCGCCCAAATTATTTTGGAAATATGTTAAATCCAAAAGAGGTGGTTCAAACTATCCCCATAGCTTTACTCTCGGTAATCTGCAAGTCACGAACGGCCAGAATATATGTACTGCTTTTAATTCCTTCTTCAAAAGTGTATATGGCCACCCCATTTCGCACCAAAATAATGATTTAATGACCTCCTGTTATTATTCTAGTAACGACTCTTTATCTCGTATTGACGTTACAGCGGAAATGGTGTTTAAACTACTTACTTCCCTTGATAAGTCGAAAGGTCCTGGTTGCGATGGTATCCCGCCAATATTTCTATCAGCTTGTGCTCGTAGCTTGGCTTTCCCAGTATCTGTACTCTTCCAACGTTCCTTGACTGAATGTACTTTTCCTACTCTATGGAAGAAAGCTCAGATAATACCTATTCATAAAAAAGGTTCTAGATCCGTTGTAGAGAATTACCGTCCCATTTCAATTCTCAACACATTAGCCAAATTGTTTGAAAAAATTGTCTATGGTCAGGTTTATCCATTCATCTCTCGCGGCATATCCTACTCTCAGCACGGCTTTCTAAGGGGACGCTCAACGGTTTCGAATCTATCATGTTTTTCGAATTATGTTTTGGAACACATGGAGGGTGGAGGTCAGGTTGACGTGATCTACACGGATTTCGAGAAAGCATTTGACCGTGTGGATCACGACATCCTCCTCATGAAACTTCATGCTCTTGGTATACAGGGGGACTTACTACGCTGGGTCAAATCTTATTTATCTAATCGCTCTCAAGCAGTCGTGTTGGGTGGTTTCCGATCTGATTACGTTTCTATACCTGCAGGGGTGCCCCAGGGATCGCATCTCGGCCCTCTCTTTTACAATGCCTACATTTTTGACATATATACATCCTTATCTAATTCTCATCATTTGCTGTACGCTGATGATAAAAAAATTTACATTAATGTGCGCTCTGTTGCTGACTGTGAACGTTTACAGGATGACTTAAATAATCTACACAATTATTATATAAATAATAGGATTACAGTTAGTATCAATAAGTGCTATTGTATTAGTTTTACTCGAAAATTAAAGCCAATAGCATTCCCGTACACAATTAATAACATCGCAATCGAGAGGGTCGAGGTTGTGCGCGACTTGGGAGTAACGCTTGACTCTAAAATGCGTCTAAATGATCATATCGATTCTATTGTTGACAGATCATTCCGCAATCTTGGCTTCGTCATGCGTACTTGTAAACCCTTTAAGGGTCTAACATGCATTAAAGTAGTATATTATGCATACGTGCGTAGTATTCTTGAGTACGCGAGCCCTATATGGTCTCCCTTCTATGCTATTCATATAGATAAAATTGAACGTATTCAGAAGAAGTTTTTGAAGCACCTAAACTATAAATTTCGTAAACCAGGCGATTCCTCGTACGTTGAAAACTGCCGTACTTACAACCTACTCACACTTGAGGAGAGACGTGAGGTCATGGACATGGGTTTATTGTATGATGTTGTTCGCGGACGGATTGACTGCCCTGAGCTCGTGGCTGGCGTGTCACTGTGCGCGCCTGCCCGCCGTACCAGGCATACTACATTATTTCATGTACCTTTTCACTCATCCAATTACGGAAAAAATGCTGTACTTACACGGCTCCCCCGTGTTTACAATCAGAA
Organism: Agonopterix alstromeriana; assembly: GCA_963924505.1. Lineage (NCBI taxonomy): Eukaryota > Metazoa > Arthropoda > Insecta > Lepidoptera > Depressariidae > Agonopterix > Agonopterix alstromeriana. The sequence goes on along the minus strand of OZ004665.1, from coordinate 2,127,595 downwards.
ATTTCAGGATATTGATATCTTCATCGAAACTAAAAACTCATTCAAACAAAAAATTCGTTTAACATTACTTGGAAACCCATAAGACCTCTTCTATTCGACACCCTCTTTCTTTCTTTCTTTCTTTCTTTCTTTCTTTCTCTCACTCTATAAATAACCCAACTTTATTTCATTAATAATGGCTAATATTTATTTAATCTATCATTCTTCCTCATTATATAATTATATTATAATTTAGTAAGCACCTATATTCTATCTGACGTATTATTATGTTTAATATTATTATTTTCTGATACTTTCTAATTTATCTATCAACACTCTTGTCTTATATTATATTATACTTACCTCCCATAATAATTTATAATAATATATTTCTAACATATTGTTTTTTTAATATTCAGTTTGTAACTTTTAGTTTGTTACGTTACTTAGACATAGCTAGTTCTTATACTTATCTGCTTGTTATCTTATATTGTCGCACTTTTTATATAATGTTAGTCAAACTGTCAACAACATCATTGGCTCTGTATCTTATCATTTTTCATTTGTACGTGTTACATTGTAGTAGCTGTAGTTGTTGCAAATAAATAAAAATAAAAATAAAAATAAAAATTGTAATGTGATTAGAACTGAAATACGATATATTTATACGGGGTCCTTCTTAATATGCTGGCACTTTTTTAAGGGGATGACCAGACCGACAAACTGAACAACTTTCTATATGGTACCAACATCGAAATCGCGACTAAAAAACTGCAAACCTACTCGAACCAAATGTATGGGGCACATGATTTTTTTATCGCGATTTCGATGTTGGTGCCATAGAGAAAGTTCTTCAGTTTGACCGTCTAATCATCCCCTTAAAAAGTGTCAGCATATTAAGAAGGACCCTGTATAATAAAATTTTTCATTTCACAACCATCCAGCGATACTCGATCCATCCAATAAGTTTTTCGGAATTTATATACGATTTGTAACACATACGATTACGATTTGATATACGATTTGAAAACATCGTGAGGAAACCTGCATGCTTCAATTTCGAGGCATCTATTGTACCCACTGTCCATTATGTGGCGACGGGCTCACCCCCCGTCACACTGGACAGAGTTTCGGTACTAGTGAAACGTGGATGTTCTGAGGTTTCAGAATATCTCTGACTACTCCCTCGGAGAATATAGTCGTGAGCATATGCTTATGCTTATGCCAGCGATAGGTCGACTAGGTCAAGCAAGATATCTAGATAATCTATTTGTATTTGTGTATAATTGTCCATTTTCTGTTTCATATCTAATTGAGACCTATTATCTGGCAGGCCAAGAACGAATTAATGGGCCAATAAGATGACAGTCATGAGCTAGATGAAACTTAGTTATTTGAATATAATAGTTAATGTTTGCATTTTGAACCTTGAATGCTAAGAGTCTCTGTAAAAAAGGTTACTATAAACTCGATGATTTGAATGACCAAAAGGTCTTAACAATGTTACACTATGTAATTTAATATTGAATTTATGTAATTGTACTTTGTATATTTTGTTTTGTTTACAAGAAGTGTGCTGTAGAGTTTCTGGCCGCATCTTCTCTACAACGGAACACCTTCCGAAGCGGTGGTAGATTCAAAAACATGACGTCAGAAAGTTATCTATGTGATATTATTTTGAATAAACAATTTTGACTTTGAGTTAAGATTCTAAGGCGCGGTTTATACAGAAGAGACGTGTGGCGGTGGCGGATAGTCAAAGTAACACAATTATAAACCTTATAGTACGTAGCATAGCGTCGTTTGGAGAATTACTCCCGCGCCTCAGGCGACTTCACCTGAAGGCGCGGGCGCGATTCTCCTTTACGACAAAAACGACGCTATGATACATACTATAAGATTTATATTATGTTACTTAGATTATCCGCCACCGCCACACGTCTCTTCTGTAGCCGTGGCTAATGCTAGACTAGTAAAATTTCTAGTACCTATACTTCATTTCAAATAATGACGAAAAGATTTTTCGATTCCTATAAAGCTTTCTGGCCAGTTCTGATTTGCAAATATAATTGATTTATCATAAAGACTATCCGACATATCGTGGTCGTTAGTAAAGCTGTTCTAAGAATAAGTGAGAGGAAGTGTTTCAAATCTCTGTTTCTGTAATTCAAAATAGCCTAAAAATTTCGGTGCTATTTGAATTATATACATTCTAAGTAGAAAGTTGGTAGTTGTAGCAATGTTTCGGATCACCCCAAAGGGGATTATGGTCGTTAGTTTATGAATGTCTGTATGTATTTAGGTTTCTTTTGCTATGTTTTTGTAGGCGAATGTGTAGCCTCTCTCTCTATCAACAATTGAGATTGAATAATTTCGACCTATAGCCCGATTGCGCTAATTTAAAACATCGAAGTTATATTCTTATCCAATTTCAGTTCTAATCACATTGCAATCCAATTACTATTCAACTGTGCTGAATTCCCCACCACGCTGAACTCGATGTAACTGACAGCCTTTAACGTCTGAGCGATCTGTCAAAGCGGCTCTAACGGCTATCAAGAGCAGTACTGCGATTAGCGCAATACCAAAAGTGTCAAAAGTTATGGTTGATACGTAGTCCAATCACAGTTCAATCACTGACTATTTACCATGATTGCAGCCCTCAAAAACAATGTTTCTGTCCTGTCTAAAGGCATACGGGCCCAAGAATATGTATGCTCATTTATAATATTTACGAATGAGCACGTGATTAATCTTATATTCATTTTCTGAAGTAGGTAAATGAATTATTAAAAGATATTATCCTTATTTTTGTAAAAGTGCATTACGATAAAAACCCTGTTTAAGGAAAACATATAGGGTCCTTCTTAATATGCTGACACTTTTTTAAGGGGATGATCAGACCATCAAACTAAACAACTTTCGCTATGGGACCTTACTACCATACTAAACTGAAATCTTACTCGAACCAATTGTATGGGACAGCTGTTTTTTTTTCGCGATTTCGACATTGGTTCCATAAAGAAAGTTACTGTCAGCATATTAAGTCGTACCCTGATACAGGGTGAAATTGATATAGTTAGCATCCTTTTAAACTAAGAGTCTACCGATCAAACTGAACAATTTTGCATATTTGAGTTAAGCACTGTAGTTTAGTACGGAACAACTGATTTTTTTTAATGTTCCGATCGGTTTCCTCCCATAGTTAAAGTTGTTCAGTAGACTAGGGTAGACTTAATTTAATGGTATGCTAATAATATCAATTTCACCCTTCATAATTTATTTATCAGAAAGATATACTATCCGACATATCTTGGACGTTACTAAAGCTGTTCTAAGAATAAGTGAGAGGAAGTGTTTCAAATCTTTTTCTGTAATTCAAAATAGCCTTAATATTCCGTTGCTATTTGAAATGGAGTGCAGTTATAAAAAAATTTACCATAAAAAGGAATTGTTTTGAATCAAGAACCAAACCAAATACGAAGATTATAATATTTTACTATTTAAATACTTGTGTTAAAAACACTAGTTTGTTCTGTCTAGCATATAAATCCAGAAAATATTCTAACGATAATAGAAAACGATAATATAAAAGATAAGTGATTTATTCATATTTAATATAAATATTTTCAAAGTAATTAGCGCGTAGAAAATAACCAGTGACAATATGTAACACCAATTTATGTATGAGATCTTAGTTTTAAATTGTTTTATAGCAAATAATTAAAAACAAAACAATCATTTTTTTTTTAAAAAAGAAATGAATAACTGTTCTTAGTTGTAAAATAACCCATAAAGTTGAACTTACAGTGCTGTAAGTGCGACAGTGCGAACTCTAATGAAATAATATTTATTAATCTACACCATAAATCACAATATTAAAAAATATTAATAAACTTTTGCCAAATAAAAATTCGTATAAACTAAAAATTTTACCATGTGGACACCAAACTTATGTCATTGTCAAATAGCATAACCGTGCCAAGTTAAACCGTCGTAAACAAGTTCTAAAGTCGTACACAAGAACGACAATTCCATTCCATCGGATATTCAAACACAACACCTATTATTTTACCTATTCCGAAAAGTCAACAGCTGATTTTGAAATCATAATAAATGTTTTTTTTACACTCACCTTATTTGTGAAAGTTAGTTATTAACACTGAAATGCGTAGTGAATATAGAATTCCAATAATAACTCAGATAAGGCTGCTGAGCACTGTTGAACGACAGGAATCGCAATGTTTCAAGAAATAATTGAATGGCCGTATTTGAATTTGATTGAAGTTAACTAACTGTGCGAAAGAGTCGACAAATAGGTGGGAGTGGGTAGGAAGAAAATACTGTGACCAAGTAGTTTTGGTAGTTATATGACCCCTTTGATGAGAACTCTTTGGACAACTGAAACCGTAGATTGAATGTTTTCAAGGTAAACTGAACGCGTATGCTGGAAAGGATGGAGATATAACAAAAATGTATGCAAAAATAAGTTGTAAGATTTGTAAGCAATTTCAACTTAGCCAAACAAAAATACCACATACGCAGAAAGGGACCAACATAGATTTTATCTTGCTCACTCTATGCAATTAGCGTATAAGCCTGTCTCGTTTCCGCGATTATTATTAGTTTTATGCCTATTCTAATTATTCTCTTTCTACGACTGAAACTTATTTCTTATTTTTCGGAGAGTATGAGGAGCCAACTTGGAAATCGTGAAAACTAAGATGACACTCTGACCAAAAAACTTACTGTTTCATACGTTTGAGTCGAGTTGGTACTGTGACTGCCGTTTTGTATGAAACAGCAAATTTATTTTTTTATCTTTTTTAAATTTGGCTCTATATTGAAAGTTGTCCTTGTTGTACTCTGGGAGCTGTAGGGAATCTCAGGCAGGCGCCAGGCATTGTGGACAAAGTACGCAAATACTTACAAAATTTGCATTCTATTTCATTTTATCTGATAGAGGTAGAAAAAGACAGCTAAAAGTAACTAAAAATAGTAAAATGTTAATAAAATTAAAATCTGGAAATTTTTTATGAATGACATTAAATTCAAAATTACTCACATAATCCACTTCAGCAACACGCGTCGTCAACCATCTTAATAAAAACAAAATCTGCTTTAGCAACATGCGTCGTCAAATAGGGTATTTGACAGGTTTTTAAAAACTGTTCTACGTTAATCACTGATGTCTAAGGACTCTATAGAAAATGTATATTTTACGTTCCATTTCATATAGTGCAAGAAAAAACGAAAACAAAAAATGTTATTTAAATATCCCGCGAAAACGCTTTTCTTGACAATATACGAGGCTACAAGCAGGTGACGTCACGATGACGTAAACTTTGTACTTTGTACACTCACACTCTACACGCAACTGTTTACAAGCAGTAGACGTCATCAAACATTCGGCCAATAACAGTCGTTTACGATCGCGTGACTAAAGTAGACAAATACATTATTTTCTTTGTAGATTTTCTCTTAAAATATCGAGTATTTTTCTTAACTGACTAAATAGTTGGTTTCCAAAATTCATATTCCATACGGATGCCATCAATAGATCCTTTATTTAACATGCTGTCAAATACCCTATTAAAATTCATTTAACTTACCAGCACCAAGACAGCGCAGTCGCACTATAGCAACTTGTTATCAAAAAGTCAACCGGGCGAGTGCGTAGGAGAGCACGTGGTGGTTCTGCTCAGATGCTGGATGTCAAAACTTTATAAAAGGCCCTTGCTGAGTTGTAGACCTGTCGCGCGATCCTCTCTGTCCTGCTAGCCCGCCTCATTGTTGTTTTCCGTTGCACAAAAACCGAAGAATGTCTCATCCGAAAGAAGGTAAGTTTTTTTCCGGCACATTGTATAGCGACAAAACAACTAAATTCAAAAGTTTTTCTGCAAGTTGTATTTCTATAGAACTGTGTTCGTCTCGTTTCGGTCGGATAATAGCATGTTTTTACTGTGCGCAAAAGGCAACAGTATTCGCTCATTCGACCTTCGTTATTTATTAGACGTTTTTTTTCCGCCTTGATTGTTTATAAAATAAAAATTGCTTTTAATATTGACTAATCAAATACATACTTTACGATTGCTTAGTCCTTGATCTCTAATCAATTATCCGTTAGTAAGGGAGTTATAGGCTGTAGAATCCCACTGCAGGGCAAAGGCCTCCTCTCTCGAATAAAGGTGAGAGGGAGTGGACCATACCATACTCCACGCGGGCCCAGTGCGTGTTGGCCGACATAAGTTAGTGGTCAACTTGCTGTCAGAGAATTTTCAAGCCGACTTAATAGGCCTCTGACCTGGCTTAACGAATAGTTACAACGCCATCTGATTACTATCCTAGACCAACTGCTTAACGTGCCTTCCGAAGCACGGAAACGCTCGAGATGAGATACCACTAAACGGTCACCCATCCAAAGACTGACCGGACCTTCTGTTTCAGTGTTGCCATTGCTAGACGTATTAGTATTAGGTTCCTCGTTATTTGGGGTCTCGTACGAGGTACCAGGATGCTGTCAGCCTCGTACATGTACGAGGTTTTGACTTTAAGGGAAATTACACGGCACGATTTTCTATGAGGCGTTTTCCAAGACTAGTAAATCGAAAAGTCGGCAGATGGCAATATTAAAAGTTTAGAAAAACCTGGAGAGTTTGCTTGGCGCCATTGCTCTTGTTGTGTTTCGTGTTATTTGAAATTCGTAAAAAGTTGGTTTTAGTGATATTTGTGACATAATTTCGTGCGGATTGTGTACCAAACAGTTGCGTAAAGCGACCGACGTAACAGGAATCTCAAATAAATACGATAACAGAACATAAGTTTTGGTTCAAGTTAACTCGTACATGGTCATTTTGGCGGCAACGCGCGAGCTTACAAATCGACCATAGATTCATTGTCATCTATCATCCCATCATCAAAATAAAGAATATAAAGAAAAAAATAACGAATGGCTCAAAAGGACTAGTATCCAGAGCCGTTAAAGACATTATCCAAAAAAAAAAAAAAAAAACCTGTCACATTTACGGTAAAAAGTCATGTTTGTCTATGGTTTGCGTCATTCAAATGACGTTTGGTAGTGGTCGTGTTGCCAATGGATAATTTTACACAATAAATACGCAATAGCACCGAAAATTTTCGTTTGCTGTACATAAACGAACATTAAGGCCGAGATTGAGAGACGATTTTTAAGTCATAGTTCGAACTTCCGTGTGTCAAAATCCATACATTTTCGCCCTGCTTAGCTCGAGCTAAGACTAAAAAAATCATCTCTGAATCTCGGCCTCAGTGCAAAAAAAAAATTAATTTAAAGTATCAAAACGTATCTCATATTATAACCATAATAATCTCATTAATAAATAAAAAAATTGCTCCCTAAAATTAGGGAATCTAGAAAAACACTTAACACTTTCGATCTGACAGCTAAATTGGCACGGTTATTACGCCATCCTTCGAATGTCTCTGAAAGTTTAAAAAAAAAAATGAGAATGCCTTATTGCAGACGACGTTTTTTGTAGAATATTTAATATCTAAATCATCAGACTAGATATTTAAGTACCTATCGTTAGTTCGTAGTTTGCCGGAAAACCCACAAGAAACCGATCAATGCTTCGATCTTTGCCTTGTATTGTGTTCTTTATACTTTTATCTTTTTTTTTCTGTTTAAAATAACATTAAAATACAAAATATGATTTTTACTACTTATGAAAAGTATATTTATTGCCATTGTTGTATACAACGTGTTAATGAATTAACGCAAAACTAGAAAGTAGTTTGTTCAGAATCGAGAGCAGAATCGAATTATCATGTTTTCAACATAGGTAATTTTTTTCAAAATATTAAATAATTTGTTTGTAAAATTTAAAATTTTCTGAACTCGATCTCAACCCACCGCACGGGTACACTCAGCCTATTTACTACCAAAACAAGATTTGTTCTTTCATTTAGGCCGAGATTCAGAGACGATTTTTTTAGTCTTAATTCGAACTAAGTAGGGCAAAAATGTATGGATTTTGGCATATGGGAGTTCGAACTAAGACTTAAAAAACGTTCTCTGAGGCCGAGATTCAGAGCCGATTTTTTAGTCTTAGCTCGAGCTAAGCGTGGCGAAAATGTATGGATTTTGACATACGGGAGTTCGAACTATGACTTAAAAATCGTCTCTGAATCTCAGCCTGAATCTCAGCTTTAGTTCCCAAACAGATAGGTGGAATAAATGTTACCATAAATCATCATGGTAAAGGTACTTGCTGCAAAATTTTACTTGGCAACCTGGCGGCGTTGTATGAACCCCTGAATAAACTTTCACATAAATCACATTTCGTTCCCCAAACAAATAGGTGCATAAATTTACGGTCGCATCTTGGTTTACAATGTAGAGGTTTAATTAAAATATCCTAAGTACGAGATTTTTCTTGCTTTTGAGCGAGGAAAAATTTTCTACGTGTGGCAACCCTGCATTTATATCAATCGAAAGGAGTTTGCTTGGCGCCATTGCTCTTGCAGTGTTTCGTTGTATTTGAAATACGTAAAAAAATGGTTTTAGTGATATTTGTGACATAATTTCATGCGGATTGTGTACCAAACAGTTGCGTAAAGCGACCGATGTAACAGGAATCTCAAATAAATACGATAACAGAACATAAGTTTTGGTTCAAGTTAACTCGTACATGGTCATTTTGGCGGCAACGCGCGAGCTTACGAAATCGACCACAGATTCATCGTCATCTATCATCATTGTCATCTCATCTATCATCCCATCATCCAAATAAAGAAGATAAAGAAAAAAAATAACGAATGGCTCAAAAGGACTAGTATTCAGAGCCGTTAAAGACATCATTTAAAAAAAAAACAATCGAAATCTGAGGCCGTGCAAAAGTGCATTTTATCCGCTAGCGTGGAAAGAGTTTCAAATTAGAATCTTTCTATTCAATATTTTTCTATACCGCCATTAAACGCATTTATCATTTTTAGAATTAATCGCACTGGCCAGCACGACGGCAGCATGAAAAAAAATATAAATTTTTAAATATTTTCTTCTCTTTTCTATTCGCGTGCAATTTCCATAACTTTGGTTTGTTTTTTATTTAATTTAATCGTAAGAAATAATAAAGTAAATAATAAAATATGAGCGACCCCAGCAGCGATGAAGATATTTTAACACCTGTAGAATTAGTGCAAACGGTACATAATGCCGACTTGAGTTTTCTTCCGGAAAAATCGCGGGAAAAGTACATAAAAGCGTACAATTTGTTCAATGCATGGAGAGATTCTAATGACGCGAAAACGTTGTCGGAGACGATAATGCTATCATACTTCATTGAACTATCTAAAACAAGGAAATCAAGCACACTCTGGAGCATTTACTCGATGCTAAAAGCCACGATCAAATCAAAAAATGACATACACATAGAAAAATATTCCAAACTATTGGCGTTTATAAAGAAAAAGTCAAGCGGCCACAAACCGAAAAAATCAAAGATTTTCACCAATACTAACATTGAGCAGTTTCTCAATGAAGCACCTGACTCAGAATTTCTTGCTACTAAAGTAAGTACATATTTCGGTTTTTATTGAATGTAAGGTCTAAAAAAGTTAGCTGAAACGATTTAAAGGGGATCAGACCATCAAACCATGGTTTGGCAGTCCGGAGTGGCAACCATTACACCAACCGTGTCCTCAACGGGTCCCGTTTTAACCCTTTGGGTACGGAACCCTCAACAGTACCTACTTTGAACATAAATATTAGGTAGGTATATAAGGTCTAAAAAAATTAGGTGAAACTATTTTAAGAGGATGATCAGACCATCAAACTGAACAACTTTCTCTAAGGGACCAATATCAAATTCGCTAAAAAAAATCTGCTGTTCCATACAAATCTACTCGACCTAAATGTATGTGACCACAGATTTTTTTTCGCGATATTGATAGTCCCATAGAGAAAGTTTTTCAGTTTGATGGTCTAATCATCCTCTTAAAATAGTTTCACCTAATTTTTTTAGACCTTATACCTACCTATTATTTATGTTCAAAGTAGGTACTGTTTAGGGTTCCGTACCCAAAGGGTTAAAATGGGACCCGTTGATGACACAATTGGTGTATTGGTTGCCACGCCGGACTGCCAAACCAAGGTCTGGGTTCGAATCCCGGTTTGGTCATGATGGTATATGTTTGTGCTGTTGTTGTATAGCCTAAGGCGTACTTGAGATCATTACATGCGTAAGTAGCCCGTCTCGCACTTGAACGGTTGTTATAATTGTCTTAGTATCTGCTGTAAAACTAATTTTCCTCTTTTACATTACAGGTTGTCCTCATTATCGGCATAAGTGGGGCGTGCCGGACTAATGAACTAACGTATCTTACAACGAGGAACATTGAAAAGCATTCAGAAAAGCTACTGTTGGTTAACTTATCAAACACGAAGAGCAATATTGATAGGAACTTTGTGATCCGTGACGAATATGTCAAAATTGTAGAAAAATATCAAGCCTTGCGTCCTGCTAATACAATAATCGATCGATTTTTTTTGCAATATCACAAAGGAAAATGTGTTAGACAGCCTATGGGAAGTACTAAAATTGGTGGTTTGCCACGAGAAATTGCCACTTTCCTTGGACTACAGGAACCGGAGCAATACACCGGGCATTGTTTTAGGAGGACATCGGTCACACTTTTGGCTGACTCTGGTGCTGATCTGACTTCACTTAAGCGCCACAGCGACTGGAAGGCCAGTACCGTGGCAGAAGAATGCGTAGAGGAACCTATAGAAAAGAAGCCAAAAATATGCAAGGGCATCGTTGGAGGTAACTTTGAAACAGTCTTGCCCAGATCCTTGGACTCGTCCTTCAAGTTCCAAAAACAGTACGATAGAAAATCGTTTTGAATCACCTATCAATCCGTCTGTGTCTCCAACATGGAATCCAATGAAATTGAGCAATGATCCGCAAATTTGCCAAATAATTTACCTATACTCCATTTCAAATAGCAACGAAATTTTAAGGCTATTTGTAATTACAGAAACAGATATTTGGAACACTTCCTCTCACTTATTCTTACAACAACTTTAGTAACGTCCAAGTTATGACGCATCTTTCTGATAAATAGATTATACTTGCAAATCATAATTGGCCAGAAAGCTATATAGGAAAGGAAAATCGTTTCGTCCTTATTTGAAATATAATATAGTGACACAGTCACACAAGTGACACTTTCAATATTACCAATTGTAACTTGTAATTTGTAAAGTAAATAAACTCTAATTTAATATACATGGTGTAAGGGACAGCAACTGCCAACTAGCAACTTTCTGCAAACAGAAATGGTGAACTCGAACCATCAAACTGAACAACTTTCACTATGGAGCCTACCTCAGGAAACGCGAAAAAAAAGTCAGCTGTCCCATACATTTGAGTCAGGTAGCTACATCAGTTTTCTATGAAACAGCTGATTTTTTTTCCTGAGGTAGGCTCCATAGTGAAAGTTGTTCAATTTGATGGTCTGAGTTCACCGATGCAGTCTGTGGAGGGCTGACCCTTACACCCTGTATTATTTAAGTTGTTTTTCTCTGGGTTTTCTTGCACCTAGCCTTTTCCTCGCTGTAGGAGTGAAAAATTTTGTTTTTAACTCGGCAGCAAAGTTATTCTGCGTCTCGTAACATTGAAACCCTCGCTACGCTCAGGATTCTATATTTGAACCACTCGCGCTCAGGTTTCAATACAAGTTTTGCGCCAAAAAACAACTTTGCAGACTTGCATTTCAGTTACAATCTTTGACTTCTACAGCGGTTTAAATTTTCTTTTCTTTTTTCCAGTAAATGGCTACAAACTCGGCAACCTCCTCATCGAGGGAAAAACGAAGCAAGTCTTCGACCTCCCAGAGGTTCCTGGACACTGCCTGCTTCTCAACAAGGACAGGATCACAGCAGGTGATGGCGTCAAGGCACACGACCTGGAAGGGAAGGCGGCTATCTCTAACCAGACCAACGCTAAGGTCTTCGAGATCTTGAAAGCAGCTGGTGAGTTCTGAATTCTGGGATTTTTTTTTCATTATTTTAAAGCTGATATCAAATGTGGCCAATAGATGGCACTGTCACTAAAAAGGTTTTAGAGTTGAGACAAAAATGGCATTTAGTATGGGCCCGCCGTCGGTCGCCGTCGTTAAATTAGCCTCAACCCTTAATCGAGTTTGCGAAAAATGTTACGTTAGCACAGGCAATCCACAAAGTTTATTAGAAATGGTCTGAGATAAAAAAAACCTTCCGAACATCGATCCTTTGATTAATTATACAGGGTCCTTATTAATATGCTGACAGTTTTTAAAGGGAATGACCAGACCATCAAACTGAACAACTTTCTCTATGGGACCAAAATCGAAATCACGAAAAATAATCTGCTGTCCCTTACATTTGGCTCGAGTAGGTTTGCACTTTCGTATAGAACAGCGGATTTTTTTTTGCGATTTCAATGTTGTTCCCATAGAGAAAGTTGTTCAGTTTGACGGTCTGATCATCCCCTTAAAAAAGTGTCAGCACCAATAATTTTATTGAACGATGGTCATAGCATAGCATCAAAAGTCACATTTAATTTTTACAAAAGTCTAACTGATAAATGACAATAGTTATGTCTTTGATTTCAGATTATATGTTTGTTTACATCTTATGCCATTTCTAATGGAATAGAATATCTATAAATATTATTTTCTCGATTTAATCATTTACAACATTATTGACGCACGATAACTAACATGATCTAAAACGTTTCCTCGACAAATATTACGCAATTATTGCATAATTAGGCAAGCCGAGTTACCACAGCACAGTACAATGAACAAGCAGTACCTACCAAAACTAAAAAAGGCAACAACGAACCGAGACCGAGACGACAAGTTTGGTTGAGGGCCGCGCCAAAAAATAGGCGAAATAAAAGGCGCCACCTTCCATACAAAAACCCGCAGTGTTTTTTTTATAAGGAAAACTGGAGTGGGATAAAGATGGGAGTTACAGTACATTTAGATCAACCTACTTTTTTTTACAAACTTGTACAAACGACAACAAAGGTCGCCTTTATTTCTATGAGATAAGTTTAGAAGTTTTCAACTATCCTTGCTGACCGTACGCACCATCAAGTATTCTTCTTAAATATTATAAAACTGTAACTGAAGTGTGTGTACATTGAAGCTATTAACAAAAAAAAGTTACGATATGGTTTTTAGGTATCCCTGATTCTAAATCACCAATTTTTGGATTCTTTGTCTGTCCGTTTGTTTGTTCAAGCGTCACGCAAAAACTACAGAACCTATTTTGATGGATTTTTGTTTTGTTTGATAGCTTATGATCTGACTTAAAATCTGGTATCCAACGTCTTAATTAATAAATGCAAAACTAGAAATTAGTTTGTTAAGAATCGAGAGCAGAATCGAGTTATCAAGGTTTCAACATAGGTAATTTTTTTTCTAATTGTCCTTATAATTTAAAATTTACTGAACTCGCTGTCAACCCACCGCACAGGCACACTTACCCTACTTACTAACAAAACAAGATTCTTAAATATAACGCTGGCGCTTTCATTCATTGCGGAAATAATAACAAATAATTTTTGCATGAAAATTTAAAATGCGAATATATTTCAATTTTAATTAATAAATTAATGAGATCAGAGATTCTGAAACCTCAGAACATCCACGTTTCACCAGTAGAACCGAAACTCTGTCCAGTGTGACGGGGGGTGAGCCCGTCGCCACATAATGGACAGTGGGTACAATACATGCCTCGAAATCGAAGCATGCAGGTTTCGTCACGATGTTTTCCTTCACCGAAAAGCCAGTGGTGTTACAAATCGTACATAAATTCCAAAAAAACTCATTGGTACGAGTCGGTCTGGACGGGGATCGAACCATCGCCTCCTGCACGGCAGGCAAGGTTACTCGCCACTGGACCACCACGGCTTATTAACGAAATTATTGTTCCAATGCCATTTGGGGTGTATAAAGTTTTGCGCCTATTTATTAAGTTGCGGTTAAACTCTAGTTTGATTATAAAGAAAGAGTATCGCATATTGAACAAGCTGTTTGGTCGACCCGTGTTGACCCTACCGATTAATAGATAAAACACACTATTGTGGTAAATATGATACATACGTAAGGTCAAACAAATGTTGCGCGATGTTATAAATTAAATAACAAATAAGTTATTAACACACTTTATGTTATCTTTATTACTGATGACAATGAACTATTGAAAAAAATATGTTTGGTTAACAATTGTTTTCTACCACCCACATATCTTGGATGAACAAAACCGAAAGGATTGTTTTACCTTTGGGTTGAACATACAGGATGTAAAAAAACCCTGTTAGCGATTGGTTCAGACCATCAAACTTAGCTGAACAACTTTCACTATGGAGCCAACATCGAAATCTCGAAAAAAAAACACCAGTTTCCTACAGAACTGCAGTACAGTCGCCATCAGATATATCGTAGCATACAAGGTGATCTAATATTTCTAAGCAGTGCTAATTTTCAATAAATTCTTTACAGTAAACTAAACGTGAATTTCGTCATAAATATCGGAACAACTTATTTTAAATTATTTCTTATTTATTTTAAATTTGATATGTATAACAACGGAGTAAAGTAATTTTTCCTAAACTGCTCAGATGTTTATGATCATCCTTGCTGCGTAGATAAATTTGATATTCTACGCGTTCAGATATTTTTGATTGGTTATGTGTAAAGAAATTATTGAAAAGTAGAACTGCTTAGAAATATTTGACTATGTTGTTTACTATGATATATCTGATGTCGACTGTACTAACTCGACTCAAATGTATGGGACAGCGGTTTTTTTTCACGATTTAGATGTTGGTCCCATAGTGAATGTTGTAAACCTACGTCCCACTACAGAGCACATTACAAGCCTCTTTTCTCGAATAAGGGTGAGCGGATACGGGACATACTCCACCAGGATACAGGTGTCTCCTAAAATGGACCATGTCTTATGATTACTACTTTCTTTTCTTTGCACTAATTATTTTATACCTAATAATTTTCGTCCCTAATTTGTTTTCCATATAAGTGGGTAATAGTTAGGCGATATAAGCATGTAATAAATCGGCGATATAAGCAAGTAAAATGACGAGGTTTTTACATTAATACATAAATTCACGACCATAATCCTTCCAGGTGGTTTCCAGAAACGAATAAGCATAATTCAATTATTAATCAATTATTTTACGCCAAAAAACAAATCACTCTCAATTCGTTTAGGGTTTCAGGATAGATATGTCCTGATAAGATTTTTAATGTGGTAACACCTTCAAACTATAACCTGAAAACACCTCATGTTTTTCTTCTACCATTCCAGGCATGAAAACCGCATACGTCAAAATGGTATCAGCAACGGCTTTCCTCTCAAAGAAGTGTGACATGATCCCAATCGAATGGGTGACCCGTCGCCTGGCCACCGGTTCTTTCCTTAAGAGGAACCCTGGAGTCGCCGAAGGGTTCCGCTTCACGCCTCCTAAGCAAGAGACTTTCTTCAAGGACGACGCCAACCATGACCCTCAGTGGTCTGAAGAACAGATCGTGTCTGCTAAATTCAAGATCAATGGACTTGAAATTGGTAAGTAAATTTTTATAATTTTTCTTTTTTGGTTGACATTATATTCTTAATGGTCTGCTAGATTTAGAAGAATCTTATTCAAGGCCTTAGTTATTGTAAAAAGTTCAATTAATCAATGTAATTAGCCCACAAATGGGCAATCTTGACTTTGAGATCTGTCTACCCACATCTGCCAATCTAGTTCTTTTTTAACCCCCGAAGCAAAAAGAGGGGTGTTATAAGTTCGTTTTAATTCGAATTTCAGTTTACCACCACTCTAAAAGCTATCCACTCTGTTTTCTAAAAATTATAAAAGCTATAAACAAATATTTAAGTGTAACCCCTATCACTCATTCCCACCACTGCAACTCCTGTTAACCAGGATCAACAGCGGCGACCATTCACAACACTAGACAATGACGTCAAGCGAGCCCGGGAGATGACTCTAAACTGTCTTGGAACCTGCAACGACTTTAATCAAGATTTTCAAACAATCTCTTGCTACTGACCTTGCTATAATAAAACTTTGTATCACAGGACAGGATGAAGTAGACTACATGAGGAAGGCCACCATATTGGTGTTCGAGATCTTGGAGAAGGCGTGGGCTCTCCGCGACTGCGCCCTCATCGACATGAAGATTGAGTTCGGAGTCGACACTGACGGTAAGGACTGGCCAGACTTATCGGGGATTTAGTACGCCACTCGGCGAAACTATCTTCATGTACTTCAACTACTTGTGCTAAATAAATAGAAGGGCTTCTGTTTTAGTAAAAGTAGTTAAAAGACAAACCAAAAAAAACTAAAAATTAAGGTAAGTCAGTATTTACCCTTTCGGTGAGTCATAGGAAGATAAACTTTGCTACAACTAAGTACCAATGGAGAACTTGCAGAGTTTAATATTTTTAGTGTATCATAAAGATTTAAGGCTTACATAAAAATACCAAAAACAAAAATGATAAAATATGCACAAATCATTTATTTATCGCAAATCAAAAGTAGACTTCAAATTCCACGCCAAAACGCTCACTGCCATGACGTGACGTCACTCCTTTTCATGACGCGTGAAGCTCATCAAAAATCTAACGCGGGCAAGTTGCTAATCGTTTCGTCACTTTGCGCTGATTGGTGTTTGAAATTACGTTCCGATCCACGTAACTTATAATTGAAATATTTCGTGAAAAATAAAAACTTTAGAATAAATCTTTCAGTAATGTTCCATTCACAACTATTATTATTGAATTATTAAGATAGTTTCTCATTTTGGATTGATTACGAAAGAGAATGATTTTCAAACGAACTCCTAATCTGCATAAATAAATATGTATGTTTGTCCTCTATGCGTTCCTAAACTGTTCCTCAGGTTGCGATGAAACTTTGGTGGGTTGTTGTGCACAGGCCGAGGAAGGTTAATAAAAAAAAATAAAGGCCAAGTGTGTGTCGGGAAAAAAGGGGCACCACCAGTACCTACAGTCCTACTCTATTTTCTTCTTCTCTAATCAAATCTATGCATTCTACAGGTACCATTCTGCTGGCTGACGTCATCGACTCAGACTCCTGGAGGCTCTGGCCCTCCGGAGACAAGAGGCTGATGGTGGACAAACAGGTAAAACACCCCACTATTACATCACTCTTATGTTATCGAGCGTAAGGTTAGAAGTTGAATGATAAGCAAGATAGATTAGACTCCCAATGACCTTGGGCCGGCAGTTTGTGTGTAGATAAAGTCGCAATGTGTTACAGATTGTTGCTAAGATGATAATAGGAGGAGCAAAGGACATTCGTTAAAAATACGTGCTGATATAAAACATACATACATAAATATCTCAACGGAATATTTTCAACGGAACGCCACCTGCTACGATCCTGACAAACCTCTCTAGCTTCCTCCGAATACATTAGTCCTTTCATGCATGCACGTCGCCAATTTGGTTCTTATACAGGGTCCTTCTTAATATGCTGACACTTTTTTAAGGGGATGATCAGACCGTCAAACTGAACAACTTTCTCTATGACACCAACATCGAAATCGCGAAAAAAAAATCACCTCTTCCATAAAAACTGCAAACCTACTTGAGCCAAATGTACAGCTCTTTTTTTTCGTGATTTCGATGTTGGTGCCATAGAGAAAGTTGTTCAGTTTGATGGTCTGATCGTCTCCTTAAAAAAGTGTCAGCATATTAAGAAGGACCCTATACAAGGTGTTACAAAAGTAAAAATAAATATCTAAAACATTTAAGGGGGTTGTTTACACCATCAAACTGAACAACTTTCTCTATGGGAACAATATCGAAATAGCGAAAAAGAAAATCAGCTGTCCCATACATTTAGCCCGAGTAGATTTGTAGTTTAGTATGGAACATCCGAATTTTTTTTTCGCGATTTCGATATTGGTTCCATAGTGAAAGTTGCTCAGTTCGATAGTCTAAACCACCCCCTTAAATGTTTATTTGTATTTTTGTAACACCTTGTATGTACGTCTAGGCTGTCCCCTTCCAACATTTGCACTTACGCTTGCCTTATAGATTGCACTCGTCAATCTGCTTTCAATGTTGACATAATCAATGGATTCGTTAAATATGGACGATTCGGAGACTGAATGCCTATGTGACGAAATAAAATATTGTAACAATGTATCGATTCATTAAGGCCAGGTCGACCAAGGGTTCTGTGTCACCACATTTACCCAAAAAAAAAAAAATTGCTGTTTTACCACAGATTATTTTAATGGATACGTTTTACTTTAGAGTACTTATGCTCTATGATCACACCAAGTTTGAAGCTTGTATGTATTGACATTTTTACGATAGAGAAAAAACACATTTCTTGTAGAACTCATTGTATCTCAAACACATTCTAAATACTTAGTGAACAAAGCTTCCCAGCATTGGTACGGCTTAAATCGAATGAAGACAGTATTTGTTGTCTTAAATTTAATGCTGGCAAGCGAAATCGAATTTCCTAACAATGGTAAATCATACATACCTACATATACTCACGCCACTGTCCCACACGAGAAGTCACACACTACGATTCTGACATACTTCTCTCGCCTCATCCACTTTCATACATCGTTAAATGCACTTCCGTCGGTTGAGGGTGCAAGCACTTGTCCTTTTCGGAGATGATAATTTATTTGGTCGTGGTAAGTTCTCCTCAGACGCCCTCTCTCGACTATTCCAATCACATTGGATCGATAAATCTCCCTAGTGGGTCTATTCTCATTCATCCTCTGTACGTGGTAAATCTATTGAAGTTTTTGAGCCTCCAGCCTTTAAATCAACACACAACTTTGAACCCTATCACCTATAACTTAAAATCCACTTGCAGGTGTACAGAAATCTATCGACAGTGACCGCCGCTGACCTGGACACAGTCAAGCGCAACTTCTCGTGGGTGAAGGACCAGCTGGACCACCTGAAGCCCACCATCCACCACAAGGTGGTCGTCTTCATGGGCTCTCCAGCTGACCAGGAACATTGCCAGAAGATCGCAAAGGGTATGGATTTTAATGTAAATAAACGCAAAATCCGTTCCGTTCCGTTGAAGGAACGGATTAAGGAATTTAATGTATATAAACGCAAAATCTGAGGAAAAAGGATTTAGGAAGTTATAGATTCGAATATTTATGTTATGTTATACCTTACACGATTTATATACGGTCCCGTCTCGCCTTAGCATTTCCCCTCTGCCAACGTGCAAGATCAAAAAATCTTACGCATTTACATACAATTTTATACCTTATCACTAAACGCGACAGCTTATAATTGTGGAACAATAATTTCGAACTTATGACGTTTAGGGTTCACACGACACTGTTTTTCATGATTTTGAACATTCAAAATTAGAATGCTAAGGTAATTGAAAGCGTGTCTAATGAAGGCGTATTTTCGTGGGCACAGCGGCGTCAGCACTGGGGCTGGACGTGGAGCTGCGGGTGACGTCGGCGCACAAGGCGACGGAGGAGACGCTGCGCATCATGCAGCAGTACGAGGACACGCACGGCGCTCTCGTCTTCATCGCCGTCGCGGGCCGCTCCAACGGGCTCGGGCCCGTGCTCTCCGGCAACACTTCCTACCCCGTCATCAACTGCCCGCCTCCATCCGACAAACTTGTTCAGGTTTGTTCTTTTCTTAAGACGCTCCCCGTGGGTAAACTCAGGGCATATTTTGCTCATTTTTAGAAGCTATCTTCTCGTTATTTGAAAGACGTACAAATTAATGAAAAATATAGCAATGATCTTCAACATCTCTTCATCATATTATACCGATATATATATAAAATGAAGTAATTTCTTATTTTTCTATAAAATAAAAATTAAACCAGTCTTCAAAGGAAAACCTAAATATTGGAAATAATATGTATTATGTGCATCTACTTTATAAGTTGAAGTCACTTTTACTTGCGACACACAATATTAAGATCTAAAATGCTATGAAGTAAAAATTTTTTAAGACCAATATTTAATGAGTTAATTCTAAAATGTGGTGCGAATTCTAATAAAATCAAATCAAATATTCTTTATTTTACACCAAAAAATAAACAGTAAAATACGGAGAAAAATTCGAGAGGCACAAAATAAAGCGGTCTTATCGCTAAGAAGCGATCTAATGATTTTCTAATTTGATTTCCTTGGATTAGAAGGTACGATAGTCACATAATGAAGTACAAGCCAGTCAAAAATAGGTATACCTACTGAAATGACGTAGTTTAGTCGAGGTGAGGTGGCTCTGAAAGGGTCAAGGTCGTTCGGTCAGGGAAACCTCTTAAAGGTACAAGGCTACAAAGACCTTGTATTTAGAAGAAGGCAATAATCGCCTTCGAATCTTAATAAAGAATTTGTAATATCAATGTTGTTATCTGATGTTGTTCAGGTTTGTAGTGTTTTCTTAAAGGTACAAATGCTGTAAAGATTCTTTAATCTCAGGGTAGTTACAAGGACATAGATTTTGTAATCAGACAGTAGGCCAACAGACCCTGCAAACTCTCCTTACTCTGTCATCAGTTTCATGGCTGTCTTCTGAAAAACTTGTACAGGTTTGTTGTGTTTTCATCACGTACAAGGATATAAAGACCCCGTAATATTAGACAACAAGGCCCATAGAAGACTTGGGTATTAGGTATTTCACCATAGGTTTCACCACTGTTGCAGTGTTACAAGCTCAAGTATAGACGTTTAATGTAAACCTTATTACTGTTAAATACAGTTCGTATTCGAGCCCGCCAAAGCGAGTTCCCGCAAGCGCCGAGGGAATAAAGCTAATGAACCTTATTGTTTGCTGACAAAGTTCAATGTCCAATTGACATTAGAAAAAACGCAGCACTACAAACCACATGTAAGTTTGCCGCTCACCGGCGTTGTTGCTAGAACGCCAAATAAAAGACCCCGTAAAGGCACAGGTCCGGCACTCTATAGAACGTTTTTAAATTTCGAAATGGCGCCTGTACATGCGCACTTTGTGCTAACTGTACATGCCATTGCGTGTAGGGTTGAAAGCCGCGCTTTGCATTTAGCGTCATCAATCAATCAATCAATTATACTTTATTTTACACCAAAAACATAGTATACAGAGAGTAAACAAACAGGAAATACCGAAGGTACAAAAATATGCGGTCTTATCGCTAAGAAGCGATTTCTTCCAGACAACCTTAGGGTAGAGGAAAGGGTAAAAGAAGATTGGTAGGCGGTGTACATAACAATAACAATATAGGTTCATAACATTTCGATACTTTTTATTGTTCGATCTGTTATTAAAAATAGTATTTGAGTTAGAGAATTACTGATGTTATTTTTCATCGTTTTTATGCACTGAAAGGATACAATTAATCCAACGGGTGCGCGCACCTGACTGCATTCCCTTGCTCGGCTCTCCTAAAGTATCCCCAGAAAGTGTGAGATCGGGTGGGGTATCTGAAGTCAGAGGGAGGCGGGGAGTGACCGATCTGTATGTAGAACTATATACTCTTACCTATTATGTGGTAAAGGTAAAAAAAGTCGATTGTTGTGTGTGTGAAAAAGGGACAAATATGAACTTGGCTTTATAATAGTGCACATGACATGAGCATATACACATAAAAAGATTGTTGTAAACCCAGTGTAGCAGCTTGTTAGTAGGTACACTTTCTTTTTTATAGTTACGTAGAACTAAGAATGCGTTTAATATACTACCTACCTTCCTATAATACCAAATTATGCACTTTTATTCCCATTTGGCCCAAAAATAATCAGATACACTACACTATTATCCTTTTTCCTTGCGGAAGGACATTTGTATTTCTTTCAATAAGTGTAGACGACGAGTCACGTTGCATGGTTGGCCCCGAACACTTGTCTTTCGCGTGGTGTTCGCGCGGTTCGCGGCTCAGCCTACCACGAGGTTCCGCAATCCTTCTCAGTTGTGTTCTTACTCAAAAACAATCCTCGAGATTGGATAGATACTCCCTCAAACCACTTGACACGGAAATGCGGTGCTAACGCACAAGTAAGAAGTCCATTAATTACAAATTTAAAAAAAAGTGTAGCGACACACCTGCGAAACGTACGGCGCCGAACGTTCGGTTGAATACGCGGAAAAATGGCGCGTACTGGTGTGTCGCCGGTATAGGGAAAAGCATTGCACCATCAGATGTGTCGCTACCTCTCGGTAGAGAGTAGTATATTCCTAGGTCGCTACACTTAAGCTAATGTCAACATGGATATATCTGAATGTGAAATGTGACTAGATCATAAAGTTATTATACCTTACGGAATAGAGGAACTGACATGAGTTGTCAAATGAAAGTTTTTTGGGAATTTATCACCCCCTATGAGCCCAGTAAAAATTCGAGTTCTGTGTATAATTGTGAATCTAACGTGAAATCGTGGATAATTTAATGCAATAGTGTTAGTATATTACACAAAATAATCTAGGATTTCACTTTAGATTCACAAATTATTCATAGAGCTCGAATATTTAGCCTGATGATTGTGTCGATAAGTTCCCAAAAACGTTTCTATTGCCTTGCGTCACGTATCTCTTTCTATTAAACAGTGATGCCGATAGGTACACCTCGCTCTCTCAGCTGTCAGTTCCTGTATTCCTGTATATTAACTATATGGACTAGATAATTTGCGTGACACTGTCCAAGATATTTGGTTTTAACTAAATGTTTAACCTTCATCAATTTTGTCTCCAGGATATCTGGTCATCTCTCTCAGTGCCGTCTGGCCTCGGCTGCGCCACAGTGATCTACCCCGACAGTGCTGCCCTCATGGCGGCGCAGATCATCGGCCTTCAGGACTACCTCGTCTGGGCCCGCCTTAGAGTCAAACAACTCGACATGGCCGCCTCATTGAGACAGGCAGACAAGAAAATTAAGACCCTTAAGTTTTAAAAATATATTTTAAGTCATATTATTGAGGAGTGATAGAGGATACTGGAAACAGGAGAGTTGGGGCAATGTTTTTGTTGGATTTTGTATTTTATTTGTATACTTAGAGATAATTTATTGTAAGGTGTAATCTCAAAAGTTCCCAATGCATTGTTTTAAATTACATTCCGTAATAATAAAGTGTTGTTTTACTATTTTGTGTTGTCTTTATTGGTCTTTATTTACAAATTACATGTCAATCAAAAGTTAGACATAAACAGGAAGTTGGAATAGGTCTTGGTAAGGTATTGGTTATCCATGGCCATAAAGGGGAGTCACGTTGAAGGTCTGCTATTGGGTGGTCACGACGCGTGTCGGTAGTCGGTTGCCCCCACAGAATATTATAAGAGGAGTTAGAAGTGCAAAGTAGGCGTGGAACGTGTCGCCACAGGTTATGCAATGATTTGCATAACACCATAAGGCGCGCGGCGTGGTGCGAGCGAGAGGGCATGAGTAATTGTAGCAGCGTGAGCGGGAAGACAAGTGGCGACAACCGTCCTCGAAGCAAAAGCACTACAATGCATTTCTAACCCCTCTTATAATGTTCTGTGGTTGCCCCCTCCCCAACGAAGCTCCAGTCGTGGTTTGGCGGAAGTTCTTTTCTAAAAACAACCCAAAATTCATTTATAACCGTACACCGACAAGCATTTTTGCTATATAAACTAGATAGTTAGGGAGGCGAGGTAGCTAAATGGCGTAATTCAACGGCGCCGTCGAGACCTATCAAAATCGAAAGATAAAATAATTTCGAAAAGAAAAGCTCGTATGGTAAAAACCATTTTAGCGGTGGGTTTGGCGTGTACGGTTTTTCAAAAATGTTAAAAAAAACAGTTACTTGGGCATTCTCGAGCGCGTCAGATATTCATACTACGTATGCCCCATGTGCCTCTGATAACAACGGTATAATAATCTGCCGGTTTGCGTGGTGGGGGTAGGCATATAAAGTAGTCAAAAATGCAAAAAAAAAAATTTACTCGAGCGCGTCAGATTTTCGGAAGGGGTGTTAAGTAGGCCCCAAGGAAGCTCCCTTTAAAAAAACTGACGATTTCGGCGTGACTTCAAAAAAAAAGTTTTTTTGAAATACTCGAGCGCGTCAGATTTTCATAGGGGAGGATTATCTCGGTATCCTGAAAGCATATTTTCTTAATCTGACAAAAATGTTGGTGGGTTCTCTTAATCTGACCAAAAAAGGTTTTTTGGTTTCTTTTTTTTTCCTTTCTTTCTCCTTGATAAAACGGGGAATTTAAGAATACCGTCGGGTCTTTTCTCTCTCTTCAATCGGCGTCATACTGAGGGCACATAGGTCTATGGTAGGGGACCATAAACATATATATATATATATTAGGTTGTACCGAAAATTCCCTTCTACCGCTTCTTTCCCCACCATCAATGTTGCGAAATAAAGGAAAAATACTGGTAGGACGGCATATTTCCGCGCCGCATCGTTATTTCATATACATTTTTTTTAACACCCTCAGTTTTCGAGATATACTCAAAAAACCGGGAGTTTGAGTTTTTATGATGCTTCAAGTCAAAAAGTTTTAACTTTGGACAAAAATGTAAAGAGACCTTTTTTGTGTAAAATAAAATTACCTTTTTTGTTTATTTAAACTTTTTTTTTGTAAAATGTATCGTTCGCGACTTATATGTCGCAACGCGTTTTTCGGAAGATGAAATGGCTCCTCCACACTTCCGGTCATGCGGAAACCGGCAGATTTTGTATTTTTAGTAAGTTTTTGATTATATTCTTCAAAATAAAAAAATCGCGCTCGAGAATGCCGGATTAACGTTTTTTTTTTACAAGTCCGCGACCCTATAACTCGGCGGCGTCAAGGACTTATCGTCAGATTAGTTAAATTTAGTCTTAAAACACTAAAATCAACCCCCAATATCTTAATCTGACGCGCTCGATTATTTCAGACTATCGATTTTTTTTTACTAATCTGATCGTCTATCCTAGGCGCGCGTCACTACATATAGAGCTAAATACTTTACAAGGTTGTTCTATTAGGTCTAAGGTATCTCTCATATCTTAAACTGCCACGCTCGAGTATTACCGAAAATTCCCCTATTCGCCTCCCTAACTAAGACATTTGCGCGCGCGTCAGTTACGATGCATAGGTACGTGTATCCAAACTTCAGATAAATAAAATGTTTTTTTGTTTGTTCTGGCAACATTTAAAACGTCAAATTAAATGTCACTGTCAGCGATCTTGCAAAAAACTCGTGTTTCTGCGTATTGTGGTGTTTTAGCTTTAAGAATTAAATCTAGATTTATATTTACGCACAAAATGACTGACAAACCCGCAGAATATACCGCTACAAATGGTCTAGAGAGCAAAACTCCGTTCCTTATCGGTGTGGCGGGCGGCACGGCTAGCGGAAAGGTAACCTTGCTTTTCATTGCTACTTTATCGATTTTCTCCCTAGAAATGAGGATTACATAACCAAAACTTATCGGAGGCGCTCCTGACTGACTATACGAAGGATATAATCGTTAGATATTGCAGCTCCCAACTAATTTTTCTACAATAAATCAAATAAATACAAGAGTATGCATATATAACCTCTACTGCGATCAATTTACAATGTCATCAAAGGAATGCGAAGCAGCCAAAGCTTCCGGTCCTGCGATATGAGAACAATGATATTGTCTCAGTATACGAATGGGTACAATGAGATGGCATTTGGTTTAGGATCAGGTGTACAAATATGCTGGTCAAGTTAAGATAAGGTGTTTAAACAAATTGTTATATTGATTTTGAGGTAGGGGTATGGTTTGGGATGCTTATGGTGTAACTACTCTTTTTATATTATAAATAACTTAGAACGTTTTGTAGAATAATAAAGATGTAACCCTTCATCTGTTCGACGGCCCGATAGCACAGTCGGTAGTGAACCTGCCTGCTGTGCCGAGGGTAGCGGGTTCGAGTCCCATAAGGGACAAATATTTGTATGATGAATATGAATATTTGTACCCGAGTCATGGATGTTTGTATCTATATATTTATTCGATATCGTTGTCTAGTCATCATAATACAAGTGCAGGCTAGATTCTGGTACTTTAAATGTGACTAGATAATTTGTGTGACAATGTCCAAGATATTTATTTATTTATTTATTATCTGTGGATGTCACGGATCCTTGACTAAGACAATAACAAATCTTTTGTGTCTGGAATCTCCACAGACGAGAGGTTAATGATGTAGAGTAGAATAAAAGATTGTTAGAAATTTATTTTAGTATCATATTTATATTATACTGACATTATACATATGTATAATGTAAAATTTTTAAGTATCTTTTTTTAACTCATAATATTTATGACTAATAAAGTATAATGTAATAAATATTTGATGCCCAATTTTACATAGAAACATTATTGCGTAAAGTCTGTTATGGATGCAAAGCATCTTCCAACATCACTTATCTTCTCTCCTTTGTGTATCACGCATATTCACGCGAAACTACATCCACATCAAATGACAAATTTTATCTATTTTATTAGAACTCGGTGTCAATTCATCGCACAGGCATGCAAACAAGATCCATAAAATGTACCCATGAGCACGCTAGCACTTTCATTCATTGCTGAAATGATAACAAATCATTTTTGCCTCAAAACTTAAAATGTGAATAACTTTAAAAACTATTAAAATAATGAAATTATTGTTTTAATTGAAATATTTTGTTATAAATCAGTTGGGCTGTATGACGTTTTACGCTTATTCATTAACACATTGTATATGTCCCACTGGCACAGGCCAGGGAGGGTGTATGGGCGTTAGTCCACCACGCGTGCCTAATGCAGTTAGACTTCACATACGCATCAGAATTTCATTTTCAGCGTATGCAGGTTTCCTCGCCATGATTACCTTCACCGTTTGAGAGCAGTCGGTATTACGTACATATGTTAAAAAACTCATTGGTACATGGCATGTCGTCCATGCAGATTCAAACCTGGACCTCAAGATTAAGTTTCCATAGTTTGTTTGAAAATTAAGCTCTAAACACCAAAAAATGTTCCCATTAGTCAACAGTATGCCAGCGCATCATGGAGAAGCTTGGTCAGCAGCACAAAGAGCAGACGGAGCGCAGAGTCGTCTGCATCAGCCAGGACTCGTTCTACCGCACCCTCACCACCTCAGAGAGGCTCCGGGCTGAGCGTGGGCAGTTCAACTTTGATCATCCGGATGCATTTGATGATAAGAAGCTGCTGACGATACTGAGAGATATCCTCGGGGGAAAGAAGGTTGAGGTTCCGGAGTATGATTATATTACAAATTCCATTCAGTGAGTATAATTTTTTTGTTTGGCATGATTAGGAAATTTACAACAGCTACTTCCAAGTTTCACATGGCACCAAAATATGTACACCTTGAGTGTTACAAAAGTAAAAATAAACATTAAAACTTTTAAAGGGGTAGTTTAGACGATCAAACTGAACAACTTTCACTATGGGACCAATATCGAAACATCGGATAAAAAAAATCTGCTGTCCCATACATTTAGCTCGCGTAGATTTGTAGTTTAATATGGAACATCCGATTTTTTTTTGGATATAGATAGAAAATATTGGTTCCATAGTGATATTTGTTCAGTTTGATGGTCTAAACCACCCTATTAAATGTTGATTTGTATTTTTGTAACACTTTGTATAATCCACTAGTTGTCTAGTCAAATCGCAACTCCTTTTTTTGGATATTAAAACACACACTTTGTATGAAAAAATCTCACTTTTTAAATAAACAAACAGTGACATTATCAATATTTCGTTACTGTTCATAGTTTATACTGTTATTAAAATTAGTATTCGAGCTAAAGAATTACTGATAATATAAGTTTACCATTATTTTTATTGAAAATATTGTTATCCTCGTAACCAAGATGAGATCCAGGCAGTACATGCCCAACCACCTTTTAAAAGACGCTTGATTTGAATGTGTCCTAAGATATTAAATAGTGTGGTATATGATATGCGCATTAAGACACATTTTACAAAATCTAACCTTCTAGGCAGGTACCATCTGAACCTATATAAAGACATATGGGCAGTAAGCTAATGTTATGTCGAAAAAGCCCGGGCGTCACGAGGTTATACTGAGAAGATAAAACCAAAATGTTGTTTATACAGTCAACAACCCTATTGTATTTGATTCATAGAATTGATGATAGTAAAAGAAAGATATTCTGAATAGTATATTGATATTGAAAACATAACTGTGAGCATAATGCATTGTTCCACAATACCTATGCCACATTCCTGATTGTTCCTCATAGATTGATCGGAATTTTAATATAAAGCAAAAAAGGAGTTTTTGTTTAATTTTGCTAACAACCTATAAAATCTCTTTTATTTGTAAGACAATAACTTAAGTGCAACTGGCTACTTTCGGTGAAAAAAAACTACTTTGCAGCCATTACCAATTTAAAAAGTTACTATAATTTTTTTTTTACTTTATGGAATTTGACTTGTTTTTTCACTTAAACGGCCAATCAGTTCTGAAATTTTTTATTTAAATATACTTTTTGGCTGGAAGTGGCCGACAAAAAAAGAGCTTGTGTTCTGTGTGATTTGAAAATCTTGCATTTTGTGTTTGTATTTTAATATCTTGGAAAATTTAAATTCACGAAAACCTTTATGATCTTTGTGACATTACTGGACTTCGGGATAATCTTCTAATTAGTAATAGCATAGAATATGCTCACGACTATATTCCCCGAGGGGGTAGTCAGAGAATCAGAACATCCACGTTTCACGGGGAGTGAGCCCGTCGCCACTTGTAATGGACAGTGGATATAATACATGCCTTGAAATTGAAGCATGCAAGTTTCCTCACGATGTTTTCCTTCACCGAAAAGCCAGTGGTGGTACAAATTGTACATAAATTCCGAAAAACTCATTGGTACGAGTCGGCCTGGACAGGGATCGAACCGTCGCCTCCTGCACGCCAGGCAAGGTTACTCGCCATTGGACCACCACAGCTTTTTAGTAATTATCTTATCTTGTTGTGGGGGCTGGCAAGCCAGCAACACTTCGACACAGTGGAATCTTTAGTGTTAGCACCAATACTTCTTGCTTTCTTCACCTTTCAAATACATGGCATTTTGCCGTCAAGACATCACAGTCACAAAGGATATGTTCCATGGTGTCCTCCTCCTCTGCATGCTCTGCAGCTGGGATTTTTAGTAATTAGTTATAGCTGCCACTAAAAGTGAATAAATTGGTCCAGCCCGCACCGGTCGCACACCATCTACCCGGCGGACGTGGTGCTCATCGAAGGCATCCTGGTGTTCTACTTCCCCGAGGTTCGGGAGCTGTTCCACATGAAGCTGTTCGTTGACACGGACTCCGACACCAGGCTGGCCAGGAGAGGTATGTTTTTTCAAGCTTTATTATTGTAATTATAGTACGACCAGGAAATTTTGTCCGCTCGTCAATCTATGTTTCCTTGCGCAGACCTCAAAGTCATTGTTAATCAAAAATCAATCGTGCGCGGTAGTCAAAGGGTGCAAAATCGGGTGCTACCTGATAATTTTTCTCTAAGTTGAATATCAGACTGATGGACGCTTCGCCGGCGACAAGCGCGCGAAAACGATTAGCAAATAGTGGCATGGGATTTTAGGCTATGGCACTTCATATGGCAGACTGCCCAGGGTGCTCCAGATGAACTTCGATTAGTCACTCGGGAAGGCTTTTTCCTAGCACCTCAACGAAACAGCTAAAACTGCTTAAGAATTCCTTCTTCATAATGCAGGTTTCTTCATGATGTTTTCCTTCATTGTTTGAGAGCAGTCGACATTAGGTAAACACGCGCGCGTTAGCGTACGCGGGCCCAATCCGCATTGGGAAGGCGTGCCTGAGTCCTATATACCTTCTCTGAGGATAGGCTTGTGCCCTGCAGTGGCACGTATACAACGTGTCAATAAATAAGCGCAAATCCTCATTCACCCCAGCTGATTGAATAATGAAATAATTGCATTGAAACAATAATTTCATAACTTTATTAATTAACATTTTAAGTTATTCGCATTTTATGTTAACCTGCAAACATGATTTGTTATTATTTCAGCAATGAATGAAAGCACTATGCTCATGGGTACATTTTAAGGATCTGGTTTTGGAAGTAAAGTAGAGTGTGCTCGTGCGGTGGGTTGACATCGAGTATTTAAAGTCAGTGGTCTGCGCGTACGGAGTCGCGGGCACCGCTAGCTTGATAATTCGATTCTGCTCTCGACGCCATATTTTTTATTTTTGCGTTTATTCATTAACACGTTGTATAGTGTGATAATAATGATGGTGTTTACTAATATGATAATTTGCAGTGCCACGCGACATAATGGAGCGAGGAAGGGACCTGGAGCAGGTCCTCAACCAGTACATGAACTTCGTGAAGCCCGCCTTCGAGGAGTTCTGTCTGCCGGTGAGCTTCTCTTATCTGTTCTCACATTATTCACCTCATTATTGTATGGATAGAGTTCGGAATTCGCTAACCAGTGCAGTAAACACTAGTTTTCAATTACTAACAAAATTTTAAGGGTGTATATAGACAATGACACTAAACTAAAACTACTATCCCTCAGGAACATGAGTCGAATAACGAGATTTTTTTTTATCTACCATACAAGACTGCAGATTAGCCAATCGATTTACATCGGAGGGTCACCAATTTTCTTCGCTTTTCGACTCATATTCCTGAGGGAAAGTTGTTTAGTTTCATTGTCTGAAAACACCCTTAAAATTTTGTTAGTAATTAAAAACTAAGGGTGTAGTATGAGATTGGAAGCAGATCGTCATTGGTGATTATGGTAAATGATATCGCTGGCGCTCAATAGCTTAAACGTACAGGGTCATCCTTAATATCATGAAGGTTTTTTTAAGGGGATGATCAGACCATCAAACTAAACAAAATTCTCTACCAAAATCACGAAATTTCAAGCTGCCTTAATCGGCTTCTTTCACCGATCACATCCATCTGACGAAACTATCCTGACCAACTGCATAACGTGCCTTCATGGATTTGTAACATTAGATTTCATAAATAAAACGTGTTAATAAATAAGCGCATGTACCCTAACTGAATTATAACGAAATATTTAAATAGCCGTGGTGGTCCAGTGGCGAGTAACCTTGCCTGCCGTGCAGGAGGCGATGGTTCGATCCCCGTCCAGACCGACTCGTACCAATGAGTTTTTCGGAATTTATGTACGATTTGTAACACCACTGGCTTTTCGGTGAAGGAAAACATCGTGAGGAAACCTGCACTGCATGCTTCAATTTCGAGGCATGTATTGTACCAACTGTCCGTTATAAGTGGCGACGGGCTCACCCCCCGTCACACTGGACAGAGTTTCGGTACTACTGGTGAAACGTGAATGTTCTGAGGTTTCAGACTTCTCTGACTACCCCCTCGGGGAATATAGTCGTGAGCATATGCTTATGCTAATTAAATTGAAACACTAATTTCATTATTTTATTAAAATTTGAAAGTTATTCGCATCTCAAATTTTCTTGCAAAAATTATTTTTTATTATTTCAGCAACGAATGAAAGCGCTAGCGTATTCATGGATACATTTTAAGAATCTTGTTTTTATAGTAAATAGTGTGAGTGTGCCTGTACGGTATTAAATTATACGAACACATTATTTGATATTTTCAAAAAATGTAACCCATGTTGAAACCTTGATAATTCGATTCCGCTCTCAATTCTAAACAAACTATTTTCTAGTTTTGCGTTTATTCATTAACACGTTGTATAGGTAAAGTTGTTTTTAAAAGACACTCTTAGTTTTAAAACAATGATTGTGATAAATTAAACAAAGAGAGTTGATACAATTTTGATGGGTTCTAGCCGCTATCAAAATATGGGTTGTAACACGAAGAATTGATAACAATTTCTGTAGAGTAGATAGCATGGCATTCTACAGGTTGTAACAAAACTCTCTTGTTATATTTAAAGGGATGGTTTAGACCATCAAACTGAACAACTTTTTATTTGAAGCTTCTTCAATAAATCAATATTATTGAATAGTCTTTTAGGGCTCATGTTTAGGACGGTCTTTTACGATGTGTCTGACTGTTTGTTCCAGCGCTTTACAGTCGCACCCCGCGTACTGTCCTGATACCCCATTTGTGCATGCTACCACACCACAGGTACCACAGTACCGAGATAATACCGTACAGATTCTGATAAGAGAAGTTTATTCCGAATGCGTAAATGCGCGCTGCATACAAACGAAGTCTGGTGATATTTTCAATACTAACCAATCAAAGTCAATAACATTTTTCAGAAACAATCTAGAAACTAATCTCTATGTATGAAGTCAGATTTTCATTAAAATATACAGTTTTAATGCTAGTATTAATTTAAGATTTGTATGGAAATCTTTGAGGTACTGTAACTCTAAAACTATACATTTTATCGAAAATCTGACTTCATACAAGAATAGAGATTTGTTTCTAGATTGTTTCTGCAAAATTTCATTGACTTTACTTGGTTAGTATTGAAAATATAACCAGACTTCGTTTGTATGGAGCGCGCCAACGGTAATATACCCTTAAAGGCGACGCGCAACTTGCGGCGTTCCTTGAAACCTCGATGCATCTCCGAGCTCTCCGGAACGATACTTTGAATAAGGGATTTGACTGTGAATTCATCTCTTTGCAGACAAAGAAGTTTGCTGACGTCATCATCCCGAGGGGCGCTGACAATTTGGGTAAGCATATTTTATGGTTTCTATAGATTTCCATGCAATGCTTGGATATTTTCCAGGGACAAATTGAAATCATTGGCATCCTTATAAACTAAGACTTTTACCCATCAAACTGCACGTCTAGCATGATTTACTACTTGCGCGCGACTCGGCTTTTTCCCATACTACAAGTCGCGGTAAGCGCGGCTTTCGCTCTCCGAAAAGCGCGGGAAAAGGTTATTTTCTATGCACCGAAGGCGCGTCGGGCTCGTGTAGAGAAATCATACTAAACGTGCTGAACAAATTTTACTATGGAAGCAAAACTAAAATAGAAACTGCTGTTCCATACTAAACTGTGATTCGTACTCTACTCAAATGCATGATTTTTTTTGCGATTTCAGCTTTGCTCCTATGGTAAAAGTTGTTCAGTTTTACTATGGATGAATGATTTCAATTTTGCCTTGTATAGTAAAACATTAAAACCGAGACCTGTAATTTGATTCAGGGGTAAAATATAATCTTATACTCGTAAGGGGTGAAATTGATATCATTAGCATCGTTATAAACTAAGACTCTACCCATCAAACCGTACAACTTTTACTAGGGAGCAAACAAATCGGAGCCAAAAAAAAAACTGCTGGTGCACACATTTGATTGAGTCGAGTTTAGTATGGAACAGCAGATTTTATTTTTGCTCTGATCGGTTTGCTCCCATAGTGAAAGTTGTTCAGTTTGATGGGTAGACTCTTAGTTTAAAAGGATGCTAATGACATCAATTTCAGCCTGTAAAATTAAATATACAGTTCAATGGTGGGTCAACATTAAATTAGAAAAAAAAAATGTGTTTTTACTCGACTGCGCCAGAAGGAGGGTAAAGTTTTTCCAGACTTTATCTGGTAAAATTATGCATTACCTGTGACGGGGTAAAAAATACGGGCAATAAGGCGAGGGTGACTTACGACTACTGTTTAGCTTTATGAGACGATTAAACGTCATTAATCTCACTCGCTTTGAGGTTCCTGTTGATTCAGATTGACACACATAAATTAGAATCTTAGATTAACCACTGTTCGAATTTGATGGCCGGCTTTGTGGATGTCTCTTTGGTCTTAGATGCCAGATATACAAGCTATTTTTGAGAGAAGGCGTTGTATCGACATGTTCCCCACAGAGGACATCAGACAATCTCTTTTTTCGTGTCGCTTCATCGTCGCCAACGCGACTTTATCGCGTACTTTAATATTTATAAGTGATCAAATGAAATAATTTGAAGGTAAGTAACACAAGGTCATAGCCACTGCAACAAGGAAACACTTGGATAGTCGAAAGGGTCTGTTCATTTACTACGTAAGAGATTTTAGGGGCCGCGTGTTAGTACAGTCTATGGTGACTGCTTACGGGAATTGAAACCACATTTAATACTGTTTATTTCAAAACCTAATAATTATATATTAAAAAAATTTTCAGATTTAGTTAGATTTTTGTATGGCGTGTATTTTCTAAAGTTTCAAATGGGGACATTGAATTTGAGATGTAAAAACCTGAAAGGGTGTGATTTTACAAATGAAATAACTTTTATTACGGAACTAACAAACATTGAAATCGTAAAAAAACTAATAAACATACAAGATACAACTCATTTATATTTTAATTTATTATTTATATGACTAAAACGAGATACAAGTCACCTAGATGTTTGAGGAATCGATTTTCATTCGATTTCAACATTGGTCTCGTAGTAAAATTTCAAATCACACAGTTCAGTTTACGATTGCTGTATCTTCTATAGAGCCAAAACACATTACAAACCTGAATAAGAGTCACAAAAATTACGTTAAAACATATTGGAATCTGGGATAGGACCTATTTTAAATAAACGAATTTTTATTTCGATTTTGAGTCCCGTCTGGTTTTAATTTCTATAAAGCGTTTTCGCCCTATTTCTAACTCGCGTACGCGTCCCCTTGGGTAAACAAGTCTTGCGTATTAAATGAACAGCCTCTAAACTTCTTGCAGCGGCTATGCTATCACCTAGCTGCTAACTATCCGTAGTCAAATTCGTTTTCCGTTGTTGCAGTGGCTATTGACCTAATTGTACATCACATTTGGGATATAATGTATAAGAAGAGACCTTCACCAGTCGGAGACAAGGTTCAGAATGGGATAAACGGGACGCACGAAGAGGAACCGAGTAATGGAAGACGGATGTCGGGGAGTTCTGAAGATACGTTGAGCCGATAGTCTACGAATGTTTGTGAGACCGTTAAATGCTGTTACATTTCGTCTTTATTTGGTAAGTTTGGTTAACTATATTTGTAACAGAATGTAATAGAATTTATGTGAACTATTTACAGTCCGTCCAACATAGTTTGGTGATTTTGACACGAGATTTGGTCGGATGACGTGACTTTGACGGCGTCTAAGCACAAATACACACAAAACATAGCATAAGCGGCGTGGGGTGCGGGCGAAATATTTTCAGAAACTGAAATAATAAACAAAACTAGTAATAAGTTCACAACAAGCTGCGGAGAATGCCGCTCGTGCAAGGTTAAACACTTTGACTAATTATTATAAGGACTAGCCTTGCGGTGGCATTTCCCCTCTGCAACGGTATAAGCACAATTGATCTTGTGCATTTACATTCAATTTTACACCTTATCACTAAACGAGACAGTCTATAATTGCGAAATAATAACTTCGAACTTAGAACGTTTGGGGTTCACACGAGACTACTTTTCATGATTTTTAACATTCAAAATTAGAATCTAAAGTTATGGGGAATAAAATCCAAAGTTGCGGATTTCATGTTACCTCGCCCCTCGCAAAAAGTGGCAGAAATGTTTGTTAGTAGAATTACACTCGTAACCAGTCCACATATAAATAGTCAAAGGTTAAACATGACTGCATTTTCACTAGGTCTGTGACATAAATAACGGAATCGTAACTATTATTATATTAGTGACTGAACAATTCTGTTTCCGTAATACATGTGTTATTTACTTAATTCTTTGCTACGTGTAAAACTGAGACTGCTTTCCCTTATTAACATGGAAATAAGCCTATCAAACACAGCTAGTACCATACTAGTATTAGCAGTTATATCTGTAAAAGTGGGCATTTCACGTCTCTAGAATGATGTGTCATAATCACAAAGCTATCGTGGACGCACTATAAGGCGCGGTTTATACAGAAGAGACGTGTGGCAGTGGCGGATAGTCAAAGTAACACAATAATAAACCTTATAGTACGTAGCATAGCGTCGTTTGGAGAATTACGCCCGCGCCTTCAGGCGACGTCACCTGCACGGCTAGCATGCCACCCACAACAAGCGTATAAATGAGAAAAACGCCATGCGCGCTCTTTCTCACATACGTAAAATAATAAGGATGCAGGCACATCTCGATTTTTATCGTTTTCTCGGGGGTAGCATGCGAGGCCTACTGGAGCGCGGGCGCGATTCTCCTTTACGACAAAAACGACGCTATGCTACGTACTATAAGGTTTATATTGTGTTACTTAGATTATCCGCCACCGCCACACGTCTCTTCTATAAACCGTGGCTAAGATTCGGGCGAGAGGGTCAACGAGGGTAAGTTCGTATACTTTTCGAAATCTCGGAAAAGTTTACAGGGTACTCCTTACAAGCATGGAAACACGAAAATTGGCCATGGCGGTCGCTAATGTTCAACCTTCTTACGTACCGATGTTTCAAACTTTAGGTCTGTTCCTTTCTGTCAGAACAAAAGTTTACTAAAAACTCTTTTTTTAATTTTCGTCGTTGGATTGGAAAGGGACAATCAACAACGACGATGAAAACGTACGAACGAAGGTTGAACAGTACCGACCGCCAAGGAGTATTTTCATGTATCACCGCTTGTAAGGCAGTCTGTACTCCAAGGTATAGACAATACCTATTTCCAGCTTCCTGGTATAGGTATATTAAAACTTAAATGCTATTCCATTTTGTTCTTGTGGTAATCTTTTCTTTGATCTTCTATCAGAAGATCAACATAATTTTCAAGAAACCAGTGATACAGTATTGTTGATCAAAAGTAACGATAAATATTAATTAAAAGAATTATAATTTATGTTTATTGATGGCAGCATTTGATGGGCTCACGTGAGCTTTTGTAAAATCTGTGATTTCTGTGCCGCCGCCGTTCAACCAAAGTTTTATTTTTTGTTTCAATCAGTATTTTATACGTTTCTGTGATATGTCAAAATGTTGTTGGTTTTTAATTTCTTTCAAAAGTGTTGTTAGGTTAGAGATCATTAGTGCGATTTTTGAAACTCATACTTTGAACTCAGTAGTTGAAAATGACAATATTAATATGGAGATATGCATCTTTCTACTACTGATTTGACTTTCAAAAATCATACTTCAGGAGTGCGTATTTTGAAAGGCAGATCAGGAGTAGAACGATGCATTTCTTCATAGTAATTTTGACATTTTCAACAGCTGAGTTCAACGAATGAGTTTGAAAAATCGTACTCCTGAATGTTTTCTTTTAATACGGCGGTCTAAAAATCACAGATTTGTAACTCGAATTTTCAATGAGTAGGAAATTAGGGCAACTTACGACCAATAGATGGCCGCAGTAGGACGAGTTGTAGATAAAAATCGATCTAACACGTTTAAACGAGGATTTATACTGAGTGGAACATAACGACCCACTTTCCCGGAAAATATAGATTGTTACTGCTTTTGTGCTACATTTTTGCTCCAACAAACATATATCAACCTTTTTAAAAATAATTAAGTACATCTCGGCAAAGTTAACCGCAAAATTACTAATATTACCTCCCTATTCAAGCGCGAGGGGGCATAGGGTTGTCAGAAGTGTATCATATCTCATTATTTCACAATACAAATAGATAGATGCTAAAGATAGATGATTTTTTGTCTCTGACCATTATCTCTTTTATTTATAAGGACTGCCTTTGTACTGTTTTATATACAAATATCGCTCATAATTCCTAAGGGGAAAGCACAGATGTACATTGTGACTCCTCTTGTTGATGGGGGAGTGAAATGATGAGCAAGTAGACTTTTTAACGAATTTAACAGAATTGTTAGACGAACGAAAACGGCGGAAAATTTAAGTCGATTGACAGCCTCTACCTCGCCCCCCCGCAGTGGCAGAAAAGTTTGTTAGTAGAATTACACGCGTCACTTGTCCATATATATATAAATAGTCGAAAAAGTCTAAGGATAGCACATACGCGACATTTTCGGTTACGGAAAAGTGGGTCGTTTTGTCCCACTCTACCTCATGTACCAGGAACTAGTGACGCATTGGTGGCTCCCATTGTTTCGATACCTCTTTGACATAATTGTATGTTATGTGAATGTTATTTACCTATAGTATATGTATGAGCTTCGAGTAAGTATGTAAGTGCTAGATTATAATATATAAAGGGAAAAAAGAAAAAAAAATATTTGGAATGTCGTGCGGTTTCGCCCCAATATATAACAATTGTATTGTTCCTATGTATTATGTTTTAGATAAGATTCATTTTTAAATACATTTTATTTTAGCCAGTAAGTTACTTTGTATAAAATTGAAATATCTGTTAAGTACATTTTCATTTTGGAGAAAGTTACTAAATATTTTAATTCGTCGGGAAAGTCTGACTCCTGTATTATAATTAGCTTCTTTGAGCTTTCCTCAACTCGAATCTACCACCACTCAGCCAAATTGTATGTCAAAAATTTCCCGGACTCGAAGAATTTCCTCCGTCAAGTCGACGAAGAGTGGAGGAATAAAACGTAAACTTAAGTTATCCTCCATCCATCCTTCTCCTCGAGATGCGACGTTGCTGAAGTTTATTTAGTTTAGGCTAGAATAATATCTGACTCAGATCATTTTATGAAATATACATATTTATGTCTTTTGCCGTTCTAAACACCATTACCCCACTAAAAAAGAAAAAATAACGTCAAATACCAACATTATCATTAATTCCTCGACTTAACCTCGGCGTAGGAACCTCGAGATTAGAACTGAAAATACCGATTTCGAGGCCGAGTAGAGGCAGAATTCGAGGAAGCAACTGAAAATACCGATTTCGAGGCCGAGTAGAGGCAGAATTAGAGGAAGCAACTGAAAATAAAGGTGTAAGACGCTAACAAAATAGAACGTCACGTCATAAGGTACCTACCAGAAAAATGGCAGAAAACACGATAACCACTTAGATTTTTGTTTACATTATAGACTTTTCTAATCGGAATAGAATATACATACATAATTGTTAGCTTTTACGGGTTTTTGTCCATTCACAACATTTCTTATATTGTATACGAAAAGGACTGATTTCAAAAATGAAAACAAATGTTAGCCAAAATAGCCTGTATTCTCAAGAATAAGCCTTAGCTTTCTGTCGGCCTTTAATACAAAACACTGCCGTATCGCCTTGCAATAGAATACAAAATAGTCTGCCAAAATCTTTCTCCAAATAGTTACATTAAAAATCTCAGTTGAGAAATGATAGATAACTTCTTATATGCATTTATATACGTATTTAATTGTATGGCATATCAATATAGCTACGTATATCTTCAGTGAATTCGTATCAAGCAGGAATTTGACTAAATATGACGTTTTAACGCACAATATTAGATTGCATTTTAATAATTTTTAACAATATTTCGCTCAATATAATGTTCTTTTTTAATGTATAGTAGTTTATATTTAGTTGATCATATACAACGTGTTAATGAATTAACGCGAAACTAGTAAGTAGTTTGTTTAGAAACGAGAGCAGAATCGAATTATCATGGTTTCAACATAGGGAATTTTTTTCAAAATATTTAAAAAAAATTAAAAATTACTGGACTCGATCTCAACCCACCGCTCGGGCCCACCAAAACAAGATTCTTAAAATGTATCCATGAGCACGTTAGCGCTTTCATTCATTGCTGAAATGATAACAAATCATTTTTGCCAGAAAACTTAAAATGCGATTAACTTTAAATTTTAACTATCAAAATAATGAAATTATTGTTTCAATCTAATTATTTTGTTATAAATCTGTTGGGGTGTATGAGGTTTTGCGCTTATTCATTAACACGTTGTATAAACACAATAAGTTTTGTAATCATGCTCCTACATTAAATAACACAGTTCAATTTTCTGCTTCTTATGATTAATCCACATTACAAAGGGATGAGCATTGACGGGCGCAGCGAAAACAGACCTATCCTACAAATATTATAAACTAGCTGTTGCCCGCGACTCCGTCTGCGTAGACCTTAAAAAGTATCCTATGTGTTAATGCAGATCATATTCTATCTGTGTGCCAAATTTCATTAAAATCCATTCAGTAGTTTTTACGTGAAAGAGTAACAAACATCCATCCATACTTACAAACTTTCGCGTTTATAATATTAGTAGGATGTGAAAGTTTGTGACGATGTTTGTGACTCAACCACACATTAATACCTCAAAGGATTTGGATGAAATTCAGCATACAGATATAATATGTTTTCGATGAACACTTATTATACCTATTTGAAGTCAACGCAATACGAAAGGGCAAGAAAGTATAATATTAATTCAACGTCAAAATTGTTTATTCAAATAATATCACATAGATAACTTTTTGACGTCATGTTTTTGAATCTACCACCGCGTCGGAAGGTGTTCCGTTGTAGAGAAGATGCGGCCAGAAACTCTACAACACACTTCTTTTAAACAAAACAAAATATACAAAGTACAATCACATAAATTCAATATTTAATTACATAGTGTAACATTGTCAAGACCAGACATTTTGGTCATTCAAATAATCATCGAGTTTATAGTAACCTTTTTTACAGAGGACTTGTTTAACATGGGACTTAAACTTTTGTCCGTCAAGTTAAGAATATTCTCTGGTATCTTATTATAATAACGTATATTTTCGCACAGAATGACGATGCAAATAAGCAGCTATAAGACAATGTTTTTTTCGACACACTTGCTCGTAAAGTGGCTCTTATTGCACCGCTTTTAGGTACATAATGCATCTGCACACGCATGTACGCACGGCGACAGATCAACCTACCCATATTGGACCTTATGTCCATGAACATAGAGTTCAACTATGGATAGGTTGATCTGTCTCCGTGTGTACACGCGTGCGGAAATGTTACATTATCGCACTAGTGCGGTAATGTTACTTTTTTTCTATAGTTTTTTTTAAATCTCAGCACAGTTTTTATGTTAAAAAAATATCATACTTTTTCAGAATAAATTAATCTTTTTAAAATAAAATATGATAAATAAACGTTTCATTTCATCACACAATATCTAATCTAATCTCATCTAAAACAAAATAGAAATAAGAACTTATCCAAAAGTGGTGAAACAGGCCCTAAATATAAAAAAATTATCTAAGATCAAGTTTAAATTTTATCAATCCCGTTACACTGTATAATGCCCGGACATCTGTAGCCCCTGCGGTTCCATTGAGGGGATATTCGAAGGGGACAAACGAAGTCCGTTTATATTTTCAATGAAATTTTTAGACACGATCTAGAAACTAATATCTGTGCTTTACATTTGTAAGATTTCCGGTAAAATATACAAGGTGTTACAAAAATACAAATAGAACAACAAAAAAAAAAGATTTTTATTTCGCTATTTCGATGTTGGTCCCATAGTGAAAGTTGTTCAGTTTGATGGTATAAACGACGCCCTTAAAAGTTTTAAATTTTTATTTTTACTTTTGTATCACCTTGTATATAGGTAGTTTCAAAGTTATCGTGGCTCAAAGTTTTCCA
Organism: Agonopterix alstromeriana; assembly: GCA_963924505.1. Classification (NCBI taxonomy): domain Eukaryota; kingdom Metazoa; phylum Arthropoda; class Insecta; order Lepidoptera; family Depressariidae; genus Agonopterix; species Agonopterix alstromeriana. Next base: position 2,086,152 of record OZ004665.1, on the reverse strand, counting down.
TACAATTCTTAAATTAATCCTAGCGTCGAAACTTCACATTTTAACGGAAATCGGACAAATGTAAAGCATAGATATTGGTTTTTAGATCGTGTCTAAAAATGTCATTGACTTTATTTGGTTGGTATTGAAAATATAAGCGCGCCAACGGTAATATACCCTTAATTTGTCGCCCGCTACGCTCACAATAGAACTCGCTGGTCGCCGCACCCCTTGTATAGTGGATAAACATTTTTGAAAAAAAAAACAGACTGATAACGATTGGAAAGACTTAAGGATGTAATTCCATACCTACGTATCTATTCCTGATTATTGTAAAATGTATGTACCTACCCTTATTTGTATTGTAGTCGACGTATAGATGACATTGAAAAAATTGTAAAAAAAAATTATATTAAGTAAGAAATAAATGTTTTTTTTTTTTGTTGAGAATTAGCATGATGAAGTTTATAAAATCTTTAAAAATATGAACCTTATGGTATCTGCATAGTTGTCAATTTCATACATAAGTTTGACGCATAATACGCGTAGACGGTATTATTTGATATATGTTTATTTTTTTAGAAAATCTAGATCCCGCGTATCAAATAACATTTGCAATTTATAATATAATTACGAAGATATAAAACTTTGAAATTTTCTATGGATAAGTTCCAAGCTTTATATCTTCATAATTATAATATAAATTGCAAATGTTATTGAAAAAGCGGTATCTAGATTTTCGAAAAAAAAAACATATATACAATATAAAATATTACTTTTAATTGTACCGTCTACGTGTATTATGCGTTAAACTTTTATATGAAATTTACAACTCTGCAACCACCTTAGGAATAAATTGTTTAGTTAAAATATGACAATAGATTTTTTTATTAAAAGATACTTACTTGCTTTGCAAATATATTGAGCGTCTAAAGCATTTTATGGCATTTAATGTGAATGTGTAATTATAATAACACTAATTACTAAACATTTTTGTTTTGCCGTCGTTAGTCATCTGTTTGTAGTTTTACATTTATCTTCCTTTTTATTTGTGATATTATTTCATCTTATTCCAGTGTTGGAACATTTAGGTTTATTAAAAGTTTCTTTAATTTTAATAACAATTTACAATAAGTTTATCCTTTCTTAGTTTTGTTAAGAAGAAGTATCCACAGCACAAAATGTTTATAAAAATACTTATATTTGTACTGAATTTGTAACAACTTACGTTTTAATACATGAAATATGTATATTGAATAAGTTTAGCGTTTTGTTCTCGGACCCCTTAACTTCAAATAAAGTGTTTGTGATTCCATAGCGTTTCATTTATTTCGACCCTACCTGATAAGGGTTGAGACACATTGAACGGCGGCAGGCCATACAAAAAGCACGTTAAAGGTGCACGTTAAAGGACGCGTGGTTCTGTCATATGCCATATGTCTATCCGCTTCCGATGCCAGCGATTGACGCGTGCGTCAGACGCGCGCGGCCGATGCGATAGACATATGGGATATGACGGAACCACGCTTCAGACGCGCACGTCAGTCGCTTCGGCCGCTGGCATCGGAAGTGCACCTTTAGTATGGGAAACCTTCGGTCAATGTGTCTTAAACCTTATGGAACAACAATTTAGTTATTATTCTAAGGCCTGTAGGAGCCTGCAGGGCAAAAGAGAGAGATTGGGACATACTTCACCACGAAAATTGGTATAAAATATTTGGAATCTAAAATGTATTTTAGTTTGTCATAAAGAACTAACTCGGAAATACCTGATTTAAAAACCGCAAATTAATTGTGATGCGAAAAACTAAAAACATATTGTAGATTCCAAATATTGTATAGTCACCAAATGCTCGTGCTGAAGTATGGCCCAATCTCTCTCTTTTACCCTGCAGGCTCCTACATGCTATAACATCCTTGACTAATATCAAATCTGTGACAATAAACAGTATGATGGCGTTGTCTGCTGGGTGATTATGATGTTGTCCTCCACGAGGCATCCGTCAACAGCAACCCTCATTGGTTCCTGGCGTGAGCTCGAATGTGACTGTTTGCCGGGTACCTACTGTATCAACAACTCTTCTTAATTCGCAGTGGCCATAGACCTGATCGTGCAGCATATATCAGAGTACCTGAAGAGGAGTCCGGGCGACAAGAGCATCGCGCTCGAGTACCCCGGCATCGCGTCCGCCTCCGTGCCGGGCAGTCCGCAGCGGACGGGCAAGAGCGGTCGACCGCATTAGGTAACAGAATTATATTGAATGAAACGGGGTAGGATAAATAGTTCCAATTTTGAGAAGATTGCCTTTTGCCGGGAGAGACAGCCGGATAGTCGATGCACAAAAAGTGAACGCTGTGTGCGTTATACTCAATGAAATTTATGCTGTATTGTTTGAACGCGCAAAAAAAGACGCCGAGTTCGTCTGTCATTTGGCACCGGGCTTTTATACTTTTTACATAGATACAATCATGATAAAATTGCTCGTATCTTGTGAGATCAATGCAAGTTTTTCTTCAGTTAAGACCTGACACACGCGAGCAGCATTTTTCTATTGACAGAGGCAACTGTGTCGACACGTCGACAGCTGCTGCCGACCGACTGCAGCCGTTGCCACTGGTCGGCAGCAGCTGTCGATGTCGACGGCTGCTGCTGACCTACAGCGATGGCTGCAGTCATCTCTGTCGACAGCAGCATCCTGCTCGCGTGTATGAGGCCTAACAGAACACAATTATCACTGATTATATCAATGCAAAATGTATCCATGTGGAAATTCTACGGCAAAAACTGGAAGGATATGAACTGTGTGAATATAATAAGAGGTTGTTACGGCAATACAGTGAAGGAACAATGCTTATAGTTCAATTCTAAGAAAATGTAGCAAGACATTAGATACGTAACTCTTACTCACAATTTTCACTAAACGTATTAACTATGTAGAAAGTCTTCAAATCTCACAAAACTAGTAACATATCCGCAGTACTTGTTAACTAATTCTCTAGTAACGATAACTAGTCAACCTGAATTAAATTTATATAAATATTTAATTTATGAAGTCTATGCTCAATGGCATTAGTACTTATTTTTGTAACTCTCAAGTAGTGTTATAACAATTTATTTAAATCTACTAATTTATGTAGTTACCTACGTTACATACTTTTAAGTAATTTATTGTATCTGCCAATACAGAAAGTAAGATATTAGATACCCAAAAAAGACGTCGAAAAGAGATGAATGGAAGGAAATACAATTTTGCCAAATAATAGGTTATGGGCTGGAAGGCTGATGATGATTTGATGCCAAAAGAATTATAAAAGAATAACACATTTCCGTGTTAGGAAACACAGTTGTAAAAAATTTAATTTGGTAACAAAAAATTTACAGTGTTCAGTTAAAGATTGGAAGCAAGCAATTGCATAGTTTTGGTCAGCATTTTGTACTTTGTCAATTCGATATTTAATAAAACGATATGGTGGACTGTTTTCAACCAGAACTCACGAATTCGGCTTAAGCGAAGGGAATAAGTAAAGGGTTCAAGACAGCCATTGTTTCTTGTATTGTTATGTAAGTGATCCACATGCAAATGTACCTATACTACATTCAAAATAGCAACGAAATTTTAAGGCCATTTTGCATTACAGATACAGAGATTTGAAACACTTCTTCTCACTTATTCTTAGAACAGCTTTAGTAACGTCCAAGATATGCCGGATTTTATACAGGGTCCAACTTAATATGCTGACACTTTTTTAAGGGGATCATCAGACCATCAAACTGAACAATTTTCACTATGGGACCAACATAGAAATCGCGAAAAATAAAACAGCTGTCCCATACATTTCGCTAAAGTATGTTTGCAGTTTTGTATGGATGTTTTTTTTTTTCGCGATTTCGATGTTGGTCTCATAGAGAAAGTTGTTCAGTTCGATGGTCTGATTATGCCCTTAAAAAAGTGTCAGCATATTAAGAAGGACCCTGTACCTATAAATTAATTACATTTGGTAATCAGAATTGGCCAGAAAGCTAAGTAGGAATCGGAAAATCTCGTCGTCCTTATTTGGAACGAAGTATAGCAGATAAGGCTTAAAGTGGGGTATAATTAACAATAAATATGTATCTATATTAGCACATCCATTTCAACAACACCTAACAGACTTCTCTTAGTATCGATATGGATATCGGATTTCCATGACACACCTTCCTATTTATACTCCTTTTCAAATAGCAACGAAATTTTAAGGCTATTTTGGATTACAGAAACAGAGATTTGAAACACTTCCTTTCACTTATTCTCAGAACAGCTTTAGTAACGTCCAAGATATGTCCGATAGTATATCTTTCTGATGAATAAATTATATTTGCAAATCAGAATAGGCCAGAAAGCTATATAAGAATCGGAAAATCTTTTCGTCCTTATTTGAAATGAAGTATAGGGTTGAGACACAGTTACCGACGACGGCGACCGACGGCGGGCCCATACAATGGGAAGCCGTCCGTCGTCGACGGTGGCGGATGGCGGATAATTTTGACAGATCGTTTTAGAGCGATTATTTTACTTTCTGAAAATGTTTGAGCCGTGAAACATTTAATTTTTATGATAAATGTTAATTACTCGTTTATATTTTAGTGTATTATAATGTTTTGACGGCTCAAACAGCTTTAAAAGTAAAATAAAATCTCTAAAACCGCTTGTCAAAATCACGAAGCTATCTTGGCCGCACGCACTATAACGGTGAAAAAACAACGCGCGCCGCAAGGCCAGATAAGTACAGTCGCCATCAGATATATCGTAGCAAACAAGGTGGTCAAATATTTCTAAGCAGTTCTAATTTTCAATCAATTCTTTACACATAACCAATTAAAAATATCTGAACGCTTGGAACATCAAATTTATACGCAGCCAGGTTGATCATAAATATCTGAGCAGTTTAGGAAAAAAGACCTTACACCTTTGTTATACATTTCAATTTTAAATAACATAGTAAAGAAATAATTGAAAATAAGTTGTTCCAATATTTATGACTAAATACACGTTTCGATATAATTGGTACATTTACTGTATAGAATTTATTGAAAATTTGCACTGCTCAAAAATATTTGAATACCTTGTATGCCACGATATATCTGATGGCGACTGTACCTACCAATATGGATTGACGAAAATATATTAAAATACAGTCTTATTATTTCATTATTAAAAGAGTCAAATTTTACCAATCGTCAAATGAAGCCTAAAATAGACGGTAGTTTTACCCGACTGCGCCAGAAGGAGGGTAATGTTTTTCGAGCGTATGTGCGAGTGTATGTTTGTATGTCTATTTCTTTGGCACGGCCTACAGCCGAAACGGCTTGATGGATTTTAACGTATGAGGAGTCATTAGATTCGTAAACATTTTGAGTGTGGCTATATTATTTTAATATGGCGTCTACGAAATAAAAAAGATATAGCTGATTAGTGATTATAGAGCTTGTTTTTTCTCTTTTCAGTTAATAGGTTTTTATGCAGTCGGGTTTTTTGTTTATCTTAATTATAGCAGTACTTAATTAAGGTAATTTAAAATTTGAGTATTCGACTTACCAAAGTTTTCAAAATGTTATAATTATATTGTATTGAAGATTGGATTTTTGAGGTTGTTGATTTATCGTAAGTTTTTAATGTTGTACTTATATACCTTTGTGTATGGCAGATGTGTCGGGGTGTTTAGTGTTACGTGATTCTATACTGGTACAGTCGGCAACGAAAGTTGGTGACCATGTCTCTGCTTAATATCTATGAGAATAAGGTTCTGATCTGCATCAACTTTCCTTGCCTTCCATACTACGTACGCAGAGGTACTTATCCCTATTTTTTCGATATATTTTTTAACTTATGAGTCCTTTTACCTTTCAATGGCGCACTCATCACAATATTAAAGATTGATCAATAAAGAAAGTCTGAATAAAAAAAGTGTTACTCCCATAGACTTACCCACTACTGGACGTCGGGTCCACGCTCAAAAGTGCAAAGAGCACCAAAACATAAAGAGAACAAATTACGCGACAGTCTTCGTTTGACCGGCCGAATAAGCGTGCCGCGATGGGGTAAAACTACGCAAGCAAAATGAAAAAGAATTTCAACGTTTTCAATGTTTATATTACTATATACGTACTTAGGTTTGTGTAGGTAAGTCTCAAACACTTTTTTTTAAATTTTTGTACTAGACCCGGCGTCCATTATTTTGTATCTCAAAGGCTACTCCAAAAGCCTTAAAGCTATTTTTATAGGTATAATTTAATAAAAGAAAAAAAAACTGCCACTCTTACATTTATTTCTTTATTCTTCAAACGGGAATGTTTAGAATATATAAAGTATTATGTATCAAATACAGGGTGTTAGGGTAAATCGTTGCATTACTTTAAGGGATGATTGTACCTATGATGCTGAAAAACTTCCCCTAAGAAACCTATAGGAATATCGCCAACTAACTAACACTAACACCCTAGCACTTTTTTAATTTAGGCTTTCTTTATTGAGATATCTTTATTAATGTGATGAGGGCGCCACTGGACGGTAAAAGGGCCTGTTTCACCACTTCTAAATACGTTCTTGATAGCCTATGTGACAGATGGTTTGACATATCTTCCATACGTAATATGTCAAACGATCTAAGCTATTAAGAACTTAAGGGGATATAATTCGAAGCGCGCTCCATACAAACGTACTATGGTGATATTTTCAAGTACCAGTGAAAAACAATGAAATTTTGCTGAAACAATCTTGAAACAAATATCTATGCTTGAATGGAGTCAGATTTTCGTTAAAACATACAGTTTCAATGCTAGGATTAATTTAAGATTTGTATGGAAATCTTTGAGGCACTGTAACTTTAAAACTATACATTTTAACGAAAATCTGACTCTATACAAGCATAGAAATTTGTTTTTAGATTGATTCTGAAAAATTTCATTGAATTTAATTGGTTAGTATTGAAAATATCACCATAGTACGTTTGTATGGAGCACGCTTCGAATTATATCCTCTTAAGATGCTCTTCCGATGCTAGCGGCCGATGCGACTGACGCGCGCGGCTCGCGGCCGACGGCCGATGCGGCTATACTAGTTACTATGAAAACGTATGGCGCCGCTTCCGATGCCAGCGACTGACGCGTGCGTCAGACGCGCGCGGCCGATGCGATAGACATATGGCATATCGACGGGGAAGTGCTAACTCCTAACTTACAAAAACCAAATTTACCAGGAGGCGAAAATTTATCAATAATCAGGTTGTAATGGACCTTAATATAGGAGATATTTCTTCGGTGTCTAGCTAGGTCAATTTTGCGAATTTCAACTTAATCATAATATCAGTAGACGCGCAATTCATTCTCTATCGAACTTCATTCAAGTAGTTTTCGTAAAAAAAAATAAGTTAAGAGTTGTTAGCACTTCCCCGTCGATATGGCAGAACCACGCGTCAGTCGCATCGGCCGCTGGCATCAGAAGTGCACCTGAAGTGGTGAAACAGGTTCTTTATCGTAAAAATAATAAATGCATGTGGCGTGACATCATACAACACGGACACTCCGGCGCAACAGTGTGCCGTTTTGTTCCTAGATTCCCTTGTTTGTCATTTTAATGTTAGTCTAATAAAAGTTTGCCTTTCTCTGTTAGAAATTTTTAATTTTGTTATCTTATATCTAGATATTAAGGTTTATTTTCGCACGTGTAAAATAATTTATATGTGTCATTGTTATAGCGACATAATTGAGTTGCAATCTGAAATATTTCGTGTTCAATTGTTGACTTTATTTCGAAGGAATGAAATGCAAAATAAAAATTTTATTTGAGGCGCTTTTGCACTGCTCTCCACAAAGTTATTGTAACTGGGAGTGCTTATTGTGTTAGTAACTAACTCTTAATTATTTATTTCTTTGTTCTTCTTTCGGTCTTTTTGACTTTATGTCAATCAATCCATTACCTATACATTATTGCCAGGAAGCTGGAAATAGGTACCTATGTTTATTCAGTGTTCATTGCACACCAAACCTAAAAAACTACTTTTTGACTTTATTTGTTGTTGAACTGTAACAACTAGTTAAGAGAAGTTTATTCCGAATGCGTAAAAGCCGCTGCATACAAACGAAATCTGGTGATATTTTCAATACTAACCAATTTAAGTCAATGAAAATTTTCAGAAACAATCAAGAAACTAATCTCTATGCTTCTATGAAGTCAGATTTTCGTTCAAATATACAGTTTTAGTGCTAGGATTAATTTAAGATTTGAAGAAATCCTTAAGGCACTGTAACTTTAAAACTATACATTTTAACGAAAATCTGCCTTCATACAAGCATAGAGATTAGTTACTATACTCCATTCAAAATAGCAACGAAATTTTAAGGATATTTTGCATTACTGAAACAGAGATTTCAAACACTTCCGCTCACTTATTCTTAGAACAGCGTTAGTAACGTCCAAGATATGTCGGATAGTAAGTGTACCAATAAATTAATTACATTTGGTAATCAGAATTGGCCAGAAAGCTAAATAGGAATCGGAAAATCTCATCGTCCTTATTTGGAATGAAGTATAGAATGTTTTTGAAAAAATTCATTGACTTTAATTGGTTAGTATTGAAAATATCACCAGACTTCATAACCGTGGCGAGTAACCATGCCTGCCGTGCAGGAGGCGTTGGTTCGATCCCCGTCCAGACCGACTCGTACCAATGAGTTTTTCGGAATTTATGTACGATTTGTAACACCACTGGCTTTTCGGTGAAGGAAAACATCGTGAGGAAACCTGCATGCTTCAATTTCGAGGCATGTATTGTACCCACTGTCCATTATAAGTGGCGACGGGCTCACCCCCCGTCACACTGGACAGAGTTTCGGTACTACTGGTGAAACGTGGATGTTCTGAGGTTTCAGAATATCTCTGACTACCCCCTCGGGGAATATAGTCGTGAGCATATGCTATGCTATGCTATGCTATGCTATGCTATGCTATGCTATGCTATGCTACCAGACTTCATTTGTGTGGAGCGAGCTCCGAATTATATTCCCTTAATCTGTCCTCCCGCTTCTGAAAGCGAAAAAAAACTCTTTAACTCCTAGTAAGCGCTCCCTATTATAAATAAATAACTAATGTATTGTGCAGATTTAGGCTAGGGACTAATACAGCGGAAAAATTGCCTCTAAAATCCGGAAATTAATTTTGCGCGAACGGAGGTCTCCTTTGTGACAAGGGCCGGCGCTCACCTGGCGAAGTTGCAAAGATCATTTTTCACTGCCAAACCATTATCGTTTTAGTACACGTTGAAATAACATCGAAAATCAATTAAAACAACAACTAATCCCCGAGAGCATCGAAACGATTTATGGCGAAAGTTGTATTAATCGATTTTAAAGCAAGCAAACTCGATAATAGTTTGGCAATGAAGAATACTGTGCAGATGTTCACCAGCTCTAAAGCGTATCGCATACAGATGGAGTCGAGGCGGCGGCGTCGAGGCGCGGGCGCGATATGTTTGACATACGGTCGATAATTGTATACCAAGAATAAATCCGCTCGGTTTGGTATGATATACAATTACCCACCGTATGTCAAGGTCGCCAAGGCGTGCGCCCGCGCCTCGACTCCTGTATGCTAGTATTAATTTATTCTGCGACATTTCGGCGTCTGCATTTTTTTGCTAAACGTTTCCCTAGTCTCTTATTTCGCCTATTTTGTTATACCAAAGAATGTTTGTTCGAAGAAACGAATTTTGTTAACAAGGTGTTACAATAATCTGTGATTCTGATGTGATTAAGAGAAGTGGATTAGTTTTGTATGAAATTTAAATCAAGCCAATTTTTAATTATATTTTCATAGGTATTTTGTAACATCTTGTAAAATATTACGTTACCTATTAGTGAAATTGTATGTGTTAATGTGTTTCTATTTATTGCTTATTGCACCTTATTGTATATGTAAATAAAGTTGTGATTAATTCTAGAAAAGACCTGCTAAACAGGCTTGAAATTAGCTTTCGGAATTTACCAAAGAATTAAATGCAAATCGCTAAATTATTAATTTCACATAAAGAAATAGTGCGTAGATAAAATATTCCATGTTTAAAACATTTCTATGTAATTTTAAATAAATACACAAATATGAACTTTATTACACTGTACCTAGTACCTACTTAATAGTTCGTTGTGTATCAACACACGATATTGTACAAAATATTATTTTTAAAACAATAAAGCTATTTTATTTTACAATGTTTTTAATTTAAAAATAACCCAAGTCAATCCATAATCTGCAGGAGACCAATCATAGGTACTATTCTGAAACTACCTAAGTGTTATGAGATGACACATCTGCCGAATTTACGAAGCCGAAAATACGCGTGACTTGATTTTCAGTACTAATCCGCGTCCTATGACAGTAGAAAGTAAACGCGTAAATTCGGCAGATGGGTCATCACACTATAGTGTCTTAACTACTTTGCCTATTGGATTGCATTTCTATCATATTCCTCTATATTATAATGCGTACAGAAAAGCTATCAGATGCATATCACAATTTCGCCGAACAGCCCATACATATTTTTTCAGTATTAATACTGTGACTCTTAGAGTTTTTGATTTTGACCTGCTTTCTTGCAGGTTTGGATAGTATACTTGTAAATAAAGTTAAAAAGTTCATAATTAAAGAGAATTTAAATGAATTAATAAGGGTTTAGGTGATACTCGTGACATAAGTTCATTATTACACGGCGTTTATAGCCCTCGCTGCACTCGATAATTTCACGCGCCGTGCAATAATGAACAGTGAACTACGTAACTTTAGTCACACGTATCGTTATGTACTAATTGATCATGTGTGTTAAATATTATGTATATTCAATGAACTGCCATCAAATAAAACTACTCAATAAAATTTGATCCGCATTTATTACAATACACATTAAAATAATAATTATTGCGATAATTAAAAACAAGTTAATCGTTGTTTATTAAATATATTTTGTTTAAATATAGTCTCGTCTTACAACTAAGGCGTTTGCACGTGGGTCTGCGTGCGGACTAGAGGGCGCTTGCATCGGGGTCTCTGGGCACACTCTATAACATATCACTTTGCTGTTTCAAAAGCCACCGTGTTTTAGGCGTTGCGCTGCGACGGACTTATTGTCCGCTGACAGAAATTATCGTACGTCCTCAGTATGGAATTTACGATGTAGAGTTGCATACTGTCTATTTGTAATGGACAGTGTGTCTGCGGACAAAAAGTTCATCGTCTGCTCAGCGCCGTAAAGATGTCATTTTTATGATGATGGTGATGACTCAAAAAGAAAGATGTAAGTTTGTATCATATATCTGTGACCTATCGCCGAAGCGAATGAAACAATTTCGATTCGGTTTTTTCAAATCAAAAGTCGTCGTCGTCCACTGCTAGCATTTTAATTAAATTACTGAAAAATTTACAAACTTTTACATCAAGGATTTGTGAAAACTGTGTTCGTCATTTTGAGTCCTGCCCAGTGTCGACCCCTAGCGCCCAGAGTGGAGCACGCGGTGCTTCGAATCACATAGTTAAGTCTGCTTTACATCGTAATAGATAATCAGTAGCATCTAATATTAACGAGCGCTACCATTTAGGTGGGGCCTTTAACAAGGGAGAAAGAGAAATTTTGACAAAACCAAAATAACTTCAGCAGCCGTCAGCATTTAGCCCTAGAAAATTACCCCTTCCTGTGATTTTTAGTCGCGCTTGCCGCTACGCGTCGGTTATTATGATAAAGGCAGAGTCGCGCGCAAGTAGAGAAGTCTTGCTAGAGTGTCTGGAAACGAAAGATTTTATTACACTAGAGTCTACCCGCGACTTCGTCCGCACAAATTATATACCGGATTTTAAGGCAGATCATAAGCTATCAAACAAAAAAAGTTTCATCATTATCGGTTCAGTAGTTTTTGCGTGATGCTCGAACAAACAAAGAATCATATAAGCATAAGCATATGTCCACGACTATATTCCCCGAGGGGGTAGTCGGAGATATTCTGAAAACTCAGAACATCCACGTTTCACTGGTAGTACCGAATCTCTGTCCAGTGTGACGGAGAGTGAGCCCGTCGCCACTTTAAATGGACAGTGGGTACAATACATGCCTCGAAATTGAAGCATGCAGGTTTTCTCACGATGTTTTCCTTCACCAAAAAGCCAGTGGTGTTACAAATCATACATAAATTCCTAAAAACTCAAACAAAGAAACAAACAGACAAAATTTTGAAAAAAGGTTGATTTGGAGGCAGGGACACCTAAAAACCATATCGTGATCTTTTCTTGTAAATATCTTCAATGTTCAAACAGACACACTCCTGTTACAGTTTTATAATAGTTTAAATTAAAAAATAGCAAACATTTCTTTGAGTCACTTTAACATTGTTTAGGAATAATTAAAATATTGTTGTTAACATTTTAACTAGGCAGTTAAACATCCATTAAACTAGCAAATCGATGTAAAGCAGACTTTAAAAGGGATAGTTTTCAGAAGCTATTGCTCTTTAAATTCATTTACATCACTATCATAAATATTAGTGGAAAACTATCCGACGCAAGTCACTTTAGTGATTGTACTCTCGAAGCGAAAACTCCTCTAAACATTTGGTCGAATCAACTAAAAACGAAAATGTACAAATTACACACTAAAATTATAAAATATTGCGTGGGTCAATGTTGTGGATTGCACGAAAACTATTGACTGGTCTCACACCTTTAATTTAACCCAAAGAAAGGTTGGTTTAAAAATCACGGTACAATATGAATTTCCATAGATTTAAAAAAAAAGTTAATATTTTTTTTCTCTGATTATGTGAAATTTTTATTTTAACTATAAAGGGTTGAAGGAAAAGTATCATTAACCTTTAAACCACTGTAACGATTACATATGTTTTACAAAAGTCTTGCAATGTCGATCAATGTTCCAAAAAACATAATCTTTGTAATATCATGCAAGTCTGCAAAGTCAACATTTTAGTGGCGAGGCGGTATCAATTGTCTTCGTTTGTGCCACAATTATGAGCGGTCGACGCTGTGTAAGCTTGTAAATCTATAATGTTCTATACAACTTGTAATAAAAACTTAAAAATCTATCTAATTTCATCTATAAAATGGTGTCGCCTTAAGTAACGTACTACCGTAGCTTAAACAAATAATATGATACACAATATTTACATTAATAACAAACATTTTGCACTATGATCATTATTAAATAGGAATAAATCGTTTGCTCAAATATTGATAAATCTAAATCACTCATCGACCGCCAGAGGGCACCAGTAACACGAGAGGTAAAATTTAACGAGAGGTTTACAATATTCTTTAGTCGTTTGATAGAAACAATTAAATCACGATTCAGCAGCACTGAAAAGTTGACACTGATTATAATTACTAAGAAATTTTGTGAGTGATCCACTTATACACTACTAGTTTTTAATTACCAACAAGCTTAAGGAAAGAGAGTTTCTGAGAGTCCCTAGAGTTTCCCTAGAGTACACCTTCCGACGCGGTGGTAGATTAAAAAACATGACGTCAAAAAGTTATCTATGTGATATTATTTTGAATAAACAATGTTGACTTTGACTTTGGAATATGGGTCGAAAAACGAAAAACCTCCTCCTTTGGACCTCCAATAGAAAATATATCGGCTGATCCGCACGATGGGAGGTCTAACAATTTTTTTTCGTTGTTCGACCCATGTTCCTTAGGGCAAGTTGTTTAGTTTCATTGCCTGAATACACCCTTAAATTTTGTTGGTTATTAAAAAATAGTGGTGCATTTCATGAACTATGGAATATAATTCATACTAAGCCGGTGAAAACACTAATTTTGTGATCACATGTCATTGAACAATCGAATATAACCCATCTTTACTTCATTCCAAATAAGGACGGCGAGATTTTCCGATTCCTATTTAGGTTTCTGGCTAATTATGATTACCGAATGTAATTAATTTATTTGAGAAATATACTATCCGACATATCTTGGATGCTACTAAAGCTGTTCTAAGAATAAGTGAGAGACGTGTTTAAAATCACTGTTTCTGTAAAGCAAAATAGCGTTAAAATTTCGTTGCTATTTTGAATGGAGTATAGACAGGTACCTCGAGTGATATTTATGTGAAAAAAATTTCGTTAAGAATATACTGTTTGCGTCAATGTACTTAACTAGATTCCAACAATATTTTATTTTTAAATTCATTACAATTAATTACATCATCAATAAGCTGTACTTACATCACAATTTTCGAAAAATAGCTACAAATATAAGGCGTAGCGATTACTTACACAAAAATTTATTGACTTGTAATTTTTGGTATTAAGTTATAACATTATTTGTAATCCTGTCTTTTAGGGCCGGTGCACACCTGGAGAAGCGCAGGCAGAACATCGTTCACAGCCAAACAATTATCAACTTTGCTTCCGTTGAAATAAGATCGGAAATAGATTACCTATTTTTCGCCTCAAGTCGCTTCGATGTTCTCGGGGGACTAGTATAGATGTAAAACAACCGATTTAACGTTTTAAATTAAATGTTGCCGTTTTAAACCCCAAATAAATCGTTTTAAACGGTTGAAAACTCGCCTACAAAAATAATTTATGTATGTGCATGTGTGTGTAGGGTAGGCGAGCTGGCAACGTTGCGTCGAGTCACGAGTGACGATTCATCAACGAGAGTGCGAGAGTGTGAGTTTGGTTCGAAACCGAATCAAATTTATTATTTATATCGTTTGAAATAAAATGTTTATTTACCAACACAGAATTTTAAACTCATCAATAGTTTTTATAACCTAGGTAGGTAATACTTACTCTTGGTCGGACGGACCAACTAGAACTAAACATGCTAAATATATCAATATCAGTATATCACACATTTAAAAATCTTTAAACAGTTTATAGGTCCTCCGCCTACCTCGGTAAAATCAAGAAAATGTAATTAAAATTAAGAAAAACATATTTAAATCGACAAAAAATTGTTATTTCGGTTTTAATCGGATTGGTTTAATTGGTTTAAAACCGGCCTTATATCTATAGGGCCTAGTAATTAATTGAATCTCGCTGTTATTTCAACGCACGCAAAGTCGATAATGGATTGGCAGTGAAAAATGCTCGTCGCTGCACTTCGCCAGGTGTGCGCCGGCTCGTAGGGTCTCTTTAAATTTAGGGATGAACTGGTTTAAACCAGCCAGCGGCCGTAGTATGGCAGCGTGATATAGCGCTATCGCGTCTTAGCTCTCTTTCTATTTGCGCGCGAACGAACGAGATAAAAGGCGTGATATAGCCGTACCGTGCGCATCGTACTACGGCCGTTGTAATTGCTATATTACAGCTGGGTAATAAAAGTTCCACGATATATTTCAATATCAACAGAGAACATTCAATGTACACCCCTCTTGTACTGTTGACACAAAAACATTACTGGCAGGTTTATCAAGACGATTACGCATCCATAAATTTAAAGTTACCTTTATTGCAAAGTCTGATTTTCTATAACCTTTTCTAATATAAGTCGTCACCTAAAATACGCCTGAAAGAAAGTCTTCATTCCCAAAACGGCTAGCTTTCAAGCTAAACCGAGCTTTAGGCAGTATAATCATACGATTGTAATTCCAAAACCAGATAACGTTTTTTTGTAAGCGAAGTTCTAAAGTGTATGTAATATAAAAGGGTGTAACGTGTATGTATTGATATTATCGCATCTAATACTGCACGGTGTTACAATATACTTTATACATAAGCAGTCATCATCATAAGTATTTATTTCATTATACATAAGTGCTACAATTGTTTGAACAATCTATTATTATTAATAGGTAATTTTTTATAGAATATGTATATAAATTAAAGAAATCAACTGACCATGACTTCTATTTAAGCAAAGTAGCGATTCAGATAAAAGACGTAGCGATTCAGATACAATCTTGTTACTAAAAGTCAACTAGATAAGTCAGTACTCGCCCGCTACGTTACAGACGCGCGGGGCGTGACGAAAGAGGGGTCAGCGCGGGGTGCGGGCGGCAGGCGCATTCTTGCCGTACCGCAGCTTAGTTCGCTGATAACATCACCCCGCCCTCCGCCCCCTGTAACGTCGCGGGCGAGGACTGACTTATCCGGTCGGCCTATAATAATATGGCAGCAAAATTGTGACGTTTATCGAGTCAGTCTATGCACAGGGCAAGCATGGTGAAGTATTTCTTGTTTCTTCTCACCGTTATACGTTAGTGGAAGTCGTATTCCTGATTTGAGACATCATTATTTTTTCAACAGCCTTTATTGAAATCATCATTATTTTTTCAGCATTCACTTTAAATATGACTCGAGGAAACGTCGAAATTTTGTTTATGTTATAAATTAAAAAATTATCGCTAATCTACAAAAATTTACGAAATGGTTTCAACTTGAAAATTAAATAACTGCTATATATTTTTCTGCATTACGAAATGTACTTGAATGAATGATTAAAACATATTTATTTACAACTTGTGACGTATTTAGGAATACAATAATTACTAAACTAATATTGTCAACTTGTACTGATTATTTCAAATCCTGCATTCTAAAATGTACTTGTAGTCCAAATAACATTCGGTCAAAAACGGTAATAAACACTAAAAATTTACGAACAAAAAGACGTCATCAACTAATCACATGTAAATCGACAGTTATTTATTTCGTTTAAACTTTTGATCTAATGGTGTCTACACACCAAGCCCGCTGCTGATCCGCCGACTGAAATTGTCAGCGCGTTCGGTGTGTAGTGGCCTTTTCGGCGGGTTACACTAGCGCGGGTCACCCGGTCCGGTGAAAAGACGGCGTGGCGGTATGCGAGCGCGCTCAATTGCCCGGCGGCATTAACAAACTGCCGAGAAAACGTTGTACATCTTCGTGCCGCGGACATATCGTCGACAAAGATTTCCGACTTGCATAGATGAAGTCGCCGGGTTACCCGCCTTTAACTGTGTAGATCTATTGTACTCTACATCAGTGTAGATAAACATATGATATTAAACTCTGTTACATAGAAATCAGTCACAAGTTGTAAGAGGTCAACAAAGTTGGTTGAAAGTCAGTCAGTGAACGATAAGAGGCGAGACAAGGCGGGGGCGCTAGTCGGAGGGGCGCGGGGGCGGCGCGCGCGGCGGCAGCGGCGACGCCGGCACGCTCCAGCTCTCGCTACTGTTCCATCTGCAGTAGAAATAGCTTGTTACTAAACAAATTGTATGAGTTTCTTTTAATGATTTAAAACATTTAAGTGATGGTGGTTTGATCCTTTGAATCTTAAGGATTCGGATTCGATTTAAAAATATATGATGTAACCTTTACTCTTGGTCAAATACAATGCCCCAATGACTTCATCACACTTTTCTTAAAAGGGCAAACTATAGAATACAAAATCTCTAGAATCCGCATGAAAGTGACATATATGTAACTAAACTTAACATCACATTGCGGTGTCAATATGTTGAGAGATTCTTTTTTCAGTATGGGATCTCCTAGAGAACTTTAAATTAACTGTGTTATATATTTCAGGGGGTGCTTCAAACCATAAAACTGAGCAACTTTCACTACGACACAAGTATCGAAATAGAGAAAACAAATTAAATTAAAAATTGTTTATTTGTCTCATAAGCATTAGGTAGAAAACATTAAAATTTATCACAGTAAAAGTAATATTGCACAATGATGACAAAAAGGCCAAGGACTCAGCATGGCAGACGGGGATGCCGGCTACCGCTGTTATTCTGTCCTAGCCAACTTATAGCTAAATCACTTTCTACATTACATAAAAGTTACAAAAAAATAGAAAATTGATCCATAATCTATTGTTCCATAGGAAATGAATGACAATGGCTACTCGACCCAATAGACAGCAGATTTTTATGAACCCCCCTGAAATATGTAAACAATTAGTCAGTGAAATTGTTTAAAACACAATATAGAACCTAATCTTTGTCCCTGTGGTTTTTAGATTTACGTTAAAATGTATAGTTTCAAAGTGGCTCAAGGATTTCAAAACAAATCTAAAATTAATCTTAGCATTTAAATAGTATATTTAATAGGAAATCTGTCAAACCACATGCGCAGATATTAGTATCCTGTATCGTGTTTATAGAATTTCATTGACTCTATAGGAATAGAATAGAATACTTTATTACAAGGTGTTACAAAAATACAAATAAACATTTAAGGGGCTGGTTTAGACTATCAAACTGAACAACTTTCACTATGGGATCAATATCGCGAAAAAATATTATGTTCCATATTAAACTACAAATCTACTCAAGCTAAATGTATTTTTCGGCGATAATAGATTATTTTTTCGCGATTTCTATGTTGTTTGTCCCATAGTGAAAGTTGTTCAGTTTGATGGTCTAAACCACCCCCTTAAATGTTTATTTTTACTTTTGTAACACCTTCTATAGGTAATGGGTTAGTATTGAAAATAGGATCTAAGTTCGAGCGTAACAAGGACTATCCTCTTAAATTAATACATAGTGAGATAAAGCCAGTAACCCACTGACCTGTGCCTTGCGGGATGCGGGTGAGGATGCGGCTGCCTCGGGTCGCGATCTCTGTCGCGCGCTGCAACATGGTGCCACTTGACGTACCCGCTGAGCCGGCGCTTCACCAGCCCGGCCAGCGAGTGCAGCCAGCCTGCGCGACGGACACGTCAGTGTGCCGCCACCCTTACACCTCGCGTACGATACGATACCACGCAACGCTCTGCCCACTCTTGTTAAACTCTTTGGTTGTAAACGAATGAATGATGCAAGAAAATGTATTCTTTGGTAATGATTAGGTGGAAAATATAATGTGAAATTTAGTTTTTATCGTATTCATGGTCTTATTGAATCGGTGTCAGACTTCCATTTTATTGTCGATGGTGAATTCTTCTTCTTCGGATAGTGAATTAGCATTGTTATTGTAAACGGAAGTGTGAAATGAGGATGTTAATGGACTACATCATAAATAAATACGTGTTTCGTACTAAAAATGCCTACAGAAAAATGTATAAGCTCTTTTATATTATTCGTCAAAATGGTTTTATTTTTGAATTATGACAGGGTAGACATTTTACTTCCAAAACCTATCTTAAGAGAAGAGTGTAAAAATATTAAAGATTTGAAAAGTATTGATAAAAATTGAAGATTTTCAAATGGAAATCTTTTATGGAAACAATTCAAAAATTGCTCATGATTAAGTTAAATTGATTTGCCGCGTAAAAACGATTAAATTTCACACCTAACAGTATAGTAACATTTACAGTGACGTATCGTAGATTCAACCAAAGAGCTTCGGAAAGTGCCAAATGCCTGGCTCATGATAAACAGACAGAGTGCAAAGCTGTGATATGTCGATGTGATGATGAAATGGAACACAAAGCCATGTACACCTTGCTACAAAGCGCCAGGGTTCATTTATAATTGTATCAACTAAGATTTATTGCAATACGTTTAATGGGCGCAACTTTATAATTACTTTTAGTGACTTACATTTACAGTTGATGAACAATAACATAATCATAACATTGAATCAACAAGGTATTATATTTTGAATTTTATTTGGTTTTTATTGAATGAAAATTATAGTTACTTTTTATAGCTCATATACATAAGGATTGGAATGATACCAATTTTGAAATAAAAGGGGATGTTAGTTGACTACTATAGGGTCCTTAATATGCTGAAACACTTGTTTAAGGGGATGATCAGACCGTCAAACTGAACAACTTTCTCTATGGCACCAACATCAAAATCGCGAAAATAAATCTGCTGTTCCAAACCTATTCGAGCCAAATGTATGGGAGAGCTGTTTTTTTTCGCGGTTTCCATATTGTTGCCATAGAGAAAGTTGTTCAGATTGTCGGTCTGATCATCCCCTTAAAAAAGGGTCGGCATATTAAGAAGGACCCTATATAGTTGTGACTTTGACTTTATATCGAAGATAATACATATATAATAATAGCTACATTTTGTCGTCAGTATATGTTTTGTATAATTGGTTGTATACGAGTATTAGATGGTCTGTAAAACTATCAAATAAATGTTCTAAAGCACGGATATGTACATTTCCAGCTCCTCTATATATAGAAGCTGCTCAAAACTACAACAAATCTAAAAACCTTCTAGAACATACAATAATCCCAAAGCGTTGCCCTACGACTTTAGGCCTCAATAACCAGGTGTTAAGGACGAGTTTAGTGTGGCGAGGCGTGTGACAGAAACACATGGGCAGGCGATGTGTGGGGCGTGAAGGGACAGCGGCAAAGCACAGGTTTGATGCACTGTTTTATGTTGGATCAAATACAATATTTTAACGTTTTTTTAACACTATCAAGATCAAAAGTACAGTCTCAATCTATTTGTCTGTATTATAAATTTATCAATTACAGCTGCCGTGTATGGCGGCCTTAAAATTCAAAACTATACCCAATTGGCTATTTGACAGTTTTCGGAAAGTTATTTTAAATATGCGTAGGTTTATTTTATACCTCTTACGATTATCATTTTCTTAAAAAAGCGTTATTTATTCGAAAAAATATATATTTTTCATTAAGTAATTTGAGATTCGAGCGAAAACAGCCGGTCACGTGACATTTCTGGCTGTGACGTCACATCACAATAAACAAGTAAAGCTAACTACGACGCTTCAACTCACATGACGTTTTATTGTTTGAAATGTGACGTCACACGATGCTCAATCATATTATATATCTTATTGTGAACCTATAAGATACTATATTTAACATATTTTATATTTTGTCATCAGTTGTCAAATAGCCAATTCTTATCTCAGTGCTATAGAGTTGAAATTCAAGTTAAGCTTGACGCGCTTTCGACTGTACTTCTGATAGCTGATATCCTTCTGTGTTAATCAATAATTGACTATGTCTATATTGATTTGCACACAATTATTAAAAGGCACCTAGACCCAGGAGTAGCAAAGAGAAGCAACACTGTCTTCGCCAAATCTACAAAAGTCCTTTTAAGTTAAGTTTGACCAAACATAAATCAGTGCCCAACAAAATTACATAAAATTTACAAGAATAGTCTGTAAGATACAATTTTGAGAAGTAAATCCAAAAGCAACAGACATAGAGTTAGTTTAACAGCTTATACTAGAAACATCTAACGATTTAAAATGTCCCCAAGAATATAGCAAATTCATATAAAAATATAATTTCATTGAGAATAATTTATAAAGTAAAGCAAAATACAGAGTTTAAAGGTGCACTTCCGATGCCGACGGCCGATGCGACAATACTAGTTACTATGAAAAAGTATGGCGCCGCTTCCGATGCCAGCGACTGACGCGCACGGCCGATGCGATAGACATATGGCATATGACAGAACCACGCGTCAGACGCGCGCGTCAGTCGCATCGGAAGTGCACCTTAAGAGTTATGCGGTTTTAAACGTTACATGTAATAATAATTTCTTTTGCATATTCCACTGACATGCATGTACCTAATTGACTAAAGTCCCATACAAAATACTTGACAGCTTTCTTTGACGTCCAAGTCAAAAGTTATCATGGACATTTCTAGTTCGCTGTCATGGACATAGACTTGATATCACGAAAAAGAACTTTAGGAACTTTCTATCAACATTTTGAATGGGACCTACTATTTTTGGGAACATTTTGCAATATATTGAATATATCCTTAGTCTAGTTTGACTGCTACAGACCAACTTAATAAATACAATGCATCCTTTAGGGTCGGTTTCACCACTTCTGGATAAGTTCCTAATACGGTCTGTCAGATAAGCTATTAAGAACTTATTCAGTAGTGGTGAAACATGTCCTTATACTCATGTAGTAAGAAACTGGTTTGACAAAGATATATGAAGTAATTTAGATGCATTATATTTACGTTTTGCGCGTAAGCAGAATATCTGCAAAGCACACAGGGCTGGCACAGGTAAAAAGATTTAACATAACGCCAGAAAAATTGTAAAATTCATAATCATCAATACGTAAGAGGGAAAATTATAAAAAGGTGTTAATAAATGGACTCAAAACCTGAAAACCGTTTTTATAAAATCATTTTTTAGAATTATTTTGTATTTTAAACTTTTGCGTCTTTGAACTACTCATGCTTAGGCGATGTTACATTTAAATTTTACAAATAACATTGTAAAAGGCACTGAGCAAAATGAACTAGGTACCAATTCATAGGTAAACACAGCGCGCAATCAACTTGAATAGAAACACAAATTTTTTACCCATTTCGAAAATATACTAAATTTGTTAACACCTTGCATACATTTTTCCGAAACTATAAATTCTAAGTATATCTGGCAAAATGAAAATGAATATGATTTGTTAGAATAAGCCAGTTGAAGATAACTTTGGCGCTATGTTAACTCTGTCGTAGTCATTTAATTTTATCATCAGCGGCTAAACTAATAGATCAGTTAGCCGCCCGAGCATTTTGTTACCGGTCTTAATAACGTACTTTAAATATCTTAATTTTTCTTATATTCCCACTAATTCCATTGAACTTACCAACTACTGGACGTAGGGTCCGCGCTCAAAAATGTCCGAACCAAAAGAGTACCAACACGTAAAAAGAGAACCAATTACGCGACAATCTTCGTTTGATCGACCGCCTACGCGCACGCGAAGGTGCGCGCGCGCGCCGTGTTCCGATGGGGGAGTGGGATGGAAAAGAATTTCAGCATTTTCAATGTTTTTAGTTGGTTTATATTACTATACGTACTTAGGTTTGTGTAGTTCAGTCTCGGACACTTTTTTCTAGAATTTTATACTAGACCCGACGTCCATAGTATTCTACGTCAATGATTGACCTATTCAATGAAGCTAGTGAGAATGATCCACTGGTTTGTTGTGTATTACTAAGTTGTTTTGTTACACCTTGTATAGTTGTCTAGTCATCACAATACAAGTCTAGACTAGATTCTGATACTTCGATTGGGCCTAGATAATCTGTGTCTGATAATTATTTAAGACCGGTAAAAAAATATGCAGCCGACATATCTATAAAGCTAATAACCCGTCGCTTCAAGGTGGTTCTCATATTTACAGTATGAAAAGGGTAGTATGAGACATACGGTATATGGAAATGATATGGGGGTGATGCGTGCTATGATTGTGGTAGTCTGGGTAAATAAATTTCGCTTGATTCACGGATTTTCATTTGAACATCTCTGAACATCCTACCATTGATATCATCTTCCTATACTTCATTCCAAATAAAGACGACAAGATTTTTCGATTTCTATTTAGCTTTCTGGCCAATTCTGATCACCAAAAGATATCCGACATATCTTGGACGGTACTAAAGCTGTTTTAAGAATTAGTGAAAGGAAGTGTTTCAAATCTCTGTTTCTGTAATGCAAAATAGCCTTAAAATTTCGTTGCTATTTTGAATTAAAGGAGTATAGATATAATGACTAAGGCGCGGTCGGGGTTCGGACGCCACTAGCACGCCGCTTCCTCGCCCGCGCCCCGCCGCTTCTATACGATTCATATGAAACACGTAATGAGCGGCGCCGCGCCCGCGCCTCGCCCGCACCTCGCCAGCACCCGACGCCGCTTATGTTTGTCCCGCGCCAAGACTTGTAAAGTTAGTCTTCCAAAGAAAATGAAACTTCAAATGACATTTAGCTTCGTAAGATCTGTATAATATCAGCATACAGCACATAGAATAAGTACAACTGAGTTCAATTAATCAATCAAATCAGCCTACATCAACCCACTGCTATGCAGAAGCCTATTTTTCATTACGTCTCTCGTCACGGTCCTGTGCTAATCTGATCCGTTTATGACCCGCGCAACCCTTACCACGTCGTCTGAACAACGCATCGGTGTTCTTCCTACTGACCTCCTTAAAGAGTTAAACTCACAGATAAATTACATACTCCCTAGGGTTTAACTGTATAAACACATTCGTTCAATAAGTACTTGATAGCTTTTCTGACATATCATTTGACATTTCATACGAAATATGTCAAACGATATGTCACATAAGCTATTAAAAACTTATCCGGTAGTGGTGAAAAGGGCCTTAAACTCTACTTTAGATTTTTACTCAGTGCCCACTTTAAATCGTTTTATGCTCCTTTTTGTATGGACGCATACTATGCATGTCACAAAACGTGCATATGAATGAGGGCGCTAATTTGTAAACCACAATAACCATAATTTGGTTAATTAAAAAAAACTCTTAATTTTCAATATCTAATATAATCTTTAGAATCCTATCGTTCTTTTTGTATCTAGACTACTACGATCATAGCACTGCACAAACATATGAAAGGAAGGCGAAGAGTGGCAAGCGCAGCTTTGAAAAATAATAAATTTGAACACTTGATAGGCTGGCTGCCCTCAGATATATTTACAATTGTAATTTAAAACAATTTCACATCGAATTTGTAACGTTTTTGAAACCAGAGATACACTTAGGTTGTTTGCTGAAAAACATCATAATTAATGTTCAAGCACACCATCTATTTAAGCGTTACCATTAAGGCCTGCACACACCACGGAGTTTTGTCCGTAGAAATAGAAATGTAACTCTTTGAGGTGTATGTATACTTTTTGTGCGTCATATTACAGTGATTTTTTTCGTTCGCAAGCTAAAGTCCGTCGTGTGTGCAAGTCCTTATACTTGTCGCTAGTCGACACCACTGGATTTTGAGGTCGTTGTATTTAAACATACAACGCATTTTAACTTATTATCTTGTAACAAAAAGTAAATCTTTATGTATACCTGTCGAGTCAGTGGCGCCATCTAGTGGACACTGGTAGCCCTCAATTTTTAATATTTATAATTACAAGTATAGTCATCATCAGGAGATGTGGCAAATAGGATGATTGGCTGCGAGTATTATGATATAAATTTTTTTAAAACGATGAAAAGATTTTCCGGTTCATACATAGCTTTCTGGCCAATTTTGATGAGCAAAAACAATTAATTTATCAGAAAGATATACTATCCAACATTTCTTGCACGTTACTAAAGCTGTTCTAAGAATAAGTGAGAGGAAGAGTTTCAAATCTCCGTTTCTGTTATTTAAAATAGCCTTAAAATTTCGTTGTTATTTTGAATGGAGTATAAAATACATACAATTATCGTACTACAGGGGCCGGTAACGTCAAGGTATGACAACCATAGTACTTATTATATCATAATACTTGCTGATAATTACCCACTTAATCACGTCTCCTGAGGCTGACTATAGAGTAAATATTAAAAAGAATTGTCTCCACACAATATTTGATTTGATGTCCTATTAGCAAACTATACAGTGGCTCATATTCTGATAAGACACAATTTGAGTCCATATAATCTCGCGCTTGCTCACTTGTAAATATTATGTCAGTGAGCTTAATTATAAAAGGTGCTGACGGGGTTGAGTTGTATACAGGGTCCTTCTTAATATGCTGACACTTTTTTAAAGGGATGATCAGACCATCAAACTGAACAACTTTCTCTATGGGACCAACATCGAAATCGCGAACATAAAACAGCTGTCCCATTCTAGGTTTGGAGTTTTGTATGGAACAGCTGATTTTTCTTCGCGATTTCAATGTTGGTGCCATAGAGAAAGTGGTTCAGTTTGACGGTCAGATCATCCTCTTAAAAAAGGTGTCAGCATATTAAGAAGAACCCTATATGTATATGTTTCCGGAATCCATGTGAAAAAGCTTCTAAATGAAACTTTGACCCTTATTGCAATATCAAAATTCGGACGAATTCGAAAAGGTAAGCAGAAATGCTCTAAGTACGGTCGACCCTTGTAGAGCTCGTCACAAGGATTCTGAAAATTTATGTAACCAATTTTGCACAAAAAATAGTCACTGCAGTCTTAATAATCACAGCACACGTACTTCGAGAAAACGAGAAAGATATGTACTTGTTACTTAGCGCATGTCATTGCTTTCTCGTTTTGTCGCGCGCAGTATGCTAGCTCCACAGGAATGTCATTAGGTCGGCAGTAACAATAGGGCAGAGGCACTCACCCTGGTCATCGTGGTGGTGCTTGGGCTGCGCGGCAGCGGAGATTTCGGCGGCGGCGCGGTAACCGTTGCGAAGCTCAGCTCGCGTCAGGCTCTGACTACGACCTTCTGATAGCCTGCAAACATTGTCATGTGAGAAATAGTGTCCGACCGAAGCTTCGGCCTCGGCCACACATTCGGCTTCGGCCAAAATCATCCGAAGTTTTGACCGAAGCCGAAGCTTTATAATTCATTTTAATTATTATACATGAATAAAATCGACGGTTAAGAATCAATAACGAAGCTATCTGTGCTAACTATCAAAGCACTAATTTTACAGGAGACGAAAAAAACATTTTGCTCTTTCTAATGTTGAGATATCAAAAATTATTGTATCAGTATTGATACATAAAAAGTACAAGATATTGGCATATATGTTTTTGCCATGACACGTAAAACTCAACTTTAAATCTAGCCATATTTAAAGGTCATTTTCGCCAAAAATTTGAGTTAGCCGTTATTGATTCTTAAATCTAATCTTAATAATCTCGTCGAAATGTAGTTTGTAGTAAAGAGTAATCGAAAAAAAAGAGAAATTTATTTCAATTAAATTAAAGCTTTAACTATGAAATTGCTGTTTCGTGTGGCTAAATTATTATTGACAAATTAATTTTAAGGGCTCGCGGTAATCTAGCCGTACTCCTGGCTGACTCCATTCGTCGCGTAGATCTACATTCCGGCAGTTCAAAGTTTATACCAGCTTTCAAGCCTATCTTACCTTTCGTAAAAAGTCGTGGTGGTCCAGTGGCGAGTAAACTTGAAGGCGATGGTTCGATCCCCGTCCAGGCCGACTCGTACCAATGAGTTTTTCGGAATTTAAGTACGATTTGTAACACCACTGGCTTTTCGGTGAAGGAAAACATCGTGAGGAAACCTACATGCTTCAATTTCGAGGCATGTATTGTACCAACTGTCCATTACAAGTGGTGACGGGCTCACTCCCCGTCACACTGGACAGAGTTTCGTTATTACTTAAACGTAGATGTTCTGTGGTTTCAGAATATCTCTGACAACCCCCTCGGGGAATATAGTCGTGAGCATATGCTATGCTTACCTTTCGTTAAGTAGTAGGGGCGATGGAGGGTGCAACCTCTCGTGGAGCGAGGGCGGCTCCAGTTCCATGCTGCCGTTAGCTGCAACACCAATTAAATAATCAACTATAAAATTCACAAGTTAGATTACTTTTTTTGAAAAGCATATAATATAAGTATAAACCTTCGTGCCCCAACATCGCGTGCTGTCTACTCGTTCTCGGTGGTGGTTCCGGAGACCTGCCTGCACTGTGCTCTTTGCTTAAACTGCAACAAACAACATTATAATTTTTTTTTTAGGAAATTACTAATACAGCGTTGTTCAGGGAGCAGTTACTGCTTTTTACTTCGGACTATTGGAGGGACCACGAAGGGTCTACCGAGCCAAATGAATGAACTTAAGCAACCGACCTAGTGACACCCAGAGGGGTACGGACGTCGGCATAGGACGTTGCTGAGGCTACGCGGCGGATTGGGTAGCTGGGATCTTTTAGGTACATAATAATTTAGATACAAAAATCGTCGGCTACATTAAATCATGGGCTGAACCTCGTCTGGCAGCACAGAAACGCATTTTTTCACGCTCTATCCTTTTCTGGCGCTCAGAAACATCATTGGCTAGAGCGAGAAAGGTCGCAGCACTGCCGGTGCCTCCGCGTGCGATCGGATTCCCCCTATCTCTCTCGCCCTAGCAAATGACGTTCCTGAGCGACAGAAAAGGATGGAGCAACGGAAAAATGCGATGCGGTGCTGGCTGATGTGATTCAACCCTAAGCCTTGCATCAACCTGGGTTAATAATAAACTCCAGCACGTCTAGTATGATTTCTCTACACTCGCGCGACGCGCCTTTGCTCCATGGAAAATGACTTCTTCCGAAAAGCGAGGGGCTTTTCGGAGAGCGAAAGCCGCGACTAGACGTGCTGGTTAAGTTGGTAACCCATGATTTCTTGTATAGAAAAACAACTGAGAGAGCTATTTTACCGGAAGTTAATAGCTAACCTAGGTTGACGCAATGTCCCGCAGTGACCCTGACGATGAGTTTTGGAAAATATATTGTTTATCCAAGCCTTACGAGTTAGGATCCAATAAGGACTAGACAGTCTGTGCTATAAGACATATCAGACGCTCATTATATTTCCCCTGCCTACCCAGACAGATGTTATATTCCAAACAATAAAACAAAGATATAGTAAATACCTTCTATGCCT
Source organism: Agonopterix alstromeriana (assembly GCA_963924505.1). Lineage (NCBI taxonomy): Eukaryota > Metazoa > Arthropoda > Insecta > Lepidoptera > Depressariidae > Agonopterix > Agonopterix alstromeriana. The sequence goes on along the minus strand of OZ004665.1, from coordinate 2,057,886 downwards.
GGGTGTGGAGTGTAGGTCGACCCGCGACCTCCTCTGCTGGCTCTGGTGCTGAAACCTCTGCAGCACTATCGGACTCGTGTTGCCTGAACTCTGCGGGTTGAACGGTAACAAACTTTTACATAAATTCTACACCATTTTCTAAAACGTGCACTGACGTGACTATGATCAATTTCATTTCATTTCATGATCAATTTGGCCCAAAAACTATCGAGTGTAAAATAAATTCTTAATAACTCATTGGTACGGCCTGGGCGGAGATAGAACCGTTGCTTCCTGCAATGAAGGCGAGGCTGCTCGCCACTAAACCACCTCGACTTAATTATCCTTATAGTCACAGATTAGGTATTACTGGACTTACGAGTTGGTTAGTTTGTAATAACTGATAGTAGATGGTGCTACGTCGCTTGAGACACAATAGATTGAAAATTTCGTTCTCTGGGTGGCTCGGTGGCGAAATTGGATAACGCAATTGGGTATTAGTATGTAGTCATACATACAATATATTTTATTTTTATCTTCTCAATAATTTTTTTTTTAAATATTGCTAAACTCCCATTTTCATTTAGTTTTGAGCTTGAATACTATTTTTAATAACAAGATAAACTTTAAAAAGTAATGCAATTTTGATGACGTCACAACTCTGAATCGAGTACAAATTTCATACAACGCGCTCGTTTTGACGTAGTAGTAGCTGATTTGACTAGTTGTCAAGTAGCCTATTCCCCGGTTTGGAAGAGTGCGGGTTCAAGTCCCGCCCGAGACGTAATTTTTCAATCTTAGACAAAATTAGATTAGGTATCAATTTTTTTATTCATAAATTGTATCAGGGCTTTTTTACATAATATTCCAGCCCAATATGTAACTATTCGCGCAAACTTTTAATAACAAATTACACACCATTCTGGCCTCATCTGACTTGAGATACCTAATAGTTATTAAAGTAAAGTATCAAAATATACGATTATTATAAAAAACTTACAGCAGGAGATGCTCGCCACCTATTCTCAGTCGATACTCGACGCACGGGGGGCGGCGGAGGCGAGGCGCAGGCGTCTATCGTCCTGACAAACAAATTACAGCGTTATTGTCAAAGACAGAAGGTTGGAAATAAATTAAGCTGTGATGAGAAGCAGAAAACCTGTGTTCTCAGTTGAAAGCTACGCTTGAAGTGTTATTACTAATGTGATGGTGTTTGCGAGTGTTAACCAAAACGTGAAAACTGTTTGAAAGTACAGAATCTATAAAAGTAAATAATTTATAGCCTGTAGGATCCCTATACAGAGCAAAAAAAAGCATAAGGATTGAGACATATTTACCGACGGCGGGACCATAAAAAATTTAATTTAGTATGGGAAGCCGTCCGCGGTCTACGCGGCGACGGCGGCGGACGGCTTCCCTTACTAAATGTCATATTTGTATGGGCCCGCCGTCGGTCGCCGTCGGTAAATGTGTCTCAACCAGGAAGCTGGAAATAGGTATTTTCTATACCTTGGAGTACAGACTGCCTTACAAGCGGTGAAACATGAAAATACTCCTTGGCAATGTTTAACCTTCTTCGTACGTTTATTCACCATATTTGGTTTGTCCCTTTCTAATCCAACGGTGAAAATAAAATAAAAATAGTATTTATTAAATTTTTGTTCTGATAGAAAGGGTCAAACCTAAAGTTTGAAACATCGACGTGCGAAGAAGGTTGAACATTACCGACGGCCATAGTCAATTTTCGTGTTTCCGTGCTTGTAAGCAGGATTGGTATCCTTTATCATTCTAAGCTCATGGTCTCAACCCTTAAGGGACAGGGACATAAATAAAAAACAGCCTTAGGCAGTTTCGGAATAAAGTCCTAACCGAATCTATTTCTTTTTTCAATCTTTTGTTTAAAGAAAAACAGAAATACACTAATAGTCTTCACATAATCGTTGCAAATGGTTGACATTTTGGTGGTGTGAACTATGCCTTCAGCGACTAGGTACACTACTTATAGAGATGATTTATAAAATATGATTTACTGAGGAGTTTCTTCCGCCGTTTCTTCTTCCCATCCAATATACCTTCCGAAGCGGTGGTTGATAAGAAAATACTACAATAAGACTACTTTCCAAAATTACACCAATTTTTATGAAAAACTTGTTTTTTATATTTACCTATACAGGGTGTACGTGACAGTCTAGCAAATACTGAAACGGTGAACTCAGACCATCAAATTGAACAACTTTCACTATGGAGCCTACCAAAGGAAACGCAAAAAAAATCATCTGTTCCATACATTTGAGTCGGGTAGGTGCAACAGTTTTGTATTGGACAGCTGATTTTTTTTCGCGTTTCCTGAGGTAGGCTCCATAGTAAAAGTTGTTCAGTTTGATGGTCCGAGTTCACCGTTTTAGTATTTGCTAGGCTGTCACTTACACCCTGTATATTATAATAATACTGTTAATGTCGAGTATCTGTACATTGAACGTATTAAAAAAATATGTGGTAAGGGGGTTGGCAGAATAAGAAATAGATTACACAAAACATTTTTAGGCATTTTGAAAACTGATTAGAGTGTTCATACTAAAAACTACTGAACCAATTTATGTGGAGTTTTCAGATAATCGTGTTTATTTAACTCGGAGACGTTTAGGACCGCAATTAATAGAAAATTACTTAGGTCTTTATTATAGTGAACATGTAGTCTCAGTAGTGAATTATGTATACGTTCTGAACGCAGTACCACAGAAAATTATAAGAGGGGTTAGAAATGCAAAGTAGCGCTTTTGCTTCGGAGACGACTGTCGCCACTTGTCTTCACGCTCACGCTGCTACAATTACTCATGCCCTCTCGCTCGCACCACGCCCCGCGTCTTATGGTGTTATGCAAATCATTGCATAACCTGTGGCGACACGTTCCACGCCTACTTTGCACTTCTAACCCCTCTTATAATGTTCTGTGCGCAGTACGATGTAAAATGAACCTTCAGAGTGGTATTAAGATGCTCACCTGCGCCTCGGATAAGGCGAATGGTTGGAGAAGTCAGTCTCGAGGCTCGCGGGCTGGGAACTGCTGCCGCCCGCGTTGTTTGAACAAGTCGACGCCCACCACGCCCTGTTCGCAAATCATATATTTCTTAAACACTATAAATAAAACCGGTCAAGTGCGAGTCGGGGTACTCGCGCACCGAGGGTTCCGTACCACAGCACCACAACATAATAACTAAAAAATTACTTTTTTTTCCTGGACCTTGAAAACGAGACCGACTCACACTTGACTGGTTTATATTATTTGTTGTTAAACTGTAGAGTTTGCTCTATAATCACACCAAGTTTGACGCTTGTATGTCTTACCGTTTTTACGATAGAGCGAGAAGAAAAACGTTGCCAAAAACTAGTTTCTTGTATGAGGAGAGGAGTTATATTTTAACTTTTTGACTTTTTTATAGACATAGTTGTTCAGTTTGATGATTTGAAACACCCCTTAAAACATGTAACTCAAAGACAAGTCTCAAAGATCACAACCCGCCGTAACCACAAGTAATGACGACGATTTTTTTTAAATTGTGTATGAATTAAAAAGTTACCACTTTATTTCTCTACTGTCATGTTCTACACCTTTGTTCAATACCCATGCGTAAACTTTACGTAATACGCATTTTACTCGCATGTGTGCGTGCGTGATGGTGTGCCATGTTTATACAGGGTCCTTCTTAATATGCTGACACTTTTTTAAGGGGATGACCAGACCATCATACTGAACAACTTTCTCTATGGGACCAACATCGAAATCGCGAAAAAAAAATCTGCTGTCCCATACATTTGGCTCGAGAAGGTTTGCAGTTTTGTATAGAACAACAGATTTTTTTTTCGATATTTTGATGTACAGGTTGACGGTCTGATCATCCCCTTAAAAAAGTGTCAGCATATTAAGAAGGACCCTATATATGTGCGAGCGACAATGAATTTAAACCAATGGATACAATTAAAATGTATTCATAAAAGCATTCAGATTAATCACAAAAATATAGCGGCCAGCACAAGCGTCGTCAATAACAAAGATACACAAACAGACATAAATCAGCAACATGCTTCGTCATAACAATGAAATGCAAGCTCAGTCAAATAGGAGGCGGAGTACGGACGCGTGCGTATCGGCGCGTTGGGCTTGCACGTGGCTCCACCATTTTGTGAACTCTTTTGTGTTTTAACCTTAAAACAATCACTTGAGATTATAAACTACTTACATTGGCAAAACTGCCACGCTAGACTTAATTAATACTACTGATCATTTTCCTACGTATACTCTCCACATAACGAGACATTGGCTGAATTGTGATAATGATAACACATCGGATGCCACTAAACAAAAATTGAATTGAATTTAATTAAAAGAAGAGTTAAGCCATAGTTAAGCATGTGCGATACTGAGTGAGTGCGAGCGAGACAGGAATACGCATTTGCTTAAGAGGAACCAGGATTCAGCCAGAGGGGGTGAGGTAAAAAGACGGTGGGCGGCAGGGAGTGTCCGTACTGTATGTAGTATTAGATACACTTTCTTTTACCACAGCTTATACTATGCTTGCAATAGGGGTGGGTATTGTAGTAACTAACTGATTTTGATAATATTTTTAACAATTAGTATGTATTATTTATAGCATTAACCTCGCAGGCGTCGGTGTGATCTGCTCCGGTGTCCAATGCTGCGAGCTCGTCACGAAGTTTCTAACTGGCTGCGGGGTCGTAGGAGCCTCGTAGCCGTTGCTGATACTTTGTATGGCCGCTGACCTAGTTTTGATAATTCGGTATGTCAAGTTTTTTTGAGGTCTGAATCAAAAACCATATCGTGATAATTGTCTCAAGAACTATATTATTCACTAAGCGAAAAAAAAACAGTTTCCTGAAATGATGTCCACTATCCGTAAAATATATAAAACAAAAAAAAACAACTTGACATGCTGAATGTTGTTATAGTATTCAACGTTTATAGTCACCTCGCAGGCGTCGGTGTGATCTGCTCCGGTGACCAATGCTGCGAGCTCGTCACAAAGTTCCTAACGGGCTGCGGGGTCGTAGGAGCCTCGTAGCCATTGCTGACACTTTGTATGGCCGCTGACCTAGTTTTGAAAATTCGATATGTCACGTTTTTTTTGGGATGCTGTGTTAAAAACCATTTCGACATAATTGTTTCAATGGCAATATTTTCTAAGAGATTATCATATGAAAGGATTACATATATTTTTAATAAAATAATGTGGTTTTTTAAGTGACCGAGTAACGATACTCGGTGCTTTGTATACTTAAAATAACTCGTCATTTATTAAAAAATATATTAACACTGTCAGAATTTAAGATATGATGCTTGCCGTTTCTGTTTCCGGCACATAGTAAGAAACAGAAGACAGAGGTTTTTATTCTCCAATAAAAAAAAATCTTCTATTTCAGACCACATGGTCTGTATAATAAAGTTTTCTCCATGGAGTTTGAAAATTTGATAAAAAAGAACTTGACATAACGAATTTTTTATAATACAGACAGTGAATATAGAACGTTAATAGTCACCTTGCGGGCGTCGGTGTGATCTGCTCCGGTTTCCAATGCTGCGAGCTCGTCACAAAGTTCCTGACTGGCTGCGGGGTCGTAGCTGCCTCGTAGCCGTTGCTTATACTGTGTATGGCCGCTGACCTAGTTTTGATAATTCGGTATGTCAAGTTTTTTTTTGAGGGCTGAATCAAAAACCAATTCGAGATAATTGTCTCAATAACTATATTATTTTCTAAGAGAAAAAAAAAGAAATCAGTTTCCTAAAATGATGTCCACTGTCCGTAAAAAAAAAAAATTAAAAAAAAACAACTTGACATGCTGAATTTTGTTATAGTATTCAACGTTTATAGTCACCTTGCGGGCGTCGGTGTGATCTGCTCCGGTGTCCATTGCTGCGAGCTGGTCACGAAGTTCCTAACGGGCTGCGGGGTCGTAGGAGCCTCGTAGCCATTGCTGACACTTTGTATGGCCGCTGACCTAGTTTTGTAAATTCGATATGTCAAGTTTTTTTTTGGAAGTCTGTGTCAAAAACCATTTCGACATAATTGTTTCAATGGCAATATTTTCAAAGAGATTATCAAATGAAAGGATTACAGATATTTTAAATAAAATAATGTGGTTTTTTAACTGACCGGGTGACGATACTCGGTGCTTTGTATACTTAAAATAACTAGTCATTTATTAAAAAACATATTAACAATGTCAGAATTTAAGATTAGATGTTTGCCGTTTCTGTTTTCGGCAAAGAGTTAGGCACAGAGTAAGAAACAGACGACAAGAGTTTTTTTTCGTTTATTTCAGACCACATGGTCCGTACAATAAAGTTTTCTCTATGGAGTTTGACAATTTGATAAAAAAGAACTTGACATAAAGAATTTTGTTATAATACAGACAGTGAATATAGATCGTTAATAGTCACCTCGCAGGCGTCGGTGTGATCTGCTCCGATTTCCAATGCTGCGAGCTCGTCACAAAGTTCCTGACTGGCTGCGGGGTCGTAGCTGCCTCGTAGCCGTTGCTGATACATTGTATGGCCGCTGACCTAGTTTTGATAATTCGGTATGTCAAGTTTTTTTTTTAGGGCTGAATGAAAAACCATTTCGAGATAATTGTCTCGATATCTATATTATTTTCTAAGAGATAAAACAATGAAATCAGTTTGCTAAAATGATGTCCACTATACGTAAAAAATATAAATAAAAAAAAACAACTTGACATGCTGAATTTTGTTATAGTATTCAACGTTTATAGTCACCTTGCGGGCGTCGGTGTAATCTGCTCCGGTGACCAATGCTGCGAGCTCGTCACGAAGTTCCTAACTGGCTGCGGGGTCGTAGGAGCCTCGTAGCCATTGCTGACACTTTGTATGGCCGCTGACCTAGTTTTGAAATTCGATATGTCAAGTTTTTTTTGGAAAGCTGTGTCAAAAACCATTTCGACATTTTTTTTTTTTTTGTTTATTTTCAACAAAACAGATACAAGAATATAATCTAGATATAGACAGCGAACGAAAACCGCGTACGATTTATCTGCCGCCGCTTATTCGCAATAACATAATACTATACTCCATTCCAAACAGCAACGATATTTTAAGGCTATATTGAATTACAGAATTTTCGGATTTGAAACAATATTCTCGCTTATTCCCAGCTCCAGTAATGTCCATGATTTATGTCGGACCAGACAGTGTATCAAACATTTTATTTAACACATAACACATAATTGTTTCAATGGCAATATTTTCAAAGTGATTATCAAATGAAAGGATTACAGATATTTTATATAAAATAATGTGGTTTTTTAACTGACCGGGTGACGATACTCGGTGCTTTGTATACTTAAAATAACTAGTCATTTATGAAAAAACATATTAACAATGTCAGAATTTAAGATTAGATGTTTGCCGTTTCTGTTTTCGGCAAAGAGTTAGGCACAGAGTAAGAAACAGACGACAAGAGTTTTTTTTTCGTTTATTTCAGACCCCATGGTCCGTACAATAAAGTTTTCTCTATGGAGTTTCAAAATTTGATAAAAAAGAACTTGACATAAAGAATTTTGTTATAATACAGACATTGAACATAGATCGTTAATAGTCACCTCGCAGGCGTCGGTGTGATCTGCTCCGGTGTCCAATGCTGCGAGCTCGTCACAAAGTTCCTAACTGGCTGCGGGGTCGTAGGAGCCTCGTAGCCGTTGTTGACGCTATGCGTGGCCACTGTGGTCACACAACTTGTCTTGACGGGCGTGTTTGAGCCAGATATCGGTAGGGAAGCGTACCACGCCCCGACCGATACGGAACTACGCGCTGATTTCACTACGAACGGGTGTTCCAGGAGTTTAGCGTATTTAGGGCGCTGTCTGTAGTTTTTTGTTAGGCTGTGGAAGAAGAAGTTAATTAGATAGGACCATAGATAATATACCGGTAGATTTTTTTACCGTTCCGAAACTTTCAGGGGTGGTTCAGACCATCAAACTGAACAACTTTTACTATGGAAGCAAACCGGACTTCGTAAAAAAAAATCGGCTATCTCATACATTTGAGTCTAGTAGGCATTGCGGTTTAGTATGGAACAGCAGATTTTTTTGTGATTTATGTTTGGTCCCACAATAAAAGTTGTTCAGTATGATGGTCTGAACCACCCCTGAATGTTTCGGAACGGTAAAAAAAATCTTTCGGTGTTACAGATAGCATAAACTCATAACTATATTCATACAGTTTTTTTTGCGTTTTTTGATTTAGGCTCCATAGTAAAAGTTTTTCAGTTTGATGGTCTGAATTCACAATTTCAGTATTTGATAGGCTGATACTTACACCCTGTATTCATAGACCTACTTTACCGTATCTTATCTCACGTTTGTTACCTATTTACGGCTAAACCGCTGAACCGATCCGACAAAGACATACAAATTCCACGGAAACGAAGCAGAGGGACAGGAACATTCATATTTCGCTAGTAGCGTCCTGACTCTATTCAATATGACAGGTAGTGCCTACCGCTTCTTGTAATGGATTATGAATAGGATTAAAAATAAAACTGAATAAAAAAAAATTATGAATAAGAAAATAAACTCTTTATGAAAAAGTTGTTTTCATAAAGAGATTCATTAATCGTGAATGTGGTTTTCTTGAGTAATTTGTTCACAGATCTTTGATCCTGTATTCTATAGACACTTTGACTATTTATATGTGGACTGGTTACGCGTGTAATTCTACTAACAAACATTTCTGACACTTTTTGCGGGGGGCGAGGTAACATGAAATCCGCAACTTTGGATTTTATTACCCATAACTTTAGATTCTAATTTTGAATGTTAAAAATCATGAAAAGTAGTCTCGTGTGAACCCCAAACGTTCTAAGTTCGAAGTTATTATTTCGCAATTGTAGGCTGTCTCGTTTAGTAATAAGGTGTAAAATTGAATGTAAATGCACAAGATCAATTGTGCTTATACCGTGGCAGAGGGGAAATGCTACCGCAAGGCTAGTCCTTATAATAATTAATCAAAGTATAGACACGATGACACTTACCACTGTGTTACGAAAGACTTGAATTCCGGTGAGAATTCAATACCGGAGTCTTCAGGCAACTGTGGTGGATCATCTGCTATTACCTGAAAGCAAACAAATATCTCTAAGAGGGGAGCAGTATATTGTATATTGTCTATGTGCACGACACTAGCGCCATCGGCCCTATTTATATTATGGATGAGTTACGCGTGTAATTCTACTAACAAACATTTATGCCACTTTTAGCGGGGGCGAGGTAACATGGAATCCGCAACTTTGGATTTTATTCCCCATAACTTTAGATTCTAATTTTGATTGTTCAAAATCATGAAAATTAGTCTCGTGTGAACCCCAAACGTGATAAGTTCGAAGTTATTCCGTAATTATAGGCTGTCTCGTTGAGTGATAAGGTATCAAATTGTATGTAAATGCACATGATTAATTGATTTTGTAACGTGGCCTATGCAATGCCAATGCCCAACAGTGAACATATTTCTAATGCAGAAGTTACAAGACGATGGTACATACCCTGGTGAGGACCTCGAAGTCGTTCTGGCAGTCCCTGTAGGGGAAGACGCCGGTCGCGAGCTCCACGAGCGAGATGCCCAGCGACCACACGTCCGCGCGGATGTCGTAGTCCGGCCGCGTCGGGTCCGGCGGGTCTATCCGCTCCGGCTGCCGACAAACGTTATTATTAGCGTCATCTTTATTAAAAATATACAGGGTGTAGCAGTTTTGTATGGGACAGCAGATTATTTTTCCTTTTCCTGAGTAAGGCTCTTTAGTGAAAGTTGTTCAGTTTGATGGTATGATTTCACCGTTTCAGTATTTGCTAGGCTGTCACTTACACCCTGTATAAGTTCTAACAAAATTAGTTGAAACTATTTTAAGGGGATGATCAGACCATCAAACTGAACAACTTTCTCTATGGGACCAACATCGAACTCGTGAAAAAAAAATCTGCTACCCCATACATTTGAGTTGAGTTCTTTTTGCAGTTTTGTATGGACAGTGGTTTTTTTTTCGCGAATTCGATGTTAGTCCCATAGAGAAATTTTTTCAGTTTGATGGTCTGATCATCCCCTTAAAAATTTTTCAGCTAATTTTGAGACCTTGTTGTTAATTGTTGACCGAATTTTTAGCGTAGTCACAAGAGTAATCTCACAAAGATAAAGCTTCGAACAATCGCGCTAGTGGACAACAAGAGTGGTTTTGAGTGCTCGTAAAAGTTTTGCCTCTGTGGAGCTGGTCCCTGATAATTCAATCATTCGTTATGCCAAGTCAAGAGACATATTAAGGCGGTTTGAATATTCTCTGACAGCAAGTTTAAGTATAGCCTCCACCATTTTCTAGTTAATCCCATAGAGAAATTTGTTCAGCATGATGGGCTGATCATCCCTTTAAAAAACCGTCTTTTAGAATAACCATGTATGTAGCGGACAAAGCGATATACGACGCGTCTCAGATGACCAAGGCCTCTCGACTCGCTCCTCGTAGCTAGCTGCTAGACTAACAATATGAAAGAACTCACAGCCATATAAGCCGCGCAGCCGGCGCTCCGCGTCTTGGCCTTGGAGTCGACGAGGCGGCCGCTGATGCCGAAGTCGCACAGCTTGACGTTCCCGCGCTCGTCTAGCAGGATGTTGCTCGGTTTCACGTCGCGGTGGATCACGCCATGCGTGTCCTTTAGGTACGAAAGGGCGTTCACCGTCTGCAAGGAAAGTACGGTCAGTTCAGTGGAAGAAGCGTTCTTGTTTTCTTAGTTTCGATTGGGTTCCTATACAGTAGGCCTACAATGAGTTTTCACAGTACTGTACTACTGTAGTTACGTCGCCAATTTCGTATGGCAGAAATTCGTTCTTGACGTAATCACTAGTAGCGCTGTACGAAATTCAATACAAAATTGGTGACGTTACTAGTTTTACAGTATAGTAAAAACTCATGGTAGGCCTACTGGATACATTTTAAATCCGTGCAGAAAACTTTAACCTGCATGGTTAAAGTTTAACGTTAGGTGTAGTTGTATTTAAATCCTCTCTTGTGTAGATGTTCGGGCACAATGGACATTCTAGCAAGTGTTCCATCGTCAGAACAGGATCAAGAAGCTATTAGCTCCATGCAGATCCACACGTCAGCGTCGGTGACGAAGCAGACGCATTATGAAGTGTGAAATCATGTGACAGGTATAGAGATAGTTCTTACCGCCACAGTGACCTTCCCAAGTATAGCTTCAGGCATAGGTGCGCCGAGCCTCTTCAGCAGCTTGTCGAAGCATGTGGCCATCAGCTCCATGCAGATCCACACGTCGGCGTCGGTTACGAAGCAGCCGAGGCACCGCACTATGTAGGGGCAGTCGTGGGAGCGGACGACCACGTCCAAGTCCATTAGGATACGTTTGGTTTCTTCGGAGTTGCCCGAGCGACGCATTTGCTGTGGGGTAGAAATTAATTGTAAAGTAATGATACCATTCTTCTTTTGTACATTTGATGGCCTGTCATAGTTTGACTTCTCATTATGGGAAAGAGATTTGCCAACCGGCATTAGAGGATTGATTGCCCTGATGTTAGCAGTATTGCCATTATGAATTTAAAAAAAACTCAGAAAACAGTCGCGATTTTGATCCATTATATCTGCCTGTCCGTTTCTCTCTGCGGAGTGAATCTTGACGACGTGCCACAGCTGGTCCATGCTCGAGCGATACTTTATCCTCACATAGATGGGAGAGACGAACTTTAACGGCGATGACAGCGGCGGAGGACTTGTATAGCATCTTGACGACTTGCCCGCCGCACATCCCGCTCCCGAGCTCGCCCAGGTGCTGCAGCAGCTCGTCAATGCTCGAGCGATACTTTATCCTCACAAAGACGGGAGAGACGAACCTTAACGGCGATGACAGCGGCGGAGGACTTGTGCAGCATCTTGACGACGTGCCCGCATGTCCCGCTTCCGAGCTCACCCAGGTGCTGCAGCTCGTCTATGCTAGAACGATACTCTATGCCGTCCACGTTCAGCTTTCCGCTCACCTGTTCGTTATAAGTTTTTAAGCATCTTTAATTTGAAAATTGGCTGGACGACATTTTGTGAAAACTGATGGCTTCCTTAAGAACTGCCATATCAAAGCGCAGAACAGAGACCTGGAGGGAACGGAGGGAAGCCTTTTCTCAACAGTAGGAAATCAGTGGCTGATAATAGTTATAATTTTTAATTTGATGGATTACGAGTCGTAACTTATATAAAGTAGAATCGCTTGCACGTTCTTTAGCTTCTAAGAGCCCGCAGCGACCGTGCAGCAAGCATGCAGTCGTTAGATTAGAACTATTCATCAAATGCGAGCGGACTGCCCAGTCGATAGTCGAGCAAATAAATATTCATTTCATTTCATTTCGGTCGGCAGTTTCGATGCAGTTATGCCAACTGTATAAAACCTCAGCTATTTTGCAGTTTGCTTCAACTGTTTTCCGTTTTGTACATTTCCAACAAGAACAATAATTTGTTTTACTGAACACTGTCATGTCAAGCCATCACAATTTGCGAGTGACTTTGGTATAATTAAAACGGGGGTAAGTTCTTCAGAACAGAAAAAGAATCATCCAAATCGGTCCGGAAATTCCGAAGCTACGGTGTAACAGTTGGATACCTTTTGTTGAAGTTGGTTAAAAATTCCCACCTTTACACAGAGAAAAAAATGGGCAGCTATATTAACTTGGATAACAAGTAACAATAATGATAGTTAAAGAAGACAGATTTTAGTTAAATGTAACAGAATTCTAACTACTAAAAAATGTATAGATTTCACATGTTCTCTCCTTGCAACAGTTACTTTACTTTTAAGCGAGTGAAGGCATTACCTTATAAACTTCTCTCATCTGATGCTCAGTCTCAGTTTGTTGTGGTGACCTCGGTGGATATGCCGGTATCTCTCTACTTGGCAGCATGGCTGGAAATTACATTAAATACATGAACAATTTCACAATTAATAATGGAACAGAATATTCTCATTTCACTAAACTCTGACCAATGACCTTGCTATCATCCTAAATATAAGTACGCTCACTGCAGGGCACAGGCCTACCCTCAGGGTGGGTGTTTGGGCATCAGTGCCAATGCGGATTGGTTGACTATACATACGCATCAGAATTTCTTCTTCAGTAGTACATGGCATTTCGTCCGTGCGGATTCGAACCCGGAACCCGGCACCTCATGATTGAGTGTCGATACCTTTCCGCGACGTGCCACCGACGCAAAACCAAAACCTCATTGCAAAACCTACTCGCACCTCGTCTCGACCTGCACCTCGACGCAAAAACTCGGTTTAGTCGACTAATGTCTAAAATGTATAATGACAAGGTATAAAAATTTCAAATGCCGAAGTTAATCGATACATGGCATGACACGACATTGTGAAATGTAAAATTTTCCATTCCGGCACCTGCCCCTGGTTCCAAATTATCAAGATAATTATATTATAACAGAAAATATTGATTTTTTTTTATCAACTAGGCTCCGTGTCCGGGTATGTTGTTATCGATTATTCATCATCATCATCATCAATCAGCCTTTACAAGATGTAAAAGAGTTTTGCGCGGAAACCATGAAGAAAAGGACGGGCGCAAAGCCGTCCTTTTCTAAATTAATTTTTCGTGGCTATTATTGTGTTAATGTGGTGGAATTAGTTTAATAATGTGCCATTAATGGAGAACAATATAGTAAAAGTGAGAAATAAAGATAGGTGTTGGCAAGACCAACATAAAATGTAGTAATTAAAAAAGTTGTATTTCCGTTTGCGTCTTCCATATTGGTACGGTGCTTGTGCGTGTAACTAACTCTGGTGTAAAAATCACTAAAATAAACCTCCAGTGCTGCAAACAAGACTTTCCTTTACATCGAACAACTCCTGCCACCAGAAAAACTACAGTCCAGTACAACCTCTCCAGCGGTGCCGAATAAATCACCGGTAGGCCACATTCCCTACAATAGGCGCTCCTGTTTGATTCTGATTGATCCTCACGAAATACTCCCTTGAATATTGGAATGTGGGAACCACCCTTGCATATCAAGAGTTTGGTATAAGGTTAAGTTCAAAGAAAAATATAACTAAATACAACAGGCCTGTAAGGGCTAGTTCCCATTGCCTTTCCGAAAGGATTTTTTTTAATAAAAGAACAAGATGTATAAAACACACTAGTAATATTAAAAGACCATCAAACTGAACAACTGACAATGTACGAACGATACATTTACCCATACATTTGAGTTAAGCCAGTACTGCAGTTTTGTATGAAACAGCTCCATAGAGAAAGTTGTTTGAAGTGTTTTAGTTTTTTTTTGTCTTGTCTGTTTATTTATCTCCTTCAATTATTAGGGTGAAAACGACAATGGGAAGAAATGGGTTGGTCAATTCTCAGCAAGAACTGCATGGCAAGCAAAGCAAGTAATACTGATTAAATATATAGGGTCTTTCTTAATATGCTGACACTTTTTAAGGGGATGATCAGTCCGTCAAACTAAACAACTTTCTCTATGGCACCAACATCGAAATCGCGAAAAAAAAAATCAGCTCTTCCATATAAAACTGCAAACCTACTTGAGCCAAATGTATGAGACAGCTGTTTTTTTTTCGCGATTTCGATGTTGGTGCCATAGAGAAAGTTGTTCAGTTTGATGGTTTGATCATCCCCTTAAAAAAGTGTTAGCATATTAAGTTGGACACTATTTACAAGGTGTTACAAAAGTAAAAATATATAATAGTATATACAGATTATAAATTATTAAAAGCTAACCTACGCAATAAGTAAGACACAGACAAAAACAGACTGAAAACGTAATGGAAGAAAATGAATGACCATGATTGTTATATGATGAATGTCTTCAGATGACAATCAGTTCATTATATGAAAACTGAGTCATTGAAAAGCACTGAAATGACTGAAGTGCATGATTCTGTAGTGTGACTGTGACTGGCTATTAGAAGCAATAAAATTATTAATCATGTCTGAAATTATATGAGTAATTTGAGGAGGAAGTCAATTATTTGTGTTGCATTAAGTAAACTATAACATAAATTGAAACGGAAGAAAACTTATCTCTGGAATGAACGGTAAATTATCTATTCTACTCGCAAAGGATTGCGACAAATGATATGTTCATTTATCATGGAAAATAATAAAAAAATATGCAAGCCATAACATAATTTAGAACAAAAGAAAGAGTGATTGTAAATATTTTATTTCGTGGTCTGGCAACAATCAGATATAATTTGACATTTGGTTCATTATTATTTTATCGTTATTGGTTAATACAGTCATCTCGGTTCATTCATTATGTGCAGACACTGTGCATAGCACTAAAAAGTCCATGCAAACAGAATTGCGGGCTATATAATGTGTTAATGATTTAACACAAAACTAGAAAGTAGTTTGTTTAGAATCGAGAGCAGAATCGAATTATCATGGTTTCAACATAGGTAATTTTATTCAAAATATTAAATAAATTGTTTGTAATATTTAAAATTTACTGAACTCGATGTCAACCCACCGCTCAGGCTCACCCTAATTACCACCAAAACAAGATTCTTAAAATGTATCCATGAGCAGGTTAGCGCGATAACAAATCATTTTTGCCTCAAAACTCCAAATGCGAATAACTTTAAATTTTAACTATCAAAATAATGCAATTATTGTTTCAATCTAATTATTTTGTTATAAATCATCAGGGATGTATGAGGTCTTGCGCTTATTCATTAACATGTTATATAACATAATTTAAAAATTTCATTAAAATTGTTACGTTGTTATTATTTATAGATATACAATAAATTTGTAATATCAAGGTTACGGTAGTAATTATAGTACTCTGTGATCAAGGTAATCTAGTAAGTGATGTGCCCACCTAATTTTATTCTTAATAAAAGTACCAAAGGTTTTTTTTTTAATAATTAATGGACTCTTGCTTGTGTGTTAGCACTGCATTTCCGCCAGTGTCAAGTAGTTTATTATGGGAGTCTCTATCCCAATCTCAGCAATTGTTTTTGATCAAGAACAAGAAGAGAATGAGGATTGTGGAGCGTCATGGCAGGCATAAACGCGACGCGTGAAAACCACGCGAGACAAGTGCTCGGGTCAGAACCTGCAACGTGACTCCAATCTACCAAAGATTTCTGACAATGAGATTTCACTTTGACAGAGACATTTCTTTGTTTAAATTATGTCACTCATTTTTTTAATTCCTGTATGAAGATTAAAGTAACTAGGGATGAGATAAAAAGAGTCTCTCAGAAATTGTTTTTTTTTAGTTTCGACTAGTGATAATGTCTCCATCTTGAATATTTATAAACCACAAGGCACTTGGTATTATTGTTATAACATCTGAACTGCATGTAATTTGAACTACTCATGTGTAACAAATTAATATATCTTTATCTCATGTGCCTGTTTCGCTTTGTATATAGCCACCCTTCTGTACCTGTCTCTTCTGTGCTAATGTTATGATAGCAACATAAATAAGGCCTACAGAAATACTTCATCATGAAATGCATGCAACATTTTGAAGGCAAGTTATTTTTAAGTTATTCATTGGATACAACTAAAAATGCAGTTCCAAAATATGAAAAAGGTTGTACACAATTGAATGTTTTAGACAATAGGTCGATCACAATGCTGGTAAACATAAAAACTAAGTCTCAACAGTTTTAATGTGAATGCTAACACCACCCACAAAGCGTTCAATGCCAATTTATGCTAATAATTCCGTACACAATATGCTAAAGGTGACAGGGAAGCTGCCAATCTGAATTATAAGTAATTATTAAATGGATAAGAGACGGTATAGAGTGAGCTTTGGAGGTTTTTTTCACAATATTTAAATCAACAGTTTAAGACAATCATCAATATTTTCCTGTTAATAATGTAATGTTACAGTATTCTAGCAATCTGATAACGAAAACAGGGCAATGGGTTTCTAAGAAATCTGATAAAAGTGGCAATAATACAGATATATGGAAGAAAAGAGAACACAGGTGCTAAAACCCATGGTCATAATTTTCGATAAATACCGCATGTGATTTAGAGGAGTGTGATTTGAAGTACTTACGGGGTCTAGGCCTCCTGCCGCTGCCTGGTCTGGGCGCCCCAAGTCCACCTTGATTGTGGAAGGCACCTTCTCCGCGAATACGCATTTCATTTTCGAATCGCTCCTGCAAACCTTTCAATCGTCCTTCGATTGAACCGTTCGACATTTTAACAACTTAATATTTTCACTGATCCCATTTAACTTCAGAATTCTTATTTCAATGCAGCTAAATTTATTTACATAAAAAATAAAATCAAGGAGCAGCAGTCCAAGGATTTCCTTCGCTCGCCAACCATTTTCATTCATTCATTTTTAATCTTGTCGAAAATAAATCATTCATTCGCAATGTGTTTTAATTTGAAAGTATATTTTTGTCTCCTTTTGTTCCATCACTTTCAATATACAGTTTTAGTGAAGTTCCAAGTTTCCAATTTAGTCGCGCTATAATAAATGTTGCCATATTAAAAATATCTGCACATCTGATTGATTTTTTTTTTCGTTTAGAAATGTTCAACTAAACGACACCAACAAGCACTAGATTTTTTTGATAAATGATTCGTATATAGCCCCACTTTACATCCATGTACGGCTAGAAAACCACGTACGACAAAGCGATAAAACGAGAAAACAGTCATACAGGCTCGCTTTCGTAAACGCAAAGTAACACAGAGGTATTATAAAGGGGCAGCGCAACGGATTCTGTAAATTTCTAAACGAAGAAAAGAAATCTTTCTCTTGGCCATTCACTCAATCAGTTCGTTTCAATCAGTAGTGTGACCGTTTTTGGTATTTTCACTAATAAATTGGTATAATTCAGGCTCTGTAAAATGAATTAAGTATAATTAAAGTACAAAATCAAATTTCAGTACAATTTTAGTATCTTCTTCTTCTTATCGTGTGGGCAGCAAGCCCAGTCAGAGTTTTTTCAGACTGCTGTTTTTTTATCTTAAGAACCCATTAGACGGGCAATCGATTGTATGCTTCCTGCCAAGGCCGAATCGCGCGGCAGCAAAATTGCCCGTCTAAAGGCCGAAAGCACGATCGCAAATCCCGTCTCGGCCACTAGGGGGGAGCGTGCACTTCTCCCCTCCAACAATATTTGCGATTGGGCCTTGACAGAAAGCAGCGATCAGTTGCCCGTCTAATGGGTGCTTTAGTATAATTTTTAAATATGTTATTATATTTTCAGAATGTTTGTTCCAAAAACACTGAAAAAGGGCTAAAAATTATTTAAAATTTAAGATTTAATGCCATTAGACAATATAAGTTAGTCCTTTTTTTAGACTTATTTCTCTTTCTTTTAGTATTTTTAGTACCTACTAAAACGGGCACAATACAACCCGTTTGGTAATTGGTACATTACTGAATTTAAAAACGGTCACACTGATTTCAAATTTTCAATCATTCATTCATTCACTTCAATTTCTCGGTCGCTTTCTGTCTGTCGTATTTCAGCGAAAAAGGGAAAAGTAGAAAAATAATCGCGAAAATCATTATTTTCTTTTAGTTCACTTTCCTTTAACGCAAGAAAACTACAGTGCGATCACATAATTTAAACCTAATGATACAAATATAAGCAGTGCCATAACTATAATTTCAAGGTGCAATCAAGTGTTATTATATTATCAAAAACTAGTGTTTCCCGTATTGAAATGACGTGAAAACATTATCCAACGTTTATTATTAGTAAAATGTGTTGTTAATGTGATTAGAAACTGTCATGATGCAGTCTACGTCGGAGGGATGCATGAATATCGCCGAGCTGGCGAATCAGCTGAGGCGGGAGAAAATTTTCATCAACTCCGAGAGGCAGCTATTGCAAAATCTCAACGAGGAGGTGGAAAAGAGTGCCCTGGAGTTGCTGCAGGCGGCGTGGATATGCTCCCAGCAGCGGCAGAACTTGACAAACCTGATCACTTCAAGGTGTGAAGCAGATTCTGTGACAGCATGTCAGAGGGCGAGCTTGCTTGAGAACACCACTTTCGTCGACGTTTACAAGGTCTTGAAATACAAGGTAAGTAAATAAATATACTTTTTATAACTTTGACTAATTAGTGCTGAATTCAGGCATACTTTTTATAACATATGTACGTAGTGAAAGTGGAGGCAATAAAATGCAAAATATTTTATGAATGTGGGTAATTGAAAAGCCCGCATAATGTTGATAGCAATTATATTTGTCTGCACGCTCGCACAACTGTTCAAAATTCAACAGACGTGACCTTATTATCCGCCCACTTTTAATTGATCAGTCATTATATTCTCAGAATTTGTGATGGATTACTGAATCTCTCTTGTTATAATACCAAGCTGTGGAAATTCTTTTCATTTAAGCCGAGGGTCGCGGGTTCGAATCCCGTAAGGGACAAATATTTGTATGATGAATATGAATATTTGTACCCGAGTCATGGACGTTTGTATCTATATTATGTATTCTATATCGTTGTCTAGTCATCATAATACAAGTCCAGGCTAGATTCTGGTACTTTAAATGTGACTAGATAATTTGTGTGACAATGTCCAAAATATTTATTTATTTATATTTAAGTATACTTTTAAGGGCTCGCAGAGGGGGTACCGGGAGTGGACCGGGCACACTTGGTCTGTCATCTCGGGACCTATTTGACATTTGTTTTGACTTATTATTCTCGTTTGTAATGTTTGTGTAATCCCATCCATTACTTTTACTTTCAAAAGGCTTGGTAGGAATATTACTAATTAAATTTATTTAATTATTAACTACCTGTTTTGTCATGCTTCACTTTGTTTACTAAGCTGAACAAATTTTGTGTGGTACACAGAATAAAATCTCTTCTGTGTTCAGTGCCTGATACAACTCAATATTTTCTGACTGGGTGTCTAAGTTTTACCTTTTTACTGACCACAAAAGAGAGGGGGCATCAATTAGTTACGTGAGGTGATTTTGATGATATTTCGTCGCCTCCCCCCTTGGTGAGATGTCGTGAGATGTGGGTTGAACACCCCCAAAATCTTAAGTAATTTTTCATAATCTGTATTTTTAGTGTAAATGCGTTAATCTGTGCTTGATTGCATTGGATTTATTTAAAAAATAAGTATATTTCAGTGGAGAAGGATGTTTTACTTAATTAAACTCACATTTTATTGCAATTTTCCACTGCAACTGACTGAAAAAAAAAAGACACGAGACACCTCATGTAATTAATGTATATATATGCCCCCCTTTGACTAATTATTATAAGGACTAGCCTTGCGGTAGCATTTCCCCTCTGCCACGGTATAAGCACAATTGATCTTGTGCATTTACATTCAATTTTACACCTTATCACTAAACGAGACAGCCTATAATTGTGAAATAATAACTTCGAACTTAGAACGTTTGGGGTTCACATGAGACTACTTTTCATGATTTTTAACATTCAAAATTAGAATCTAAAATTATGGGGAATAAAATCCAAAGTTGCGGATTTTATGTTACCTCGCCCCCCACAAAAAGTGGCAGAATTGTTTGTTAGTAGAATTACACGCGTAACCAGTCCACATATAAATAGTCAAAGATGCCCCCAGACAAATACAGAATTGTGACTTCATACAAACAAGCGGAATAGACATACTCTTCAAAATTCCACACAAATAATGTTGCATATAACAATTAGTATACCTATACTTCGTTCCAAATAAGGACGACGAGATTTTCCTATTCCTATTTAGCTTTCTGGCCAATTCTTATTACCAAATGTAATTAATTTATTGGATACATATACTATCCGACATATCTTAGACTTTACTAAAGCTGTTCTAAGAATTAGTGAGAGGAAGTGTTTCAAATCTCTGTTTCTGTAATGCAAAATTGGCTTCAAATCTCATTGCTATTTTGAATGGAGTATAGAATCGATGAAATAATCAAAGAAAAAGAAATCAACTTGACATCAATAAGAGTATTGTTCAAATTAAAGATGGCAACGTTTAGGATTGAACGGGACTTGAACCCATGACCTGCCAATCCGCGGCTGTGCTTTTGTCCGATTAAGATAAGCACTGGTAGTATACCATTGAAACAACACAACCTGTTATCCTGTTAATACCCAATATACAGGGTGTAAGGAAAAGTATCATTAACCTTTAAACCACATACTCTACCGATCAAACTGAACAACATTTAGTATGGGAGTAAACCTGTCAGAACGAAAAAAATTTGCTGTCCCATACGTTTGAATCGAATAGGTATTGCAGTTTTGTATGAGACAGCTGATGTTTTTAATTTTTTTTGTTCTGACATATGGAACATATGGAAAACATTTTTTTTTACTAAAGTAGTTTTTGTTCTGTAATAATGTTTCCTAAAAACATTCACATCATCCTACATTTGTTAAATGACAACATTTCATTTTAAGAAAGGTACCAAAATAAGTAAACCATTTGGAGATTATGAGATTCAAAGCTTAAATCAAAATTATCAGATTTTTCTATCCATTATTTCTCGAGTTATTTGAAAAATACTGAAAAATATAATAGAGGCTGAATGAGATTTTATTCCTTTGCCTGCTTGGCTTTTCTATTGTACTTGACAGTTTTTATTTTTAATGTTATTGCGGCCAAGGTATCTTAGCCATAAATCCTACGTTTTTCAGAAAATTCAAAAGTAAATTAAAAATAGAAATGTCGCTCAAAAATAAAATCGGAAAAATACGTATTTCTAATTTTTTACATATTTTAATATTTTTTATTAAGAACAGATGGTTAAAAAAATTTAATGTTGTCAATTACTTTATAGTTTACCTACGTTAGGCTCCTGTCTCCCTCAGATCGTTGTTCGTATAAGAATGCGTGTATTTACCGCGTATCTATGTGTACTGGTACTTAACAAGTTGTGGAGAAAATAAATGATCTACATCAATGTGACCAAATTATTTGAGGTTTCCCATTGAAGGGGACCCCTATCATTAATTTAATCTTATTGAGTTTTACAACTGTTTGCCCTCTTTATAACACATTTGATTCATCAAATGGTTATTGAATAATCGAAAATGATTGAATGAAAATATTTTGCAACTCATTGTTTTGAGAAATCAATTGAATGGCTACTGGTTTGTTTACTAAACATTAACTAAAAATTATGATTCTTAATATATGATACCTACTGCCTCAATGCCTAATGCAAATATTCTGCAGTGGAATTTTAAATTCTATGCAAATCACAAAATACATAACAAGGATATCAAGGATAGGTCACAAGATTTTAATCACAGCATTTAAGTGTTTTTCCTTTCCCTGCTTTCAACACATGACAATAACTTGGGCATGTAACTGCAGTGCACTCAAATGTTAATGGTGACTGCACATAAACAATAGATGAATAATTTACCTCGTCCCATTATGTGACGCTGTCTGTGACGAGACAGGTGGTGTTGTTACGTTGACATTTTACATGTTAAAACATTCACAAACGACAGAGTGCGATAGTCCAGGAATCCGAGATTCCCCTTAATTGTGCTCGACTTGCGATTGATAAATAATGACAGGTCCTTTGACTATTTATATGTGGACTGGTTACGCGTGTAATTCTACTAACAAACATTTCTGCCACTTTTTGCGGGGGGCGAGGTAACATGAAATCCGCCACTTTGGACTTTACTCCCCATAACTTTAGATTCTAATTTTGAATTTCAAAAATCATGGAAAGTAGTCTCGTGTGAACCCCAAACGTTCTAAGTTCGAAGTTATTATTTCGCAATTATAGGCTGTCTCGTTTAGTGATAAAGTGTAAAATTGAATGTAAATGCACAAGATCAATTGTGCTTATACTGTGGCAGAGGGGAAATGCTACCGCAAGGCTAGTCCTTATAATAATTAGTCAAAGTGTTTAACCTTGTACGAGCGGCATTCTCCGCAGCTTGTTGTTAACTTATTACTAGTTTTGTTTACTAACATTAAAATCGCGAAAAAAAATATCTGCTGTCCCATACATTTAGCTCGAGTAGATTTGTAGTTTGTTATGGAACATCTGTTTTTTTTTTCGCGATTTCGATGTTGGTCCCATATCGAAAGTAGTTCAGTTTGACGGTCTGATCATCCCCCTAAAAAAGTGTCAGCATATTAAGAAGGACCCTGTATAATAATTTGCATTGGTTGATCGTACACAGAATTGGAACAATTGAAAAAATATTTTAATTGTGAATGTCTTCTATAACAAATAAAATCTCTCAACAGGAAGCGACAGCACTAGGCGAGCTGCTAGGATGGCTACGCGACTCCCCCCACCTCGTCGCTCTTTGTCTCCTGCTCGGAGAAGACCACATGCCGCCCAGTTTGCCGTCGTCCTTAGTAGCGGGACTGTACGGCAGCTGCAGGTCGTCAGCTGATCGCACGCGGCTGCTGGCGGTGATACGTTCGCTGATCAAACATCACATGGCTCCGTCCAGTGAGCCTAGGAAGTTAGTGCTGTTCAGTTGTTTTGCAAGTTCACGAGCGTTTGACGCGCGACTTCGTCGCATGGATTACCCCTTTAGGGGTCGATTTTCTCATATAGAAACATGAGATTGGAATATACAACGTGTTAATGAATAAGCGCAAAACCTCATACACCTCAACTGTTTTATAACAAAATAATTACATTGAAACAATAATTTCATTACTTTGTTATTTAAAATTTAAAGTTATTTGCATTTTAAGTTTTCAAGCAAAAATGATTTGTTATCATTTTAGCAATGCATGAAAGCGCTAGCGTGCTCGTGGATATATTTTAAGAATCTTGTTTTGATAGTAAGTAGGGTGACTGTGCCCGAGCGGTGGGTTGAGATCGAGTTCAGTAAATTTTAAATATTACGAAAAATTTATGTAATATTTTGAAAAAAATTACCTGTGTTGAAACCATGATAATTTGATTCTTCTCTCGTTTCTAAACAAACTACTTTCTAGTTTTGCGTTAATTCATTAACACATTGTATATTCCAAATCTCATGTTTCTATCTTCAGCGGTTTAGGCTGTGCGTTGTCGGTCAGTCATTAATTCAGCCACGGAACTCTTATATAAACATAGATTAGATTTATTTTAGAGTTTTAATCATGCCCCAAAAAAAATCTTCTGATTTTAACTACTCTCTAGCTATCCTTTAAGGGAATCCGTGCATGGCAATAGTATGTTGTGAACTAAACTGGAAGGAAAATGGAGCCTACACCCATCATGTTTACTATAAAACGCTTTACTTGCTATGAAGTTCTCTAACTTATCCTGACTGCATTATCAGGCTCAAGTAATCGTACTATTTTACCAATGTAAATTTTCATCACATACAAACAATTAAAATTTACTTTAAATAAACTTGCAGGATTTGAACAATTATTGTCATTTACAGAGACTAATAAAGCATTGTAAAAAGAAATAATAGTTATGTGCGAGGATCTACTAATATCGTGAATTCTTCACAGATTATTCCGGACTGGTAAATGCGCCCTATCGTCCCTCTACGCGGTGTTCCGTGATGGGCACACGCCGGCGCGTCAGTTCCTCGTAGCGGCTCTACAGGGGCCCGTGATGGCCGTGCTGCATGAGGACGAGTTCTTCCTCGACATCGACCCCGACAAGGCGATGGAACGGTGAGACACACACACATACATAGACAGCCCACGTGACCGGCACACGCCGACGCGTTAGTTGCTCTCATAACATACTTATAGGCTGTTACAATACTGCCGGAATATTGGTAAGATAACTTTTTTCATCTTCGGAAATTTAAATCCAACTGTAGTAACCAAAGGGAGAGTTTAAAAATAAGTAATACTTAAAAATATAAAATTTTTGTCTGAATCTGAAACCCACACAAATCAAGTATGCATGACTGTTGGGTGGCACGAATGTGTTGTTTTTTGATTCATAAACTTAGTCGTACTTGGCATGTTTACTGTCATCTATACTCCATTCAAAATAGCAACGAAATTTTAAGGCTATTTTGCATTACAGAAACAGAGATTTGAAACACTTCCTCTGACTTATTCTTAGAACAGCTTTAGTAATGTCCAAGATATTTGGGATAGTATTAAAATCCAATACATTAATTACATTTGGTAAGCAGAATTGGCCAGAAAGCTAAATAGGAATCGCAAAATCTCGTCGTCCTTATTGGAACAAAGTATAGTAAAACAAGAGCTCTTATGAGCTCTTTTGGTTCTGCTTTTTTTCGAACGTTAATTGTGAATATATAAGATATCAATGATGATTTAATGAAAATAAACTAAAATTAATCATTTTGGATCTTGCCGAGCCCCCGCGTTCTGTGGGGCTCTTCTTGTTCTTAATGAATAACCGCGTAACTCTCTCAAACTGTGTTTCTATTGATAATAACTAAACTACGAAAAAAAACTGTCCCAAAGCCGGTAAATTTTATTTCTTACAGAGTTCTGTTTCACCTCTTATTACAATAGGGTATTTGACAGGTTTTTAAAAACTGTTATATGTTAATCAGTGATGTCTAAGGACTCTATAGAAAATCTATATTTTACGTTCCATTACATATACTGCAAGAAAAAACGAAAACAAAAATTGTTTTTTAAATATCCAGCGAAAACGCTTTTCCTGTCAATATACGTGGCTACAAGCAGGTGACGTCACGATGTCTTAAACTTTGTACGACACTCAACTCTACACGCAATTGTTTACAAGCATTTGACGTCATCAAACATTCGGCCAATCACAGTCGTTTACGATCACGTGACTAAAGTAGACAAGACATTTATTTTCTTTGTCGATTTTCTCTTAAAATATCCAGTATTTTTCTTAACTGACTAAATAGTTGGTTTCCAAAATTCATATTCAATACGGATGCCATCAATAGATCCTTTATTTTACATGCTGTCAAATAACCTATCCTATCAGTCGTTCTTAACACGAAACTAATAAAGGAATCCTATATACACAGGTTTTCGCCACCAGACCGCCTAAAGAAGTTCGGTCAGCCAAACAGTTCGGAATACTCTTCGAAAGTGGCCCGGTACCGCAAGTGGACCGTCCAGTCCCTGTACAACCTCACCAGCAAGTTCATCGCGGCGCTGAGGGAACACTGGCCTAACTTCCCCGCCACTATCGCCTGGATTGTACAACAGATCGTGCATTTGCTGAAACAGCATTCCAGGTTTGTTTCAACCATATTTTTGCCGTGTTAAAATCGTAATTGGATAAATATTGAAATTGTAATATGAGACACTTACTACCTAATAAATTGTAATCGTTTTTAGGGTTCCGTAGTCAACAAGTAACCCTTATAGTTTCGCCATGTCTGTCTGTCTGTCCGCGGCTTAGCTCAGAGACGCTTAGTACTAGAAAGCTGTAATTAGACATGGGTATACATATTAATCACGCCGACAAAGTGGTAAAATAAAATCTTGAAGAATATTTAGGGTACCTCCTCTACACGAACAGTGGAGATGCATTTTTGTTCTCGTCTATCCCAAGGTGTGGGGTGTCGTTGGATAGGTCTTTTAAAAACATTGTGGGTGTGGAATGTTAGAGTCAAGTGTCCCCGACTCGCACTTGGCAGGTTTTTATTCTCATTAAGCTGCATGCAATATAAAACGTCATTTAGAATCTTTTTGAAATAAATTCATCCATCCAATAGGGTACTTGACAACTAGTCAAATCAGCTACTCTTTATTGGACGTCAAAACGTGAGCTTTGTATGAAATTTGTACTCAATTCTGAGTGACGTCATCAACATTTCATAACCTTTTAAAGTTTATCTTGTTATGGGAGTTTAGCGTTATTTTCTAACCTTTTTTTATTGAGGAGATAAAAATTAAATAAATTGTATGTAGTCAAATACCCAATTACAAATGTGAAAGTTTGTGACTATGTTTGCGACTCAATCACGCATAAACGGATAAACTTATATCGATGAAATTTAGCACAGAGAATATTTTCGATTTACACAGGATATTTTTTAAAGTCAATGCAGACAACGTCGCGAGCAAAAGCTAGTAGCATAGGAATTTTAAAAGTTTTAACACAATGTTGTTTTTTTATTTCAGAAAAATTTTATGGTATAGGATGTGTGAAGTTTTTCAATATTACCATGAAGTCTAATTGAACAAATTTGAATTTAATTTGAATAAGAAAAACTTTATCAATGATGGTTTTGCTTTAATAGATTTCATCAATCTATTCCTTTTCTAGTAAAATCATCACTCCCTCAAATTGTGTGATTCCAACCACCTCTTTCGTACAGGCTGATGCCCTCAAACTTTACAATTTAACTTAGATGTTGTTATTGAAATTAATGCATTCATTTTTATAAATAGAACAACAGACCGAGAGCTGCACGCAATCTGCACAGACCTGGTCCTGAACCACTTCATCTGCCCCGCCATAGTGAACCCAGAGGCGCACGGCGTGGTCGAAGTGCCCGTCTCTTACATCGCTCGCTTCAACCTAATACAGATAGCTCAGATCATTCAGATGCTCTGCCTCGCGAGGTATCAGGAGGTACGTGGGAATAACATACATATCTGTAAAGACTTAAAACGCTACCATCGAAAAATAAATGAACGCTTAAATAAAATAGTAAATATTGATTGCAGGTGGAGCCGAAGGTCCGTGACTTGTACACAAAGTTCGAGCGGTCATGCGTGTGGTCACTAGTAGAGAGTGTGACTCGGGACGCGTCACTACCCGCCACTACCGCCGGCACCGACGCCGCGCTGCGCACCGACGCGCCGCTACACACCACCATAGCGCTGTTCACGCGCCACGACGCGCTACTACTGGTGAGTGTAGTGTAGTGTAGTGTAGTGACCACAGACACTACCGCCGGCACCGACGCCGCGCTGCGCACCGACGCGCCGCTACACACCACCATAGCGCTGTTCACGCGCCACGACGCGCTACTACTGGTGAGTGTAGTGTAGTGTAGTGTAGTGACCACAGACACTACCGCCGTAATACTACGGATAGACTGAACAATATTTTATAGAATATAAGCTTACTTGAGTCTATTTTAAGGTGTACAAATAAATAAACACCGAAAAAATACTAGTACACCCGTACAGAAGAATCACTTAAATAAATAGCGACTCTCTCTGCAAGGCAATAAGGTGCAATGTTATTCGCACCCGTCCCACCGTACAATTCGCGAATAACCTGCTAAACGTCAAAAGCGCGTGCAAACAAAAATGAACCGAGTCATTAGACATGAAAGCTTCCTTTACATAGTCTCCCTCTTTCATTCTTTCACGTGCTGGTAGCGTGACATCGCTAGGGTTTTCAAGTCTCGCATTGACTACTCACAAAATGGCGGCAATGAGATTTGACCTAGAAGTATACACGGTATACCTAACCTATTGCCATTCACCGTCTCGGTGGGGATCGGCCGTCAAGTGTACCTGAGCTGTGGAGTGAGACAGGCCTGATAATACTCATATGTTGTGTTTAGCATTGTCGCCGTTGATGATTATGGAATCAAAAAGAAAAATATGTAAGCTCTCGGATAGCCAACCAGCCGCAGAACAAAGACAGATTGGCCCCACCAAACATTAAAAAATTTAAATGTACAATAAAGGCACCTATATAATGGTCATCAAAATTTACAATAACATTCCCCCAAAAATAAAAGAAATTGAATAGAATATTTTTTTTTAAATCTAATTTAAAACAATATCTGATAAGCAAATGTTTTATAGTTTAAAGGAGTTTTTTGATGAGCACGCTAGCGCTTTCATTCATTGCTGAAATGATAACAAATCATTTTTGCCTGAAAACTTAAAATGCGAATAAGTTTAAATTTTAACTATCAAAATAATGAAATTATTGTTTCAATCTAGTTATTTTGTTATAAATCAGTTGGGTGGTTTGTATATATATATATACAACGTGTTAATGAATAAGCGCAAAACCTCATACACCCCAACTGATTTCTAACAAAATAATTAGATTGAAACAATAATTTCATTATATTGGTAATTAAAATTTAAAGTTATACGCATTTTAAGTTTCCAGGATAAAATGATTTGTTATCATTTCAGCAATGAATGAAAGCGCTAGAGAGCTCGTGGATACATTTTAAGAATCTTGTTTCGGTAGTAAGTAGTGTGAGTGTGCCCATGCGGTGAGTTGAGATCGAGTTCAGTAAATTTTAAATTTTACGAACAAATTATTTAATATTTGGAGAAAAAAAACCTATTTTGAAAACATGATAATTCGATTTTGCTCTCGATTCTAAACAAACTACTTTCTAGTTTTGCGTTAATTCATTAACACGTTGTATATATAAAATGTTAAAGATTTTTTTGCAGTGCCCGGTCAGGGTTTCACATAGGACCATAACTGTATTTGTAACATCTGTAAAACTTGTGAATGCAATAAATGATTATGAATTATGATAATGATGATGATATTCCCAGATAACGTTCCTGAAGCGAATCTCATCCAAACTGAACAACAACACTCCCAGTGTGACGTCAGAGGAACAATCGAGCAGCTCTGGACCCGTCGCCGAAGCGGCTGCTTATAGGTAACTACTTGCATACTATTTTTACAATACCTTTTGTCGTGAATTAATTAATTATCTAAGCTAGATGCCTACTGCAATGAGTGGCGGGATGTAGCACCGAACAGAGAGACGTGGAAGAGTTTAGGGGAGACCTTTGCCCAGCAGTGGGACAAAACAGGTAAAAAAAACGATTTCGTCTGTGACAACTTACTTACAAAAGCATTCGATACGCAGGATTTTAAGTGCATGACTGTGTATTAATAATGGCGGATCCAGGTGTCACAGGGGTTCGTAAGATATTAAAGAATCTTAAGGAATCGCACGGTATCGAAAGCACAGCCCAGAAATGGCAGGATGTGGGTTAAGTCCCGTCCGATACTAAAATGTTTGAATCTTTAATTAAATTTGCCACGTCCCTTAAAATTTCGTTCTCTGGGTAGTGGGCTCGGTGGCATAATTGGAAAAGGCAACTCCCCGGTTTGGAAGAGTGCGGGAATTTTTCAATCTTTAATTTGATTTCATTAATAGCGAAATCAAAATCAATCTGGTTTAAAGTTTTACTTAACCAATAAAAGTTTCTTTCCAATAGTGAATCAAGTAGCGAAGGCTCGAACGTGTCGGAAGCGTGTGCGGCGCGGCTGGCAGCGCTGCTACAGACTATAGAACCCAACTATCGCAGCCGCCTTCATGACTTGTTGCGCAAAATGCCCGACCTTAGCAAGCTCAGGTGAGTCTTACTTTATCTATCAGTTATTGAACGTAACCGGCCCCTGTACTACGATTACTGAGAGTTACATTTTATCGCTTATTTCTATACATTTTGAAAGTATCCTATTCAAAAATTTATATCATAACCGCGCACCACTGCGCCCTCCCGGCCCGGATTTCTGTGTGGCAGGGTCCATATAAACTCGTACATTACAAAAAATCCCGCCTCCGGTACCGCCTGTGTGTGACCGAAGCTTTATTAGGATATCCTGTAATAATTACGACAGCAATTTTTATGCTCACAAATCTTTTTCAATTAATAGGCGACAAACCAATAATATCTTTGGAAGCCGACAATCGATCAATATTCAATGAACTGTGGATTCTTAACCGAAAATTAATATTTATATGTTTAGTTATGCGACGGGCTCACCCCCCGTCACACTGGACAGAGTTTCGGTACTACTGGTGAAACGTGGATATTCTGAGGTTACAGAATATCTCTGACTACCCCCTCGGGGAATATAGTCGTGAGCATATGCTATGTGTTTAGTTCAATGATTGTTAAGTTGGCATTAAATTAACATAATTTATGTCTACAGACAAACCTCACCAACGGAAGGTAAAGACATCCACATAGAAAACGGTCACACAAAGAAGAGTATCCTAGCAAAAGTTCCCAAGCCGAGGTTACCACGAAGCGGCAGCTCAAACACTTCGCTGTCTCAGGCAGAGGACAGGCCTCTGAACGGGTCTGTCGAGAAGGAAGACTCTCTTGAGCAGCCCGAGGTGCTCATCATCAAGCTCGCCAGTCTCGAGGAGCACGACTATGTCGGTGAGTGTGTCGTATAGTGTTATATACAGTCTCAGGTAGAGGACAGGTCTCTGAACGGGCCCGTGGAGAAGGAAGACACCAAATAAAATGCAGAAATTGTTCCCTTTATTTGATGTTCACAGGGTGAATATGGAATCATTAGCATCCTTTAAACTAAGAGTCTACCCATCAAACTGAACAACTTTTACTATGGGAACAAACCGATCGGAGCAAAAAAAAATCTTCTGTTGCATACATTTCATTCGAGTAGGCATTGACAGTTTAGTATGGAAGAGCGGTTTTTTTTTGCTCCGATCTGTTTGCTCTTTAGTAAAAGTTGTTCAGTTTGATGGATAGACTCTTAGTTTAAAGGATGCTAATGATATCAATTACACCCTGTATATCTGATTGGTCTATCATATTATGCTTTGTACACGAGGGTTTGTTGAATATTACGCTGATATCCACATCGTCATTGTCTTCGTTACCCACAGGTCTGGTACCGGAATCTAAAGTATTGGAGTGTTACTACGGAGGTTCGGAGGCGGGTGACGCCGATGACACGGGCTCCGCGCTCGCTGTAGCCGGCCCGGGCGCTCCCGTACAGAAACGTACCAGGTAATTAATTATACTTTTGTAGTTCACATTTGTGTGACAAACTAATAATAAGAGGCAATAGGCACGGGTATGGTAGTCTATGACGGTAGTTATTACTATTAAAATAAACCAGGGTTTCTCAAAGTGGGGTACGCCAAAATGAAGAATCAACCATGCCATGTAGAATAAATAAATTCGATTACAATAAGGTGTGACATCTATGTCGCATGAATTCTAATTGTAACATTAGACTTGTGAGTCAGTAGTTTGCATAAACTCTGGTAGATGGCGCTGACGTCCGTTAAAGACGATGATATACATTAAAAATTTCGTCGTGGCCTGCGGGGCGTTGACATCTCTGTTGGAGTGGAGCATGCCAGGGTAGGCAGGTCGTGGGTTCGAATCCCGCTCGCCGCCCATCTTTTTCTTTGATTTGATTAAGCTAACATTGCATACATGTAGAATCAATAAATTCTATTGGGGTACGCCAGTTGGACAATCAATCAAATATTTTTTATTTTACACCAAAAAATAAACAGAAAATTCAGAGAAAAAAATACACGAGGCACAAAATAAGGCTGTCTTATATTGGTCGTAGGGGGGTACGCGGCAAGATTTACATTACAATATTTATGACAGAAGAAGAAGCACAAGATGTCATCTACTTTGGTTTCTGCACAAAATGACGTTACAAAACGCATTTTTGCAAGTCCATTATTCTTATACTAGCTGTCGCCCGCGACTCCGTCTGCGTAGACCTTAAAAAAGTATACTATGTGTTAATCCAGATCATATTCTATCTGTGTGCCAAATTTCATTAAAATCCATTTAGTAGTTTTTACGTGAAACAGTAACAAACATCCATCCATACTTACAAACTTTCGCGTTTATAATATTAGTAGGATGTGTAGACTAACATGGTATAATTTGAACCAGGTTCTCAGTGTCCCATGACGAGGTGTCGCTGGGCAACACGTCGGACAACCTGGAGGCTGTCTCCGAGGCGGCCTCCAACCATAGCGTCACCTCCAGCCTCGAGCTGGAGACTGAAGACCAGAACGACAACCTCTCCGACATGGTATGTGTTCACATAGATATACTCTCCACTATTTTACATTAAAGGACACAGTATTCAGAAAAAGATGGGGATTCTTCTATGTTTGATCACGTGGGTTATGTACGAGAAAACTATGTTTTTTTTTTGTACAGTCACTTTTTTTTATTGTGAACGTATTGCATGCAGGTGTCGGCAAATGTCAGCGGTCGCGGCAGCCCCAACATATCGGGGCGAGAGACCCCCTCCTCCCAGGTCACCGACGGGGACCCCGCAGGAGACGCGCCGCCCAGGCGGTAAGAAATAAAAACATTACAGTCTTATTCGGGGTTCGAAAAGATAACTATCATTCATAATGGGTATTTAATCGATATTTATTCATAAAAATGCAGTGTACATTTTATAATACAATTTTAAAAATCGTCTTTTTTAAGCTGTTTTTCTAATATCTAAAACGCCATTCGCCATATGGATTCCTTCTAGACGTTCCTCCGATAGTACACAATCTAGATCATTGTCGTGCTCTGTGTTATATCGAACTCATTATTTTCACAAATCTTGTTACTTGGCCTTTGCAATCGTATTGTTTACTAACGGAGTGACGTCACGAGCAAAAACAGCATGGCGGCTAGCGTTTCCGCGCGAAAATTCAAAATCATAAATTAAAAATAGTTTTTAAGGCATTTTTCGGCTTTATAAAGTTAAAATTCTACTGGTTCATTACGATCTCAGGATTACTTTAAATTTGTTTTCAAAAAAGATGTAATACCCTATTAAGGCTGCCTGTCCACTTATGCGGAGCTAGGCTGCGGAGCGGAGAAATTGAGAAATATTAACCAATAAGATCGCTCCGTGTCAGTGGACAGGCGCACCCACAAGTGTTAACTAAATGAATCAACGAATCGACAGAAGTAGAGTACAAAACAAGCAATCATACACATTTATGAGCATTGAAATAAGAGTTTTAAATTGTGTTACGTAAGGACATTTTAAAAATGTTAGTAACGTGAGGTGAAACCTTTGACGGTGGAATTGTGAAGTGAATTTATTATTTGTAGACTGCCCCAGAATGTGCCAGTGAGCCAAGCGGCTAGCAGCGCTCAAGCCAAACTGTTGAAGCAGACCAGAAACGAAATAGAAGACAAATTTTGCAAGTTCGAGATTAAGGTACGAACCATTTCCACAACAAATTGAACTCTAATATCTTGTTAATTAAAGCGAAAATAGTAAGAGTTTTCCTCTTTATTAACAGAACCTGAACTGTACTTTGTAAATGTTTTGCGACCACTCTGTCTTCTGCCTCCGTGGTTAAGAGTACCGGACTCTTGATACGGAGGTCGTGGGTTCGATTCTCACGAGGGATACCTAGTGATACGTCGCTTTGTGCGTTTTTCCCCAGTTGGTTAGGACGTTGCAAGCTGAATCACCTGATTGTCTGTAAAGAAAGATGATTCAGTGCTTCGGATGGCACGTTAAGCCGTTGGTCCCAGCTACTATATCTGGTGTTAGTAGTCGTCATATAAAAACCACGTCAGAGGCCGCAAGGCGGTCTGAAAAAGACACCAGGGCTTGCTGCCCACATGATAAGAAGAAGACACTCTGTCTTGTACAAATGAATTTATTAAAGCTTTTTTCATGATTTCCTTGTCCTTCTACATTTATTGATATTACGCAAGGGCCTGGCTGCGCCGATACAGGCAATAGTCCTTCCTGTAGATATTTTGTTGGCCACAGATTTTATTTTGTCTAACTATGTTTGTCTAACATGTATCAATATTGAATACGACAGAAACTGATGGAGGGTGACGAGACGATCAGTATAATGTCGGACACGTGGAGCACGGACGTGCTGGCGTCGGACTCGGAGACCATCGGCGACACTTGCGACCAGACGCAGATAGCTGCCAACCAAGGTATATTACACACTCATCATTCATTAGTCCCCTGACATAATCCTTATTACTATTTCGTAAGAGTGGACACTGCTTCATTAACCGGACTTCGTATGTAGATGAAACTTTAATTGTATCTTATCTTAACTATTATAAAACTGTAACAGAAGTGTGTCTGTACATTGAAGATATTTACATGCTACTATTTTACTGCGATTTTTATGATAGAAGTTACTTTGTTTGATAAGTTTATAATTATATTATTACATCATCATCCAACTATACACCGTGTTTCTGAGAATGTGCATTAATTTTGGCCTGTTGTTCAGACCATTAAATTGGTAATTTTTCACTATAGAACCAACATTGAAATCACGAAAAAAAATATTGGGTCCTTTATAATACTGACGGTTTGTGAAGAGGATGTTCAGACCAGACCAACGACTTTCTGAATGGACCCAAAACCGAAATCGCCAAAAAAAGAATACATTTGGGACGAGTAGGTTTGCAGATTTGAATGCAGCAACAGATTTT
The DNA here is from genome assembly GCA_963924505.1 of Agonopterix alstromeriana. NCBI lineage: Eukaryota > Metazoa > Arthropoda > Insecta > Lepidoptera > Depressariidae > Agonopterix > Agonopterix alstromeriana. The sequence continues at coordinate 2,022,745 of OZ004665.1, read as the reverse complement.
TTTTGCGATTTCTATGTTGGCCCCATGGAGAAAGTTCGTTAAATTGATAGTATGATCATCCTCTTTAAAAACCGTTAGCATGTTAAGAAGGACATAACCATTTTCTTTTTCGTGATTTCAATGTTGGTCCATTAGTGAAAAATTTCCAATTTAATGGTCTGAACAACAGGCCAAAGTTAATGCACATCCTCAGGAACACGGTGAATCCTTCTTAGGGGAGCGTATCATTTCTCTGTGGGGTGTTCTCTGCAGGCACAGGCCTACCCTTTAGGAGGGTGAAGTCCACCACGCGTGTCCATGCGGATTGGTAGACTTCACATACGCATCAGAATTTCTTTTTCAGCGTATGCAGGTTTCCTCACGATATTTTCCCTCGTAGTTTGAGAACCGATATTAAAATAATAGTAATGTTAACAGCGGGCGTGAACGCAAACAACACGAACGCGCCGGACGTGTCTGAGACTGCGAGCGAGTCCGCCTGGAGCATGGACGTGCTCGCGTCCGACAGCGACCGCAATACTGAGGTTCATATACCCTCTTATTTATATTAACACTTTGCTTACACACTCTGCTTACAAATCTCTGCTTACAGACTTTGCTTACAAGTCTTGAGCATGTTTATTTTTATTTATGTAGGAAAGGTATACAACGTGTTAATGAATAAGCGCAAAACCTCATACACCCCAACTGATTTATAACAAAATAATTAGATTGAAACAGTAATTTCATTATTTTCATACTTAAAATATAAAGTACTTAAAATGCGAATAATTTTAAGTTTGGATGCAAAAATGATTTGTTATCATTTTCGCAATGAATGAAAACGGTAACGTGCTCATGTATACATTTTAAGAATCTTGTTTTGGTAGTAAGTAGGGTGAGAGTGCCCGAGCGGTGGGTTGACATCAAGTCGTAATTTCAAGTTGTTGCAGTAAATTTTAAATTTTAAAAACAAATTATTTAATATTTTGAAAAAAATTACCCATATTGAAAACATGTTAATTCGATTCTGCTCTCCATTCCAAACAAACGAATTTCTAGTTTTGCGTTAATTCATTAACACGTTATATAGGGTTCAACTTAATATGGTGACAGTTTTTTAAGATGATGATCAGACCATCAGAAAAAAATCTGTTGCCCCATACAAAATTGTGATCTTAATCGAACAAAATGTATGACACAGCTGATTTTTTTTCGCGATTTCGACCTTGGTCCCATAGAGCAAGTTGTTCAGGTTCATGGTCTGATCATCCCCTTAAAAAGTGTCAGCATATTAAGAAAGACCCCGTATAATTGATTTATTGTACGTTAATTTTTAAATTAATTTTCCCAGCCATGTTAGTCACTGTAATTCTGCCAATGGCAAGCAGTTTGAGTAACATCAAGTATTGTTATATAAAGCAAAAACACATCAGCGGTACAAAGCGGAGCCACGTAGATAGCTTTAGAGGATATAATTCGGAGCGCGCTCCATACAAACTTACTATGGTGATATTTTCAATACTAACCAAATGAACTCAATGAAATTTGTAAAAATCAATCTAAAAACAAATTTCTATGCTTGTATAGAGTCCGATTTTCGTTAAAATGTATAGTTTTAAAGTTACACTGTCTCAAAGATTTCCATACAAATCTTAAATTAATCCTAGCATTGCAACTATATTTTAACGAAAATCGGACTCCATACAAGCATAGATATTTGTTTCAAGATTGTTTCAGCAAAATTACATTGAGTTTAATTGGTTAGTATTGGAAATATCACCATAGTACGTTTGTATGGAGCGCGCTCCGAATTATATCCCCTTAACCGCGCGCCCGCGCGGACGTAACACTTCCGCCCGCGAATCCTTTAGCCACACGTCTCCTTCGTAGACTTATTCCGGTAAAAGCGTAACAGTGACGGTACTTATCGTAAAGTGAGCGATTCGCATCATCCTTCATGGTATAAGAACTCCTAAGGCATGGAACTCTGCGTCAGCTTATCATAGCTGAATATACAATTGGGACAGACGAAGGGTTAAACCATCGTCCGGCGCGTAAACTTGTTAATAGCGTAATCTTATGGATATAATGTTATCGTTATATAAACAGGTGGATACAGACGACTGCGTGTCTGTAGCAGCCCGGTCGGACACATCTTGGCCGCGGAGACCGTCTCAGCAGGAGGAATCCACGCCTGTCAAAATGTCACAACAGGTACCCTTCATTTTTCATCATCCTCATCTCATCTCTCTGCCCTTATCCCATTATTTGGGGTCGGCGCAATATGTCGTCTTCCTCCATTCATCTCTTTTAGCCGTCATTGCAGCGCACACTCCTTTTTACACATGTCATCTTTCACACAATCCATCCATCTTTACTTAGATTATTTTATATTACTTAAGTTTCTTCAAAAGATTTACAGCCGGCCGCCTGCCTAAAGCCTACCCTCTTTGGGAATGCGATTGTAGTGCTTTTCCCGCCACTTTACGGGTGCCCAAGAACGCAGAATGGTATGTGTCCAGGTCAAAGGGGGAATTTGCCCCTCCCTTAGTCGCCTTTTACGACACCCACGGGTTGAGATAGGCTAATTCTTTTCCGGGAACTACACGGATAACCTTAATTTTTGTACATTCTTATATGAATTAATATGTTGTTGATTGCCGGCAAAAAATGAAACATAAAACATTTATTTATTGTTATTTAGATATAAATAACTCGGTATTATCTGTTTTATTTTTAATGTGCAGAATGGTAACGTGAAACGGCCGGATGTCAACAGCAGTCCACGACATACTTCAAGACCTATCTTACCGAATCGGTAAGAAATATTAATTATTACTTATACAACGTATTAATGAATAAGCGCAAAACCTCATACACCACAAATTATTTAAAAAAAAATATTATTTTGATACAAACAATTTAAATGATCAAAATGCTTGGGTCTGAGGTCACTAGCTTATAGTTTATTTACTTTACTGTATAGTATCAATTATTTTATTAAATAGACTATGTATTATTGTATACATAACTTTAGCTTAAGAATTTATATTGTAATAGTTATTAAGTCGTGTTATGTTGTAGAGTTTCTGGCCGCATCTTCTCTACAGCGACAACACGTTCCGACGCGGTGGTAGCTTTAAAAAAGATTTGACGTTTGATAAGTGTGCTGTAAGCTCCTATATTGAATAAATTATATTGACTTTTGACTTTTGAAAGTTATTCGCATTTTAAGTTTTGAGGCAAAAATTATTTGTTACCATTTCCGCAATGAATGAAAGCGCTAGCGAACTAATGGATACATTTTAAGAATCTTGTTTTGGTAGTAAGTGAGTGGGCCCGTGCGGTGGGTTGACATCGGGTTCAATAAATTTTAAATTTTACAAACAAATTATTTAATATTTTGAAAAATATTACCTATGTTGAAACCATGACCATTCGATTCTCCTCTCGATTCTAAACAAACTATTTTCTAGTTATGCGTTAATTAATTAACACGTTGTATGTATAGTTAATAAGAAACAAAAAAAACTATTTCTATTTCAACAATAGTTGTTTAAATATTTCGATCCGTAGTCATTAACCTTGATTTGCCATGGTCCCTTCACAGGACACAAAATCCAACTCTATCCCCACTCAATAAAGCACATTACTTGTCGTAGATCCGGCGGAGGCTACCTCAGCGCCACACTAGCGCTGTCCCGCGGCGGTGAGCTGGACTTAGCATCGCAGGGACCGCAACAGTACCCCATAGAGAATAGGAAGAGCATACTGGTCAATGGATATCCGGTAAGTTTACTTTTAAAGGTACCAAAATTTCTCAATAAAGGATGTAAATACATTAGATCAAAGTAAAATTAATGGATAGGCCTTACGCGAACATTTCAGACCAGAAAAATGAGGCAAAACAAATGTAAGGGATACTTTAAATTTGTACCGAGATGACAGACAATTGTGCTAGTTTGTATGGACCAATTGCACTAGTTGTGTGCTTCAACTTGACGCGCTTTATCCATTAATTTTACTTTGATCTACGGTAAATACTCAAAGACACGTCTGATGTACGCATGGCAGCCTTAGAAAAGGAACCAAAAAGTACCTATCAGCTGAACGATTTTCTACGGGAATATGTTCAGTTTCATTATCTGGACACCCTTTAAATTATTGGTGAATAAGAACTATGTATGTGTAATTATTATTTTTTAATCCCATATAGCTTAAAATAGAATATAATTCAATATTAAAGCCATGTAGCCTAAGGGTTGAGACACATTAACCGACGGCGGGCGCATACAAAAATGACATTTAGTATGGGAAGGCTTAAGCCATCGTCGCCGGATGGATTCCCACACTAAAAGTCCTTTTTGTATGGGCCGGCTGTCGGTCGCCGTCGGGATGTGTCTCAGCCCTTAGAGGCGGCAGGTTTGTTTGCCTCGAGCAAGGCGTGTGCACACTAGACATCTACCTGTAAGACTGTGGGGACTTGCCACAGATGTCAACACCCACAAGTTATAGCAACGAAGCTAACAGATGGCGCTACGGTCGCACATAAGGTTCACAATCGTATACTAGACATGAATCGCGCAAGAGAAATAATCACACAGATTCGATATATATACAAGGTCCAACTAAGATCTGTTGGACCACGGCCGGTCCTCAGGCTTCACACCTAGCCTGGCGGAAGATCTTCCCTTTTCACCGGAGGAACCTTCCACAGTAGCTCCTCCACAAGACAAAGTACATGCCTATTAAGTTAATATTTATTCTTGTTTGTTAGGTAATGACTTGCTACGCGACGTCGGCGCCGGAGAGCCCGAGCACTTCTGCTCCGGCCGCCATGCCCAACGACGTGTTCGACTACGTGCCGACTAATGGGTAATTATTTATAATTAACTAGCTTTTTCGTGCGATCGTCCACATTGATGTCGAAAAATTCTACATCCCAATGCGTCCCTATTGGGGTTGATTTTCGAAAAATTTCTAAGTATATTCCTATATCCTCTGTAGAATAAGTATTCCAAATTATAGCATGAATATAAATTAAAATATTAAGCTTACTGATTAGCAGTTTATTAAAAACGCCACTAGATTACTCATAACAATTTTAGCGAAACGCCGTCCATTCAAAATACAACCATGACCACAGAATAGATAAGAGTATATAGTTCTATACAGAACGGCCTCTCCCCGCCCCTCTCTTACTTCAGCTACCCCACCTCACCTCACAGTTTCTGGGGTCACTTTAGGGGAGCCGAGCAAGGGAGTGCAGAAGTGCATTGTATTTGACTACATAAAATATATTGTATTTTTATCCTCTAAGTAAAAAAAAAAGTTAGAAAATAACTCTAAATTAACATTTTCAGTAATTCTTTAGCTTAAATACTATTTAAATAACAGAATGAACTATAATAACGATATGGAGATGATGTTCATACGATACGCGGTATAGAATAGAATTTCTTTATTTGTCTTAGAAAAAAAACAACAAAAATAAACATATTCAAGACAAAATGGTCTGTGACATCGGCTTATGGGTCTATACAGCCCTACTCATATGTCAATGACAATTTGCACCGAATGCGCCATTTTGTCAAATTCAGAACGTTGTATGAAGTGCCGGACCTGTACCATAAGCATAACACCAAACACTAAAAAAATTAAATAAAAATGTACCTACTTTATTTCCACACAAAAATACAGAATACTAAACAGATTAATCACACAGAAAAATTAAAAATAATAACAGATTATGGCATGGCTGTACCGTACGATTTTATCCTCTCCTATCCATGCAGCTAGACATATTAGACACCCATCCATGAAATAAAATATAATACAAAGGAAACAAACTAAATAATTTAACATAGCTAGACAAAAATAAAATAAATAATAAATAAATATCTTGGACAATGTCACACAAATTATCTAGACACATTTAAAGTACCAGAATCTAGCCTGGACTTGTGTTATGATGACTAGACACCGATATAGAATACATAATTATATAGATACAAACATCCATGACTCGGGTACAAATATGCATATTCATCATACAAATATTTGTCCCTTGCGGGATTCGAACCCGCGACCCTCGGCACAGCAGGCAGGTTCACTACAGACTGTGCTATCGGGCCGTCAAAAACACATAAAAACACATTGCGGCAATGGGTTAGGACTCAGTGTCCGCTGGCAGGACCTAATGATCTGCTGCTCAGCACTGATTTGCAGTCCTAACCTGCTCTTATATCTGCATAAATACATCTAACTAACTACTAACTAACCTCACAGCAACAGCGCGCAGACGGAGTCGACGCTGGACGGCGGCAACAGTCAGTCGGACGCGACGAGCCAGTGGGTGGACGACAGCTTCCCGCAGCCCCACCACTCCCCCGACCGGCCTTACCCCCCCGCAGACAAGTATGACCTGCCCTCCACCTCCAAACCTTACGACGACAACGATCTTATGGACAGGTAATAATGATGATTATTTATTTATATTTCTAGGATAAACAGATTTTATTGGAAGGAGCCACCCAGAATATAGCAGGTTGGCTATAATGACCGTACCTTTAAAACTGGACCCATAAAGTCCTTCCACCATGCTTCTAAAAAATAGATACACAAGTCAAAAAAGACTCACTTAAGTAATTTTATTTATGTGTATAACTAAGTACTCAAAATGTTCGCAAAAATTCGAAGCGGTCGGAAATAGAAACCAGCGCTACTTATGTTGTTATCATTAACTTGGAACTCTGTCTTTTTCTTCACTTTCAATTTCACCTAAAACTCTAAATCTTGAAACATCAAGTTTATCTACGGAACGTTATTGACTTAACCAAATTTAAACCGAAAACCTGACAGTTAAGTTTAGAAATCATCACACCATTACGAGTCTAAAGAGTCAGAATTAAATGATTCATTTAATTAAATTTTTCCAGATCACTAAACTCAAGTGAAAGCTCGTTCAACGCCCTATCAGTCTCGCAATACGACCGCCGCTTCGACTCCGGCATCGACACGGAAAGGCCTGAGGAGCGGTCCGCTATAACCGACCTGATGACTCGGATGAGCTCCGCGACAATATCCACGTCCGCTAACTTGGTCAACAATCTCACCGCGAGGATCGTCAAGTCGGAGATCAGGACTAGTATCGTTAGCATCAGCTCCTCGAGAGTCGAGAAGAGGAGAGGTAACGTGGACCATTATTAGTAAAAAGTTGGACTTTTCTACTATGCTATCATCTTATATATCCATAAGTACAATAATGCTTTAAAATAATCTTTAAATATACAAAGTGTTACAAAAGTACTTATAAACATTTAAGGGGGTGGTTTAGACCATCAAACTGAACAACTTTCACTTTTGGACCAATATCGAAATCGCGAAAAAAATTCGGATGTTCCATACTAAACTACAAATCTACTCGAGCTAAATGTATGGGATAGCAGATTATTTTTTTCGCGATTTCGGTGTTGGTCCCATAGTGAAAGTTGTTCAGTTTGATGGTCTAAACAACCCCCTTAAAAGTTTTAAATGTTTATTTTTACTTTTGTAACACCTTGTGTATGGCTTTTCGGTGAAGGAACACATCGTGAGGAAACCTGCGTGCTTCAATTTAGAGGCATGTATTGTACCCACTGTACATTACAAGTGGCGACGGGCTCACTCCCCGTCACACTAGACGAAGTTTCGGTACTTGAGAACAACTGGACTGATGCGGCATTTTTTTTAAATGTGCATAATAGTCCGAAAAAGGTTTGTAGGGAAATAAAAATTAGATTGTTTTGGTGGTCACTGGTCAGCGCGTACGAAGTCGCGGGTATGGCTACTAAATTATAAAACAAACTCAAACTACATAAAATCACAAAACTGTAGAACATACTAACGCATTAGAAAAGGATAACATTGCAGAAAAAAGGTATGTATATATTTTTTAGTTAAAAACTGAACTAAACTATAAATTTTTGCCAAAATGCAGTATAAAAGTGAGGTCATTAATTCACTCCCAAACCCTGCCCAAACCCCTCAAAAGGAAGATTAAATTTAATAATAATGCGGTATTTAAAATGAATATCAAACTCTTCATTACACAGATATAACAAGCAACATGTCGCTCAGTACCCTGTCAGTGAACAGCGCAGAGACCTCCGTCTCGGACAAGAGCTCCAGCCAGGATGTGAACTCTGAGAACGTGACGGAGAGGAGAGTCAGTCCCCCGCCCGTCAAGAACGCCTCCACCGGCGCCATACCGAAGAGCATCAGCTTCGACGCCACGGCTGAGAAGTCCCAGAGGTGAGCAGTGTAACTGACAGAGTGGAGTCAGTCCCTCGCCCGTCCAGACCGCCTCAGAGGGAGGAGTAAAATTTAAAAACATTTATTTTCGAAAATTTTACTACACAGAAAAGAATCCGCAACGCAGATACCAGAATCACATTATATTTTATATCCGTTGCAATCTTCGTCAAAGGCAATGCAAAAAATAAAATCCGCATGCAACCTTCGTCAAAACACAACCAAGAATATGCTGTGAAATAACTTGCAGCATACAATAATTGTCAAAACTGCAGAAAGTACAAAAAGTATAAATATAAATTAAGTTTGGAGATTGAAATGTGTCACGATGAATTATTTCTCTATATGCATCATGAATCATGTTCTACAGAGAACTACAAAAGTCATCATAACATCTTTTCTAAAGATGAAAATAATTGCAGAAGGCGAATAGTAGGAGAGGAGGGGCTGGTGGGCAACCTGGACGAGCTGAAGAACAACGTGAAGAGATCCGGCGGCAACCTGCTGCACAAGATCAAGATGTTCCGGCAGAAGGGACGCTCCCATCAACATCAGAACGGTAAGATAACTATTTAATAGTCAAAGAAAGAATAAAAATAAATATCTTGGACATTCACCGTCTCCCTGTCCTTATCCCGTTACTTGGGGTCGGCGCAATATGTCGTCTTCCTCCATTCATCTCTTTTAGCCGTCATTTCAGCGCACACTTCATCCATCTTTTCTTTGGTCGCCTCTTCATGCAGCCATACTCATTCATATTTAACACTCATCTTGTAATATGACACTCATCTCTTCTCATCACATCATACCACGATAATCGATTATCGCGCAGATATTCATTCACAGGAGCTACTTTCAAACATCCTCTAATATACTCTTTCCTAATCTTGTCCATTTTAGTAACACATCCATCTCAACATTCGCATCTTTGTACCATTTTTGTTTCCTGTGCAATGTATTTTATGTTTGGTTTAAATAATAAAATTTATTAATATCACAAAAATAGGATAATCACAAAAATATAGTGGTCAGCACAAGCGTCGTCAATAACAAAAATACACACAGACATAAATCAGCAACAAGCTTCGTCATAACAATGAAATACATGCTCAGTCAAATAACCCGCCCCTTGTCGAACCTGGCGCAAAGGAGCCCATAATGCTAGCAGCGTTGCCACGCTGAATAGCTACGGCTAGCCTCTGCACCAGAAACGACCCGGAAAGGGGGCCACAATTTCGTTCCCTCAGTTGACGGCCAGTCTCCGCAACGAAGGTCTTTGCCTCGGCACCCCAAACCCCCGTGGTCTCAACGGTGACAGGCGTCTGTTTTCTTATTATTCTTAAACCGATAGAGTTCTTGCCACAACAAAGTCTCAGTCCCGAGGAACGTGGAGCTTGTGCCAGAATCGAATTATATTGTCACAAAAACTTGACTCTCTCGTCTATAGGTATTCGGACCTTAGAAGACAGCTCTTTTTACGCTTCACATGTCTTCAACATAATATATAATTAAAAACTTATTAACAGACATAAAACTACCAGAGGAAGAGAATCGAAGCGACGACGGATGTCGCGCGGAAGGCGCCAGCAACGAGAGCTCAGAAGATATCCTCGCCAAGTACAGACGCAAGAGTTCCACGGACTCGACCAAGCAGCGCCGCACCCAGCGCAGGGTCTCCGACGTACCTGACACTGAACTAGACAGGTGAGATTATTATTTGCCTGCAACTGAGTTTGCCTATCAGCATCAGCCCGGTACTGGCGCTACAGCGTCACGCAGGCATTAATGTCTTCTTCAGCATGTAATAACTTAATACTGCTTTTCAGATGTGAAGGCGTAGTGGACCTGAACGACCCAGAAGTGTTCAACAGCATGAAGCGAAAACTGCGCATGGTCCTCTCCAACTCGGACCTACATTGTGTTGAATACGTACCTAATGTAAGTTCTCTTACTATATGTACATAACTATAGTATCGAAGTTTATATGAACGTATTTAAACCAACTTCCAAAAAAGAATGAGTATATAAATGAGTGTATGTGTATATGAGTATGTAATTCGTGTCGTTTTATATGAACTGGGCCTTTAGACAAAGTAACATTGCTATTCGCGTAGACGTTAGTAGAAATGATAGAATGTATGGATTTGACATTGGCGATCGAAACATTTTGGACGTTTGCTTTCTCCACCATACGTCAAGTCCATACATTTTCAATGTTTTCTACTGTCGTTAACGCAAATCGAAAGTACTTCGTCTAGGGGCCCTGTTTCGCTATAACTTCGTAATCTCTAAATCGATATGAATAGTTTTTCTACTGTTCAGAGGATACCACCAAGTTGGTCTCATTTCAATCCTATAATGATCTGATGAAGCACTTCGAAGATGAACAATGGAACCCCTCAATGGATGACTTGGTTTACTCTGACGTCTCAAGGTTGCCCTGTAGATGTAGGCTGTCGCCGTAGGTAAATTTACTGCGGAGTACCCTAAGCCTCGTTGTATTTAGAATATCTCTAACTATCCCTGAATATAGTGAGCATATACTTGTAGTTTTCGCAATGTTTCTGATTACCCCGTAATGGATTATGGTCATGTGTTAATGTATGCATTTGTATGATCTGCGTAGTTCGTATTACACTGCGTCTCTATTACGCGCAGCTAGCATAAATTCGACAGAGACAAACCTGTAAATTTGCTGTGCATTTTACATTACATTTATAGGATTCGGTAACCAGATCTTCCGCGCTTCCCAATGCTCAAGGCTTTAGCGCGCGTAATTGAGACTTAGCTTTAAGGCGCAATAGTAGGATGAAATACGAGTACCTTGGGGCATCTTTTATTTTTAATTTTTCGACTATATTTATATTTATCTAGTGAAATCATAAATTGAATACACGATTGGAATTACTTCACTCGATAGAAAATCGTCACAAAGATGGCGTATTTTTGAACATTATTTTCGTTTTAGAAGAACATAAATAGTTTTAGATTTTTAAATTTTTGATAAAAAGCAGTTTAATTCTTTTTAATCGAAAATACGGCACACGCACGCACTTTTCGGAGGTGCACAGCCCGCGTCGCGTTTCTCATAGAAAATATATGTGTAAACCTATGGCCCCTTAAGGTATAATGTTGTTCCCCCAGCGTTGCACGAGCACGTCGCTGGTGGAGTGGGTGCGCGCCGCGGCCGCGTGCGCGCGCACGGAGGCCGGGGCCGCGCACGCGGGGGAGGTGGCGCGCGCGCTCTCCGCCGGCCTCACCTCGTCGGCCGCGCGCTGCGCCCGCCTCGCCGCCGCGCTGCGCGCCGACCTCGCCGCGCGCCGCCCCTACGCCGCCTACCTCGCCTCCTGCCGCGCCGCCCTCACACACACGCTGCACGAGCTGCACACGTACGTTACCTGGGTGTACCTACTAATTTGTGATATTGCGGAGTCTCCGGACGCCTGCCGGAAACAATTTCTCTGGTTTGCCAAAAGTAAAGAGCGGACGGTGACTCGCAAACTTATTTAATGGGCCACCGAAAACGGCCGCTCGCAGTTGGTGGGGAGATATTGCTGGACTTTAAACGATCATCTTTTTAGTGCCCACTCGTCACTTACGCAACACATTCGCCCTTTGAGCCTCTGTTTTATTTGTTCTTAATAAACAACCTTATCCGTGCAGACAAATAACGTTGGTGCGTAACGAATGTACGGCGTGTGCGCGCTGCGCCGCGGCGGCGCGAGTGCTGGAGCAGCTGGAGCGCGGCAACGCGCTGCGCAGGCTCGCGCGGCACCACCACGCCCACAACAACCACGCCATCAACGGTGAGTGACCTTAAGATCCACCTACAATACCACCATGTCTTGTATGGCACGTCATCACGATTGTCCGCAGAAATTATCGCACTTAAAATGTTTGCAACAAGAACTGTCAGGAAACTTCCTATGCTTAATTCAGTATAAACAATGCACTCTTGTCCTAAACTGGTACCATCTTGGAGCTAGCGAGATCATTATATACGCTTTCATACGCACGGTTTGAACCGACCCTTCGGCTGTCTACAAATTAAAAAGACATTTGTTTTCAGGTGGTGAGCTGATGGACGAGAAAGCGACGAGACTGACGGCCAGTATAAAGGCCATTACTGCCGAAGTGAAAGCCGATCCTTCGTGGGAGGGTAAGAGTTTACTTCAATATTCAATTTTAGGCGAGGACAAAGATAACTACGTAACATATACAACGTGTTAATGAATTAATGCAAAACTAGAAAGTAGTTTGTTGAGAATCGAGAGCAGAATCGAATTATCATGGTTTCAACATAGGTAATTTTTTCAAAATATTAAATAATATGTTTGTATATTTTAAAATTAACTGTACTCGATCTCAACCCACCGCAAGTGCACACTTACCCTACTTACTACTTAAAAACAAGATTCTTAAAATGTATCCATGAGCACGTTAGCGCTTTCATTCATTGCTGAGATGATAACAAATCATTGTTGCCTCAAAATTTGAAATGCTAATATCTTTACATTTTAAGTATCAAAATAATGAAATTATTGTTTCAATCTAATTATTTTATCATAAATCAGTTGGGGTGTATGAGCTTTTGCGCTTATTCATTAACACGTTGTTTACATCACTTCCTTAGAAAAAGATAAATTCCCCCGCTTTAATTACCTACTGCTAGACCGTACGCGCAAATATTTATCGAATGACGGTTGAGACAACTTTGTTATTAATCAATGTTGCCGTCTGGCGCGAGTGGCAGAAACCAAGCGAGCGCATCGCTTATGATGCGCCAAAGTGTAGTTACTGATCTC